>JAPVLO010000060.1:7914643-8629286 GCA_027257055.1 Cephalopachus bancanus
TTCAGCGCCTGCCACCTCGTGGAGAGGAGCGAGGGTGGCCGGGGCTGTCTTGGAACGGGTAACAGGAGGGCTGCACGGGGTGGCGGGAACTGGAGGCAGGGGTGGGTAAAGATTAGGGACATTGGGGGCGGACGGAAGAGGAAGCTGTGGGGTTGATGGGGTTGCCGATAGGGAAGAGGTTCATCTGCTGGGTCGAAGTCAGAGATGGAGGAGGGAGGTGGCATCATTAGCGAGGCGGGGGAGGGAGGCGGCGGCGTTAGTGGGGCAGGGGAGGAAGGTGGTGGCATTAACGGGGTGGGGGGGAGGTGGCAGCATTAGCGGGAGAGAGGGGCCCTTTGCAGCCACAAGGAGGTGAACCGGTTTACATCAGAGGCAGAGACGAGGGTGTTCCTGGAGTAGAGAGAAGACTGGACATAGGGAATCTTTGCCCACTTTTTTGAATGCTCACAGAAGTTATAGAGGTCCCGTATAATGTTGGGGTTTAGGGACCCATAAGGGGGCCATTTATTTTGGTTGTCCAAGCGATAGGTAGGCCAATCTTGGATACTGAAGCGGATTAAACGCTTGGGTTTAATGTTGGGAGTGAGGGAGAGAGTGGAGAGGTTGTCTAAGAGGCATTTGAGGGGACAGTCAGCTGGCAGGAATGACGAGTTTCCCATTTTAACAGCTGGGACTGAGCAGAGTGTCCCCTGGACAGCCGGCTGTCAGGATATGAGGAAGTTGCAATAAAGCCTGTCATCACAGAATGTTATTACAACCCGCAATTCTCCTGGAGAATCGAGGAGGTTGAGGGCAACCTGGTACCAGGATTTTTAGCAAAGAGGATGCCTAAAACCGGATGGTGGGAGGGAGCAGACTCGAAATACCAGACGGCTGAGGGAGAGGAAAACCAGTCGGGGTTTGCTGTGGCCTTAAAGACCTAGACAGGGTGTGGTCCCTCCCCTGGCCTAGGGCCGAAAGGGCTGCCGGATGATCAACGGTCAGTTCCCTCCGGTTATCCCGGGCAAGGTTTTAGGTTTTCCAGTTAGGGGGCACTTACCAATCCAAGAACTGGTGATGGATGCAGTGCTGGCATTCAAGAAAGTGGGCGAAGGCCTTAAGGGGTTAGTCCCGCTGGCACCGGAACGGGGTCTCACCTGAGGGTGAGAGGAACCCGATCCAAGTAACGGCACCAATGAAAGACGGTGGCGTACAGTGAGACTCAACACCCGTTAAGGCCAAGAGATTTAATGGGTCGAATGTGGTGGGCTACAGGACCTGAGGGTCAGGCTGTAGCCCTGAGGCAAGGGCACAACGGCCTTTATAGGGGCTTAGAGCGACCTGTCTGTCGTCTATAGGTCGGCTGGCAGAGCTTCATGTAGGTTGGTGGATTTTTTGCGGGTGAGGGAAAGGGTACGGAGGGAGAACAAAAGAAGGCACTGAGGAAGAACAAAGGAAGGCACCATTTCAATCGCCATTTTAGTTTGCTGTGTCGCCGTTTCCAGGAAAGGGAGGGGATGTGGCTTTACTTGTGGCTTAGCAGTGGCCCTTCAGAAACCATAATGAAAGCTCCTGCCCACATTCCTCCCCCACCCCCTTCTGTTTTCTGACCAATTCTCTTGCTTCCCTGTGTGGCCCTGAATAATGTGGTGCAACCTCTCCTCTTGGGAACTATGAGGAACTGTCTTTCAATGGCAATCATCTCTGAATCTGTTGGTCTCACCATACCTGAATTATAATAAAACCTATATTTTAAAACAAGATGGAGCCGGGCTCGGTGGCTCAGCCTGTAATCCCGTGCTTTGGGAGGCCGAAGTGAGTGAATTGCCTGAGCCCATGGGTTCGAGACCCACCTGGGCAACTTGGCGAGACCTCATCTCTACAATAAATCAAAAAATTAGCCGGGAGTGGTAGCACGCACCTGTAGTTCCAGCTACTTGGAAGGCTGAGGCAGAAGGAACGCTGGAACCCCAGCAGATTGAGGCTGCAGTGGCTGGGAGCGGCCATTGCACTCCAGTCTGGGTGACTGAGTGAGACTCCAACTCAAAAAAAACAACAAAAAAAACTCAAAAACAAGATGGAGTGAGTGCTGCCACATAGACAGAAAGGTGCAAGAGTATTGTCTGTTTGCTGAAGAGTCTTAACTACTATCTAGACATTGGAAGCCATAGAACAGGATTTAGCAGGGGCATAAAATGATCAGATTTACATGTTTAAAAGATTCCTTAGGTAGCAGTGTGCTTATAGAATCAGAGGGAGGTAATTCTGAAGGTAAGGAGACTAGCTAGGAGGCTACAGTATAGAACAGTCAAGGAGTGGTAAAAATCTCAATGAAGGTAGGTGCAGTGGAGAGGACAGAAGAACAGAAAGGAATATTTATGAAATGCTGAGAAGGTATCTTAAAGCAGGGGTCCCCAACCACCAGATGGTCCATGGCCTGTTAGGAACGGGGCTGCACAGTAGGAGGTGAGTGGTGGGCAAGGGAGCTAAGCTTCATCTGTATTTATAGCTGTTCTCCATTGCTCACATTACTGCGTGAGCTCCACTTCCTGTCAGATCAGTGGCAGCATTAGATTCTCATAGGAGCATGAACCCTATTGTGAACTGTGCATGCAAGATCTAGGTTGTGTCCTCCTTATGAGAATCTAATCCCTGATGATCTAAGGTGGAGCTGAGGTGGTGATGGTAGTGCTTGGGAGCAGCTGAATACAGATTAATATTAGCAGTATGGTTTGACTGCACAGATACCCTAATAAATCAATTGCTTGCAGACTCATATCAAAACCCTATCAGTGAGTGGCAAGAGAGCTGATGTACTTCGATTGTGCAGCTGCATCTGGCAGCATAATTTTTATACATAATATATAATTATTTATATTATATAATTATTTCGTTATGTATTATATTATATTTAATTACATACATTCACATTATATATTTATTGTATATACATATGTTATATATTTAATTATATATTACAACTTGATAATAATAGAAATAAAGTATACAATAAATGTAATGTGCTTGAATCATCCGTAAACCATCCCTTAGCCCCCATCCATGGAAAAATTGTCTTCCACAAAACCAGTCCCTGATGCCAAAAAGGTTAGGGACTGCTGTCTTAAAGGACTGATTGACTGTGATGGATAGGGGAAAGGCAAGAGTTAAGACACACGTCAAGGCTTCTAGCTTAGCTGATTCTGTGGCTAGTAATGAATTTAAGGAGATAAGAAAAGAAGCAGAGGAACAAGTTTGCAAGGAAAGAAAATGAGACCAGTTTACCTGTAGGACTGTTCTTATAGGGACGCTCAGAGCCAGCTAGACATATGGATCTGGCACTCAGGCAGTGTTTCTGGCAGAAACACAGATTTAAGAGTTATTAGCATATTGATGGTAGTTAAAGTTACGGAAGTGGATAGAACTACCAAAGGAGGACATGGAGAAAAATAGAAAAGGGCTGAGAAGAGAATTGCAAGAAACATCCCTAATTTTAAAAGTGGGTGGAAAAAAGGTATTTGCAAAGGAAAATGGAGAAGGTAGGAGAGCTTGGAGAGTGTAGCAGTAACATCAGCAATAGTATCATTATCATCATCATCAACAGGATGGCTATTATGTGTTCAATATTTTCTATGTTTCATGAATTACGCCAAGCATTGTACATGCATTGTTCATTTATCATACATAGTAATTCAGTGAGGTTTAAGAGATGATGTAGGCTTATAGAAGTTAAGTAAGGTCTATAAATTTTTTCTTCTTTGCATTCTCTCTTAAACATAGCTACTTAAACTGCTGTAATGTGTCAACTGAATAATGATAAGTTTCAAAAATTTGGAAAGGAGGGCTTTATTTTCCTATTAATAAAGGGTTTCAGCCTGCAGGATGGCCATTCTCACAGGCTGGAAAGCAGTCTCCAGCCAGAAGCTGGAACTAGGACTGTGAGGGAGAGGTAAAAGGAACAGAAATTAGCTGGGCTCGGTGGTTCAGCCCGTAATCCCGCGCCTTTGGGAGGCTGAGGTGAGAGGATTGCCTGAGCCCGCGGGTTGGAGACCCGCCCTGGCAACTTGTAGAGACCTCGTCTCTACAATAAATAAAAAAAAAATTAGCTGGGTGTGGTAGCGCACACCTGTAGTTCCAGCTACTTGGAAGGCTGAGGCGGAAGGATCGCCGGAGCACAGCAGGTCGAGGCTGCGGTGGCTGGAAGCAGCCACTGCACTCCCGTCTGGGCGACAGAGTGAGACTCCAACTCAAAAAAAAAAAAAGGAACAGGAATTTATGCTGGGTGGGTTGGTTAAGTAAACATATTCAACAGGTTATAGGAGGAGCTATGGATATTCACAAAGGGAGGCATGGGCATTCATAGTAGGCTAACACATATGCAACACATATCCCGTGTTCACTCTGGGATGGATACTTAACATTTAAATGTATTACAATTACCCCCTATATATCAAAAGGTGATACATAAGACACAAAGGCCTCTGTAGACAGGCCAAACCACTCTGTGCTGATGGTCTGTTAGCAGGAAGGAACACTGGTCAGCTGAAGTGTTAAAACTGCAAAAGGGGAGAGGCAGTATTAGGTGGTTGGTTGATAATCAGCAATGGAGCAGGTCTTTCAAAGGTCTGTTTTCCATTTAACTCTTAGAGAAGAAAGCCTAAGGGCAGTTAGTGAGGAAGGAGGTATGTCAAGGTATGATGAACTTCCCTTCATGGCTAGGAACTCAGTTTTTAATGTTTCTCTGGGGTCCCTTTGGCCAAGAAGGGGTCTGTTCAGTCAGTTGGGGGTGCTTAGGATTTTGTTTTTATTTTTCAAATGCCTCAGTACTGGCAGTATCTCCTTCTAAACTTTCATCCAATCCATCCTACATAATGTCCCGTAACTCTTACATTGATCATATGGTAGTACTGCTTTGTAACCATCTATGATTTTTCATGTCTACTAAGTAACAAAATTCCCAGCCTGGGATTCATTATGATACCAATATCTCTCTAGCTGGATTGTCTACTATTATACTCTATCCAGTGCTTCAGATTAAATTACCCAACCTTGCCATCTCTGTGCCTTTGTGACATAATCCCTCATTTTAAAAGTCCAGAGCCCCATTTCAGCTTATAGAAATTGCAGGGATTGGAGGTCTCTGGTGGTGTGACGGCGTCAGCGATTTAAACTGGAGGGATAGATATAAAGAGAAAGAAAGAGGGGAGAAAGAAAGAGACTGGACTCCTGCTCAGGTGACCAGAAGCCATTTATTGAATGCTAACCCAGGGCTTTTATCCCCAAACTCTGCAAAGTCATCATCACAGGAAACTAAGGTAGCATGTGCCTATCACACGAACAGGTCCAGGTGCACAAAGGACACCCCCCACTCTCAAGCAAATGTTCTTTCATACATAAGGAAGAACATGAGGAAGAACATGAGGAAGAACATGAGGAAGAACAACCACAAATTGTCTTTTTGTATCTTATGCTAGCTTAATGTTCCCCAAACCAGTTTCTTACGTGCCCTTAATTGTATTACAACTACATCATCTTGAATTAACATCACTCAATGTCTAAACCCAAAACCACCATAATGAATTATTAACTTCCACTATTATCTACTAATTCAAACTAGTTTTTATTAAAACAATTGCTGTTATGGTTACACTCTCCTAGCACCAGCTGGCCTAATTCAAACTTCACTGGCCTCCCCTAAATCAAACTGAACTAACCATACTTCTACAATAAAATGGTTACTTAAATTTTCTTAATCTATATAAACGATTTTCTAAAGCCTGTATCTATAAATTTCTAAAGGTCACATCAAGAGAACCTGTGACCTGCAGTAAGGCTCCTCAATGTGACTCAAAGTCAAACTTAAACTGTGATAAAGCAAAAGACCATAAGCCATGGAGAATGGGAACAATAGACTCCTAGGTTTAGCTGTGTACGTTCCAGTCTCAGAGTTTTCTGTTAGAGCCATCTGGAGCTTTTCTTGGTAGTTTGTGCTAAATGGAAAAGGAGGGAGGGAATGGGTCAACAGCTCCCAAACACATCCTAGTGATCTCGGGGTCAACGGCCCTTCCTGATCCCTAATGCTCAGTGGGCCTCCGTGGCCGGCTCCCAACAAGAAATTCTATCCATTCTTTAGGGTTCACCTCCTTTCAGATGTCACATTCTCTGTGAAGCCTTGTGCACTTAGTCG
Organism: Cephalopachus bancanus; assembly: GCA_027257055.1. Taxonomy (NCBI): domain Eukaryota; kingdom Metazoa; phylum Chordata; class Mammalia; order Primates; family Tarsiidae; genus Cephalopachus; species Cephalopachus bancanus. Next base: position 7,920,807 of record JAPVLO010000060.1, read on the forward strand.
GAAGAGATGTAAGCACTCCTTTCTTTGAAAATCACATTCATAACCCGTGCCTCTCTTAGAGCATTTATCTTACGCTCTGATTTATTTTACTATTATTTGTGAGCTTCTCTTTTCCTTCTTGCAGTAGTTTGTAAGCAAAATCTAGCAATGCCTTGACTAAAGTTATATCACAATAAATAACTTGACTTGAATTTATTCCATTTTGAACTCTATACTCATCAAAGCTTCCAAATTTGACATGTGTATTCCTCAGTCAAGTGTGCCGACATTACAGATGGTATAATTCCATTGGAAGTTTCTTTTCTTTCTTAAAGGTCATACAACAAAGATGGTCAACACTTCACACTGGAAGCAGTTTTCTGTCTAATTTTTTGAAAATGGTAAGATTATTGTATATAACTGAGGTAGGAAAACAATGAATATATTTAACATTGTCACACTAATAATTAACCTAGCAAAATAGTATGCATATGCTATTATTCTTTAGGGTATTGTTTTTTTTTTTACTTCACGTAAAAAACAATAATTACTATTAAAACCACATCTGTAGTTTTTTTTATTCATTATTACCTACTTTCTATAACTGAAGTCAGAGTCAACAATATTCCTGTGAGCTCATGTAATTTTAGCCTTCCCACCATCATCACATATATGCATGCAAAAAATAAGGTTCTAGATCTAAAGGCAACATCTGGTACTTCCTTCTCCTAAAGTCTAGATACAGGAACATGCTCCCCCAAAACTCACTCAAGTCTTCCCATTCTCCTCACTATCTGTCAAATAGCTCTGTATCCTAGGCACTCTGAAAACACTAAGGAAAATTAACATTTAGTGAATATTTACAACGTGCCTGCCAGGCACTATTCTAAGAAGTCTGCCCACATTAGCTAATTTAATCCTCACATCAGGTTTACTCTTTTTCCATTTATATTGGTGAAGACACAGCATTTTCCAGATGAAGACTCTCAGGCAGCCGGGCTTCAGAGCCCCCTTCACAAGCCCCACATGTTGAGTACTGGCACTTATTATTCATTCTTCCTGCCTCTGCTCTCGCCCTCTTAATCTATCCTCCATATAGAAGCCAGTGAGATTCTGGTAAAACATGTCAGACCATGTTGGTCCTCTGCTCACACTCTGCAATGGCTCCCACCTCACTCCTGGCAAAAGCCATACTCCTTGTAGTAGCTCACATCATCTGTATGGTCTTCTTTCCCATCCCTTACCTCCTTGACCTGACCTCCTGCTGTTCCCTCACATTCATTCCACTTCAGCCACACTGGCCTCCGGACTTCTTCCAAGACTCATGCATGCTCCAGCTTTGGCACCTGCTGTCCCCTCAGCCTGGACTGCTGTGACTCTCACCCTCACCTCCTTCATGTCTGTATCCAATGGTGCCTGTTCAGTGCAGCCTTCCTTGCCTATTCTATTTAAACGCTGCAAGTCCCTCCCTCTCCTAAAAACACATGTTCCCCCCACAACACTTACCATCATTAGGCATGCCATGTATTTTACTTTTTTATTCTGTTCATGATCTATTTATCTCCATTAGGACATAATCTCTGTGAGGACAATGTTTATTGCTAGTTCTATTCACTGCTATATCTCCAATATCTAGAAAAGTACTTAGTGTGTAATAAGTCCCCACATAATACTAGATGAGTGAATGAATGAATCTATTCATCCATCCATTCATCCAAATATCTATATGGAAGTTGGGGCAGATGTTATGAGAAGAAGAAGAATGGCCTACAAGTCTTACAAAGAGGAATATCGAAGGGGTCTGGAACAGAGAGGGTGGGGAGGATTAATGCTGGGACAAGGAATAAAGAAGCAGCTGCCTTGGGCAACTACTTTGTTTTCTATAGGGATCCTCATTTGATCTCTGTATATCTTCCTCTAGGACAAGGGTTCTTAATTTTGTCTTGTGTTAAGAACCTCCTTTGGCAGTCTGATGAAGGCCAGGAATGTTTCTCAAAGCAATATTTTTAGCCGGGCTCGGTGGCTCAGCCTGTAATCCTGTGCTTTAGGAGGCTGAGGTGAGTGGATTGCATGAGCTCGCGGGTTCGAGACCCACCTGGGCAATTTGGCGAGACCTCATCTCTACAATAAATCAAAAAATTAGCTGGGCGTGGTAGCGCACACCTGTAGTTCCAGCTACTTGGAAGGCTGAGGCGGAAGGATTGCCAGAGCCCAGCAGGTCGAGGCTGCGGTGGCCGGGAGTGGCCACTGCACTCCAGTCTGGGAGACAGAGTGAGACTCCAACTCAAAAACAAACAAACAAACAAAAAAGCAATATTTTTAAGTGCATAAACACATAGGACTGCAAAAGAAATTTATTCTGAAACACAATTATCAAAACATTTTATCTTATTTTGTGTATGAGAATATATTTATTATAATGTAGCAGCTGACTTAATAACTCCTATAATCTTAAAGTAGCAAATGACTATAAATTATATTTTACAATATCTCCAATACTGCAATGCAGTGTGAAAATGTCTGAGATTTCTGTCGGTTGCAATAACTACTATAGTGACTTATACAGCTACTACCGTGATTTGCTATTTATATTCATGGAATTCTAATCTTCATCTTCATTAGTGAAAATGAATACATCATGTCAGTCCACAGACCCCTGTCTTAGTCCGTTTTTGTTGCTATGAAGGAATACTGAGGCTGGGCAATTTACAAAGAAAAGAAGTTTATTTGGCTCATGACTCTGCAGGCTGTGTAAGAAGCATGCTGTCGGTATCTGCTTAGCTTCTGGTGGGGGCCTCATGCTGCTTCCACTCATGGTGGAAAGTGAAGGGGAGCTGGCATGCAAAGATAACATGGTAAGAGCACAGTAAAGAGAAGGGAACATGCCAGGGTCTTTTCAACAACCAGCTCTTGAGAGAACTAATGGAGCGAGAACTCACTCATTACCCCAGGACAATACCAAGCCATTAATGAGGGACCTGCTCCCATGACCCAATTATATGCCCTCCTCCAACATTGGGGATCAAATTTCAACATGAGATTTGTTTTGGAGAGTCAAACCAAATTATAGCACCCCTGAATTCTATTCCCTCAAACCTTAGGAGGCTGTAGACATCAGGATAAGAACCCTGTTCTAGGAAGAGTATACTCAAGGGGGAGGAAGATTAAATTAACTATACCTCCATTATCTCAAAATTAACTAAACCTCCATTATCTCAGCAGCAGAAGGGGGAAAAGAGAAAACAGAAACAAAACATAGCTAGTTTTCCAAATTCCTTTAACTATATACAATTCTTTTCACACTATAATTTAAAAATAGCCCTACAAATTCAAGCATTTGTAAGTTTTAGTGTACCAGGATGAGCAGGTGTCAATAGTAGGACAAAGAGTTATTTTCTAACACTGATGAGAAAATCAATAGCAGGAAAGCACAGAAGTCTCTAAACCAGTGCAAAGATTTGTTGCAGCAGGGAAGGAAGGTGCTGGGATGAATAGGCTGGAAATGAAGACGATAAATACTGAAACACAGACTTACACAGCCCTGTTGATCGTTCTCTCTTTACTAAAAAGTAAAAGCTATGTTTCAAAGTTCTTTACGTTTTCTTAAGGTCCCTGCAGGCAGCTTAGTAAGATATATGATTAGGAAGTTTGCCTTAACTTGGTTGTCATCTGTAACTTTTAGCAACAAAACTGGAAAATATTTCATATCAGATGCCCTTTTTGAAGAGTCACACTGCATGTCAGTGTTTGGAATGTTCTAGAGTCCTGCAGTAGAGAAATTTGCTTAACTCTTTTAACCCAGTATTTCTCAATCTTATTTGATCATATTTTTTTTCCATTTAATACATATCTGTCATTGCAATTATAAAACTTGATTGCAATTATTCAGTCCTTTCCTTCTATTAGGACATAAATTCGTCTGGCTCAGGGAGGGTGTGTTATTCATTTTTCATTGCTAGTACCTAAGAATATCATGCACTTTGAAGGTCTGTAAATGTTTGCTTGGTCAGTGGTGGGTGGCTTGGCTGGTGGGTAGGTTGGCTGAATAAATAAATATATCAGAGCGATGAAACACATACATCGAGCCAAGTTTACTGTGGCTATTATCTCTGTAACATGTAAGGAAACTTTAGAAGCCCTTTGAAGTGAGGTTAACAGTGGGAAAGGATAACAAAGAAAAAAATGGCTGCTATCAGTTAACTTCTCAGTGGAAGTCCACATTCACAGTTATATATAAACTAAAAAATAGCAAAATCTTACTGAAGAAAAGGAAGGTATGTTGCTATTTTAATCATTTCTGTAGCTTTGAAACTAGAGACTGTGTTGCTAATAGTTCAATTTCATTTGCATTCAGCATAGTATTAAGTATGACATCTCAGCAAGTGTCACAATTCTTAGCAGCAAATTGTATCAATTAATAGAAAGGTTTAAAGGCCAAAACTGGCCAGGCTCGGTGGCTCAGCCTGTAATCCCGTGCTTCGGGAGTCCGAGGTGAGTGAATTGCCTGAATCTGCAGGTTCGAGACCCACCTGGGCAACTTGGTGAGACCTCATCTCTACAATAATAATAATAAAAAAATTAGCCCGGCATGGTAGCATGCACCTGTTGTTCCAGCTACTTGGAAGGCTGAGGTGGAAGGATTGCCAGAACCCAGCAGGTCGAGGCTGCAGTGGCTGAGAGCGTGTCACTGCACTCCAGTCTAGGCGACAAAGTGAGACTCCAACTCAAAAAAAAGGGCCAAAACTGGAAATAATTCCAAATAGTTTTTAAATGTAACCTTTAGCTCTTTGCACTCAGATATCCCCTCTGAGGGGACATTGTAAATCTAGCAAACCACTCTGATGTCTCCTCTCAAGGGACATAAAGAGCTTGCTGGCAATTGTAAAGGACAAACTTATGCCAGTGCAAGTTTTTCAAAAATGTATGTTTCCTTGAAGTTTTCCATTTAACTTGCATGAGAAAGCAAATAAAGAGATGGCATATATACTGAGATATACGTTTAAAAAGTATGAGCTGGTGTCACATAGAAAGAGAACATATGAAGTGCTCTCACAGTGGAGCCTGTAAGTTCCCAATGTAGCCAGAATATCACGCTTACTGACAGATATTACACTCGTGTTGTCCAAGCAGAAGAGCTACTAAAGATGAAATGTCATCTTACCAGTATAATCAAAGACAACCAAAAGGGAATACCAGCACAAATCAAAATGCCAAAGTTTTTAATGAAAAAAACAGTAGCACATAGGAAAATTAATCCTTTTTTTTTTTTTGAGTTGGAGTCTCACTCTGTCACCCAGACGGGAGTGCAGTGGCTGCTTCCAGCCACCGCAGCCTCGACCTGCTGGGCTCCGGCGATCCTTCCGCCTCAGCCTTCCAGGTAGCTGGAACTACAGGTGTGCGCTACCATGCCCGGATCATTTTGATTTATTGTAGAGATGAGGTCTCACCAAGTTGCCCAGGTGGGTCTCGAACCCGCAGGCTCAGGCAATCCACTCACCTCAGCCTCCTAAAGGCACGGGATTACAGGCTGAGCCACTCAGCACGGCTGGAAAATTAATCTTACACTTCTTGTGTGGAGGGACAAAAGGATTGGTATAATTCTCAGCACTTGGAATTATGCAGAAATGAAATCTATCACAAAGACATTATGTGGTGGAAATATTATATCAGCCAAAGGCCTGAAATAATTCTAAGTTATATTGTAAATATGAGCAGTGTGGGTTGTGTGGATCAATATGCTTCTACATATTGCTGGAGGAAATTATTCTTCTGGGGACTAGAAATATGCATGATTAACTCCTATATACTGTACTGAGTATCAAAAAAAAAAAAAAAAGAAAGAAAGAAAGAAAGAAAAGAAAAGAAAAAGAAAAACCTATATCCCATTTGAAATTTGCCAAGCTTCTGATCGATCAGTTGAGAAATGGTTTTCAGGAATCACGAGTACGTCCTTCAACATCTTCAAACAACAGACTGGACAATAAATTACATATTATTAATGTGGGAGAAAGAAAAGACTGCATTATCTGCTCAAATAAAAAAGCACCAGGTGGAAGATGTCAAACAAATTACTATTACACAATATGTATCAATGAACCTCAAATGCATGTCAGTGACTGTTTCACGTTACCACACATTAGAAAAATATGATATATCCATTAGATGCTAAAAGGACTTGTGATAAAATATAGCATCCATTCTTGATTAAAAAAACCCTCAAACATACCTCAAAATAGTAAAAGTCATCTACTATAAACCCACAGTGAACATATCACTAAATGGACAGATATAGGAAGTATTTCCCCTGAAGACCGGAACAAGACAAGTCTGCTCACTCTCACCCCTACTCCTCAACGTAGTGTTGGAAGTCCTAGCTAGAGCAATCAGACAAGAGAAGGATATCAGGGGTATCCAAATAGGAAAATAAGAAGTAAAGCTATCCTTCTTTGCATTCCTGGAAAACCCAAGGGAATCAGTTAAAAACCTCCTTATACCGATAAAAGACTTTGGCAAAGTCTCTGGGTACAAAACAACGTGCAAGAGACAGTCGCATTTTTATACACCAACAACAAGCAGGCAGAGAACCAAATAAAAATAAAAAGTACAATCTCATTCACAATAGCTAAAAAAAGAAAATAAATAAATAAATAAATAAATAAATACCTTGGCATCTTCCAAACCAAAGAAGTAAAAGACTAAAAGAACTTTACAATGAAAACTATAAAACACTGCTCAAAGAAATCCAAGAAGACACAAACAAATGGAAAAATATTCCAGATTCATGTTGGAAGAATCAACATTGTTAAGATGTCTATCCTACCAAAGGCAATCTACAGATTCGATGCAATACCCATGAAATTACCACCAACATTCTTCTCAGACTTGGAAACAACAATACAGAAATTCATTTGGAAACAAAAATGACCACGAATAGCCAAAACAAACCTCAGGAAAAAAAAAAAAACAACACAAAGCGGGAAGCATAATGCTCCCAGACTTTAAGCATTATTATAAAGCTACAATAATCAAAACAGCCTGGTATTGGTACAAGAACAGGCATATAGACCAATTGAACAGGATAGAGATTCCAGAAGCAAAACTTCAATTTCTCAACCAACTCATCTTTGACAAAGCCTCCACCAACCACTGAGGAGAGAAGAACCTATTTGGTAAGTAATTCTGGAAAAACTGGCTGACCACATGCAGAAGATTGAAATGGACCTCTACCTATCACCATATACAAAAATAAACTCTAAATGGATCAAAGACCTAAATGTAAAACGTCAAACTGTAAGAACCTTAGAAAACACAGGAGACACCCTTATGGAAATTGAAGTAGGCAATCAATTGTTGATCAAAACCCCAGATGCCCATGCCATAAGAGATAAGATAGACAAGTGGGACCTCATCAAACTGGAAAAAAAAAAAAAAAGCTTCTGCAAAGCAAAAGAAACCATCAAGAGAGTGGGGAGACAGCCCACAGAATGGGAAAAAAATATTTGCCAACTGTATATGTGACAAAGATCTAATATCCAGTATCTACAAGGAACTCAAACATGCCAAAAGAAAAATACAAACAGCATCATTAAAAAGTGGGCAAAAGACCTGAATCGACACTTCTCAAAAGAAGACATACATGCAGCCAACAGACACATGAAAAAATGCTCAGCCTCATTAGTCATCAGAGAAATGCAAATCAAAACCACACTGAGATACCAACTAACTCCAGTAAAATTGTCATCATTAATAAAACACAAAACAATAGATGTTAATGAGGATGCTGAGAAAAGGGAACGCTTCTACACTGTTGGTGGGAGTGTAAACGAATCCAGCTTCTATGGAAAACAGTGTGGCAATTTCTAAAAAAACTAGACATTGACCTTCCATATAACCCAGCAATCCCCCTTTTGAGAATATACCTGGAGGAACTCAAATCGTTCTACAAAAAAAATACCTGCACACGCATGTTTATTACAGCTCTAGTCACAATAGCAAAAACATGGAACCAACTGTGCTACCCATCAAAACTGGACTGGGTTTTTTAAAATGTGGTATATATATATGAGATTGAATATTATGCAACCATAAAGAAGGACAAAATTATGAATTTGCAGCAACTTGGAGGGGTTTGGAGTCAATCATACTCAATGATCCATCACAGAAACAAAGAACCGAGTACCACATGTTCTCACTCGTAAGTGGACCCTGAACACCTACCATAATAAGGGACTGGCAGTAGTGGGACACTGCCAGGGAAGGGGGAGCACATCACATCATATGTGATTAGGATTAGGGTGCCTGATCCTAATCCAGGTGAAGTGAGGTCCAATGAGAAGCCCAAAACTTCACCTATACCTAAATCACTTATGTACACAATCCTGACTTGTAGCCCACATCTTTAAAATAAAAATAAGTTAAATGTTAAAAAAGGAAAACTATGATATATAAAATTTTCATTTTTTGTCATAAATAAGTTCCTCAATGTCCAAAATTCCATTATAAGCCAAATATCATTATAATAAAATAATTGGTTCTAATGCTATACTCTTTAATATGAAGTGATTTGATTTTCACAATTTCATTAAAAAGTGCCTTCGAGTTGCTGGTAGGTGATCTGCGAGATGTCTCTGAGTACAAAGGGTAAATAGTTTGGATCCCATTTATAGAGAATAATAAAGTAACAGAAAGACTCATAGATTCACAAGTTTGGAAATTTATATATATATTAATTAATTGGATTTTAATCCTGTAAGGTTTTAAAGAATGTGTTTTCATAGTCCGTCTATTTTTGGATTTTAATCAACTAATTACACCCACTTCTGAATCTCCAAAGCAGAACTAACAAGAAAGTAACATCTGTTGGATACAGCAGGATGAAATACAGCATTTTCTGTTTTCACAAAACTTGAGTTAAAAAAAAAAATCTACAAAGTTAAATCTGACATTGAAGGAGCAGTATAAGAGTTCATTATTGCTAAGCCCCTACTTTCTTTAAGAATAAAACAAAACAGATACTCAATAAGTTTTTCACCAAAGACCAAGGGTTTCCAGATTTACTACAAACTGAGAAAGTGTCTTAAGTTAAAATAGTTTAAACTCAAGACTGAATGCATTTTTGTTATTTCTACCTTCTACTTTTGAGAGTAAAAGCTATTTATATATACATCATATTTAAAACTCAGGAAAAATATTTAAACAATGAATAAAGTTTAGAGGCTTTGGTGTTTTAATCATTACTTCTGTATCTATTCCAAAACATAAGGCAGTAATTTTATCAAGAATTTCTTTATCTCTAGTAAACTATCTACTTGCTTGTGCCCACATCCAAATTATCAACAAGTTCTGCCAGTTTTCCTTCCAAAATATATTTCAAAACTTCCACTGTTCCTATCAAAGCCCAGGGATCCCATCCCCTTCAGAGTCCCATCCCTTCCAGGGTCCCACCAACTGTCATCTGGATTACTTTACTTGCCTTCAACCAATTTTCCACAGAGCAGTCACAGCAGTCCTTTAAAACACAACTTTGATCACACAATCCTTCATGTAATCTTCTGCATAGAGCTTCTCTTTGTACTTTCAGTAAATACAAACTACTGTGGCCTTCGTACTCCAGCCTAAATAATTTCTCCAGCTACACTGTAGGCTACTCTCCTCTTTGCATTCTAAGCTATAGCAAACTGGACTTTGAATTCCTAGAACTTATTGGTCCCCCTCCCCTCACCTCCACAGCTGTTCTCTATCCGTCAGGCTTCAGAATTAGTAAAAAAATTTTCAGGAACCCCTCCACCTCAACTAAGGTACAGCCTCCTGCTATGATCTCTTATACTATTATCAGACTCCTTTGAAGCACTTAACATCACTGTAAAATGCACAACTATGTAATCATTTGTTTAATGACGATAGTCCTCCCTAGACTAAAAACGCCATGTGGGCAGAGCCAATGTCTGTCATGTCCAGTCCTGCATACCCCACACCCACAACATCTTTAATAATTTTAGTTAAATGAAACAAAGCACATCCCAATCTAACGAAAATTTGAGGTAAGAGGGCAAAAATCCCTTACAATGAAATTTATTTCTAGTTTACCCTAGTCTATAACATAGGGAATCCCTGGAAGATTTACTCACAAGGACACTTTTCTATATTCTTCATTACACTAGAAAATATGCCTGAATATATAAAAGTAATGTTAATGTTGTCCTAATTGTTCATTGCTTGAGAACTGAAGCCTCCATTCCAGAAATGTATGGGCCAACTTGGAGAATATCCCAATGCTTGGTTCCTAAGTGGAGTGAAAGTAAACACCAATGTGACAAAATAATTCTGTATCAGAAGTTTTGGTGTCCACTGAGGACTGGAGCATTGGTATTCATTTAAAAATTATGTTCTGTTTGTTGTTTAGATATTTCCTCCTTCTAGATGTTCTAGAAAATATCATTTTAATATCTAAACATCTATGTATTCTATCAGAATAAAAGAGTACTCTCTAAATGCAATGTGCCAAAACAAGAGCTGTATGCTACCACAAAATGACAGATTTTCCTAATTATATTGTAATTATAAGCCTCCCAAGTAGCTGGGACTAAAGGCACATGGCTGGCTTTTGATATTTTTTTTTGATATTCTGCAGAGGCAAGGTTCTTGCTTTGTTGCCCAGACTGGTCTTAAACTCCTGGGCTCAAGCAATCCTTCTACCTAGGCCTTGCAAAGTGCTGGGATTATAGGCATAAGCCACCACACTGGCCATATATTTTAGAAAGAGTGCAGCATTAGAATGTTGAAGATACATGTGAAGGGTAGTAACACATTGCAAACTTGAAGAAATTTAAGAGATGACAAAAATAATGAGACTATGCAATACATTCAGTAGCATGAGGAAGAAGACAAAGAAAAAAAAAAGTCAGACATAAAGGAGGTGTATTTTGCAAAACTTGAGACACAAAGAAATGTGCTGGGATAAAGGAGAAAAGAGAGTTTGGATGATTTCCAGATAGGGTACGTAGTTACATTCGTAAAAGTATTACAAAGTGTGAGAGGAGGAAAAAATTTGGAGGAAAAAATAAGTTTTAGGAGCACATAAAGCACACAAGAAAGGTCTAGGCTGTAGTCAAGGATTTTGAAGTGATCAGTATACTAATTAGTAGGCAATATGCTCTCATATTAACGTTAATGGTTTCATCAAGAATCTATAGACTTCAAGGACATCCTCAGAACAACCTCATTTAATGGACATATAGTAAAAGAGAGTCCAGCCAAAGGATCAAGATAGGTAAATCACAGATGGTAGATAGGAGAACAAGGAAAGAATGATTATCATAAAAGTTAATAGAAGGACTTATGACTTCCACTAATAGAAGACTTGCTTGTATTTGGACAAATATACTAATAACAATTAAAAGCTGTACTGTCCCAAGACTCTGAATTATATATATAAAAAATGGAGTGGACCAAAAGTAGGAAAAAGCTAGAAGCCTTCAGCCCTTGAAAGAAAGAAACCACACTGAGATTTTTACATACACGCTTTTCCCATGAGGCTACTCCCCAGTCAATGTGGCAGGTAGCGCTTATGCAGGAAGGTGTGATTCCTAGTCAAGGGAAAGAGCAGTCACAGGTCCACAGACTGACAAGTACTCAGATGTTGACAACGAAGATGCTAAAGGAGACACCAGATCAGACAGCACAATGTGGGGAGACAGTGGGAATAAAGGAAAGTTATGTTAACTGTAAAAAAGGACCAAATGTAAACCTTAGAACTAAAAACTATTGTATCTGATATTAAAAACTAAGTGAAAGAGAAGAAACAATTCACAAATTTGAAGATAGGTAAGTAGAAATCATCCAAGTTCAAGCAAAGAGAAAATAAAAGACTGTTTTAAAAGCACAGAGCCTCAATGGCTTTTATCAAATGGACAAACACATATGTGATCAGAGTTGTGGAAGAGGAAAAAAACAGGAGGGCAAAACATTTGAAGAAATATCGGATATTTTTCCAACAGGAGAAAAACCAGCATCTAAGGATATAGAAATCTCAAGGAGTACCAAGCAGAAAAAGTACAAAGAAAACCACAAACAGGCACATAATAGTCAAACTGTGGAAAACCTAATATAAACTCATATTAATTAAAATTGTATGGATTTGGCATAAGATTTGATATATAGATTAATGTAATCTAACAAACTAGGAATACACTATCACAAATCAACAGGACAAAAAGAGCATTCAACAAATGATGCTATGACAATAAGGGAAACATAGGAAAGTGAGGAAATCAAATCTTCACCTTGGACTATTGGGAGCCAGCCATGGAGGGCTGCCTGCTGACAAAGTCCAGGAGGCTGAAGACCCCAGGTCACAAAGCGAACCTGGACAGCTGAGACCCTTGGTTCTTCTACTTTTGTTATTAGTGCAGCCAAAAAGTTCTGTACAGTCTGAGGATGGAAAGCAAAATTCCACTCACACCTCCACTACCCCATGCAAAAAGGCAAGAGGGGAATTTGTGAAGAAATTAACTTCCCTTCCTTTGAATTCCTCCCTAGGTTTCCACATCCCCAGCCTCCTGGTATTAAACCATGCAATCACTTGATTAAACATTGTAGCTGGGAAAATTGTAAAAAATAAGAAAGTGCTCGATTTAATGTTTGTCAGGGAACTCACTGGCCTTGCCAGGAAATTATCAATAGAGATTTTCAATATCATGTGTGGGTAGATAATTATTTGCAAGATTTTATTTCTTCTGATTGGTGACTAATTGGAGAAATTTGAGATGCTGCAGTTTGTATTTTTAGGAAGAGTGCCAATGCAAAAATTATATTTACTTAATTTCTTAATTTCTACATGTGGTATATTATGCTTAAGAAATTAACAATCACATAAATATTAGAGTACCCTTGCCTTTACTTCCCTTTGTTAAGGAGGTTTGTAATTCTGGTTAGGGATTGTGACTAAGGTGACTTGAGCCCGAGGGGTCTTTTGTTTTACAAATGTTGAAGCTCATTCTCCCTGGCAGGGGATAATTGACGCAGATTGTAAACACCAGGTGTAACATTATGGAAAACTAGTCAGGCCAACTTGCAGCTAAGAAACCTTGAAAATGTTTTACCCCAGCTAGTTGCAAATTGCTGTGTGAAGGTCACAGGTGTGACTTGCTAATCTATGTGACAATTATAGTGCTTAAAACTTGGTAGTGATTTATAATGTAATAGTTATAGGAATAAGTAAGTTTTGTATGGACATTAAGAAATGATAATCAGTAGAAAATGTTAGAAGTTTATAAAATTTATAGTTAATGTTTAGGATGATAATGTTTTAAGATCAAAACAGGATGAACAAAGATACATTGCCTGTCCAGTCCATTAAATTGAAACTGATTGCCTTGAGAATGAAAAACATGTTTTCGTCTCAAGTAAAAATCTAGGGTATAAAAGGAGTCGAAAAAGACAATAAATCGGCATTTGTCCTGCTTGCAACAGAGTCAGTGTCCAAGTTTTTTCTCCTGCATTGACGCTGTCCCTCTTTCAAGAAATCCTGACCCACTGGGAAACATAGGAAAGTGAGGAAATCAAATCTTCACCTTGGACCATAAGCAACAACAAAACATTCCAATGTATCAAATAATATACATTTTAAAAGTAAAACTACTAGAAGAAAATATGATTTTCCAAAAGATGTATCATCAATGCTTTTATAAAAGCTACTAAAAATAAAAAAAACTTGTCTATATATTAGAATCTTCTCTGTATACGATAAATTAAAAGTTAAACTGGGAAATATTAAAAATACAACTTGAAAATCTAAAAAGCACATAATGATGAAAGTCAACAAAGAATTAATCAAAAGACATTATTCAGTTTATAAGATAAAACATATAAACAGTCAGTAAACTGTATTATTCTTACAATAATAAATTTACTTTTTTTCTTGAGTTGGGGTCTCACTCTGTTGCCCAGACTGGAGTACAGTGGCATGATCACAACAATCACAGCTCATGGCAGCCTCAAGCTCCTGGGCTCAGGTGATCCTTCCACCTCAGCATCCAGAGTAGTTGGGTCTACAGGTGTGTGCCACCATGCCTGGCTAATTTTTTTGATTTTTTTTCCTTCTTTTTTTGTAGAGACAAGATTTTGCTGTGTTGTCCAGGCTGGTCTCAAACTCCTGGGCTCAAGCAATGCACCCATCTTGGCATTCCAAAGAGCTGGGATTACGGGTGTGAGCCACTGCACCCAGCACAAATAATTAAAACAATGAAACTATCACTGAAGTAGAAATATTTTAGTTTAATAATCCCTAATCTTGAAAACTATATACTCTTATATGCTGCTGGCAGGAACGTAAATTGGAACAAACTTTCTGGAAAATAGTTTAATAATACATATTAAGAACTTTATTATATCTTTATCCTTTGATTCAGAAAGTCCATTTCCTTAGAATCTCTTTCTAAGGAAACAGATGTAAACAAAAAATATAGATAAGAATGTTTAGTGTAATTTGGTTACAATTATGAAAAACTGGACACATTACTGTTAAACACAGAGAATTTGCTAAACAAATTATTTTACATCATAGGATGATATATATCCAGTATAGAAAAATTACGGGGTTTTTTGTTTGTTTTTTTTTGTTTTGAGTCAGGGTCTCACTCTGTCGCCCAGGCTAGAGTGCAGTGGCATGATCATAGATCACCACAGCAACGGTTTCCTGGATTCGTATTCCACCTCAGCCTCCTGAGTAACTGGGACTACAGGTGCATGCCGCCATGTTTGGCTATTTTTTTTTTTTTGTAGAGATAAAATCTTGCTGTGTTGCCCAGGCTGGTCTTGAATTTCTGGAATCAAGTAATCCTCCTGCCTCAGCTTCCAAAGGTGATGGGATTATAAGCATGAGCCACACAATACCAGCCAAGAAAGTTATGGTTTTGAAGACTATTTAATGACATGAGAGAATGCTTAGTAGTATATGTATATCATGCTCTTTAAAGCAGTATACACGATCCCAATTAATTTATAAAACTGGTAACTCTGGGTGATGAGATTATGAGCCACATTTTCTTTAGTAATCTATTTAGTTTCTGAATTTTCTATGATGGCCATATATTACTTTAATATTCACAAGAAAAACACCATTTAAAAATCAAAATTCAGATGATAGAGCAAGGGCTTGAAGAAAAGAAAGGAGAGGAAGAAGAGAGAGCAAGTGGAAAGTTTTATAAGAGAAGGAAAATACATTTTTCCTGGACTAGAGTGAGAAGGTGAGCATGAGTTCAGAAGTAGATAAGTGGTGTGAAGGTAGCAAGTTCAAAGATCATGCCTACCTCTCTCTAAGAAATAGAATGCCATCTTCTGAGTGCAGAAAAGAATGAAGTAATTGTAAAAGGGTTGAAAAAATAATGAAGAGTTAAAATAGTCATTGTGAGAATTAGAAGAAAGAGAATGGGGAGGGGCATTTTCTAGGGTGCGGTACTGGTGTAGGCTGCTTGGAGACCATAATGTACCTCAATGTGAATGCCCACAAATGTGTAGCTTTCACCTAGTAGAATCTTCCAGTCCATGGATAGGAATGTAGTAGGTAGACAGAATGGATCTAAGGTTGGAGTTGTCAAGGTTCAAAAGACAACAGGAAAAAAAGAATGTTGAGAATGCCTAAGAAGAGTGATCAAAGAAATGAATAGTAGTATCCAGGCAGAATCGAGAAGGAAGTCAGAAAGGGTAGTACTGTAAAAACAGGAAGCCTGGAGGTCTTGCTCAATCAAAGGTGCATTGTGAAGAGGATCAAGAGACCCAGAGTACCAGGAAACTGTGGCAGATATTACTACTATATTAGAGGTCAAGTTTGCAGTGATGACTCTCCTCTGAATATTAACAAGTAAGATTATAGCTGTAGAAAAACACTGGGAAGTAGAATGGTTATAGATTAATGACAGAAGGAGGCTGGGCCCAGTGGCTTATGCCTGTAATACCAATACTTTGCGAGGCTGAAGAGGGAGGATTGCTTGATTCCAGGAGTCTGAGACAAGCCTGGGCAGCACAGCAAGATCCCATCTCTACAAAATATTTTAAAAATTATCCAGGCATGTTGGCATGCAAATGTAGTCCTAGTTACTTGGGAGGTTGAGGTCGGAGGATAGCTTGAACCCAGGAGTTACCAGATGCAGTGAATTATGATTGCACCACTGCATTGGGTGACACAGCGAGACTGTGTATCTAAAAAAATTTTTTTAAAGAAAAAGAAAAATAATAATGAAAGAAGGAGTCTTTTTTTGCTCCATTTGATGGTAGAAGTTAGGACGAAGAGAAAGAACATGAGCAGGGTCTTAAACTCTACAGTGAATACAGGAATGTGACCAGAATGTTAATAGATGGCAGAAACAGACAGATATCAGCTCCCAAGCAGTCATCTTCCAAATTTACCACAATTTCCTACATATTGATGAAAAATAATTTGGATTTCCAAAATATAATGATACTGCTACTTCAATTCCCAAATTGGTAAAGGCTACTAGATAACAGATAAAATAGCACTTTGACAATCAAATGAATGGAAAACATCATTAAACTTTATAGAGCCACTCTGTGCATGAAAATATCTGACCCTTAATTCAATCTCATGAAGGAGTAAAGGTTTTCAAAGTAAGAAAGCAGATAAGGGTGGATATTCACTTTAAAAAATATTTAGATGCTTTTATGGAAGATCCTCTATATTTTAAATAACATGATTTACATAAAACATTTCAGGAAGATGTTTTTCATAAAACAGAGCATATATGGTAGGTTATTTTGGCTCATCAGACACACTAGTCCAACAGCAAATGTATTCTGCACAATTTTTCCAGACAATTTACCACTTCTTCTATGACTCTAAGTTTCTTAATGGCTCAGCGGGAAAACTTTCAAACTACTCAGTGGTGAAATTCTTCATCAAAACCACTTCCAGGGGCAAATTTGGCATAAGTTTTCGACATAGGCAAATTTATTTTCTGCAGGTGATAGTGTGCTAAGTAAATTCATGTTTAACTATAAATACATGTGATATTTTTCTGTGTTATTTGTAACAAACCTCCACAATTTTTCAAGCCCCTTATCAATAAAATATATATCAAAAAATGTATATATTTTAATAAATTATTAAAATGTACTCATATCAGTTCACACATTATATCTTATTAAACTTAATAGCTTCCTTACCTTTTAGATAGTAAGAGAATACAAACTGAAAGCCTAACATTTCCCCCCCCCAAACAATTTGTTTTGTGTATCACTCTCCTCTTTGTATACCACTTCTAGAGAGACTGGCAGAAACTTTGTTCAAACATAATGAGTGCTTCTTCCAGCTATGAAACTGTGAACAGAAAGAATATGTCACAAGACAGATATTGATGATGAAATGATGTCAATCTGCAACCCATATAGTTACAAAGTGATTTCATGGTCACTGTACTTTCTTTTGAATCAACACACAAATAGCTCCACATCTTAGAAAAAAAATAAAGAAAAAAGTAGGATCCATTTTGGTAGTTACAATTCATTTAAATAATAAATTAGTATCAGATGATAGGTATATATGAAAATATAACCAGTCAATTCATGAATTCATCAAATATTTATTGCATGCCATTAGGTACCTAGCAGTCTTCCAAGCAATAATTATATTTATACATATTATAACCCAGGGTATTTCTTTAGATATGAGAATAACCGAGCAATGAAGAAATAAATGCCTAAATTACTTTAAGATAAAATAATAGATAAATAGATCGGTACACCTGCAGTTTAAAGTGAGATTGCTTTTTAACTGGCAATTCTATCCTCCTGATAGAACTAGACCATACTTTACTCAAAAAAAAAAAAAAAAAAAAAGAACTTTACAGTTTGACCATTAATATAAACTCAGTAGCTTCTATAGTATACTGACTGCCATGTAGTAAACATTCAATACCTATTTGTTGGAGAGGGGGAGAAAAGGAGGAAAGAAGGGAGGGAGCAAATGATTCAAATAAACCAAAAGTAGTCTGAATCAAAGGGAAAGAGCCATTTTACTGTCTTTTAAGAGACTGGGTGTAGTGGCTCACGTCTGTTATCCCAACTCTTTGGGAGGCTGACGGGGGAAGATAGCCTTGAGGCCAGAATTTGAGACCACATAACAAGACCCTGTCTTTATAAAAACAAAATTTAAAAATTAGCTGGACATGGTGGTACACACCTGTAATTCAAGCTACTGGCAGATGATGACATGGGAGGATCACTTGAACCCAGGAGTTTGAGATTACAGTGAGCTATGATTGTGCCACTGTTCTTCAACCTGGGTGACAGAGCAAGATTCTCTAACAAAACAAAACAAATTTGTCCTCAAAGCACAATTTTACATTTCTTCTGATTTGACAACACCCATCAAAGGCATATAGTCCTGCTTGACAACCTGGCTCTAAACTTAGAAACAGACTACAGTTCAGGATCCTGGGACTCAGATCCTATAAGTATATGCCGCCTCATTTAAAAGTTCATTAACTTTCAGGTTATATAATAAGATAGAAAGCATTTTTCTTACTATAAAAGTAATATAAGCACATTAAAGAAAATCTGTAAAATATAGAGAAGTCGAATTAAAATATTATCATAACTCTACATACCTATGACAACCACTGCCAACATTTTACATGTTAAGTTAGTTTCAAATTTTATCCCTGTGGTGAAACTTTCTATAATGCTATAAGGGCTTATAACTAATTAAAATGAAAAGGAAAACTGATACTGCAGTAATTACAACTGTGCTAATAAAATGATTCAGGGCCCTGTGTCTCCAAACTGAGCTATCACGAGGTTATGAGCACCTTAAGGAAAGACAGCTTATTCTGGGCACCTTTACTATGCCCAGTCATAGGACCCAGCACTGGGCCCTGCATATATTATTCACCCAGCAAACGTTCATTGAATAAATATCTAAAAAAGGGGATCAGCATTTTTTTATTTTCGGGACTCTTCCTTCTGTGATCACTCATCTGCTCACTCCCCAACTCCTTTCCAGTGACCTTATCCTTTACCATTCTCTGCCCTGTGCTTTAGCTCCAGCAGTAATAAACAGCTTATTGTAGCCCAAAAGTTTTGCTGTTTTAATCATATCATTTCCCACCTTCATCAATAAGCTAAGACCTATGCATTCCTCACAATTCAGTTCAGATATCATGCTTTTCCAGAAGTCTCCCTGGCCTTTGTTGCCTATCTTTGTTTATCTTCTGTTGCTATTACTGGCTACCTGATACTAGGTAATTTATAAAGAAAACAAATGTGTTTAGTATGGTTCTGGAGGCTAGGAAGTTCAAGAGCATGACATCAAGATTTGGTGAAGCCCTTTTTATGTGTCAAAACATGTGGAGGGCATCACATGGCAAGAGAGCAAGAACATGCCTGTCAGCCCACGTTTTCTCTTCCTCCTCTTATAAAGTCACCAGGTACACCCTAGGGGACCCAGCCTGATGACCTTATCTCACTCTAATTACTTCCCAAAGGCTCCACCTCCAAAAACTATCAGCATAAGAATTGGAAAATTAAGTTTCCAGCACATAAATTTGAGGAAGGGACACATTCAAGCCATGGCATCATCCATCCCCAGGCTGAGCTAAATGCTATAACTCTGGGCTCCCATACTACGTTCAAACATCTAATAATGCACAACATACAGAAATTAATCACGTACAATTGTCCATTCATAATCTAAGTCCATCAAAGCTTCTATCTTTATATTCACAAATACTTGCACAGGCTCAATAAATATTTATTTGATAAATAAAAGAACAAAATAATGAATGAATTCATTCTTTTTTTTTCGGGCCTAGTTTTTATCTCTTCCTTTTTTTTTTTTTTTTTTTTTTTTAGAAAGCAGGATTTATTGAGAGGACAGAAAAGCTCCCAGAGTAAGAGGGGACCCAAGGGGGTTACCCTTATCCCTTCCTTAATTTACTTGTTTGGTCACTTGATCACTCAGTTTTAATTATCTTAGGAAAAAAATGAAATAAACAACCCTCTTGACCATCGAACAAAATCAGAAATTTCAAATGGCAAAAACTGAGGCTACCTCACTTAATCAAAAAGTATCTTACGATTACTTTTCAGTAAACACTCAGCCTTTCTCCCAATGTCCTCTACAAAAGAATCACATTGTAAGAATTAGTCTTTCACAAGCACTTGGATTATTTATATCTGTTCTTCATTCTCCTTGAAAAGACATAGAGGAAGTCCTGCTGACTTTTCTTATTGATGCCATCAGGTCTGCTCCTTGCTATTTCTAGAGTCACTATCTTTAATCGCTTCCAATTTAGTTTGCTCTAGTTGCATCAAAGCACGAATTTAGTATAGTCAAAACTAAGCAACATATAAGGAATTCCTATTTTCTACTACAGGGATCCAAACTATATTGGTAACCTACAATATATAGCCAGGCTATACATTCCACATTAATTTCTACCAGTATTCTCCTGTTATTTCCTCTATCTGAAAAAGTATATTTCCTTGTGTTTGCAAGTATGCATTTTCCAACAAAGCCCAGGAAATATTTTTGCTGATACCATAGTAAATTTGTAAACTCCTTTGTTGTTGACTTTATACATACATTAGCTTTCTCCATTCTCTTTGTGCACTGATCCATCTTTCAAACCCCTGTTTACATCTCTCTTCCTCTAAGTTTTCTTAATTACCTTCAGGTCATATTAATTTCTCCTTTACTATACACGCCTTCAACATTTGGATTTTACCCAAAATAACAGTATGTGGTCCTTATTTGTACATTGTTCTGTAAGTGTTCTAAAAGATCTTTACGTGTGTACTCTTAGACTATTGACAAAGGTGTCCTGTTATCCCCTACTGGGCTTAACCTAGCAGCATTTTCACATAAGATGATTTGTTAATAGATGCTGTTGACTTGCTGTCTTACATCTAAAGATATTCAATAAATGTTCTAAATTAAATCAAATTGAATTAGCTACACATCTTCAATAAACCATTTATAAATGATAGCAAAATAAAGAAAACAAAGTAAATGTAAATTAGAGTTAGTGTTGCAAATCAGGAATATTTCCCATAATCCTACCCATCCTTTAACATTTGCATTCTGCTTCTACTTTTCAACCACACCCTCTCCACCCCACACACATACACACAACCAAATGTCCACAGGAAGAAAGCCCAAAGTAAACTGAAAGGCATACTACAGAATATTAAGAATCACATAAAGCTCACTTTTTTATGTATTAGTAAGAGGCCACCATAATAATATTATTCACATTAAGAGCTTTATTTATGACCTTTCTATGTAAGAAGATAATATCTTAGATAATTTCTACTATAAAGCTCGCAAAATTTACTTACCTAGACAATTTAGCAAGAAAAAATAAAAGAAAATGCTACAATAAATGCTTCTGTCCATTCTATATTGCCTCTAGGCTGATCAAAAAACCTTTTTATTGGAATATTATTACTATGTAAAATACTGTTTTGTAAATAATTATGTAAAATACTATATTGAAGAAAATTTCATATATTCTCTTTTATATATATTTTTAAAGAATAAAAGTAAAAATTTTCAAACCCATGTAAGTATTTAGTTAATTGATAATACAAACTAGGTTCATATTTTAAACAATGACTTACAGGATCAGCAGGTCCACAGAATTCTCGGAATGTCTTTGTAGGATTTTTCTGTTGAATCTCCATTGCTACACAAGGCCCAGAATACATTTCTGTCACCATCTCCTATAATATTTAATTTAAAAGAAAAAAAGAATTTAATAAGCTTCTATTCCTCCTCTTTTAATTGTGTCACTATTCCACTAATCTTGTTAAAGTCATCATTGACTTCTTCCCCACCTGTATCCCACACACCAAGCCGTTCCCAAATTCTGTCGTCCATTTAGCTTACAAAAATATTTTGAGATCTGTCCCTCATTTCCATTCCTATTACTACCTCCATTTTAATATAATGTTTCACTATCTGACACTCTCATTATTTAAAATTATCTTCTAGTACATCTTCCTTTCTTTTTTTTCCAAAGTTTATTAAAGAAAGAAGAGAGAAAAGAAAACTAGTACATCTTCCTTTCAAAGGTCTCTCTCTCCTTGAACATAGTGTTGTCAGATTAACATTCCTAAAAATATAAATTTCAAAGTTTTTCTTCTGAAGAAACTTTAAAAAATCATAATAAGCCAGGTGCAGTGGCTCACATCTGGGTAATCCTAGTACTTTGGGAATCCAAGGCAGGAAGATTGCTTGGGCCCAAGAGTTCAAGACAAGCCTGGGCAACATAGCAAGATCTTGTATCTACAAAAGGTAAAACAGTTAGCTGGGTGTAGTTCCAGCTACCCAAGAGTCTGAAGTGAAAGGCTTGCCTGAGCCTAAAAGGTCAGGCTGTGGTGACCCGTGATGGTGCCACTGCCCTCCAGGCTGGGAGACAGAGTAAGACCTTGACACACACACACAAAAAAAGTATTATAGTAACAAGGGATAACAGGGATCAGATTTATTCTTCCACATTAAGCATCTAGAAATCACACAAAATATATGAAACAAGTTTTCATACACTGGATGATATACGCGTAGTAGCACAGGACTCCGAGCCCTGAGAGATGGGAAAAAAATGAGGTAAGCCATGTATAACTGCTTCATCTTACTGCCTGGAGGCAGTTTCCAGACCTGTAGACCACGTAGGGGATGCAAAAGAGTCCAGTGTTCTCAATGAGTTGAAGAGACAAGATTGAAGTTTAGGGAGGCCAAGGTAGCTGGACTTTTCAGGGCACAACACCTGAGAGACGAGAGGAGCTATACAGAGAATAAGCTACACGACCTGCAGAGAAGTTCATGGGAGTCTTTGGTTAAGGATCTGTGGTATGAGTAGGGGAAACTAACTGTGGGAAAGAAATGCCAGAAAGTAGTAGACCAGACATCTCACAGAGATAGCAGAAGGCTGAGAAGTGTTTGTGCTTCCACCAGTCAGAGTGAAAAGCTCTCATACAATACATGGGACATTAGGTGGAATCCTCAGAGGGAATTGTACAATAGTAGTTGGCCTGTATTCGCCCTAGATTATAAGATGCTCTGTACCCATCCTACCAAGCTTAAAAACAAACAAGCCTCAAAAGGGACAGACAGATTCCAAGTAATTTAACTAAGTGCCAGAACAAAGTCAGACATCTTTTTAAAGGTATACAACAAAATCTACCATCTAATACTGTAAATTTCACAATATCCAGCATCCAACAAAAAACTACCAGGCATGCAAAGAATTAGGAAAATATGAACCATCACCAGAAAAAAACTCAATAAAAAGACCCAACAATGACAGAAATCATGTCATTAACACAAGAATGTTAAAACAGCTATTGAAAATAAACTCCACATGCAGACATGAGGAGAAAACCAAAGATATTAATGGAACCCAAATGAAACTTCTAGAGATAAAATTTAAGACATCTAAATAAAAAAGTACACTGGATGGGGTGAACAGGAGAAGATGCTACAGAAGTGCAATGAATTTGAAGATATATAATAGAAACGATTCAAAGGTAAGCATGGAGAGAAAGAAGAATGAAGAAAAACAAAAGACTTGTGGGACAATATCAACTGTCTATTACATGTGTAATTAGAGTTCCTGAAGAGAAAGTGAACAGAAAAATGTTTTTAAAAATAATTGCTAAACTTTTCAAATGTGTTGAAACCCTACAGCTCCAATAAACCCAAGGAGAATAAATACAAAGAAAAGTACAGTGGGAACATCATTAATAAAATTAGGTAAAAAAACTAAACCTAAAACCTTATAAACAGTCAGGAAAAGAATAGGCACTGTGGCTCATGCCTGTAATCCCAAACATTTTGGGAGAATGAGATGGGAGGATCACTTGAGACCAAGAGTTTGAGACCAGCCTGGGCAACATAAAAAAAAAAAAAAAGAAGAGGAGGAGGATAAAGAAAAAAGGAAAATTAGCCAGCCATGGTGGTGCAGATCTGCAGTGGCACATCTCCCAGCTACTCAGGAGGCTAAGGAAGGAGGATCACTTGAGCCCAGGAGTTTGAGGCTGTGTTGAGTTGTTCCTATGCCATTGTACCCCAGCCTGGATGACAGAGTGAAATACTGTCTCAGGAATAAAAAAAGCCAGGAAAAATAAAGACATGCTACAAAATAGTGGAACAAAGATAAGGATGACAATAACAGCAGTGACAGAAAAACTGTCAATCTAGAATTATACAACCAGGTGAGAATATACTTTCCAAAAATGAAAAAATAGACTTTTTCAGACACACAAGAGCTAAGAAAATTTACTATGAACAGCTTTAAAACATAAGAAATGTAAAAGCAAGCTCTTTAGGCAGAAGAAAAAAAAAAAGTGCCACACAAAAATACGAATGCACATAAAGCAATAGTAGACATGTGAGCAAGTATAAAATATATTTTTAATTTTTTTTTTAATCAATATTCTTTATTATGGCTTTGTGGGGTACAGTTAAGGGTTAGGTGTACAATTACGTTTCATTCAGGCACCCTGTTGATAAGAGGTGTTTCGCCATCCCCAGACAGATATTTGCTACTGTTAATCCCACCCGCCTCCCCCCCATAGTTTCCCAGTACGGTCAGTCGTTTTCTTATATTATTACATTGGATATTCAAGGTCCATTATATGAGTAAGAACATGTGATACTCGGATCTTTGTTTCTGTGAGAGGTCACTCAGTATTATAGACCCTAGTTCCATCCAGGTTGCTGCGAAATTCAGGATTTTGCTCTTTTTTTATGGCTGCATAGTAGTCCATCGTGTATATGTACCACATTTTTTAATCCAGTCCTCTTTTGATGGGCAGCATGGTTGTTTCCAGTTCTTGCTATTATGAACAACACTGTGATAAACATAAACATAACGTGTGCAAGTATGTTTTTTATAGAGTGATTTGAGTTCTTCAGGGTATATTCCCAGTAGGGGGATTGCAGGTTCATATGGAAGGTCGATTTTTAGAGCTTTTAGGAATCGCCACACTGCTTTCCACAGAGGTTGCACTAGTTTACACTCCCACCAACAGTGTAGAAGTGTTACCTTTTCACCACACCCTCTCTTGCAGCTGTTATTTTTTGAGTTGTTGATAATTGCCATTCTGACTGGAGTTAGGTGGTATCTCAGTGTGGTTTTGATTTGCATCTCCCTGATGATTAGTGAGGTTGAGCATTTCTTCATGTGTTTGTTGGCTGCTCGGGTGTCTTCTTTTGTGAAGTGTCTGTTCATATCTTTTGCCCATTTGATAATGGGGTTGTTTGTTTTCTTCTTTTCAGTACGTTTCAGTTCCTTGTAGGTCCAGGATGTTAAGCCTTTGTCAGACCCAGAGTTGGCAAATACTTTTTCCCAGTCTGTAGCTGTCTCCCTGCTCTCTTGATGGTTTCTTTGGCTTTGCAGAAGCTTGTCAGTTTAATAAGGTCCCACTTGTCTATCTTCTCTCTTATGACTTGTGGGTTTCAGGTTTTGTTCAGGAATTGGATGCCAGTTCCGATTTCCATGAGGGAATTTCCTTCCTTTTCTAAGGTTCTTACGGTTTGAGGTTTTACATTTAGGTCTCTGATCCATTTGGAGTTAACCTTTGTGCATGGGGATAGATAGGGGTCCTGTTCCAATCTTCTGCATGTGGTCAGCCACTTTTCCCAGCACCACTTACCCAGTGGTAGGTGGTAGGGGCTTTGTCGAAGATGAGTTGGTTGAGAAATTGAGGTTTTGCTTCTGGAATCTCAATTCTATTCCATTGATCTATATGCCTGTTCCTGTACCAATACCAAGCTGTTTTGATGATTGTAGCTTTATAGTAAAGTTTGAAGTCTGGTATTGTGATACCACCTGCTTTGTTTTTTTTTTTTGGCTAAGGATTGTTCTGGCTATTCTTGGATGTTTGTGTTTCCATATGAATTCCTGTGTTGTTTTTTCTAGGTCTGAGAAGAATGTTGTTGGTAATTTGATGGGTATTGCATTGAATTTGTAGATTGCCTTAGATAAGATAGACATCTTCACAATGTTGATTCTTCCAATCCATGAGCATGGGATATTTTTACACTTGTTCGTGTCAGCTTTGATTTCTTTGAGCAGTGCTTTGTAATTTTCATTGTAAAGGTCTTTCACGTCTGTGGTTAGGAAGATGCCAAGGTATTTCATCCTTTTTGGGGCTATTGTGAATGGAATTGTGTTTTTTATTTGGGTTTCTGTTTGTTTACTATTGGTATACAGAAATGCGATTGTTTTTTGTACATTTATTTTGTATCCTGAGACTTTGCCAAAGGCCTTTATCAATGTAAGGAGGCTTTTGACAGATTCTCTTGGGTTTTCAAGGTACACAATCATATCATCTGCATAGAGAGATAACTTGACTTCCTCTTTCCTATGTGAATACCTCTGATTCCGTCCTCTTCTCTGATTGCTCTAGCCAGGATTCCAATACTATCTTGAACAGGAGGAGTGAGAGTGGGCATCGTTGTCTAGTTCCAGTTTTCAGGGGAATTGGTTCCAATTTTTGTCCATTTAAGAGTATGCTGGCTGTGGGTTTCTCGTAGATGGCTTTTACTATTTTGAGGTATGTTCCCTGTACGCCTAGATGTTCAAGGGTTTTTATCAAGAAGGGGTGCTGGATTTTATCAAAAGCTTTTTCTGCATCTAACGATATGATCATGTGGTTTTTGTTTTGACATCTGTTGATGTATTTAATTACATTTATTGTTTTATGAATGTTGAACCAGTCTTGCATCCCAGGAATGAAGCCTACTTGGGCATGGTGGATGATTTTTGAGATGTATTGCTGAATCCGGTTTGTTAGGATCTTGTTGAGAATTTTAGCATCTATGTTCATCAAAGATATTGGCTTGTAGTTCTCTTTCTTTGTTGCATCTTTACCTGGCTTGGGTATCAATGTGATGTTGGCTTCGAAAAATGATTTGGGGAGAGTTCCATCTTTTTCAATCGCCTGGAATACCTTCAGTAGGATTGGTATCAGCTCCTCCTTAAATGTCTTGTAGAATTCTGCTAGAAAGCCATCTGGATCAGGGCTTTTTTTTTGTAGGAAGCTTTCTTATTACATAGTCAATTTCCTTGATTGTTATTGGTCTACTTAGGGTCTCCATTTCTTCTTGTTCCAACCTAGGTAGGTTGTGTGATGTCAGAAAGTCCTCCATTTCCTTTAGGTTTTCAAGTTTGTTTCCATACAAGTGTATGTAGTAGTCTCTAATGATCTTTTGTATTTCTTCAGGTCAGATGTGACTTCATCTTTGTGTTTCTGATTGTGCTTATTTGGTTTTTTTCTTGTTTTTTTCTTGGTCAGTCTAGCTAGGGGACCATCAACCCTTTCGAAGAACCAGCTTTTTGTTTCATTGATTTTTTGTATTATCTTTTGGTCTTCTATGTCCTGGATTTGGGCTTTTATTTTGGTGATCTGGATTCTTCTGCTGAAATTAGGGTTTTTGTGTTCTTGCTTTTCCAGCTTCTTTAGGTGGCTCCTTAGGGTGTGAATTTCTGTTCCTTCCATTTTCTTCATGTGTGTTTGTAGGGATATAAATTCCCCTCTTACCACAGCTTTTGGGGCATCCCAGAGATTTTGGTAAGATGGTTCTTCATTTTTATTTGTTTCCAGGTATCTTTTAATCTCTGTTTTGATTTCGTCGTTGACCCAGGAGTTGTTTAGCATCACGCTGTTTAGTGTCCATGTCTTTGTGGGTTTTGGGGGAACTTTGTTGGTGTCAATGGTTATTTTTCTTCCACTGTGGTCCGAGAAGGTGTTTGGTCCTTTTAAATTTGCTTATACTTGATTTATGGCCGAGTATGTGGTCGATCTTAGAATATGTTCCATGTGGTGATGAGTAGAATGTGTATTCTGTGGTCTTTGGATGGAGTGTTCTGTAGGTATCAATTAAGTCCATTTGGTCCAAAGTCACACTGAGGTTCCGGATCTCCTTGATGATTTTTTTGTCCTGATGATCTGTCTAGGGTTGTGAGTGGGGTATTAAAGTCCCAAGTTATGATAGTGTTAGAGTCAATATCTTTCTTTAGTTTTCCAAGAAGTTGCCTTATGAAAGTTTACACACCTATGTTGGGTGCATATATGTTTAGGATAGATATTTCTTGTTGATGGATTGAGCCTTTTATCATTATGTAGTGACCTTCTGTATCTTTTTTAATTTTTAATAGCTTGAAGGGTATTTTGTCTGAAATTAAGATCGCTACTCCTCCTTTCTTTTGTATTCCGTTCGCCTGAAAGTTTGCTTCCCATCCTCTTACTTTGAGTCTGTGGGTGTCCTTTCTAGTGAGGTGAGTCTCTTGAAGGCAATAGATTGTTGCCTGATTATATTTTATCCATTTTTCCATTCTATGTCTTTTCAGTGGTGCATTTAGTCCGTTCACATTTAGGCTAATAACTGAAATGCAAGAGTTGATCCCTGTCATAAGGTTCTTACAGAGTTGTTCCTGTTTGTTTGTTGTCTTTCTTTGGGTTTTGGAGTTGGTTCATGTGTGTTTTTAATCTTTTGCCTATACTCTTGTTAAGAATGCTGTTGTTCTTTTTTCTTTTTCTTCTGTGTTCAGTATTTTCTTAAGTGTTTCTTGTAGAGGTGGTCTGGTGGCAGTGTAGGTTCTTAGGGATTGGGTGTCTGGAAAAGATTTCAATTCTCCCTCACTAATGAAGCTTAGTTTGGCTGGATAGGTTATTCTTCGTTGAAATTATTTCTCTTTTAGAACTTTGAGGATAGGGCTCCAGGCTCTCCTGGCCTAAAGGGTTGCTGTGGATAAATCTGCTGCTATTCTAATTGTTTTTCCCTGGTAGGTAGTCTGGCCTTTTTCTCTTGCTGCCTTTAGGATTTTTCCTTTCATAGGTACTTTGTTTAGGCGAATTATTATGTGTCTGGGAGTTGGTCTTCTCATTTGTTTTCTTGCAGGGGTTCTCTGAATCTCTTGTGTTTGAATTTTTTCATCCTTAATGAGATGAGGGAAGTTTTCTTGAATGATTTCATGAAAAGTTTGTTCCAGTGTTGCTTCTGTTTCTCTCTCTGCCTCAGGAAGCCCAATTACTCTTAGGTTTGGTCTCTTGAAGTGATCATTCATCTCTTGCAGGTTTTGTTCTGTCTTTTTGAGCTTCTTTTCTATGCTTTTGACAGTTTGGGTTAGTTCTGTGTTTTGGTCTTCGAGCTCTGAGATTCTTTCTTCTGCTTGACTGATTCTGCTTTCCATGCATATTAGTCTGTATTTCATTTCCATCACAGTATTCTTTACTGCTGTCATTTCTGACATCAGCTCCTTCCTATTTTCCTCTTGTCTCTCCTCAATTTTTTTAATTCTCTCCATTAATGTCTTGATGTCTGGGTTTGTTGCATGTAACCAGTCATTCTGGGGACTCTTCATTGTCTGTGTTCCAGAATCTATTTTCTCAGTGTCTGATTTCCCAGGGGTCTGTGTAAGACCTATATTCTTCTTTTGGTTTTTCTTCATTTGTGCAGTTATTCCCCCTCCCTACTTTTTCCTTCCCTCCACGTCACCATCTTCTTTAATTTTGTTATTCAGGGGTAAAGGAACTTGTTTTACTTCTGTTTGTTCAATCTCCTATTCTTTATGTATGTCCTCTTACTTTGTTCAATTCTGAAGTTGCACTGTAGGTTGGAGGTGGTCCTTTTTGCAGTTTTGAGATTTACTTAAGGGGAGAGCTGTGATTCAAAATCTGTCTGCAGGTCCTGGTATTCGCTGACAGGCGTGTGGATAATGTGGAACCCACTTCCCACTGCCCTGGAATCTGTCCGTGCAGTGGGGTTGTAGGTTTACTCCCTGAAATAAAATGTGGTTAGCAGAAGGGAGAGAATGGAGCAGATAGTGGGTTGAAGAGGGGAGTGGAGAGATAGAGGAGTAAGGGGGGAAACAAACGAGTGTGCCAACAAATAGAGAGAGAGGCCTATACTGAAACAGATAAAAACAATAGACCACATCTACAGACGAACCAACTCTCATACAAAAAAAATAAAACATATAGTGATGCTAACATACAATTAACCAACCACCTTGTTAGTGTGCTGTTCCTCTATACAAAGATATGGTTTACAGAGAGGAAAAGAGAAGAAAAGGAAAAGGAAAAAAGAAAAAAGGGAACAATACAGTAGGAATAGAATTAAGTCATTAAACTAATAGAATCAATGAAGCACACTCTGAGACATTTTGTTTAATTCCAATGTCCTACAGGTCTGATTTCTAGTTTTCTTTTCAAGCTGGTAAATTAGTTTGCAGTTAGGGTCAGTTGCCCCTGGTCTGCTGTGAAGGACAGTTCAGATTACCCTCCGTTCAGCACTCTGGTCTATGTCTTTATCAAGGTTGTTTCTCCCGTTTCGGTGTTGCTACCTTGAATCACCAGCAGGTGGTGCTATCTCAGCTGCTCGCCCCAGAGGGGATGGGGCTGGACAGGAACAAGATGGCTGCCTGCCTCAGGGCAGACAACAGGAGACTTACAGCGGGCAGGCAGGACATCTCGGTCACAGGAGAGGTGGCTGCGATCCCAGCAGATCTTCCCTGAAGGGGTTTGAAGTGGTGGTGCGATGTGCTACGGCCCCCACGGAGGTGGCGGCGGCGGTAGCGGGGGTCTGCAGTGGCGGCAGCAGCACCATTTGCACCGCAGTGACTGTCCAGTCCGTTGCGATGCCCCACACTAACAAGCGTTGCCTCGGTGGCAGCGACCGAGCTTTGTATGAAGAGCAGGCTGCGATGTTGGGGTCCACAGCCCCCCGGGGCGAGAGTCAGAGACCCACTGCAGCTCTCCTTTGGAGAGGGCCTCACAGACCGGGCTGCCCCGTCGCCATCTTGCCGCTTCTATTTTTAATTTTTTAGTTGCTTTGAAAGATAATTGATTGTTTAAAGCAAAATATTAACAGTGTAGTGTAGTATTTAGAGCATATATAGAAGTGAAATGTATGAGAAAACCAGCAAATAGAATAAAAGGGGCTCTTCCAGTCCCAGGTGCTTCAGGAGCTGCGGGTTCCGACATGGCCAAGTCCAAGAACCATTCCACACACAACCAGTCCCGAAAATGGCACAGAAATGGCATCAAGAAACCCCAATCACAAAGATATGCGTCTCTTAAGGGGGCGGACCCCAAGTTCCTGAGGAACATGTGCTTTGCCAAGAAGCACAACAAGACGGGCCTGAAGAAGATGCAAGCCAACAATGCCAGTGCCATGAGTGCACATGCTGAGGCTATCAAGGCCCTCGTAAAGCCCAAGGAGGTTAATCCCAAGATCCTAAAGGGTCCTAGCTGCAAGCTTACTCGACTTGCATACATTGCCCACCCCAAGCTTGGGAAGCGTATTTTTGCCCGTATTGCCAACGGCTGCAGGCTCTGCCAGCCAAAGGCCAAGGATCAAACTAAGGCCCCAGTCACAGCTTCACCTGCAACTCCAGTTTCAGTTCCAGCTCCTGCTCAGACTCCCAAAGGTGCCCAGACCCCCACAAAAGCTCCAGAGTAGAGGCCTCTGTCTGCCAATGTATGGACTGAAGGACTGATTTGACCCCCAGGATGCTGTCTGCATGGGGCTGGTGTCTTCCTGTGCTATTTGTACAAATAAACCTGAGAGAGGAAAAAAAAGTAACAATAGGGGAACACAGAAATACTATTTTAAGGTTCTTTTCTTAACCCTATGTATGAAGTCCTATAATGAAAAACATGATCAAAGTAAAGTGCCTCTCACAGTATCTGGAGAAGGCAATAAATACTTTTTCTCACCCTTGAATAGAGAAGAATACTTTAGACAGAAGTAAAAATAAATACGAAGACTTTCAGGCAGAAGTACAGTTGGGATATATGAAGATTAGCCAAGAGGCTGGAGCTGAATGAGACTCTGGGAAAGTAATGAGAGCTAAGGCCAGATCAAGTAGGGCCATGTCAACCATTTTAATGACTTTGGAGGGTTGATGATGCACAAAACCAAGTAAAGTCAATTGTTACAAACTTTTTATTCATTTACTTATTTGTCAGAGTCTCACTCTGTCACCCAGGCTGGAGTGCAGTGGCACGATCACGGCTCACTGCAGCCTTGACCTGCTGGGCTCAAGTGATCCTTCTACCTAAGCCTCCACAGAAGTTAAGACTATAGGTACGTGGCACCATACTTGGCTAATTTTTAAAAATTTTTTTGTAGATTGAGATCTCGCTATGTGGTATAGGGTAGTCTCAAACTCCTGGGCTCAAGCAACCCTCAGCCTCCCAAAATGCTAAAATTACAGGTGTGAGCCAGCACACCTAGCCTACAAAACACATTTAAATATCAATCCAAACTCAGTCATCTTACCTAATGGAATTGACAGAATGTAAGAAGGGGAAAAGGACTTTATAATTAATATGGTGCACATAACTCTATCATTAGAATCCCTAAATGCATCCCCCAATGTCATTTTGCTATTTCAAAAAGGTCACATGTAATTAAT
This sequence comes from Cephalopachus bancanus, assembly GCA_027257055.1. Lineage (NCBI taxonomy): Eukaryota > Metazoa > Chordata > Mammalia > Primates > Tarsiidae > Cephalopachus > Cephalopachus bancanus. The sequence goes on from JAPVLO010000060.1 coordinate 7,953,227, forward strand.
TTCTTATGAATAAGCATGTTGAGTCTGATTTTCTGCTTTATGATATTGAACCACTGCTTACACATAAGTGTCAAGAGCCAAGTTTTCAGTAGAAGAAGGCATGAACAAGTTTCCAAAAAGAGGGGAGTGAATTTTGTCTGCATGATTCCCTCCCTCCCTTCCTTCCTCTCTACCTCCCTTCCTTCATTTTCTCCCTCCCTCCTTTGCCTTTATCTTTCTTTCTTTATCTCTGCCTCTCTCACTCATTTTCTTTCAGTGTTGATAACAGATACCATTAAAAATAGACATACACGGCTGGGCTCGGTGGCTGAGTCTGTAATCCCAGCACTTTGGGGGGTGGAGGCGAGTGAATTGCCTGAGACCAGCCTGGGCAACTTGGCAAGACCTCATCTCTACAATAAATCAAAAATTAGCTAGGCATGGCAGCGCGCGCCTGCAGTTCTGGCTATTGGTAAGGCTGAGGCGGAGGGATAGCTGGAGCCCAGCAGGTCGACTCTGGGGTGGCCGTGAGCATGCCACTGCACTTCAGCCTGGGCGATAGTGAGACACTGACTCAAAAATACACACACACACACACACACACACACACACACACACACACACACACAATAAATTGCTTCTATTAAGTTCTGGCACGGACATGCTTCTCTTTAAGCTCTTGGCCCCTCTGACTGCAAATGTCGAAGCAGGAAATATAAATGTAAATATAAAAGAACAACATGGACTCCACTACCAAAGAGTTATGTCAGACTAAATAATAATCAAAGCAATAATAATAACAGATGATATTTATTGAGTACTTTTAATATGTGAAGCTACTTTGCATCATTTATTTCATTTAATTCTCATAAAAATCTAATAAGTAGTAACATTATTCTCATTTTATAGATGGGTTAATCAAGGCTTAAAAGAAGATGAATTGCCTATGGTCACACAACTGGAGGATTCAGGATCTAAACTTAGCACCTGACTCCGCAGCAAATAAATAAATAAATAAATAAGGAATGGAGTTTAGGAAACTGCAGGCTAGTTGCAATGAATTTGGGGAGATATAAAAAGTACATAGTTGGAAGCAAGTAATGTGGAAATAACTGATTGGTTAATATCAGGTTACTTCAGGTTACTATTTGCTGTAAGGATTAAAGGCTGAGGGATCATCATTATCATGCCAATTAAATCCTGCCTGTTTGATAAATTTGGCAATCTCACCTGATTTCTCATAATGTCAAATAACAACTTAGTTTTGGTTTGGTGAAATGGAACTTCAGCATAAGTAACTTCATTTTGAGTTTTAGTCTGGTCTGTTAAGGCCTAAGACAGGAGGCTAGTCTAAAACACTGGTCTTCTATAATTTTTATGTAACAGTACAAATGCTTTACATTTAAACTGATACTTACATTATATTCAGACACAACTCCTTTATAAACTTCATAGAATTCTTCAACATTAACCCGATCCATATTGAACTATATTCAGAAATAAAACAAAACATAACAATAAGCCAACCAACAAAAGAAAACAAAATGAGCCACACTTAGCACTCAATATTTATGATTTCTTCTTTACTAAAGTAAATGTAAACTTTACATAAATTACTCTTGGAAGAAAAAGTGATTAAAGATCAGCTCATCAATAATAATAATAGATAGCCTTTATTGAGTCAGGTATTTAATGTGTCAAGCATTTTTCTAGATTCTGTACATACATCATGCCATTAATTCTCACAACACCTTACCACACATGGAATATTAATGGCTCCAATTTACTTTTAGAAAGTTTAGGTTAACAATTTCTTGATAATACTAGATAAGATTCTTCAAATATCAGTTTTCTCAGCAGTGTCCAAGTTTCTGTTTGATGACTCTGCAAATTGTTATTTCTAAACCTTTTTTTTTTTTTTTGACTTATTTGTACAAAATAGGCAGGACTCCAATCTGTGCCCTGACCTCTGATTTTGGGTGATCCTAAGATGTTGTAGAAAACAGTTTCTTTTCAGAAAAAGAGGATATAAATAATATTGGTAAGAAAATTCTCAGCTTTAAAACGAGTATTTTGGTAATTCATTGTCAAAAAAGCATAAACTTTCTGAGCTTCAAACATTGTAAAAACCAAGTTGTTTACCTGATTTCTATAAGTTGATTACCTTATTTCTTGTCAAACGTGCCAGTGAGTATAGCACAAAGGTATGACCTCTAACAAAGAAAGTTCTGTTTCTTGGTGAAGGGTTTCCTAGGAACATGTGAGTAGTGCAATTTTGAACAAGTGTGTTCTGGAGATCTAGTGTTGCATGTGCAAACAGAGGTCTGAAATACATTAACTACAGAGAAGGTCCTGAGGGAAAGTCCAGAAACTTGCAAAAAGCACTGGTGCGGGGAAAAAGTCTGATTTTCTTCTGACTGATTCTCTTCCTTCAGTATCCACTATGTTAAGAATTCAGGCCACAGAAAATTCACTCTAATGTTCACTTTGATTCTATTTTTTTGTTTATAAGAACTATATACATTTTTTTGGTCTTTATATACTTTGTAACTAAAGTTTCAAGAATTGTATAAAATTACCTTACATGCTTAAATTACGTGTATAATTTGAATATTAGTTCTTTCAATAAAAGATTATATGGATAAAATAATTTCAAAAGCATCTTTTAAGTATAAGAAGGTTACTGAGTTCAGTGAATTGTCTTATTTTTAATGCAATGAGTTCATGAGTACATAGAGAAAATTCACTAATTTTTTTTTAATTCCTTAAAATGTTATAGCTCATTGCAAACAACCTACCATCTGCATAGCTGAGATTTCAAAGCCTGCATCTCGGATAGCCATCAAAATCTTTCCCAGCAACCCTGAAAATACAGAACAAATGAATGCAGAAATCCAAAATTTTAAGGCTTTTTAGTTTCTTAGAAATGCAAATCTTCTACACCAAAACACTTTGCTTATACTCTATATGAAAAAACCACAGATTTTTGCTAGAGAAACTAAATCCCTAACATTGAGTGTCACATTTATTCATTTGAATCTTTTAGTAAGTGCTTCAAGAATAACAATGGTCTTGAGGATTATGCAAAAAAACTTTAAAGATATTTTTTCCTTTATGGTCCCTAAGTTTAGTGAAGTAGAGAACACAAAAACCAAACAATTAAAAATAACACTTCAAAAAACAAATGCAATACCAAAGTACTAAAAACAAAAGGAATTCAAAGAAGAGTTCAAAGGGAAAAATCTAATTATAACTGAAGAGGTGGGCAGAAGCTTCAAGAGGAAATGAAAGCATGAATAGTGGTTAAAGGCTGTAGACAGATGGGCGTATATATGGATGAGAGAGAAGGCATGCATCTAGGAAAGTGTGAACATGTTCATATGACAATAAGAAGACAGAAAAGAAAAACAAAATTGAAAAGGAAAGGAGATTCAATCCAAATTGATGAAGGCTTTGAATGCCAACATGAGGAATCTGGTCTTTATTCCATAGACGAGTGACTTTTATAATGGGGTCTATAGACTGTGGGGTTATGGGACTGATTTTGAGATTCCAATTATTTCCTATAAAAATCTTCTAAATTTCTTTTTTTCAAGTCAACTAAATCTCTGTCCCTGACTACCTCTCTCTGTCTCCTAAACATACACACACATGTCTACACAAATACATACATGCCACATTCTGGGTCATTTGGATGCGCACCTAGTAACCCCAAATCATCAAGTAATATTAGTGCCTGAACGTACATTTTTATTTGCTATCTCACTGTAGCCAAATAGTGCTATTTTAATTGCAGCAGGCTGAGTGATGAGAAAAGACAGAGGTGGATCTATTTCTCAGATAATACATTTATACCAAGTGAAGGCCAAATGATATCATAACATGTTGTGGAAACAAAGGTTTCTCAGAAGTTTAAAGACAGAAAGTGATAAGTGTTAGTCATTTCAGTAGAACAGCCCAGGTCTAACATAGAGACTGTGCCATATTCATGGTAAGCTTGTTTTTGACAAACAATATCCTTTGCTGTATCAATGTTATCAACTTAAATTTTATTCATTTTATAGTTTTGTTTATGATGAATTTATAAATTATTTGGTTTTACAGTTGTATATGCAAAAGTATACATTTTGTTTTATATTTGAATATATTTAAGTTGTATTTACTAACATTAAAATAATTTATGACAGAGTCTATAAGAATTATTTTCCGCCGGGTTCGGTGGCTCAGCCTGTAATCCCATGCCTTTGGGAGGCTGAGGTGAGTGGATTGCCTGAGCCCACGGGTTCGACACCCGCCTGGGCAACTTGGTGAGACCTCATCTCTACAATAAATCAAAAAATGAGCCGGGCGTGGTAGCGCGCGCCTGTAGTTCCAGCTACCTGGAAGGCTGAGGCGAAAGGATCACCGGAGCCCAGCAGGTTGAGGCTGCAGTGGCCGGGAGCGGCCACTGCACTCCAGTCTGGGTGACAGAGTGAGACTCCAACTAAAAAAAAAAAAAAAAAGAATTATTTTCCTCAAAAAAAAAAAAAAAAACACTGAAGAAATGGGGAGTCACCAAAAATGTTAAGCAGAAGAATAAAAAATAAAAGCATATTAGGAAGATTGCTAATGTCCTAGTGATGGGCAAACTGGTCTGAAGAAAAGAGTAAGGGACAGAAAGAACAGCAAAGGTAGCGAGACCTCAACTCTACAATAAAAATCAAAAAGTCAGCCGGGCGTGGTAGCGCATGCCTGTAATTCCGACTACTGGGAAGGCTGAGGCGGAAGGATCGCAAGGGCCCAGCAGGCCGAGGCTGCGGTGGCCAGCAGCGGCCACTGCACTCCAGTCTGGGCAACAGAGTAAGACTCCAACTCAAAAAAAAAAAAAAAAGAACAGCAAAGGCTTCTGAAATCATCTAACATGCTGACTGGAGAAATTTTGGTTATTATTTCCTTAAATATTTTCTGTCTTATTTTGAACTCCAAAAGCTGGATGGCAGTAGCAGGAATAAAGGAAGTAAAAAATATAAGACATTCCCAAACAAAAATTAAGAGAAATAACTAAGCTGGATATAGAATATGAAGATGAAGGAAGGGTAAAAGTGATTTCAAGATTTTGAGCTCAAGTGACTGAAACAATGATCGCACATTTACGAAGAAAACAAGTCATGAAACCAAATTATTTTGGACACAGAAACCCAAAGTAGCATAAACCAGAAAACTGATCAGAATTTGAGGATACTATATATCCAGTGACTGAATGAGTAAATAAACTCCCTCCACAAAATTAGTGATATGGGATTACATTCCAGTAGATAGTTAGAAAGATATAATGAGGGTTGCAGAAAGGTAGAGCTAAAATGATTCAAATAGGTGAGACATCATATATAGGGGATAGCAATTTCAATGACTAACGACTTTGTATCAGAAACAATAGAGGCCAAGGGATGACGAAACTTTTAATGTGTAAAAGAAAAAAATAATATAACTTTCAACTTGAAATTCTATGTCAGCACAAAATTCTTCAAGAATGATAATAAAATAAAGATATTTTCATAAAAAAAATTAAGGAATTTGTTGCCAGCAAAGCCATACTACAATAAATGATAAAGAAAGTTACTAAACTGAAGGAAAATGTAAAGAAGCTAGGATCTTCAGGAAGTAACGAGCACAGTTAAAGGTAGATATTTGGAATAATACAAAAGACTACTTTTTTCCTCTTCATTTCTTTAAAATACACATGACTGATTAAAGTGAAATTTTTAACATTGCACTGTGGGTTCTTTAATGTCTGTGTTTATAATATACTGTTTATCAGAAATATAACATAAACCTGGGTAGAGGCAATATATGGAACTATACAATTAAAATGTTTTTACATTTTAGTGAAGTGGTACAATATTATTAACTCTAAGTAGACCAAAAATTACGGATGTATATTTTATTCCTTAAAACAGTGATTATCTAAGAATAGTCCCCAAACCAACACCATCAATATCACCTGGTTACTTGTTAGAAATGCAAATTCTCAGAACCAATTCCAGATCCACTGAATCAGAAACTTAGGGAGTGGAGCCCCCAAATCATTGTTTTAACAGGTCCTCCACATGATTCTGTTATACACTAAAGTTGAGAGATACAGCACTTGAGTAATCACTAACAAAGACAGAAAAAGGAAAGATAAATACTTAAATAGCCAATGAATAAATTTTTAAAAATATTCAATTAATCTAATAAAAGGAAGGAAAAAAAGTTCAATTGAAAGAAGACAGAATAGAAAACAAATAGTAAATCAGTATCCCTAAAACCAATCCCAATTACATTAAATGTCAGTGGTCTAAAAAGTTCCTTAAAGGCAGAGAATTTAGATGGATTAATAAAAAAAAGATCTAATTAAATGCTGTTTACACAAAACTAACTTTAAAGACACAGGTAGGTTAAAAGTAAATGAATGAAAAAAGGTATATTATGTAAACTGTAAGTACAATAGGGTGGGAGTGGTTATATTAATTTCAGATACAGTAGAATTTATGACAAAAGATTATTACCAGAGATGAAGGCACTATGAAACATTTAGAGACAGTACTTTATATAGAGAGCTGAAGAAGAATATATATTCATGGCCAAAAAAAAAAATAGCATTGAGCAAAGGCCCAGAGATGTAAAACAGCACAGTTCTTTTTGAATACGAGTATTTTCACTGTACTGAATAACAGGATGGAAGGGAAATGGGGCAGGGAGAAGGTAGGAGAGATGGCAGAAGCCATGACAGATGAACTTACAGATCATGTACAGAAGTTTGGATTTTATCCTATAGGCTAGAAGTTCTCTGTCTGGTCTTATGGACATTTTAGCTCCTAAAACGTGTTGAAGACTCTGAAGAACTTTGATGTTTATAGGTTATATCTATCAGTATTTATTGTATTATACATTAAAACAAATTTTAAAATATTTTCCAAGTTAAATATGAAAAAAATCCTTTGTGTTAACATAAATATATATATTTTTTGAGTTGGAGTCTCACTCTGTTGCCCAGACTGGAGTGCAGTGGCACATTTCCGGCCACCGCAGCCTTGACCTGCTGGGTTCCGGCGATCCTTCCGCCTCAGCCTTCCAAGTAGTTGAAACTACAGGTGCACACTACCATGCCCGGCTAATTTTTGATTTATTGTAGATATGAGTTCTCGCCAAGTTGCCCGGGCAGGTCTCTAACCCGTGGAATCAGGCAATTCACTCACCTCAGCCTCCCAAAGCACGGGATTACATGCTGAGCCACCAAGCCCGGCCAACATAAATATTTTTGTGAGGAAAAAAAAGACGACTTTTTAATTTGTGAGAAAAGTGACACTGTCTTTTTTTTAAATAATCTCTTTAATGTCTAATGGCAGACAGCTGAATTCCCATATCTACTTCAGCTTTTAATCTGTTGTAATAAGCTGTTTTGGTTGAAGGATATGTATTTGGAAAATAGTGGAGTATTCTAAGTCTTTTAAAATAATTGCATATATTATCCTTTACTTGACAAGTGGTGGTTTCTTAAAAGTTTATTGGCATGTATAATCTAAAACTTTTATCAATAAACTTTTTTTTACACTATCATACTAAAATCCGTTGGTCTATCTTGTATGTACTTTGAATGGATCTTTGACATATACATAATTTGTAACATCACACATTGGTCATTTGGTAAATACTGTTTCACTTAGTTATGCAGATTTTCCAAATGCTGATTCATTCCATCACAGAGCAAAAAATCACATTTGTTAATATCACCACCAATTTTATCAGAATAGTCTTTCTATTCTCTTATACAACATACTGGGAAGCTGCCAAGCTCAAGGTGGTGAGTACAGTTTTCCAAGGGTCTAAATTTAATTTTTCTTTTGTAATTTATTTTCACTTGGATTGTATCTTTGGCATAACTATTGTCAGTTGTTTTCCTTGAAATGATAGACTTATTTAATTTTAAAGAAAATGGTTGCCAGATACCCAAATCTGAATAACCACCATTTGTCTGACAGTTGTTATTTCAGGTAAAAATGGTGTTCCACTAAAAAAAAAAAAAAATCTAGTTGAGCTCATAATTCACAAATTGTACAAGTGCCTTTCCTAAAAATAACAATCATGCAGCTCCAAAGTGCTATATGTTCTTATAAAAGGAAGACTACAAATGGCCAAAAGGCATATGAAAAAATGTTCGATATCACCAATCAGAGAAATACAAATCAAAACCACAATGAGATATCATCTCACACCAGTCAAATGGCTTTTATTAGAAAGTCAAAAAACAACACATGTTGGCAAGGTTGTAGAGAAAAAGGAACATTCCTACACTGTTGGTGGGAATGCAAGCTAGTTCAACTTTTGTAGAGAGCAGTTTGGAGATTTCTTGAAGAACTAAAAATGGATTTACCATTTGACCAGAAATCCCACCACTGGATATATACCCAAAGGAGTATAAATAGTTCTACCAAAAAGAACCTGTACTCACATGTTTACTGCAGCACTATTCACAATAGCAAAAACATGGGACCAACCCAGATACTTAATAGTGGACTAGATACAGAAAATGTGGTACATATACACTATGGAATACTATGTATCCATAAAAAGAACAAAATCATGTCCTTTGTAGCAACATGAATGCAGCTAGAAATTATCATCCTAAGCGAACTGTCACAGAAACAAAAAACTGAATACCACATGTTTCCCTTAATAAGTGGGCGCTAAACACTGAATATACATGGTCACAAGGAGGAGGATGATAGAACTGGAGCACTCTCTAAAGGTGGGGGAGCGAGGGGGTAAGGATTGAAAAACTACCCACTGGGTACCATGTCTACCACCTTGTAATATACCTATGTAACAAACCTGCACATGTGTCTCTTGAATCTAAAATAAAAAAATAAGGAGGTGTATACATAAAGCATTTTATCTGCACAACTCCTTATTTCACAGAGTATTAAAAAGATCTATACTTAGCTGGGCTCGGTGGCTCAGCCTGTAATCCCGCGCCTTTGGGAGGCTGAGGTGAGTGGATTGCCTGAGCCAGCGGGTTCGAGAACCGCCTGGGCAGCGAGACCTCATCTCTACAATTAAAAAAAAAAAAAAAAAATCAGCTGGGCGTGGTAGCGCATGCCTGTAATTCCAGCTACTTGGAAGGCTGAGGCGGAAGGATCACCAGAGCCTAGCAGGTCGAGGCTGCGGTGGCCAGAAGCGGCCACTGCACTCCAGTCTGGGTGACAGAGTAAGACTCCAACTCAAAAAAAAAAAAAAAAAAAAAAAAGATCTATCTTGAAGGTAAAAGAGTGACAAAATATTTTTTATTGCTTCATCAAAGATATTCATAAGTAAGAATAGCTCTTTTTTCTGCAAGTGCATAATGGTTAACACAATAACTTCTAGTACAGTTTGGTGCAACTGCCTTAACTCATTCTAAGGCACTAGCAATTTTACCCATCATTGCTTCTGCACCATCAGTGCAAATGTCAACATCTTTTAAAAGGCAAATAAGCTCATAGTATTATTATAAAAATAATTTTGATCTCACAGATCCCTAAAAGGGCCTTATTTATGATAACTTAAAAACTTGACATGATTCCATATGAATTCTAATCTAAATATGAAAGCAATATTAAGCTCAATGCATTAACCAATATGAAAAGAAATCTATAATCAATATCTAGTATAAATATAACCATATTAAACTATGCCCTGACTGTGGAATGTATTCTTTGTACAGAATAATTCTATTCACAGATAAACCAATAAAGCAGTTATAGCCCTTGTAACATTGCCATTCTGCCAAGGACAATAGACCAAAGTCAAACTCTTATTAGAGAATTCTTATTTATTTAGGGCATGTGGCATGGCATTACCCATACTTGTTATCCAGCCTGTTAACTGTCCAAGGATATTGCTTTTTAAATGTTCAGTTGGTTACATATGGAGGCAAAATAGAAAGGCATTTAAGAAGCCTGTTCTGTGTTCAACAGCTTGAAATAACAAACTATTGATAACCATATGTCCTTTACTGTGTTCCAGATAGGAAACACTCAGTGACTGAACAAATAACAATAACTATGTAAATGAAGCACATAGATATAGCTAAATAAATAAAATTGCATGTCATACAGCAAAGTTTGAAAGGGTCAAAGCAGACTGTTTTATATTTGGTTGATGTTTACATAGTTAGTTTGCTTTATAATGGCTTGTTTATAATTCCATGATTCCTCTTAAATCTTCTGAATCACCTCCTCTCCATCTCTACTCCCAGTACCTCACTTCATATCCTTATATCTGTCACTTGGATTATTCAAAAGACTCTTTATAAGTGGCCTCCCTGTATCCAATCTTATACAAAATCAGAAATTTATTATTTTGTCTTTCTAAAAATTCTTGCTTCTCTGAGATAAGCACCCTGTCCCCCACCCCTGCCTTTAGGAAAACTGATCCTTCCAAGTCATTTGATTTGAAAGGAAGCTGCCATCTTCCTATGTGCCCCTATAACCATGGCTTCAATGAGTGTTCAAACAGTGGGCACTAGACTCATGGGCCAATCATAGTATTCTGCTTCCCAGGCAAGAGTAATTTACCTAGGAATGGACCCATAAGCCCTCCTGTCTCCCAAGTTCCTTGAAAACCAGGAGGCCAACAATCAAGAGAAGGAAAGATGAAAGCCAGAGAGAACAAAGATATTAGCCAAGTCTCTGTTTAGAGTCTTCTCCGAGGCCAGTCTGGCCTTCTTTCAGCAGTTTGGTTACATGAAATAGTATTAGAAAATTCAAGTTGGCTTAAGCTACCTGATTTATATAGGAGAAGAAATACTGCATCCTGATAAAGAAAGGCAGAAGTAGGAAAGGTGGAAACAAGAATAGTACATTCTGAAAGTGATGGTATTCTGCTGTATGCTGATACTGATAAAAGAAAAATTACAGACAGTCACAAATATCCCAGAAAAAAAATCCTATGCATAGCCAAATGATCGAATAGTGAGATTAGAAGATCCTTCCCTTTTTTCACAAAATGATTATATTTGGAGACTGTAAAATAAAATATTCTGGTAGTCTGGGCATGGTGGCTCACACCTGTAATCACAGCACTTTGGAAGGCCAAGATGGGAGAATCATTTGAGGTTAGGCATCTGGGACCAGCCTGGGTAACATAGTAAGACCCCATCTCTACAAAAAATTTAAAATAGTAGTTGGGCATGGTAGCACATGCCTGCAGTGGAAGTTACTAAGGTTGCTGAGATGGGAGAATCACTTGATCCCAGGAGTTTGAGACTGCAGTAGTGAGCTATGATTGTGCCAATGCACTCCAGCCTGGGCAACAGAGAGAGAGAGAGAGACACCCCATCCTTTAAAAAGAAAAAAACAACACTCTTGGGTCCCCTCCCACTGTGGGAATTTTTCTGTCCTCTCAATAAATTCTGCTTTCTCATTAAAAAAGAAACAAACAAACAAACTCTGGCAGATTCAAATTCAAATAACATTTTTAGAAATAGACTTAAAACCATTGAAATAAAAACAGGCTTGCACCAAATAAAGGAAACAAATCTGCAAGAAAAATGACAGTTTAACACTAATAGTTTAATTGATAACTTATCAATAAGACAAAAGTGAAAAAGTGACATTAAAGGTTTTTCCATAAATTCCATAATTGAAAGAAAGCAAACTAGCATCATATGATCCAGGATGGATGCAGAGGTGCCAGCTAAGGTAGACTAGGTCACCAAAGCAGCACAGTACAGGTACAATGAGGTGTTAATGTATTTATTGTTTCAGACTTATTTGGGTATGGAAGTGGCAACATTATGAGCACCCAAGGGCTGCCCCAAGAATTACTACAGAAAACTTGAACCTAAAGTGTAAACAAATGAAGGAGGATTTTTTCTTTTAAATAAATACAGAAATTGGAACACAGGCATATATATTTGAGAACTCATTGTTTCTCCCTCTGACCTGCTATTTGTTCAAGGTAAATAAATCATTGTGATTTATTTGCCTTGATTTGGCTCTGCTGCCTATCTTCATCCCTGCAAGGAATGGCAGTCAGATTGAGAGGCAGTCCTTATGGGCTAAACTGAGATTATATTGCTCATAACAGCCTAGGTTGAAAAAGAATTGTTCTTTCCTTACAACTGCCAAGGAGGGGTAAAATCTCCCCCAGTATGGCACAGAGAATGGAAGATTATCAGCAATTACTACACATGAAGTACCTGAACAGGGCTAAGTGATTCCAGGACGTAGCTGTAAGTGCTGACAAGCATCCAGTCTGAAGAGCACTCTCCTTGGCCTGTCTCAACTAGAGATCCTCATCTGAGTCACAGAGAATGATCTGAGTGACTATTTCTCAATTCTCCCAAGGAAAGTATGTAACTAGTCTATTTTACTTTTATTTTTTGAGTCAGAGTCTCACTCTGTCATCCAGGTTGGAGTGCAGTGACATGCTAACCACCACTGCAGCCTTGACTTGCTGGGCTCAGGTCATCCTTCCACCTCAGGTCTTCCAAGTAGCCGGAACTACAGGCCCAGCTGATTTTTTATTTTTTGTAGAGATGTGGGCTCACCAAGTTGCCCAGGCTGGTCTTGAACCTCTGGGCTCTGGCAATCCTCTTGTCTCCACCTTCCAAAGTGCTTGGATTACGGGTGTGAGCCACCGCACCTGCCTGTAACCAGTCTCTTTCAGATGCACAGGAAAGAAAGAAGTTAATTTATTTCATTCAGTGGGTGATTTTAGGGCAAGGGTTCGAAAACTACAGTCTGTGGGCCAAATCCAGCCTGTCATCTATTTCTGTAATAAACGTACTGGAACACAGTCATGGCCACTCCATTTTACCTAAGGCTGCTTTCTTGCTACAATGGCAATTGAGTAGGTGCAACAGAGAATATCTGATCTGTGTGCCTGTAACACTCACTATCTGGCCCTTTACATTGAAAGCTTGTGGACCTCTGCTTTAGGGCATTAGCCCTTAATTCTCTCAAGAAGTCCCAGGTGAGAATAGTTTCCCCAAGTTAGGGCCTATTAAAAAGATGCTATAATTTAAGGGAAAAACAAAAACCACACAGGAATGCAAAGGAAATGGGTATCCTTGAAAAGCGTTTACTGTATGTGATGATTAACATTTGGTGTCAACGAGACTAGGCTGAAGGTGGTCTAGATGCCTGGTGAAGCCGTGTTTCCAGGGGTGTCTGTGAGGGTGTTTCCGCTGGAGATTGACATGTGTCAGAGGACTGGGAGACGAAGACCCGCCCTCAATGTGGGCGGTACCATCCAATTGGCTGCCAGCGCGGCTACAACAAAGCAAGGGGAGAAAAGAGGATAAGAGTTTGCTGAGTTTCCTCCCGCTCTCTGCCTTCCCTGTGGGATGCTTTGGTTCTTCTCCTCCTGCCCTTGGACATCAGACAACAGATTCTTGGCCTTTGACCTCGGACAGAGGACTGCGCTGTGGGCTTTCCTGTTTTGAGGCATTGGTACTGAGCCGCCACAGGCTTTCCTCTTTGCCCAGGTTGCAAAAGGCCCATCGTGGGACTTAGCGTGTAATCTTGTGAGCCATCCTCCCTAATAAATTCCCTCTTATATATGCATATATCCTAGTGTTTCTGTCCTTGTGGAGAAACCTGACTAATATACTGTATGAAAAAAACTTTTAAAGGCTTTTGCTTTAGGCTTAAAATAACATTTAAGAAAATTAAAATTTAAGAAACAAGACTATGAAACAATAGGTAAATGATGAGCGAAACATTAAAAGATTGCTAGCAGAATATGATTCAAAACACATAACTTTAAAAAAGACTACTAGCTGAAATGCGGGTTGAGATGAAAAGCAAAGTCAATGAGATAAGAAGTTACCGTGGCCAGGCTTGGTGGCTCAGCCTGTAATCCCGTGCCTTTGGGAGGCTGAGGTGAGTGGATTGCCTGAGGCCGCAGGTTCGAGACCCGCCTGGGCAACTTGGGGAGACCTCATCTCTACAATAAATCAAAAATCAGCCGGGTGTGGTAGCACGTGCCTGTAGTTCCAGCTAGGAAGGCTGAGGCGGAAGGATCGTCGGAGCACAGCAGGTCGAGGCTGCGGTGGCCGTGAGCGGCCACTGCACTCCAGTCTGGGCGACAGAGCGAGCCTCCAACTCAAGAAAGAAAAAAGAAGTTACAGTGAAACAGCAGAAGCCCACTCTATACGGTAATTAAAGATGCGGTATGCCTACAAGCATCCTTATGACACAAGGCAGCATTTCACAGATAGACAATACAGATATATAGTGTTATATGTATTGGGCATGATTAAAGATTAAATCAGTAGCTGGTGTAGAGAACATGAGGCCTGATGAGGCCAGCATCAATTGAGTAAATTGGGTAAATTAAATTGAAGAAGGAAATCTCAGAATGAAATAAGGACAAGAATTGTAAAGGCTGGATAGCCTGCTTATTTGCTGCTGTTTCCACAACCAAAAAAGAAAGTAGTTAACGACTCACTGCTGGTTCCCTGACAAACAAAAAAGGCAGTAAGCTATTGCTGCTAAAGAGAGAACCCTACAATCCATCAGCCACTTTACAAACCTCAGGCAATGATGAAGTCAATTTGCAAAACTTCTCCATGTCCCGCAGGCAATTCTCCCCCAACAAGGAATCCCGATATAATAGTACAAATGCTTCTATTGGAGCCCTTGCCTCTTGGCTGACAGAAAACTCTCTCTCTCTCTATGCTGTCCTGCCCATTGTGCCTTTCACAGCATATCTCTTCCCTTTAATAAATCTATCTTTCTTAATTCATAACTGTCGTGGTAAGTACTTTCATCCCTGAAACTCCAGCCTACTTAGCCTACCACACACAGTAGTTAGGATACAGAGCATATTAAATTCCAAAGGAATTTATACTGGCAATGGTTGGATACAATGCAAGTGTCTTTTTCCACTTTATATCTGCTACTAGAGCAAAGCTTTTTAACATTAAAAAAATTAGATTTTGGGCTAAAATGTAATTAAACCTAATGGGAAAAAATGTATATATTATGGTCAGAGTAATGCTTGGCTGCTAGCCCTCAACACTGATGAATTGAGAGGCAGTACAACTGGTAGAAAGAAGTTTGTTTCTGAATTCAAATCCAGGGAGCAGAGCCTAGTTCCTGACCTTTCTAAAATGGTCCTGCTCACCCTTCAGTCTTACAGTCCACTTTTGTAAGTTCAGGGTTGTTACTACCTATACATTGACTACGTGACCACCAGAGTATTATATAGAACTTAAGTTACAGCCTAATGACATTTTATGCTCCACATTTCCTGGCACCAGTTACCAGAGGTATCTCACAGCTTTTTATCAGCAACACCCGGTAGAGGCATTAATTAAGCTTGCCATAGAGTGAAGGGAGTTAACAGGGCCTAAGATATCATACATTATTACATGTTGTTATACACAAAATTTATACAGATCACAAGACTTATGATTACATTGATAAAAAAGTTACACAAATCACAAGACTTATGATTACCTTGATACTATATTATTCAAACCTGTGATTACTAAGAAAAGGGAGTAAATGGGGATTTACATTCTCAGTTAATTGGGCACAGTCTGCAGGGAAGTTAAGGACTCTTTTGAAGTTGCTGACTGGGAGTGCATAGGAGATAAGGGTAAGTGCACCTTTTGTTAACTCTCAGGATTGTGGGTACATGAAGGAGTGCTGGAACAACAACTAGGGGTTGTTGGCAATATGGAAAGACAATAGCGAGTCTCTGTAACATATACATATTTTAAGAGATGTTATGTATGTATTACTTTTCAATTGAATTAAACTACAGTAGCAATGTGTAATATGACGTTTACTCAACCATGTTTCCACCATTTTCTTTGACTGCCCTGCCTGTTGTATGGTGATGCTAGCATTCATGTGAATAACACCATCTTATGAGTGAAAGTCATCTTAAAATGTGTATACAGTTTTTGGCACCCTGGTATTTATGTTTCTGTTAAGGTAGTAGAGGTTTAATAGACTTAGGGTTTTAATTCCAGCTCCACCACTATCCTAAAGTGTGAACTTAAGCAACTTACTTGGCCTCTCTTTGGTCTCAACTTCTCTCTTCATTTATAAAAGGGATACTATCTGCCTGATATGGCTGTTAACAAGAAATAAACGAGCCTCTATATGTGAAATGCTTAGAATAGCTGGTAGCACACAATAGCACTATTTCAGTAAATACATGTTAGCAGCAGTAGAGTAGCACTAAAGTCAATAGTCATAATGAGTTAGGGTGAATTCAGTTGGATTAATAGGTTTTCTCATAAAATTAGCATTTTATTTTTATCCATACTGTTAAAATATATGCATCTTCAAGCTTCCATTTCACAAGAAAACATTATGCATCCAAGGTAGATTGAGGAGGCTAATGCTAGTGACCAGGTCATACCTAATGAGATGGCTACAAAGACTGATAAGTCGCAGATTATCAGGATCATCGCAATACCCAGCCGCAAGAGGCCCTGTCAGACCCACTGATTCTCAGAAGTAAAGTCATTGTCGCATGACCAACAGTGCCTGGTAAACAAAGTGATACATGCTATAAAGAAGTTGGAGCAAAAAAGGGGAGAAAGGGGTTTCCTTACAGGGCATCTCACCAAGCAAGTCCTCTCTCTCACCCACTGGGAACTACTAGAAATATTTGAGATGAACTTTGCAGAGAGCTATGGTCCTGTATTAGTAGACAGGTAGGTCAGTGAAACATTTTATATAGGTTCAGAAAGAATCTTTAAATCTCTAAGCAAAATTTGAGACAGAAAGATTATGTATAAAAAATGTCTGCAAGGGGGGAAATGGGAAGACAACACTTTATATAATAATTCCAATTTTTAAATATAAACAAATAAAAACTGTAACACAAGATGGCAAATGTAGGCTCAATCAGTTTATAAACCTCCTGTTATGGTCTAGATGTTTGTTCCCTCCAAACTTCATGTTGAAATTTGATCCCCAATGTTTGAGGTGGGGCGTAATGGGAAGTATTTGGGTCATAGGAGCAAATCCCTCATGAATAGATCAATGCCCTCCAGGGATGAGTTCTCACTCTATTAGTTCCCATGAGAGCTGGTTGTTAAAAAGAGCCTAGAACCTCCCACCTCTCTCTCGCTGGTTTCCACCAGATCTCTGAACACATGGGCTTCCCTCACCTTCTGCTATGAGTGAAATCAGTTTGAGGCCCTCAACAGATACAGATGGCTAATCGTGGACCTTCTAGCCATCAGAATTGTGAGCCTGAGAGGAAGCAGGGGCCCTCTTTTATGGGGAACCTGTGGACCAAGCATGGAGGTAAAAGTTCCTTCAAGAGAACTTCCAAGCACCCAGATACCTCCTGAAGTAAATAAGCAGCATGCTAAACAAGAAGGCAATAGTAGCTTAAAACAATAGCTGAGGAAGTTAGAGTTCCAGAGATGTTTGCTTTTCCCATATAAACTAAGGATAACATCGTAGCACATTTGCCACTGGCAAATTTTTCACTTTCCTAATACTGAGAGTGGGATAAAATAAAAAAATCTGAGGCTGGTTGCCACAAACTTCTGTCATTAAGCACAAGTGAAATGGTCTTTTCTAAATTGCCATCTTTTTCACAATACAGCAGAAAGCTGCAGACATATCAATATTTGCCTCAGACACCACTCTGACTAGCATTCTGTACTTTGTATTTTTATTCAGATTATAAATCCAAAAAGACAGTCTTCCATGATGAGGTATCATGGATTCATCCAAGGAAAGTTCTTGTTCAGGTTTACACACAGTGTTTAACTTATTTAAAACATAGTATATTATGGGTTCAATTTGGCATAATATGCTTGGATTTGACTGCAATTCTGCATTATTGGAAAAAAATGCAAAAACCTTAAAATTTGTAGGAATCTATTTCATGTCATTATTTTTGAAAAACATTGCAACTGATGGATTTGTTGACCAATAATCATGTATTGTAGTTTTCTTCACTTGTCCCATAAAATATTTAATGCTAGAAATTTTTTCATCTCAGACATTGTAGTATTGCTCCACTTTTAAAATTTCCTTGGACATTTATATCTGTGGTGCATCTGATCATAATACCTGTTAGTTTCATTTGCAATCATTTCCATAAACTCATCTCCAATAAATAGTTCGACAACTTCATTTATACTTTGAGGATCATTTGGAAATATCTTGACACCTGGATTGCCAATAAACAATTCTAAGCTTCTTTTTCCATCATATTTTGTCCACTCAATGTCTGATTTGTTCTCACCAGTACTAGATTCACTGTCATAGATTATCTGCATTATATTTCTTCATTTACATTGCATCATTGCATCACTATCTGTCTCTGGAATCACCTTTGACTTTGGAAATCTCATCAGCATATATTTCTTCATTTTCTATAATTGTGATAAGTTATTTTTAACACTGAAGTATGAAAGCCCTGAAATATCCAAATACAACTATACAACACTAATTACAACAAAATAATGACCAACTTGCAATTTTTACCAACTATGTAAAGCAATAACAACATTGCACAGTCGACATCAGATAATTATCTCCATTAACTTTCTCTCTCCTTGTCTGACTATTCACTTTCAAGCAAACTATAATAACACATACATATGACAACATTGCAGCATTCAGAAACAGAATTTGCAAAGAAGTAAATTTACATCAGCAGCAAACAAGAACAGAATTTGGAATGACATGAATTCACATCAGCAGCAAATAGGAACATAATCTGGAACAATGTAAATTCACGTCAGCAGTCGCGAATGAGTTAATATATGTCCCTGAGTCATCTTTCAGAAACCCAGACCTTAACCTGGACCTGCACCAAATGGATCTGCTGGCATGCAGACCTCAGATAAGGGGGAGCTAAGGACTGAACTCTACCTGCCATACTTTTTTCTAAATTTCTTCCTTAGGGGCCTGAAGAAGACCCACGAGGTAGAACTGACTTTTCTGCTGACTCCAAATTTTCCTTAACCAATTGCAAATCAGAAAATATTTGGATTTACCTATAACCTGTAAGCCCCTACTTCAAGATATCCTACCATTTCAAGCTTAAACCAATATGTAACTAACCTCTACGTACTGACTTATGATTTTGCCTATAGTTTCTGCTTTTCTGAAATTTATCCCTAACTTTAAAAACCTTTGCCTACAAGCCATCGGGGAGGTCAGGATTTAGCATTTAGCTGCCTGGTCCTCCTTGCTTGGTGCCCTGCAACAAAATCCTTCCTTTCTTATCACTGCATACCTTGTGTGGATATCTGGTTTTACTGCGCAAGATGAGCTTACTCCAGTTCAGTTCTAAAACAAGCCAAATAAGCCTCTAGGTTACTCAGTTTCAGGTATTTTATAGGCAAAATGACTGTACACAAAACGAACTAAGATGCCCCATTTAACAACAGTCTGAGTTTGGGTCGAAATATTAAATGCAACTATATGCTACTTATATGACCCAGAAAGTAAAATGAATTGAAGATGAAAAATTAAAGGACATATGATAGTATAACAAGTAAAACCGGAACAACTGAAGGGGTAGTGATATTAATAATGAAAATGAAAATCAGCTAAGGAGAAAATAGCTTAGGATATGAAAAGGTGAAACTGGAATATTACAAATCTATATGCACAGACTATATAATATTTACAAAGAAAAAGAATACCAAAATAAAGGAGAATTGAACAGAAGAATACCATTTTCAAGCCCTTACATTTCAATAAAAATATTAATGAGAATATAGCAGATTTTTATAAGAATTAAGTATATTATAAATATACTACCAACATAACTAGAAGAAATAAACACAGAAATTATATGGGTCATTTTATTTTACCAACATTTAGTAAAATGTGAAAATGTCCATAAAAGTTAATAACAACAAAATTCAAACTCTTGAAATTTACAAATACTCTGCTAAAGAATGATTGGGGCAGTTCTACCTAGCATAAAAATAAATATCTAGAGTAATAAATTAGAATAAACCATACCAAATCAGATAATACTGTCTAGAAGTTAGACTACAAAGAGGTACATGATGCCTTCTTTCTGAAGAACAAATTGGGGTTTATCAAAATTTTAGAATGTTCTTTTTTGATATAAGAATTCCATTTCTAGAAATTATTCTAAGGATAAATAGGACAAATTCACAGAACACATAGGATGATGCTCAGCCCAGAATCATTAGTAATAAAAAAAATTTAATTTCTAAATAATAAAAAACAGAAAACATTAGATAAAAGGGAATACATTCCTACAACTATTATTCAGACGTTAGAAATCATCATGTTCAAAGATTAACTGCACAAACGAAAAATTTGAAATATGTTAGATTTAAAAAGAACAACACACATGGGTTCGAGACCCGCCTGGGCAGCGAGACCTCGTCTCTATAATAAATTGAAAATCAGCTGAGCGTGGTAGCGCATGTCTATAATTCCAGCTACTCGGAAGGCTGAGGCGGAAGGATTGCCGGAGCCCAGCAGGCGAGGCTGCGGTGGCTGAGAGCGGCCACTGCACTCCAGTCTGGGCGACTGAGTGAGACTCCAACTCAAAAAAAAAAAAAAAAGAACAACACAAACTTATACACATAGGATAATTACTAATTCATTTTATGAAACTAGTAGTATCCCAATATCAAAACCAAAGACAGTCGAAAAATAAAACTATGTACCATAACCCCCACAACTATAAATATAACAAGTCTGTTTTAATTTGTAAAAAACCATTTATTTATTTATTTATATATAATGTGAGATGAGGTCTTGCTATGTTACCTAGACTAGTCTCATTATCCTGGGCTCACGCAATCCTCTCTCCTCAGACTCTCAAGAAGCTGGGATTACAGGCCACTTTTTTAATATCTAGCTACTATGCACAGCTAAATGTAAAAATTCTTCTCAAAATATTGGCAGATAGAATTTAGCAACATGTGAAAAGAAATATACATCATGACAAAGTGAGGTTAATTTCAGGTATACAAGTCAAATACATTATCCAAAATATCAACCACATAATTCACTATATTTACAGTCTAAGAGAGGAAAATCATATGATTGTATCGATAGATATTGATTATATATCTATCTATACAAATATCTGCATGTGTTGATGCAGAAAAAATTGAAAAAATATAACAACTATGCATAATAAAAACTGTCAGAAAAAACAGGAACAGAGGGAACTTGCTCAATTCGATAAAGAACATCTACAAAAAACTACAGCTAGCTAACATAATGCCTAATAGTGAAAGAATGAATGCTTTCCATGCAAGACAGACAACAAGGCAACAATGTCCACTCTCGTTGCTCTTTTTCAATATGGTACTGGAAATTCAAGCCAGTGAAACAAGGTAAGAAAAGGAAGTAAAAGCATACACACCAGAAAGGCAAAAATAGAGCTTTTTATTTGCATATGACATGATTGCCTATATAGAAATTCCCAGGACAACCCTCTCGGGTCCCCTCCCACTATGGGAGCTTTTCTGTCCTCTCAATAAATCCTGCTTTCTCACTTAAAAAAAAAAAAAAAGAAGAAAAGAAAAAGAAATTTCCAAATAATTTACCAAGAAAATCCTAGGACTAATCATTGATTTCAGCAAGGTTGCACAATATAAGATAAACATAAAAAAATTAGTTGTATTTCTTTATGTTAACATTAAATACTTGAACACTGAAATAAAAATCCAGTACCATTTATAATTGCTGAAAAAGAAAAACAATTAGGTTTGAATCTAACAAAACACATACAGAATTTGTGTATAAAAATGACAAAATGCTAGATAAAAGATCAAAATAAACGGAGAGTCATACAAGAGGACAACACAGTAATGATATCAATTCCTCCCAAATTGGTAAGTTTAGCAAAATTCCTATTAAAATGCCAGCAATAGTTTTTGTAGACATAGATAACATTATTCTATAATTATATAGAAAGATAAAAGAAACACAATAGCTAAAACAATTTTGAAAAAAGAATAAAGTGGGGGAAATCAGTCTACCCAATTTCATGATTTATTATGTAGCCTCAGTGACCAAAAGTCACTGTAGTATTGCCAGTGATAGAAACATGAATCAAGGGAACAAAACAAAGTTTCTCAAAATGGACTCACACAAATATGCTCTCCTGAAATTTTTTTTTTTTATAAAGGTGCAAAAAGCAATCCAATGGAGGAAAGAAACTTTGTAACAACTTAGTGATGTGGAAATTAGGAAAGCTGGTCTCCAACAAAAAAGAGCTACTTCTCAGAAGTAAATCTCTACTGTGGAACGATAACTCCAGTTTTGGGGAACAGCTGGTCTTCTCTCTTATATAGTACATTATATGTGCTAGTCACACATTTTTCATGTAATCCTCATAAATTCCCTGCTTGGACTAAATGTATCCATCTGAGATTCATATGTTAAGATCCTAACCCCTGATGTGATGGTATTAGGAGATGTGGGCCTTTGAGGATGGTTAGATCACGAGGGCAGAGCCCTTATGAATAGGATTAGTGCCTTTAGAAACTCCAGAGAGCTGTTTTGCCCCTTCTGCCATGTAAAAACATAGCAAAAAGCACCTTTTGTGAAGAAAGAAATGGGCTCTGACCAGACATGGAACCTGACAGCAACCTGAAATTGAACCTGCCAGCAGCCAGTAATGTGAGAAATAAATGTCGGGCCCCCTCCTACTGTGGGAGTTTTTCTGTCCTCTCAATAAATCCTGCTTTTAAAAAAACAGACACCCAGTCAATAGTATTTTTGTTATAGTAGCCCCAATGGACTAATACCATCCCTATGAGGAAAGCACTATTATAATCTTCAATTTATAGATGTTTAACATCTATACTCAAGGATTAAACAATATGCCCTAATAGCTAGTAAGTGACAGAACTTAATTTTAAGCCCAATTCTGCTTGTCCCCAGGACCTGAGATTATATTATAAAATAAATATTCACAATATGCAATTAGCATATATAAGTATCATTCAATTAAGTAACTTATGTATATGCAAAAATATATCTAAAAATATCCATATATCTAGGAATATGAAACTTGTCTTTTATGATCTTCTGAATATATGCTTTAAAATCAATAACAGAGTCTTCCGAGGTGGCAGAAGCTAAGTGCCATTTTTTTTAACAAACAGAAGTTTTCCTATGAAAAGCGGCAGGGAGACTGCCGGCTCCAGTCTTTACCTCACCACTTCAGCCCCTGGCAGGGCACTGGCAGCAGGGGCTGCAGAGGGAGTCCAGAGGCAAAGTCCCACGGAAGAAGATGAGAGAGGCACCCCACCACCATCTCGAAGGCGGGGCAGGAAAGTGCTCTGACTTGCTCACCATGGAGCAACAGACCCGATCTCTGTGACTGGTGGATCAACGACCCAGGGATTGATGGTGACCCAGAGAGAATCCCGAAGTACAAACTTCAGAGGCACCTGACAAGTGCTGAGTTCCAGGTGCCCCACCTGATAGGCCTGATCCAGAAAGTTTGAGTTCCTAGTAGATCCTAGACTTTAGGCCTTTGTCAGATATACATAGCTGGCAAAAATTTATTCCATTTCTGTGGGCTGTCTCCCCACTCTCATGGTGTTTCCTTTGCTTTGCAGAAACTTTTCAGTTTGAAGAGGTCCCACTTGCCTACCTTATCTCTTATGGTATGAGCATTGGGGTTGTGATTAGGAATTGGCTGCCAGTTCCAATTTCCATAAGGATGTCTCCTGCATTTTCTAAGGTTCTTATAGTTTGAAGTTTTACATTTAGGTCTTTGATCCACTTAGAATTGGTTTTTGTGTATAGTGATAGGTAGGAGTCTTGTTTTAATCTTCAGCATGGGGTCAACCAGTTTTCACAACCCTATTTACTGAATAAGTTCTTCTCTCCCCGGTAGTTGTTACTGGAGGCTTTGTCAAAGCTGAGTTGGTTGAGAAATTGAGGTTTTGCTTCCAGAATCTCTATTCTATTCCATTGGTATATATGCCTCTTTCTGTACCAATACCAGGTTGTTTTGATTATTGTAGCCTTATAATACAGTTAAAGTTTGGAAGAGTGATACCTCCCATAGTTTATTTTGCTGAGACTTGTTTTGACTATTTGTGATCGTTTATGTTTCCATATGAATTTCTGTATTGTCATTTCCAGGTCTGAGAAGAATGATGCTGGTAATTTAATGGGTATTGCATGAAATCTGTAGGTTGCATTGGGTGGGATGGACAACTTAACAATGTTTATTCTTCCAATCCATGAGCATGGAAATTTATCCATTTGTTTGTGTCATCTTTGATTTCTGTATGGGACCTGTGTTCTTCCTTTGATTCTTCTTCATTTGTGATGGTTTCCCTCCCCCTTTTACCTCCTTTCTTTAATTCCATCGCTCAGTGATGGGAAGATAGCTTTCACTTCTGTTTGCTCAATCCCCTATTTTTCCTTTTGTAGATCCTCTGAATTTGTTCAATTTTGAAGCTGGACTCAGTATGGGGGACTATGCTTTTTGCACTTTTGAGATTTAATTAAGGTGCGATGGAAGGAGCCGTGGTTCAGAAGCTATCTGCAGACCACAGTATCCACTGACAAGTATGTGCCCCCTTGGAACTCACTTTCCATCACCTTACAATCTGTCCGTGTAGTGGAGCATATGTATGCCCCCTTAAGGCAAAATGTGGTAAGTAAAAGGCAAAGAACAGAAAAAGGAAGAAGGGAGACAACAGCAAGATGGAGAGAAGAAGAATGAAAACAGACAGGCACCCCAACTAACAAAGAAACAAAAACAAAACATAAAAACAAAAACATACAAGCAAACATACAGACAAAAGAAAAACTCAATGATGCACTTGCCCTCAAAAATACCAATATGCAAACAGAAAAACTAAGAACACCAAAAAAACCCCAAACAAGTACTAAAACATAAACTAAAACAGAGAAGAAAAAAAACTACTTCCCCTGTGGCTGTTTATGGAACTTCGGGTTCCTTTCCCAAGTACCGCTGCTGCTTTTGGCTGTAGCTGCCTTAGGAAAAGGGCTCCAGTCTCCAGTCCCACCCCTCCACTCTCAGCACAGGCTGATAAGGTTACTTTTAGCATGGGTCAGATGCCCCAGGCTTGGCCTATCTAGTAGACCAGCCTGGAAAATATAGTGGGAAGAAGGTGATCAGATCCAGATTCACCCAACTCCTCCTCTGCTGCTGCTGCTGCCAAGCCTCCCACTCAGATCAGATGTGTCCATGCCTGGTCCTGCATAGGGATGGGGCGTTTGTGTCCTCTCCTAAAGTTTCCTCTCTGAGTCAGCAATGGTTGATCCAGAGGGGTGCAGAGCTCACCTCTGGGTTCCAGGTTAGAGGGTGAACAGAGGTGGGCAGGCCAACACAAGTCTCCATCTGGTCCTGGGATAGAGAAAATGGTGGTGGTGGTCGCTGTCTCCTCACCGGTGGTGGGGCTCGGCTTCAGATTTCCTATGTGTGCCCTCTCCACGGTTCCCTCTGCCAGCATCCGGCCTACTGCCATGGGTGGTGGTGTGGGCCAGGTGCTGAGGAGCAGTTGACCTCTGCTGTCTCCTCCCAAGAGATCCTGGAGAATGGCTGACGATCCTGCATGCTAGGGGCTCGGATCCTAACATAGAGGTGGGTTGCAGCCACCTCCAGAGGGGAGCCCTGGGTTCTTGATCCCAGGTCTCCCCTCAGACAGACTTTCACTCATTCAGTTGCACTCACCCACTCAGGCAGATGTCTTTATGAACACTTGCACTTGCAGAAGCTTTCACGCTCCCACCAGTACTGTAGTCATCTTGCCTCTATCTGAAAAGAGGCCTTAAATCAAATTTCTTTACACCAAAAAATTCACATCTCTTGTACAGAATCCCAGAAGTTGAATTGCATAAAGAAAATCTAATACAAAAAGGCTGGGAACTAACCAATGCAATCAGTCCAAATTTACTGAGTGGAAAGTGTTTACTAGGGCTCTTGGCCTATCTAGTATACGAACTACCATTAGGGGGGATATTAAACTCTGAGATTGGGTGTGGTAGCTCATGCCTGTAATCCCAGCACTTCAGGAAGCTGAAGAGGGAATTTTACTTGAGCTCAAGAGTTCAAGACGAGCCTAGACAATATAGTGAGACCTCATATCTACAAAAAATCAAAAAATTAGCTGGACATCATGTACACACCTGTAGTCTTAGCTACTTGGAAGATTTGAGGTGGGAGGCTCCCTTGAGCCCAGGAGTTCAAGGATGCAGTGACCCATGATTGTGCCACTGCACTGCAGCCTGGATGACAGAGGGAGACCTCAACTAAAACAAAACAAAACAACAACACTCCTTAAAGAGGCTCTAAGTAAAAACAACCTAATTTAAAAAATTTGTTTATTTATTTATTTATTTTAAAATTGTGGGGTACATGTGAGGATTTGTTACACAAGTATATTGTGTGAAGGCAATGTTTAGGCTTCTGATAAGCACTCTCCAGTTTTATAGTAGGCATGGTACCCAGTGGGTGGTTTTGTATCCCTTACCCTCCCTCTCTCCTATAGCACTGAGTTCCCAATGTCTGCTGTTCCCATTCTTGCAACGTGTACCTAATATTCAGTGCCCACTTACGAGTGGACATGTAGTATTCAGTTTCTGGTTTCTCAGATAATTCACTTAGAATAATTGGTCTCTAGCTGCATCCATGTTGCAGCAAAAGACATGATTTTGTTCTACTTTTTTTGTTTGAGTTGGAGTCTCACTCTGTTGCCCAGACCAGAGTGCAGTGGCTGCTCCAGGTCACTGCAGCCTCGACCTGCTAGGCTCCGGCGATCCTTCCACCTCTCCTTCCGAGTAGCCGGAATTACAGGCATGCGCTACCACGCCCGGCTGATTTTTTAATTTATTGTAGAGATTAGGTCTCGCTGCCCAGGCAGGTCTCAAACCCGCGGGCTCAGGCAATCCACTCACCTCAGCCTCCCAAAGGCGCAGGATTACAGGCTGAGCCACCGAGTCCGGCCATGATTTTGTTCTACTTTATTGCTGTGTAATGTTCCATTGTGTATATATAAATATTTTCTTTATCCAGTCTGACTTTGATGGGCATCTTGGTTGGTTCCATGTTTTTGTTATTGTGAATAGTGCTGCAAGAAACCTACAAATGCAGGTACCTTTCTGGTAAAGTGATTTGTGTTTCTTTGGGTATATTCCCAGAAAAGGTATTGCCAGGTCAAATAGTAGCTCTATTTTTAATTCTTAAAGAAATCTCCAAACTGCTTTCTACAAAGGCTGAACTAGCTTATGTTCCCACCAATAGTGTACAAGTGTTCTCTTTGCAGCCTTGCCAACACCTATTGTTTTCTGACTTTTTTAGTTTGTCTGTTTTGAGTTGAAGTCTCACTCCATCACCCAGACTGGAGTGCAGTGGCCGCTCCTGGTCACTGCAGCCTCGACCTGCTGGGCTCCGGTAATCCTTCCGCCTCAGCCTTCCAGTAGCTGGAACTACAGGCATGTGCTACCACACCCGGCTAATTTTTTGATTTATTGTAGAGATGAGGTCTCGCCAAGTTGCCCAGGCGGGTCTTGAACCCGCGGGCTCATGCAATCCACTCACCTCAGCCTCCCAAAGCGCGGGATTACAGGCTGAGCCACCGAGCCCGGCGTTTTCTGACTTTTTAATGATAGCCATCCTGATCGGAGTGAAATGGTATCTCACTGTAGTTTGGGTTTGCCTTTCTCTGATGATTAGTGAGGCTGAGCCTTTTTTCATATGTTTGTTGGCTGCTTGGATGTCTTCCTTTGAGAAGTGTCCTTTTACATCCTTTGCCCACTTTACAATGGGATTGTTTTCTTCCTGTCAATTCATGAGTTCCTTGTAGAGATCCTGGATGTTAGGCCTTTATTGAATGCATAGGTTGCAAACATATCTTCCCCATTTTGTGGGTTGTCTTTTTACTCTCTTGATGGTTTCTTATACTGTGCAAAAACTTTTCAGCTTGATAAGGCCACACCAATCGATTTTAGTTTTTGCTACATAGCTTTTGAGGAATTGGTCATCAATTCCTTACCTACTCCGATGTCCAGGAGAGGATTTTTTTTGTTCTTTTCAAGAGGGTGTTCTTATAGTTTGATTCTTATACTTTGAGGTTTCACATTTAAGTCCTTGATCCATTCTGAGTTAATTTTTGTGTATGGTGATAAGTAGGGATACAGTTTCATTCTTCTGCAAGTGGTTGGCCAGCTTTCCCAGCCCCATATGCTTAACAGGATATCCTTTCCTCAATGTTTGTTTTTGCTGTCACTGTCAAAGATGAGGTGGTTGAAGGTCTGTGGTTTTATTTCAGGGTTGTATATCCTTTTCCATTGGTCTATATATCAATTTTTAAAAGTGAGGTGCTTGATAAATAAGAACATGCAGCTACCAGTCCTATTTTTTTTTTTTTTTTTTTGAGAAAGCAGGATTTATTGAGAGGACTGAAAAGCTCCCACAGTGGGAGGGGACCAGAAGGGGTTGCCCCAGTCCTATTTCAGTTAGTATATCAGAGTCAATGTTAAAGTTATAAATTGGCCAATATCCTAAGAAATAATTTGTTTTCTGCTTAATTAAATGCAGACAATCCCAAAGTATCTCTGTATGTCTTTTAAAAATAAAATCTAAAATTGCTTTGAAGCATTCTCCATGAAAACAGAATTTTTACAACCAAAACACAATATTGAGATACAGAATACGATTTTCTTTTACAATAACTTTCTACAGTATTTCATGGAATAACAGAAGGTCTGAGTTTAAAGGCTCAGAGAAACTTTTAAACAATTTGACTAATTTTACTAATGAAGTTAAATTTCAGATAGGACTATGTTATTAACAATGCTGTAAAAACTGTTTAATGCATAAATCTGTTATAAGAAGGAAAATTTTCTAACAAAACTTTAGGGCTCTAATACTTAAAAAGGCTAAATTGCTTGGTCATTATATGTGCCACATCAGCTCTCCCAGATGTGGCTACCACCTCCTTCCCAGTGTCAACCATAATAAGCAATCAGAAAATAGTTGCTGAATCAACCAGGTGTAAGCAATAAACCTACTTCATAAACTTAAATGAGACCTAGATGTTAACTGGAGAAAATAATAAATACTTTGTTTCTTTAACAATGACGAGGTTTTCTTTTCTCCTGTGGATGATGGGTGCAGATTTGGATTTTTGTTAGCATTTTAAACTACTTCTTTTGCAGCTACTTGGAAGGCTGAGGTGGAAGGATCACCAGAGCCCAGCAGGTCAATGCTGGGGTGGCCATGAGTGTGCCACTGCATTCCAGCCTGGGCAACAGTGTGAGACTGCAACTCAAAAAAATTTAAAAAAAAAACAAAAACAAAAACAAAACTACTTCTTTTGTTATTAGAGTCATTCGACTTTACTTAAAAACTGAAAGATAATGAGATTAGTGGCAGCAGTAATAGAGTAGTAATCCTAACAGTAATAACACATATAGCACTAAACTAAGTTGTGGGTACTATTCTAAGTACCTTCTGTATACTAATACACTTCATCCTTGGCTATCTCATTGTGGGGTATGGTCCAGACATGGACTGTTTCCCTTTTCCCTCAGTGAGTGGCCTCTGGCCAAGGGTGGTATCTGAAGGGTGTGCCTGTTTCCAGTAAAGAGTCATGAGATGCAGGTGACTAAGCAATCCTGAAAGAATATTGTCATTGCTCTAAATCAATGTAATTGTAAACACCAGATTGGACTAATTAACTTGCTTGCCTATAAAACTACTTGTTATACTTCCCCACAGCAGGGGTTCTACACTAACCTGCCACCATTAGTCCCTCTCATAAGTTTAAATAAACCTGTGTCTTTCCCTGTTGGACTTTTGGGTGACTTCTTTGGAACAGGTAAACATTATATGTAAGCCCTTTTTGATTTGCGGTTACTGCATTACAGTTGGCATAGTTGGCAGGATATTCCAGCGAACCCTCCACCCCCTTGAGTCAATGGAAGTAAAGACGTTGGGAGTGGGAGAAATGCTGCTAGGGGAAATACCAGTACGTCATTGGGGGAACCAGGGTAGGCCACTGGTTCAACATGTTATAAGTTGCCAGCTTGACAGATAGCTGGAGTCTCTGCTGTGTGAGTATGGGGACGCCCTGAAAATGCCCGCTGGAATGCTGGAATTGTTGAAAGCAGTTGATGAGAAAGGACACTGTGAGAAGAAAAAGGACAATTGTGCAGTCACAGAAGCTATGGGAATGGCCCCTGCTTTATGCCCTCCGAGTGGCTACCAAGCAGGAGACAGCCACTAGGAGCCAGGTGCAGAAATTGCAGGAGGAGCTAAGACTGGAAAGAGATGCTTGGTTGACTCAAGCAGAATGCAAGGACATGCTGAATTGCTGGTTGGAGCAGAATAGCAACTAGCTGTGTGACTTAGCATGCAGTTTTGCTAAAGTGAAAATAGAAAGGTTGCCTATGGCACACATCTGTGCCATGGTAGTTCACAGTGAGTGGGACCCAAACAAGTGGGATCCCACAGAGAAATCAGACTTCTCAGATGAGGAGGATGAAATAGAGGTGACAGAGGAGGAAGGAGAGCCCCCAGAGATAAGGGCTCACCCACTGATTATTCAGGAAATAAAGACACAACAGGCACGGCCAAGATCCAGCACACCTGCCGCCACCCCTCAGTATATGCACACTAGCGTGCATCCATATACTTCAGTGGAGCCAGTAGAGCTGGCAGCAAAATTGAGACAGAAATGGGGAATTGGAAAGCTCAAAGGGGGAAAAGTTACAGAGGGTCCATAAAGGTGAACTGCAAGCAAATGTGGGTAGATTTGGTTAAAGCAGGGTGGAACTGACAAGAGAGACAAGCAATTCAGTGTGGTGTAGGTGGGATTATGGAAGCAACTCTCCAAAGAAAAGCATTCCCAGCCTATCTCTGAAAAAGGTAAGGTACTACAGTCAACCCCTCCTCCTCTGTGGAACACTAGTATCTGTGCTATCCTCACTAGTAGTTGGGATGGTACAGGGGGGCTTCGCAGGCGACAGTGGACCTGAGAGAAGCAGATTTGATTTGGCATAAATGAGGAGTTTGCAACAGCTACACCTGCACAACTGAAGCATGCTGGGAGAGCGTGGGATGCACTCTTAGCCTTCGCCTCCTTCCATGAGCCAGTGGTGAGAATCTAGTCTAGCTAGAGGAACTAGAAATGGAAGGCAGCCTCTGGAATGTTCTGGTGGCTGGGAGTTGAATAGTACCAGTTTGTTACTTTTGATTCTTGGCTGAACATGTTTCTTCTTACCAGATACCTTTGAAATATTTCTGGGTTTTGTTTTAATTTTAATTTTTTTAAATGTTTAGTTTTAAAGATGTGGGGTACAATTCAGGGTTAGGTATATAAATGTTCACTATGCAGTTACCCTTGTTGATAAGGTGTGCCCCCCCCCAGCAGTTTCCCATTACTGCTAATCCTGCCCCCACATCCCTGGCAGTTTCCCATTACTGCCAATCCCTTTCTTATAATATTAGGATAATGTTCAAGGTCCACTTATGAGTGAGAACATGTGGTACTCTGTTCTTTGTTTCTGTGATAGATCACTTAGTATTATATTTCTAAGCTTTTAATCTTGCTTATCTCACTCTTCCTTACTAGCAGGTCTCTCTTTATGGGGCCAAGGTGATTTCTTGTCATTCCTGCCTGTGTTATACTAGCCAGACATAGAATACAGAAGGCAGGTGACCCCAAGGACATACTGAAACCTGAGACCTCTCACCTGAACTGGCCTCAATGACTAGAAGTAATGCTATCAGCTGCTATTGACAAGATCCAGGCCTTTTCCTGCCTAACACTGCCCAGAAAGCAACAAGAATTTTTGGGTTTGCTGGGATCCTGGAGGGCATTTATTCCACATTAGCACAGATAGTTAGACTCTTACATAGATTAACCAAAAAAGAATTCCAATGGGACTGGACAGAGGAGTACCAACAGGCATTCAGTGCTGCCGTCCAGGCATTGGACCAGTCCCTTACCTATGAATTGGATGTGTTACCCAGGAGGGATATGCTTGTGGGATTTGGCAGTGTCAGAGGAATGACTTCTCATTGGCTTTTAGTTGACATGGAAGAGTTCTGTAACCAGCTGGCTACATCATAAGATGAAACATTGTCGGGAGCCAGCCATGGAGGCCTGCCTGCTGACAAAGTCCAGGGGATTGAAGACCCTGGGTTGCAAAGCAAACCTGGGCAGCTGAGACCCTTGCTTCTTCTACTTTTGTTATCAGAAAGTGCTCAATTTAATGTTTATCAGGGACTTCATTGGCCTTGCCAGGAAATTATCAATAGAGATTTTAAATATCAGGTATGGGTAGATAATTACTTGTAAGATTTTATTTCTTCTGATTGGTGACTCATTTGTATTTTTAGGAAGAGTGCCAATGCAAAAATTATATTTCTACATGTGGTATATTATATTTAAGAAATTAACAATCACCTAAATATTAGAGCACCCTTGCCTTACTTCCCTTTGTTAAGGAGGCTTGTGATTCTGGTGACTTGAGCCCAAGAGGCCTTTTGTTTTACAAACATTAAAGCTCATTCTTCCTGGCAGGAAATAATTAACGCAGATTGTAAACACCAGGTATGAAGTTAGGGAAAACTAGTCAGGCCAACTTGCAGCTAAGAAACCTTGAAAATGTTGCTTTACCCCAGCTAGTTGCAAATTGCTGTGTAAAGGTCACAGGTGTGACTTGTTAATCTATGTGATAATTATAGTGCTTAGAACTTGGTAGTGATTTATAATGTAATAGTTATAGGAATACGTAAGTTTTGTATAGATATTACAAAATGGTAATCATTAAGAAACGTTAGAAGTTTATAAAATTTATAGTTTAGGATGATAATGTTTTAAGATCAAAACAGGATGAACAAAGATACATTGCCTATCTGGTCCATTCAATTGTAACTGATTGCCTTGGAAACAAAAAGAACATGTAGGGTATAAAAGGAGTTGGAAAAGACAATAAATCAGCATTTGTCCTGCTTGCAGCAGAGTCAGTGTCCAAGTTTTTTCTCCTGCGCCAACGCCGTCCCTCTTTCAGGAAACCCTAACCCACTGGAGCTGGATTCCGGCAAAACATACTGGACAGAAAACTTTGGGAAGTTACAAAAGCTTGAGGACTCCCATTAGATACTCTGACATAGTGACTGTTTGCAATGATTGCTCTGTATGTGCTGACAGGCATCCATGGAAGCCACCAGAAGAAGGTGGATATATTGAATGAGGCTGTAAGCCCTTGACCCACTGGCAAGTGGACTCTATTGGCCCCCTTCCTGTGTTGGAAGTTTGCTCTCACTTGTGCTGACACTACTACAGGATTCCTGCAGGGCTTCCCCAGCAAGCAAGCTACACAGTGCTCAACCATCAGAGGACTGTCACAGCTCCTAGCAGCATATGGCACCTTGAAGTCATTGAAAGTGACTGGGGAACCCACTTTACTGGAAATCAAGTATAAAAATGGGCTGAGCAGCTGCATATTGACTGGTGATTTCACTTACCTTACAATCCCACAGGTGCCAGTCTAATAGAAAGATATAATGGCATGCTAAAGGACACTCTAAAAAACAGATCAACACTCATTGCAGGGGTGGATGACCTGACTGCATGAAGCTATCCACACTATCATTGAGACACCCCATGCTGGCCATCCAGCACCCCTAGATATGTTGACACCACCATGAGCAAAGCCTCTGAGGGTGCAAATCTGGACACAAGAATTACCACTGTGACCAAACTGGGGAATCAAGAATAACCTGTCTGCCTGCCCCATAGGACAGAATACCTGAGAATATGCTCCACTGGGCCTGGGAAGTTCAATCTGAACCCCACTGGTGCTACCTGCAGGCTCACTGGGAAAAGGTGATAGTACTATAGTTATGGGAAAATGGATAAATACTGTTACATGTAATAACCCCAGGTCTCAAACACTCCAAAGGGGGACTATTATCATTTCTATGTGGCAATTCTGGACACCCCCACTATCCTTCCATGTCATAGACAGGAGGGCTCCTGAGCCTGATAGGACATGGGATTCCAGGCCAAGGAGGCCTCCCCAAAGTGTCACAGTGTTGTCACAAGACAGGAATGTTGCCTGTGTTTTACCTGATAATCAGGATTTACCTTTGCTTATTCCTCTCAATCATCTATCTTATTACCCTTAGCTTTGGCTCTGGGAATAAATTCCTCCAATGAGCAGGGATCCCCACCCAAGTACATGAGTCAGCATGCTGGGTCTGCTCAGAGTTCTCCATACCAGCAACATCAGGGATGCCATGGAGAATTAAACTGGCCAATAAGTTGGAATAGAATGATTTCCGCCAATGGGACTCATCTTGGAATAGTCAACAGGGCTCAGTGGACACCATGAGACCAAAAAATATACTTTCTCCTTGGTGAGGGATCAGATCACTAAGACTCATTCCTATTTGGGATATTTGATATGGGATGAGCTATGATGGCTAACAGCTATACAGACAGAGATCAGAGGCCAGGCCCTGTTGTGCACTGAGCACCTTAATGGAACCTTTAATGAAATGCTGGGAAGTAGGCTCAACCCATGCACACCTGTGCCATACTTAAACTTGAATGCTGTGTACACATTCCAGACAATGGTTATAACATGTTTATGGCCCTTAAGGCCCTGAATACTGAAATCAGAGCTGTTTCTCAAATTACTGAAGACTCCTTTTCCAAGTGGTTTGGATCACTAAGCTCTTTATGGTAAAAAGTAATCATAGGTATTAGAATCACTGTAGCAATTTTGCTGTTTGAATACTATGCCATATGAGGGAGATAGCTGCAATGTTTGGCTCGTGTATCCACCTCAGGGAACTTGTGGAAGATCCATGTTACACGAAGATTGTGACAATAGAAAAAGCCAATGTAGGGGGTGAACAGTGGGATATTATCCAGACATGAGCTGTTTCCCTCCTCTTTCAGTGGCTTCTTAACCAAGGCTAGTCTCTGAAGGGTACGCATATGCCTAGTAATGAGTCATGTGATGCAGGTGACCAAACAAAGCTTAACACAATGTAGTCCTTATTCTTAATCAATGTAATTGTAAACAGAGGATAGGAAGTTGACAATTAAGGTGCCTGCCTATAAAACTGCTTGCTATACTGCCCCAAGGTATGGATTCTTCACCAACCTGCCACCATCTGTGCCTCCCTTAGGTTTGAATAAAACAATGTCTTTCCCTGCTGGACCTCTGAGGACTTCTGTGGCTAGGTAAACATTATGCTCAAGCCCTCTCAGATTTGAAGTTACCACATTACACCATGAAGAAGGAATACTATTATTTTCATTTTGCAAGTAGGAAAACAAGGTAGAAAGAGGTGAAGTTATTTATCCAACATTCCACAGCTAGGAAGTATCAGAGCTGGAATTCAAACCTACGCAGCCTGATTTCAGAGTAAAAATAATTCATTTTATTGATGGAATTAAACTAGCTACATATAAATAATACTGAAAACATAAAAACAAACACATTGCATAATTTTGAAATTTAAAAAGCAAAAATAATACAAGAACATTCACCTTGTTTTTCTTCCCTTTTAAAACCTGAGTCCTAAAATGACAATACATATTTCAATCTGCATACGTAAAAGACCACGAATGCCTGAAATATACACCTTATTATTTTCCCATTATTTATTTCACAAAGTAAGTATTCTTTATTTCTAGCTCTCTCAGAAGTGAGAAGTGAAACCACTGCATTCACATAGAGTAACTACAGGACTAAGAACTAAGGTTGCCTATATATGCATGACTACTATTTGTGCCAAGAAACTCTTGCCCAGAAAGATAAGGATGTAAATCAGTAAATAACTTCATTGTTTGCTTCAGAAACTTCCCAAAAATCCATTTACCCCAACAATGGGCTACTCAAACAACACTTTTTCATGATATTCCCTCAACTGGCAAACAATTCATTTATCAAACAACTGTGTATTTACAAGACTTGGTTAAGATCCTTGATGCACTGTTCCCAGTAATCTTAAATTGTTATCTCATGAACTTTGTCCTCTCAATCAGATCACTGCACTGAAAGACCTTGGATCTCTTAAGATTAGACTCCAAACTTTACAGTATCTACCCATGACCTCTCCCTTTGCCATGTCTAAGACTCCATAAAGGTTGTGGTTTCCCTCTTGCACTAAGCAATAACTTTAGCTTTGCTCCATCAACAAGCTATTCCAGCCTTCACTGAGAAGTCAGCAGCCAACAGATAGGACAACCCTATTTGTTCAATATCTTCTTTAATGCCCATACCAGACCATAGGTAAAAGTAAATATGACAGAAGATAGGATCATTATAGAAAAAGATAAGCATAAACCAGCAAGTGAATCTAATAATAAATTCGATATGAGACTTCAGACTATATTTCATTAAAGCCACAGTTTACTCTGAATTGGGTTAATTACTCACTTCAAAATGATCTTAAAATATCCCAAAAATACAGGTTTACAAAAGGAAAGGAAAAAAAAGTCTTGGAATGCTAAAGTTTATTCTGCCATCCAAGTAGATTTTACAAAAATTTATTTTGCATTAATTAATTGACATACCCTAATGTTATGTATCAAATATGAATACATAAAATATAGTTAATCTTTAAAAGTCTAAAATTATTTAGTCCAACACAAATATAAAACTGATATATAATAAAATTAGCCATTTTGACATCATATTTTACAGATTTCAGTTATCTTTATCTGTACAATTATTCAAGTATATAACTAGTATTTACTCTAATTCACTTTACTTCAGTCTCTCTCCATGCATCATATTTTTCTTTAGAAAATATTAAAGCAGATAAAAATCAAATTGAATAAGACATAGTAAGTTGTCAAAGGTAAGCTTTTTAAGAAGATGATGCCTATAAACAAGAACTTTTCAATATGTGTACTACGTATGTATGTATTTTTCATATATATGTACATTTATATGCATGTGTGTGTGTCTGTGTGTGTGTGTGTACAGGTTGAATATCCCTTATCTGAAACGCTTGGGACAAGAAGTTTTTCAGATTTCAGATTTTTTCAGATTTTGAAATATTTGCAAATACATATGGGTTGAGTACTCATATCCTGAAAATCTGAAATCCAAAATATTCCAGCGAGTATTTCCATTAAGCATCACATTGGTGCTCAAAAAGTTGCAGATTTTGAAGTATTTCAAATTTTGAATTTTTAGATTAGGAATACTCAACCTGTGTGTGTGTGTGTGTGTGTGTGTGTGTGTGTGTGTGTGTGCACATGCACGCACCACCACACACACACACACACACACATATATTTCCAGGTAAGAAAAATGAGTGCAGCATTAAGATCCCTATTTTTTTCATAGATTTTCAACACCAGCCATTTCAAGTATTACTATCACTCCCCATGAAATGTAACTAACCATGTGACTTTTTTGTAGTTATTGCTGTTGAGGCAATACAGTATAGAGGAAAGAGCAGAGAGGTTAAGGAAAAAAAAACCAACAAGGTTTAGGTCCTGGATTTCCTATTCTAAATAGGGGAAATAACTTAATCTCATGGATCCTTAGCTTGATCATCTGGAAAAGAACAATAAGCACCTACTTGACATGCTTGCTGTGAAGATTAAAGGCAATAATGCATAAGGTACAGTCTGCTACCTGGCACATCGTGGTAAGTTCTCCATAAGGTTTTGTTACCTATCATGCATGTCAGTTGCCTATAATTATGGGACTAAAGACCTATAAGATATTAAAATACTTCCTAAATAATTGAAGAATTATTAATTATGCAACAAGATCTTCAAGGTTCATATCCTTTCAACCAATAATTCTACTTCTAGGAAACTGCTAGAGGAAATGATTAGAGATAGCATCAAATATTTATGTGCAAAGATATTCTCCAAAGCTTTATTTTTAAAATAAAAAAACTGGAAACAACCTAAGTATACAAATATTATACTACATTTATATGACTGTTATTAAATATTAAATAAACTATTTAAATACTCATGAGGACTTAAGGGCAGTCAAAAATACTCAGAAAAATGAAAATAAAACAACAGCCTATGGAACTACATCCCAACCACATCAACAATTACACTCGCGTGTATTAGTGTACACACATACATATATACAAAGGCAGAGGAAAGGGATTTGGGAGGAAATGCATCAAAATTCTAACAATTACTATCTCTGGACTTTCCCATCTCTGGATAATAAGAAAATGGTAATTTTTATTTTATTTTCTATTTCCCTATTATATACATGAATTACTGCTTAAGAAACACAGAATTTAAAAAATACATTCAATTTTATATATTATGTAGTATATTCTAGTTTTTTAAGTGTGATCTCTTTAAGTATGCCCTACTTCCAAAAAGATTTGAAATAGCTGACAAAAATAAACAGAGACAAAAATTTAAAAATTTTTAAATTCTCAATGTACATACAAATACATGTGTATATACATATTCACAGTAAGTCCACTACATACAAATTTTTAAGTTGAGAACGTTCCAAGATGTAAATGTGCATTCACATGTCCAATCATGTAAGTCAGTTCATGTACATGCATGCTCTACAAGTGCTTTCTTCATTTTTTTGTGTTTTTTTAATGTATCACTTGTGTGAAAAGCATTTTAATCCTACTACAGTACAGTAATATAGTCGATGGTGTTAGTTGGGTATCTAGGCTAACTTTATCGAACTTAAAGAACAAAGTGGACTTGGAATATGCTCTTGGAAAAGAACTCATTTATGTGTAAGGGACTTACTATACACATATATATGCCAGTCAAAGAACTGTTGCAGACACTGAAAACTGAAGGAAATTTCTCTAACTTTCTCAGGAAGAGTATACTGGAGGTATAGTGGACATTGTTTTAACTTGTACATTAGGAGTTCTATTTAAGTGAATTAAATGAATCACAGTTATGTGACTGAAAAGACAGGAGGCAGATTAAAACTGAAGGATCAAGACCTGTCACAGAATGAGTCAATGTCAGCACGATCAACAGCCCAACAATTTCTAAAAATCCACAGAAACAAAGACAGAGATTTAGACAGATTTTCCCTTATATTTTGTCACCTTTATTCATGTGCCTTCAAAGACAAAAAAAATGGAACTATAAAAATTACATTAATTACTACATGTAAAGTACATCAAGAAAATAAACCTTAGCAAAATAAGCTATCCTACTTACAAAGTATTGGATATACTGGATATAATTACCTAGATGATTTCCTGCCTCTAAGCTTTCACTACTATTTCTATTATTCCCAGTAAAACCCTCTGGCCCAACATAGCACTTACCTTCACTGACAGCATGGGGTTTAACAATGCAGCAAGTACAATTGGTAAACTTAGCAGTGTTTGCTGGCCCACAACCTCCACTTGAAGGAAAAAACAACTCCATTTCCTAAAGACAGAAAGAAATGACTTTAACATAGGTTATCTCTTATCTTGAATTTAAAAGGTATTTTTGTGAGGGGGGAAGAACTATGCAATTACTTTTAAAGTTTTATAATATATTTGTTTTAATTTTTTAAAAAATTAGTTTTACAAAGACTAAGTGATTAAATTCACCCTATCTCAAGACTTATAATCAGAAGAACATATAAAGAATTAATCAAAGCAACGAGAATATGTGTCATTCTTTTCCTGGATTATAACTGACAAGTTCTTAACAAACTTTGAATAGTAAAAGTAATCAATATAAAGTTCTTATTTTCTCCAAAGCATTATTAGTTTATGAGACACAGATCTAATTTTAAATTTTTCATTAAAATATGTGAAACAAAACTTAAAACTAGGAAGTCTTTATAGAAACAGATTAATATTCAGGAAACTAAGAACTATAGCTAGTTAAAACTAACCATAGCCCTAGTAGAAAATGTAATCAAATATACCATATTTTATAGCCAAATTCAGGCTGTGTTATTCAGACTGTGACAACTCAGCAATTTGAACTAGCCACAAAGATAGTCACACTAATCAGTTATTTTAATTACCTAGATGATTTCCTGCCTCTAAGCTTTCACTACTATTTCTACTACTCCCAGTAAAATCCTCTGCCCCAAGCTCCAAAGAAAATACCACTTCTTATAGGAGGCCTTCCCTGATGTCTCCTGTCAGCACCTGGTACTCTTCCAAAGTCATGGTTATTTGGGTACTTGCCCTTTACCAAATTAAAAATTTGAAGAAAGGAACTTACATAGCTTGGTAGGACCCTTAGCACCTAAAACAATGCCTGGCTCAAAGTAAAGATACTCATCCCTTGGCATATAGGGAGAGTAGTTCCCTGTGTATACCCAAATCCTGCAGCTCACCCTGAGGAAGCTGCCTGTACTGAAAGTGGAATCTCCATATTTGTATGTTTCACATCTCACAAATACTGTATTTTCTATCTGTCTTTTGAAATAAAACCACAGACTCGTGCAGTACAAACCCATGTTGTTCAAGGGACAACTGTATTCATTTTTCACTAAATTTAAAATTGAACAATCATAGAATGTATTAAGATGCCACACTAATGAACTTTAAAAAAAAACACAAGGCTGATAAGGAATTGTTCAAATACTAGTGTGCATACTTGAGAGATTCCAGTGGCAAGGCAGCTTAAAATAAAATTAAAATGTTCTGTTCCTTGGACATTAAGTGCCTCTCTATCATATTGTTGCCTGTATTACTGTTCTTCTTGGTCAGTCCATCTGACCAATAACAACAGAAATTACCACTTCTAGTCCTGTACCAGAGGCTTTGATTACACAGTCTAAGAGATCCTTCCTGGTACGTCTGAAAGAAACTCAAATACCTACAGGGCCTGGCAGGCAATCAGCAAAGGAATGGAGTAGACCTGGTATGAAAAGAGAGCATGGTAAAGAAGCAAACTGGAACACAAATGCCCTTTCTAGAGTTTCCGTTTCTCCACTCCCTTTACAACAAAACTCAAAAGACAGATGTCTTTACTCCCTGTCTCTACTTCTTCTCCAGTCTCTCTTAAACTCACATCCAAACAGCCTTTCTCATTCCACCAAAGTCGCTCATCAGAATCCCTTACTACCTCCATGTTGCTAAGTCCACTAGTTAATTCTCAGACCTCACCTTACTGGAACAAACAGTATTTGACGCAGTTGATCACTCCTCTATCCTGGAACACTTTCATCACGTGTCTTTCTTCCCACCTCTCTGCCTGTTCCTTCTCAGTCTTCTGTGGTGGTTTACTCCTGTTTAGCTGACCTTTATGTGTTGGAGAACTTCAAAGCTCAGTTTCTTGGTGATCTCAAGTCCCACAGTTTAAAGACCTTCTATATTCTGATGGATCCCATGTCTTTATCCTAATCCAACCTCCACCCTACACTCTACACCCATAACTATACAAACACTACTTAATAGATAGTTCATACTTAAAACGTCCAAAACAGAATTCCTGCTTTCACTGTCTCCCCAAATCTGTTCTTTCCTATCCTATTTTCCCCAGCCTTCCAATTACACAGGAAAAAGCAAAAACACGTTGTCCCCAATTCTTTTCCTTCTCTCACCCACCACCCAATCTATCAAAAAATTATTAAAAATATATCCAGAATCTAACCATTTCCACATCTATCAACTGGTACATGCCACTACCCAACTCTCCATTAGCCTCCTAACTGATCTCCCATTCCCACCTTTCCCACAACATATATGTCCCCCTGTCTGGTCCACTTCTTGATACAGCAGTCAGAATGAAACTTGTTAAAATCTTAGATCCTGCCTCTCCTCAACACAGAATACTGCATAGTCTCCTATCTCATCTGGAATGAATTTCAAAGTCCTAGATGTCCTGCATGTTCTTACAAACTCGGCCTGCTGGTGACACCTCTTCCCTAATCTGCCATTTCCACCATTTAGTTTTCTGCTCCATCATCACTGGCCTTGCCTCCTTATTGCTACCAGAACACAGCAAATACGTTTCCACTTCAGAATCTCTGCATGGATCATTCCCTTTCTTCCTGGAATGCTCTTTCCTCAGATATTTGCATGGTTTTCCCCCCACTTTCTTCAGAATTCTGCTCAAACAGAGATTTCTGAGCACTTCCTGAATATCTTAATAGTTAATAGCATTCTACACTCTCATTCAACACAAAATCCTTCCTCCATTCTGTTCTTTTTCTATTCCCTTTCCCTGGTTTATTTTATTCAGAGAACTTACCATTCAACATGCAATATGTCTATTTTATTATGTGACACCCCCCCATCAGAAGAGATTTAAGTTCTTTGTTTTGTTTACAAGTAGTTTCTCAATAATTATTTTGGAATAACTGAAATTCAGAAGCATATAAATTCTGTATGTGATAAATAAAATAAATGTATCCGCATGTACAAATGAGATAAATTAGAAAGCTTGAGTAATAGGCCCTTACAAGTTAGCAAGGAGCAAAACCAGGATTCAAATCCAGGTTATTCTGGTTCCAAAGCCCATGTACCTTTGTATCATGTGACTTTCCAAATGCAATGCTAAATTGTTTTACCTCTAGTTTAACAAATTATTTACCCAATTATCTAGCCAATTATTTTTGTCTCAACTTTCCTCTAACTTACTTTCTTGCTCAATTTTAAAAAGTGGAAATACCAGCTTTCCAAGTGCCCATTTAGTATGTTAAATTAATATTTATTTAAGACAAAGAGTATAAAG
Organism: Cephalopachus bancanus; assembly: GCA_027257055.1. Lineage (NCBI taxonomy): Eukaryota > Metazoa > Chordata > Mammalia > Primates > Tarsiidae > Cephalopachus > Cephalopachus bancanus. Next base: position 7,995,831 of record JAPVLO010000060.1, read on the forward strand.
ATTTTATTTAAATACAGCTTAGTGAAACTAAATAATTCTGTTTTATGCCTTTGCTTTGTTTTTATCTCTGTGCAGGTTGTCCTATCTGCCTCACCTATTAATCTAAGCTAACATCTGCAAGAGCACTTTTACTAGGTAACTATTATGGTAACTAATTCAAAGTCTTCATACAACAAATGTAAAGTCACAAAAGATAATGTCTATACTCCTTTGTGATTTGAGGGGATAAAACATTTTGTATAAAGCTCCTTTCCCTCCTAAGTGTCCTGCTATTACTCTTGGCCTTTTATATGTCTGTAAATTGTCTAGTAGGAAAGGATAAATACTTTTAACTTTCCAAAAACTTAAAAATTCAGACTCAATATGATAAGCTATAAGTATATATGAATATGTTACTTTTTTAAACAAATTATAAAATATATAATTGCACTGCTTCATAAAGTTCCACCCTGGTAGGATCTCATGGGAATCTCATTAAAGCATTTGATTAATCTACTAAATAAACTGGGTAAATGGTGGCCAGTCAACAATTTTTCTAAAACATAGTAGTTTTATATGAATATCATTTTTGTAAATGCCCCAGATGAAAAGAGCAAAAAACATACTTAAACTCCCCTCTACATATTGCCCTAATATCAAGTATCTGTTCTCAGAAAATAATCTAAAACATTAAAAAATGGAATATGAAGTCATATGATCAATGCACCATTATTTCCAAATACAAAAAATCCAAATTGGGGCCCCCAAAAAACGTCCATTCCAAATGTCCCATCCATTCCAAAGAAAGAGAATGATGAAATAAATCACATTATAACCATGTAAGACAATATTCTGTAGCCATTAAAAATTACCATTATGATGGTAATCTGGTAACATGTAAAATATTATAATACAATATTAAATGTAAACAAAGAATCAAATTAAATTAACACTGCATAAAATAATGTTTACATGTAAATTATATACATGATGAAAGGAGCTGGAAGGAATATGCCATAAATTGGTAAACTATAAACATTGCTGGAAGGACTACTGATGATTTTTAATTATCTGAAGGATGTTTATATTACTTCTGTATTCTAAAAGACTGTAATTTTTTAAAAAATGTAGGCTGTTACTCTCAGCATCCACAGTAGAGTGTGCATAGCTGTACAAACAAGCACTTCCTATACATGGTAAGTAACAGCAGTATGCAACACGCATGAAAAAGCATCAAGGAAGGGACAGCTCACTCAGTTCTCACACAGAATAAAAAAAAACTGGCAATAGTTCAACAGAATTGTTTTTTTTAAAAACTGTATTGAGGTATATGTAATATATATAATGTATTGATATAATATATAATAATATAATATATAATATATAATAATATAATAATAATAATATATAATGTATTGACATACATTAAACTGCACATATTTAAAGTATATAATTTGATAATTTTTGACATACGTTTACTCCTGTGAAAACATCATCACAATCAAGAAAATAAACATGTGGCACCCCCTACACATGATAATCTCTCTTTCTTCTGTTTTTTCCTACCTTTCTTTCCCCTTATATGTATGGATTTGCTTTCTGGCATTATAAATTAATTTCTACAATTTTATATAAATAGAATCATACAGCATGTGCCCTTTTGTCTAACTTCTTCCACTCAGAAAAATTATTTTGTGATTTATCCCCTGTAGTGTATACAAATGCTTCATTCTTTTTTAATTGTCAAATAGTATTCTATGTATGGATAGACCATGGTTTGTTTTTGTATTTACCTGTTGAACATTTGGGTTATTTCTAGTTTGGGCTATTAAAAATAAAGCTGTAATGAACATTCACATACAATTGTTTTTTGTATTGACATTTGCTTTTAGTTCTCTGGAGTAAATACTTAAGAGTGGAATGGCTAGATAGTTCAGACCAGCTACAACATTCCCTTAAGCCAAAGCCTAATCCAGAGCAAGGTACTAACTCTCTTGAATTCTATGAAGACTAAGGGAAGTGAGTAAACTGAAGAACAAAACTTTGAATCTAGCAGAGATTAGTTCATGAGGTTTAAGGAAAGAAGCTATCTCCATGACATAAAAGTGTAAGGTGAAGCAGCAAGTGCTGATGTAGAAGCTACAGTTTGTTACCCAGAAGATCTAACTAAGATCACTGATAAAGGTAGCCATGCTTAACAACAGATGTTTTCTATGAAACAGTTTTCTATCAGAAGAAGATGCCATCTACTAGGACTTTCATAGCAAGAGAGATATGAATGTCTGGCTTCAAAGATTCAAAAGGCAGGTTGACTCTTTTGTTAGGGGCTAATGTCGCTGGTTACATTAAGTTGAAGCTAATGCCCATTTCCCATTCCAAAAATCCTAGTGGGTCCTTAAGAAGCATGCTAACTCTACACTGCTTGTGCTCTATCAATAGAATAAAGGCTGACAGCACGTTTGTTTACAGCATGGCTTACTGAATATTTTAAGGCAATTGTTGAGACCTACTGCTCAAAAATGAGGAAATGAAGATTCCCTTCAAAATTTACTGCTCATTGACAAAGCACTGAGCTACCTAGGAGTTCTGATGGAGGCATACAAGAAGATGAATAAGAAGATGAATATTTGTTATTTTCATGTCTGCTAACACAACACCCATTTTGTAGCCTATGGATCAAGGAAGTCATTTTGACTTCCAAGTTTTATTATTTAAGAAATACATTTTGTAAGGCTATTGCTACCATAGATAGTGATTCCTCTAATGAGTCTGGGCAAAACCAATGGAAAATCTTCCAGAAAGTGTTCACCATTCTAGATGCCGTTAAGAACATTCATGAATCATGGGCGTAGGTCAAAGAATTAGCCCTAACAGAAGTTTGAAAGAAGTTAATTCCAACCAGCCTGGATGACTTTGAGGGCTTCAAGACTTCAGTGAAAGTAACTGCAGATGTGATAGAAGTAGCATAAGAAGTAGAATTAGAAATGGAGCCTAAATATATGACTGAATTACTGCAACCTAATAATAAAACTTTAATAAATGAGGAGTTGCTTCTTATGAGTGAGTAAAGAAAGTGGTTTCTTGAGATGGCATCTGCTTCTAATAAAGATGCTGTGAATATTGTTGAAATGACAACATAGATTTAGACTATTACACAAACTTAGTTGATAAAGTAACAGCAGGGTTTAAGAGGATTGACTCCAGTTTTGAAAAATGTGCTACTATGGGCAAAATGCTACCAAACAGTATTGCATGCTACAGAGAAATATTTTGTGAAAGGAAGATTCACTTAATGCAACAAACTTTATTGTTCTCTTTTTTTAAAATTGCCATAGCTACCCCAGCCTTCAGCAACTACCACCCTGATAAATCAGCATTCATCAGTATCAAAGCAAGACCTTCCACCAGTAAAATGACCATGAGTCACTGAAGGCTCAGATGATTGTTAGCATTTTTTAGCAATAGACTAATTCTAAATTAAGATTAGTTCATAGTTTTTTTCAGATATAATGCTATTGCACACTTAATAGGCTACAATATAGTGTAAACATAAGTTGTGTATGCACTGGGAAACCAAAAAATTCATGAGACTCGCTTTCTGGTGCTATTTGCTTTGTTGTGGTAGTCTGAACCAAACCCACAATAGCTCTGAGGTATGCTTGCAGATAAACAGAGGAAAAAGAGTCCTGAAATAGACCCACATATATGCAGTCAATATATTTTCAACAAAGGTGCAAAGGCAACTAACTGGAGAAAGAACAGTCTTTTCAGCATTTGGTGCTGGAAGAATAAGATATCTATACACAAAACTATAAATTTTGATCTTACCTTGCACTATACATAAAAATTAACTCAAAATGGATCATAGAATTAAGTGCAAAATCTAAAACCACAAAACTTCTAGAAGATAACAAAGGATAGAATCTTTGTAACCTTAGGTGAGGCAACAGTGTCTTAGATGTGACATCAAAAACACAATACATGAAATAACAAATTGATAAACTGAACTGCATCAGAAGTAAAAGCTGCTCTTCTAAAGATATTGTTTAAAAGAATGAAAATACAAACTACAGACTATAAAAAAATTTGCAAATCATATATCTGGATAAAGAATTTATCTCCATAATATGCAAAAAACTATAAATTGAGTTTTAAAGGACAAAAAACTGCCTGGGCACATGGAGAGCTGGCATTCTAAGCAAGAGTGTCAGAATGAGCAACTGAACAAGAATGCCAAGTATATGGAGGGAGAACTAGGGTGTAAGACTGTTGAAGAGACTAGGAGACAGATCACTGGAAGGCTTTGAAACCCATGTTAAGGAGCTTGAACTTGATTCAAGGAATAATGCAATCATTGAAAATATTTTTAGTTCCATGATTCGGACAGATTAGTATTTTTAAAAAGCTTACTCTGAAGACTAAACAGAAGATATATTTGAGGTAGAAAAGTGTATGCCAGGACTGTTACAGCAGTCCAGAATCAGAACTAGAATAGTAATGGCAGGAATAGAGAGAAAGGACATAATAAAATATTTCAGGAAAAAAAAAAACTTGACCGTTTATTGATTCTATTTGGAAGATGAAGAAAGAAGAAGATAGAATACTGGTTTCAAAATTTCTTTGCTAGAGATATACAGAATACAAAAGGAATAGTTTGGTGAATTATTATCAGTCCAGTTTTGAATACATTGTTTAGATATTAATTCTGAATCTCTAAAGAGAATCCTAGATACTTAAGCAGCTAATATATTTTTCACGATATGAAATTATCTAGCACAATTTACTGACTAATCAGTATCCCTTGCCCACTGATTTATGGCACCAAGTTCCCACTATATGTGGGTCATTTCTTGAAAACTCTGGACTGTTACACTGATATATTTGCCTACTCCCATGCCAATACCATACTGTTTTCCCCACTAAAGCTATATAAAAAGTCTTGTTATCCCATAAAATAAGTCCCACCTTATCACACCACCACAACTTTTTCTCCTCTTCAAAATTGTCTTTGTTGTTTTGGGCCCTTGATGTTTCCATGAGAATTTTGTTAAGCTTCTTGAATTTGTGTTGGGAATTTGAATTTATGTTCTTGAATTTGTGTTGGGAATTTGAAAGGAATTATACTGAATGTATAGATCAACTTAGAAAGCATTTATATCTTTATGTTATCAAATCTTCCCATCCATAAACACGGTATATATCATCACTTAATTTATGTCTTTTGCTATTGTCTATGATAAAGATTTATAATTTTCTTCACAAAGCTCTCCCACATATCACATGGCTTTTTACCATGAGAATGGAAAGCACTTCTAAAATCATATTTTCTAAATGGTTATTTCAAGTATACAAAAAATACTATTGATTTTTGTATATTGATGTTATTCCAAATACAGCTTACATCTATAGATTTGGGAAGCACCATGAAAGTGAAATATCAATAACAGATAATAGCTATTCATTAAATACTATGTTCTAGGCACTATGCTAAGAACTTGAATAGTTTCACTTAACCCTCAAAAGTACACTATAATGAAAGTAGAGTCATTATCTAGTTTACAGACCAGAAAACTGAGAATTACAGCAGGAAAAGCAGTAGTCCAGGGAAAGAAGCTTGAACAATACCAACACCTAAAAGGACAAGTGAAGGAAGAAAAGTCAATCAACAAGACATAGATCACATTCTACTAGATACCAGAGAAAAAAAGGCAGTGAGATATCACAGAATTAAAATAGGGTGGGGTACTTTTAAAAAGAGACGCCTGTAAATTTGTCAAATGTACCAGAGAAATAACATAAGCAATTACAAATTTTCCTTGAATTTTACAATTAAGGAAACATTGGTTACTTCTCGCAAAATATTTTCAGGAAAGATGAAAATGAGATCAAATTGTAGTAGCTACTCCTAATGAGTAGTCAAAGGCAGCTGAGGAACAAAAAATAGTGAATAAAGTCTATGCTTTGGTAGACTGAATAAGAATAAAAAATTAAACAGCAACTAACAAGAACTCAAGTTCAAGAGGTTGATGTTTGGGGCTACTTCTGTTATGTTTTTATATTTTTCATTAAGACTTATAGTCGTTGCTTCTTCACATTGTCCATTTTCCCAGCTACAATACTTCTCCATGATTCCTAGAGTCAGTTACATGATATCCACAACACTTACCCATCCTAAGACAAGGATCAATAAAGAATACGTATATCCTAAAGAATTCATACACATAATGGGATATATAGGGGGAAACAACAGAAAGAGGTAACAACATCTAAATATATAAAATAGAAACAAATATGTTTAAAATACTTCTTTAGGAGAAAGGATAATGGTAGCTGCTATGGTTTGGATATATGTCCCTTCCAAACCTCATGTTGAAATTTGATCCCCAACATGGGAGGTAGGGCCTAATGGGAGGTATTTGGGTCAGGGGTCAGATCCCTCACAAATAGATTAATGCCCCCCATTGAAGAAGAGGAGTTCTCACTCTATTAGTTCCCAGAAGAACAAGCTAGAATGAGTTGTTAAAAAAGAACCTGGCATCTCCTTCCTCTCTTGATTCCTCTCTTGCCTTGTGATCTTTCCACACACAGGCTACCCTTCACCTTCTCATGAATAGAAGTAGCCTGAGGCCCTCAGCAGATGCAGAAGCCCAATCTTGAACATTTCAGCCATCAGAATTATAAACCAAACAGGCCTTTTTACTGTATAAATTACCTAGCTTCAGATATTCCTTTATTGCAAAACAAAACAGACTAAGACAATAGCTAACTTTGCAAACGTTGCTCGACTACAAAAAAAAGATTATTTAGAAATCTTTCTGCAAACTGTATTTGCAGTTAGAAATTTTTCTACCAAGGTGAAAACTTGCATTACATATGTCCATGCATAGAAACACATACTCACATATTTAGGATAGGTTAGCTTTATAAAACTTCCCTTGCATTTCCAAATTCACTTACTTTCAGCATTAATAGCATTATTAAAATAAGTAACCCATATTACTATCCAATAAATATATGATATAGTTGGACTCAGAGTCAAGACTCATATTTCCTAAAGAAAAAAGTACAGTGTAAGGTAAAAATCTGAAGAAAATTGCCCAAGTCATATGCTGACCTTTTTTCCCCCATTTCTTTCCATTTTTATTTATGTTATGTCAAAGATCTGAATGTAAATGCTTTGGGAAAAAGTACTGTTTACTGATGGGAAGTAGCTAGGAAGTTTAATGACTAATGTTAGCAGAATTCACACATTCATCAAATATTTATTAAGCATTTATTATGTATAGACAGATTATAATGATTAAAACAAAACATACAAAAAGTCCCTGTCCTCACTGAACTCACTGGAGGAATCATTTAGCATATAAACACAAATAAAGCCTAAGTATCCTAAAATCTGACAAGCATACTCATACTCAGATTTATTAAATGAACAAGTAGAAATAAATAACAAAGAAAAGGATGGGGGAAGGTGATAATAAAGAAAACAGGAAAGAAATATCAGTGAACATGGTAAGTGACTTTCAGTTCAGCTTCAATTATTTCCTGCATTAATTATTTATGTCTATCATTTTAGTACTTTCAAATGACTGGTAATTTAACTATACAAAATAATACCACATTTACAGTAATAGTACTAAGATATGGTCAAAGACTATAGTAACTTTCCTGCATATTCCTTTACCTCCCTTAACCATTTCATCAAATTTGCTTTACAAAATCACAGCCAAGATAGGAAAAATAGAGGCTTGCTAGAGCAATGTCATTGATGAGGCAAAGAGAAACAGAAATTAGAGCCCAGGTAAAGAGATTAGGTGTATACTTCAGTGCACATCATCAATTTTTCACATCTTTAATTTTTCTAACCTTTTAAAAATTTTTATTTTTAGAGATAAGGTCTTGTTCTGTCACTCAGATCATAGCTCACTGCAGCCTCAAACTCCTGAGTTCCAGTAATCCTACCACCTCAGCCTCCTAAGTAGCCAGAACTAGAGATGTGTGCCATCAACACTACTTAATTATCTTTAAAAAATTTGACCACGCTTTTCTTGATAGCTACTACCTCATCTATTCACTTGCCTTTGCAGCAAAACTCCTTACTGTCTCCAGGTCCTACAATCTTAAGTGTACCCCACACAGGGTTTCTCTCTACCTCTCCATCAACAATGGCCTTACCAAGTTCACCAGTGGTCACTATCTTGCAAAGTCAATTCTCAGTCCTGTTCTTATTTGATATATCTGCCTTATTTGACACCACTGATCATTCTCTCCATTTAGAATTATTTTCTTCAGTTGGCCTCCAGGACATAATTATCTCTGGGTTTTTTCCTTATACCTTGCTGATGGATTCACCTCAACTTCCTTTGCTGCTTTCTCCTCCTTTTATAAGGGCACAAGGATCCATCTTAGGACTTCTTTCCTTCACTATCTACACCCTTTCCTTGGTAATCTCAATCAATCTCATGGCTTTAAATACCATCTATGTGCTGATAACTCCCATATGTATGCCTTTAGCTCAGAATTCTCTCTAAAACTCCAAACTCCCATACTTACATTTTTGTTCAGCACTTCTACTTGGATAACTAATAAGCATGTTAAGCTAAAGACACAACATGAAAACCTCTAGGATACTATGAAAACAATGCTAAGAGGGAAGTATATAACGCTGCAGGCACATATCAAGAAAATAGAGGGAATGCAAGTAAACAGCCTAGCGTCACACCTAAGCAAGCTAGAAAAGCAACAACAATTAAGTACTAATTTCAGTAGAAAAATCTAGATCACTAAGATAAGTTCACAGTAGCAGAAAATAGTACATAAAAATATCACAGAAAGCACCAACAAGACAAAAAGATGGTTCTTTGAAAGGATAAATAAGATTAACAGATCCCTGACCAGGTGGACTAAAAAAAAGAGAGAGAAAGCCCAAATAAACATAATTAGAAATGAAAAAGGTAATGTCACAACTAACCCTGAAGAAATTCCAAAGAGTATCAGAAATTACTGTAAATATCTGTATGCAAATAAACTAGACAATCTAGAGAAAATAAAGGATTTCCTGGCATTACACAACCTCCCATGGTTGAAACCAGAAGAAACTGACACTTTCAAAAAAAATTTTTATTTTTATTTCAAAGACGGCTACAATTCAGGGTTAGATCTAGAAATGGTCATGGTACAGGTAAAGTTTGGGCTTCGCTTCGGTCCCCACTTGACCTGGTTTGAGATCAGTTACTCTTAATTGATGAAGTATGACCCCCCATCCCCTGGCAGTTTCCCACTACTGCCAATCCCTTTCTTTTAGTATTATGATAAATATTCAGGGTCCGCTTATAAGTGAGAACATGAGATATTCAGTTTTTTGCTTCTGTGGTAGATCACTGAGTATTATAGACTCCAAATCTACCCAAGTTGCTGCGAAGTTCATAATTTTGTTCTTCATTATGGCTGCATAATATTCCATTGTGCATATGTACAATTTTTTTTTAATCCAGTCCACTTTTGATAAGCAGCATGGTTGGTTCCATGTTTTTGCTATTGTAACTAATGCTGCGATAAACATGTGTGTGCAGGTATCTTTTTCACAAAGTGATTTGAGTTCCTCCAGCTATAGTCCCAGAATGGGGATTGCTGGATCATATGGATAGTCGATTTTTAGATCTTTTAGGAATCATCACACTGTTCCACAGAGGTTGTTGTAGTTTACACTCCTACAAACAGTGTAGAAGTGTTTCCTTTTCTCCATATCCTCTCCAGCATCTGTTATTTTTTGAGTTACTAATGATGGCCATCCTGACTAGAGTTAGGTGGTATCTCAGAGTGGTTTTAATTTGCATTTCTTTGATGTCTAGAGAGGCTGAGCATTTTTTCATGTATCTACTGGCTGCTCATATGTCTTCTTTTAAGAAGTATTCATAGATTTGCCCACTTTTTAATAAAGCTGTTTTTTTTCTTTTCAGCACATTTGAATTCCTTAGGAAATGAACTCAGTTTTAATAAATCTCTGGACCAGATGGTTTCTCAGTTGAATTCTACAAGACATACAAGGAAGAGCTGATGCCAATCTTATTGAAAGTATTCCAGGCAATTGAGAAGGAAAAATTTATCCCTAGCTCATTTTATCATTCTGATACCCAAAACTAGCAATGACCCAACAAGAGACTTACAGGTCAATTTTCCCTGATGAACATACATGCAGAAATTCTCACCAAGATTCTAGCAGACCATATTTAACAACACATTTCAAGGATTATCCATCGTGACCAGGTGAGCTTCATTCTTGGGATGCATGTCTGTAAGTGTAATTCAGTATATTAACAGGTGTCAAACCAAGAATCATATGATTACCTCATTAGATGCAGATTTGATAAAATTCAGCTTCACTTCTTGATAAAAACCCTTTAACACCTTGGCATCAAAGAAACATTCCTCAAAGAGTTAGCTACGACAAACCTGCAACCAACATCATGCATAATGGGCAGAAGCTGGAAGTATTCCCCCTAAGAATTGGAGCAACACAAGGATGTCCACTTTCACCCCTCCTATTCAACACAGTACTGGAAGACGGAGCCAGAGCAATCAGGCAGGACAAGGAAATCAGCGGTTTCCAAAGAGAAAAAGAGAAAGTTAAATTATCCCTCTTTGCAGTTGTATGGTTCTATACCTAGAAAATCCTAGAGAGTCTGACAAAAACTTCCTTGCACTGAAAAACAACTTTGGTACAAAGTCTCAAGATACAAAATCAACATGCAAAAGACAGTTGCATCTCTATACTGCCAACAACAAGCAGGCTGAGAATGAGCTAAAAAACACAATCCCATTCACAATAGACACACAAAAATACAATACCTTGGCATCCACCTAACCAAAGAAGTTTTACAATTTTTACAGTGAAAACTACAAAACACTGCTCAAAAAAATCAAGGATGATACTAACAAATGGAAAAATATCCTATGCTCATGGGTTGGAAGAATCAATATTGTCAAGATGTTCATCCTACCCAAGACAATCTACAGATTCAATGCAATCTCTATCAAACTGCCAGCATCATTTTTCACAGACCTAGAAAAGACAATACAGAAATTCATATGGAAGCAAAAAAGAGTACAAATAGCTAAAACAATCCTCCGCAAAAGGAACAAAACTGGAAGTATCATACTTCCAGACTTTAAACTTTATTTCAAGAATACAGTATCCAAGACAGCATGGTATTGGTACAAGAATGGACACAGTGACCAATGGAACAGGGTAGAGAATCCGGAAATAGAAACATGGCCCCTTCACCAACTCATCTTCAACAAAACCATTGATAATAAACACGGGGGAAAGGAAACCCTATTTAGCAAATGGTTCCAGGAAAACTGACTAACCACATGCAAAAGAATGAAACAGGACCCCTACCTATCACCATATACAAAAATTAACTCAAAATGGAGCAAGGACTTAAGTGTGAAATCTCAAACTATATGACTCTTAGAAGAAAGCATAAGGAACACCCTCCTGGACATCAGAGTAGGCAATAAATTCATGGTAAAGTCCTCAAAAGCAAATGCAACAAAAGCTAAGACAGACAGGTGGGGCCTTATCAAACTGAAGAGTGTTTGCACAGCAAAAGAAACCATTAAGTGAGTAAAGAGACATCCCATGGAATGGGTAAAAAATATTTGCAAGCTAGGCATTTGACAAAGGCCTAACATCAGGATCTACAAGAAACTCAAATGAATCAACAGGAAAAAAACAAACAACCCCATTAAAAAGTGGGCAAGGGACATGAACAGGTACTTATCAAAGGATGACATACAAGCAGCTGACAAACACATGAAAAAATGCTCAGCCTCACTAGTCATCAGAGAAATGCAAATCAAAACTACTATGAGATACCACCTAACACTGGTAAGGTTGGCCATCATTAATATAACAAAAAAACAACAGGTGCCAATGCAGCTACAGGGAAAGGGGACACTTCTACACTGTTGGTGGGAATGTAAGCTGGTTCAACCTCTGTGGTAAACAGTGTGGCAATTTCTGAAATAACCAAAAATTAAGCTTCCATACAATCCAGCAATCCCTTTCCTGGAATTATATATACTCAGAGGAACATAAATTGCACCACTAAAAAGATACCTGCACACGCATGTTTATTACAACACTATCCACAATAGCAAAAACATGGAACCAACCCTGATGCTCATTGACAGTGGACTGGATAAAGAAAATGTGGTACATATTTTCTTTAAAATGGAACCAACCCAGATGCTCTTTATCCAGTGGACTAGCTAAAGAAAATGTGGACAATTATGCAGCCATAAAGAAAATCATGGCCTTCAAAGTAACTTGGATGCACCTGGAGACAATCATTCTAAGTGAACTATCACAGAAACAAAGAACTAAATAATACATGTTCTCACTCACAATTGGGTCCTGATCACTGGTAACACTAGCATAAGGGTGGGATTGTCAGATGCTGAACATTGCTAGGAGATGGAGGGATAGTGGAGGGAGAGGGCATGAGGCAACACAGTGGGTACCTGGTCCACTATCAGGGGGAGAGAGGGTCAGCTAGAAGCCCAAACTTCACCTGCATGCATCCTACTTATATAGTAAATTCCCAAGCGTACCTCACAATTCTAAAGTTTAAAAAATAGCATTTTTAAAAAATGTCATTTGTATATATCCAAAATGTGACTCCTGATTTTCTACACATACTCACTCTAGCCAGAGCCTTTCTCATTTTGGTATGTAAATTTATCCATTCAGTTGCAGGATAAGAACTTTGGAGTAAACCTTGATAGATCTTTTTTTCATCCTCTGCATTTCATCTATCAGAAAATCTTGTTCATTTAATCTTCAACCAATAAATATATTTTAAAATATACTTGTGCACTTTTCTCATTGCTAACACACTGGTCCAAGTCATCATCTCTCTGGATTATTCCTTGACTAGGTTCTCCGTTACTCCTCTTGCCCTCTACAGCCATTCTCAATGCAACAGTCAGAACGATCCTTTTAAACTGCAGGCCAAACGTGTCAGTCCTTTACTCAAAACCCTAAAATGGCCCTCCATTTTTCTTAGAGAAAAATCCAAAATTATTATTATGGCCTATAAGACCAGATGATCTCTCCCATGAGTACTTCTGTGACCTCATCACCCCATCTCCCCCTCATTCCCATCTAATCAATTTATAATAATTGATTTTTTCTTTTTCTTACAACTTTATCAGCAAATTCTTGCAGCTCTATTTTTAAAATAGATCCTGAATCTGATCTTTGTGGTATAATTTGCTGTTTTATTTTGCCAGGACTACTGCAATATTCTTCTAATTCTTTGCTGCTAGTTGACTATTCCAAGCAGAAATATGCTATTCAAGGAATAGCAAGATGATCACTGTGCCTGGTTGAAGAAAATGTTAGAGAGCTAGATAGTAGCCAAATCAGGTAGAGCATTGGAGGCTACAAGAAAGAATTTAGACTTTATTCAACAAGAAATAGAAATTCCATAATTTTGTTCTTCTTTATGGCTGCATAATATTGCATCAGGTATATGGTACCACATTTTTTTTTTTTTTTTTTTTTATCTAGCCCAGTTTCCATGCGCAGCATGGTTGGTTCCATGCTTTTGTGATTGTAAATTGTGCAACTTGGCTGGATTTAGAGTCTATAATACTCAGTGATTTATCATAGAAACAAAGAACTAAGTACCGCATGTTCTCACTCATAAGCGGATTCTGAATATTTATCATACTATAAGAAAGAGATTGGCAGTAGCCAGAAACTGCCAGTGGAGGGAAAGGGAGAGGGCACATAGCATCAATAAGGGTAACTTATCTCAAACCAGGCTAAGTGGGGACCAAAGGGAGGCCCAAACTTTATCTGTATGATGACCACTTATATATCTAATCCAGAATTGTACCCCACATCTTTAAAATAAAATTTTAAAAAAAATTATAGCAAGAAAAAATAATAATTACATCAAAAAGGAGGAAGTTTATAATCATTCCCAAACCTCAAGCTATGGCTTCAGAGCTATTTTTATACAATTTTATTTTATTTTCAGTGGATCAATGTGTATTAATCCAGGGGAATGTGATGTCATGACATAAGTATAATATGAAATGATTAAATAGTTAACCAATATGTTTAACACTTAAAAAAAAAAAAAAGAAATAGAAATTCACTGAAAAGTTTTCAACAAGTGAATGTTAACCTGATTTGTTTTTAAAAGATCACTAGGTATAGTTAACGTTTACTTGGGCAAGGTAAAATTTTCATAAATTGAGAGTAAGTGAAGAGCAAAGAAGAATTAGAAGAATATTGCAGTAGTCCTGGCAAAATAAAACAGCAAATTATACCACAAAGATCAGATTCAGGATCTATTTTAAAAATAGAGCTGAAAGAATTTGCTGATAAAGTTGTAAGAAAAAGAAAAAATCAATTATTATAAAACTAATGTTATTTAATTGCAAATATGACCAGATTAAAAACTACCTTAATTTAGCTAAGAAAATTCTCACAATGCAAAGAATAAACTTGCATTTTGTTAATTCAACCTCAGTATAAATCTAATGTAATACTTTATTATGTAGATTTCAAAAGAAGAGTACTTGTAAGAAAACTTTCTCATAAACACTAGCTACATATAGAAAAATAAAGGAACATTAAGTTTGAAAGTACAGTGTTAGATCAGAATCAAAGAGAATATATCTTTTTTTTTTTTTTTTTTGAGTTGGAGTCTCACTCTGTCGCCCAGACTGGAGTGCAGTGGCCACTCCCAGCCACCGCAAGCTCAACCTGCTGGGCTCCGGCAATCCTTCTGCCTCAGCCTTCTAAGTAGCTGGAACGACAGACGCGCGCTACCACACCCGGCTAATTTTTTGATTTATTGTAGAGATGAGGTCTCGCCAAGTTGCCCAGGCGGGTCTCAAACCCGCAGGCTCGGGCAAATCACTCACCTCAGCCTCCCAAAGCATGGGAATACAGGCTGAGCCACCGAGCCCAGCGTGAATATATCAAAAGATGTCTTCTTTTTGAATATCTAGTGTCCATAAACTGGTACATCAATTCAATAATTAAAACATTTAAGAGCCTCTGTTATTTAAATCTTTGGAACAAGAAACAGAATAAGTGTTTTAATTGAAAAAAAACTTACCTTGACCGTGACCAGGTTACCAGTTCACAGAGGGAAAATACTGAAACACTGTTTGATCCTAGGCAAAATGTCAAAGGTTTTCTCTATTGCTAGATCAGATGTACAAATTCATCCTAAGTCACCAGTGACAGAAATGCTCTACTTTAATGTAAAACATTTAATCAAACTAAAACAGAATTAAAATATTTTTAAAACACCTTACTCTGGCAGCAGAAGCAAAAGCATCAGGGCCATGAGCTGCATTTCTAATGCCATCTGTTCCAAAGAGGGCTCTAATGCTTCCAGAAGCATCTGTGCGTGCCACCCCAGAGTTTGCAGGTCCAAGTAATCTTTTCCATTCGCATATAGCATCATCTCTTAAAATCTCCATGGCAATAACAGGACCAGTAGTAATAAACTGGATCAGCTCACTACAAAACAGGTCAAAGATTAATTTCTTTTATCCATCTACTTAGGTATCGCTCTTAACAATAAGCAAAAATTTAAATTTGCTTACTTCAGTACAAACATGAATACATAATGTCAAAACTATTGGAAATAGTGAGTTTTACATGAGCAGGATAAAATTTTCATAAAATGAGTATCTTGCAGTGGCTCAATTCACTAAAATCACTAGCAATGTCAAATCAATTACTGTTGGCAGAAAAATTACTTCTTTATTGAATTAAGACTATTTCATTTACTTAAATGCATATTGTTGATCTATGCTTTTCCCATTGCTCTGAAAAATACAGAGGATTTCCTTTTTTATTTTCATATGGTTTACCACTGCAGTCAGGTACAGTTTCATAACACAGAAACTGATGAGAGTGATGGATGCCTTGTAACACATTTTCAGTAAGAATATATTTCTTTTTATGTAGAAACTAAATAGAAATCAAAGACTGACAAATAATTCTCAATCAATAAAAACTGACTTGGTTTAGTAATAAAGAAAAAAAGAAATTCACAAGTCTTCAATAAATATCCTTTTATTAGTGTAAAAGCTACTCTGGGTTATTCCTAGCCTAAATTATGAAATTATACACATAGGTTCTTGACTAAAAATCCAGCACTGAGTCACAGCCGCCCAAGGTATAAAAAACAGTAAGTACTTCATTCTATTTTTCCACTTCTATATGTGTACAAGGCAGCCATGACAAGTTTAACTGTGAAATAAGTGACATCTTCCCTCTTACTATGTTAAGCAGAGACAAAGTACTTTTTAAAGTAAGCTCGGCTGGGCATAGTAGTTCATGCCTGTAATCTCAGCACTTTAAGAGGCTAAAGCAGGAGAATTGCTTGAGCCCAGGAGTTCAAGACCAGCTTAGGCAACAAATCAAGATCTCGCCTCTGTAAAAAAAAAATCAGAAAATTATCCAGGCGTGGTGGCAATTGCCTATAGTCCCAGCTACTCAGTAGGATGAGACAGCAGGATCACCAGAGCCTAGGAGGTTGAGGATGCGATGAGCTGTGATCGTGCCATTGCGCTCCAGCCTGAGTTACAGAGTAAGATACCAACTCAAAAAAATAAGAATAGAAAATAAAGTAAGCTCATGTTTCTCTCTCATCCAAAGCAGAGAGAGAACAGGACCTTCCTGGAGAAAAGGAATGTGGTATATAACAGGCTCCTAGGTGCCCATTAACTTAGGACTGTTTTACATACGTCCTTCTATCCTGCCCCATGTTATATAAGCCAGCTCCCTTCAATCCTTCCTTCGAAAAGCACTCTGATTAATTTTGAAGAATATTTCTAAGAAATAGCATGTGCAAAATAGTATCCATAGCCACTACAGCAAGAAACCCACAGGACTTTCTCATACATATTCTGCTAGGCCTTAGCTGCCAAAACAAGCCAAAAAAAATATTTCCAAACCAACCATTAGATTTAAAGAACTCAAACCAAGGGAGCAAAGATATATTTATCCATTCAATAAGCATTTAATAATTACCTACCACGAATTAGACTCTAAGCTACAAAACAAGATCCCTCCCTCAAGAAATGTATAATCTAATGTCCTATTAATACAGAATTCTTGGCTGGGCATGGTGGTTCACGTCTATAATCCCAGCACTTTGGGAGGCTGAGGTGAGAGGAATACCTGAGCCTGTGGGTTCAAAACCAGCCTGGGCAACTTGGCAAGACTTTATCTCTACAATAAAAAAAAAAAAAATTAGCTGGACATGGCGGTGCATGCCTGCAGTTCCAGCTACTTGAAAGGCTGAGGCGGAAGGATCGCCTGAGCCCAGCAGATCCAGGCTACGGTGGTAATGAGCAGCGTGCCACTGCCTTCCAGCCTGGGTGACAGAGTGAGACTCCAATTCAAAAAAAAAAATACATTAATATAGTATTCTCAAAACACAGAATAGAATAAGCCTATAATATGAATGTGGCATATAACAATACAGGGAGTGGAGTGTCTGAACATAAGATACTGCTTCATGAAACAACTTCCAATTACTTCAGCTAGTCTTTTGTTATATCTTTCTCAATACCAGGCCACTAGTCAATTTATCTCTTTAATGGAATTTATTGCATATGAAGTATATATAAGACATTAAGCTAGGGGTTGTAATTCAATGCTACAAACATATATGAAGACTATAGTAGAATAACTTCCACCAATTTTCTTTTTTTTTTTTTTGAGTTGGAGTCTCACTCTGTAGCCTAGACTGGAGTGCAGTGGCCACTTCTGGCCACCGCAGCCTCACCTGCTGGGCTCCGGCAATCCTTCCGCCTCAGCCTTACGAGTAGCCGGAATTACAGGCATGCGCTACCACACCCGGCTGATTTTTTGATTTATTGTAGAGATGAGGTGTCGCTGCCCAGGCGGGTCTTGAAACCGCAGGCTCAGGCAATCCACTCACCTCAGCCTCCCAAAGGCGCGGGATTACAGGCTGAGCCACCGAGCCCGGCTGAATAACTTCCACCAATTTTCTAGAAAATTATATATGTCTATCCTAACAAGTCTTAGGAATATTTCACAATGCTTGATTTAAAATAATCTACAACATAATAATTTTATTATATAAAAATGTAAAAAAACCCTCACTACTCTGTGCAGGATACCAAATACTATGTCTATTTAGTCACTTAGTTTGGCTAATGTAACATTCTTCCTTCTTAGAAATGAAAACACTCCTTTGCCTGTCAATAGCAATGTAATAGTAGTAATACGAGTATGTACAGTAGTCATTTAAATTTAATTACAAACCAATATTTTTACAATATAGATTCAGTTCAACATATTATTTGCTATATTTCAAGGAAAAAATATACACAGATCAAACTATTTAGTTGAAATATAAGGATTCTATGAACATTGTTTTATGTATGCAAGATTACCAAAATAAGAGTTAAAAAGCACAACAAAAATATTCAACATAAGATATAATTATCAGTCTATTTTAAATCCACTAAACTCTTTTTTATTTTTTCTTTTATAATTTTTTATTTTAAATTCGTGGGGTACAATTCAGGGTTAGGTATACAAATGTTCGTTACGCAGGTACCCTTGTTGATGAGGTGTGCCCCACCCCCAGCAGTTTCCCACTACTGCCATTCCTGCCCCTGCCTTCCCCTGGCAGTTTCCCAACTGCCAATCCCTTTCTTATAGTATTACAATAGTTGTTCAAGCTCTGCTTATTAGTGAGAACATGTGATACTTGGTTCTTTGTTTCTGTGATAGATCACTCAGTATTAAAGCCTCTAAGTCCATCCAAGTTGCTGTAAAATTTGTAATTTTGTCCTTCTTTATGCCTGCATAATATTCCATCGTGTATATGTACCACATCTTTTTTTATCCAGTTCTATTTCGATGGGCAGCACAGTTGGTTCCATGCTTTTGCTATTGTAAATAATGCTACAATAAACATGTGTATGCAGGTATCTTTTTCATAGACTGATTTCAGTTCCTCTGGGTATATTCCCAGTAGGGGGATTGTGGGGTTGTATGGGAGGTCGGTTTTTAGAACTTTTAGGAATTGCCACATTGTTTTCCACAGAGGCTGTACTAGTTTACACTCATATCAACAATGTAGAAGTGTTCCCTTTTTGCCACACCCTCTCCAGCATCTGTTGTTTTTTGAGTTATTGATGATGACCATCCTGACTGCAGTTAGGTGGTATCTCAGTGTGGTTTTAATTTGCATTTCTTTGATGACTAGTGAGGCTAAGCATTGTTTCATGTATCTGTTGGCTGCTTGCATGTCTTCTTTTGAGCAGTGTCTATTCATATCTTTTGCACACTTTGTAATGGGGCGTTTTGGGGTTTTTTTGGGTTTTTTTGGCACGTTTGAGTTCCTTATAGATCCTAGATGTTAAGCCTCTGTCAGATATACAGTTGGCAAATATTTTTTCCTAGTCTGTGGGCTGTCTCCCCACTCTCTCAATAGTTTCTTTGGCTTTGCAGAAGCTTGTCAATTTGATGAGGTCCCATTTGTCTATCTTATCTCTTATGGCATGGGCACTTGGGGATTTGATCAGGAATTGGCTGCCAGTTCCAATTTCCATAAGAGTGTCTTCTGCATTTTCTAAGGTTTTTATAGTTTGCAGTTTTATGTCTAGGTCTTTGATCCATTTAGAGTTGATTTTTGTGTATGGTGATAGGTAGGAGTCTTGTTTTAATCTTCTGCATGTGGTCAGCCAGTTTTCCTAGCACCATTTACTGAAAAAATTCTCCTCTCCCCAGTGGTTGGTGGTGGAGGCTTTGTCGAAGATGAGTTGGTAAAGAAATTGATGTTTTGCTTCTGGAAGTTCTATCCTGTACCATTGGTCTATATGCCTGTTCTTGTACCAATACCAGGCTGTTTTGATTACTGTAGCTTTATAATAAAGCTTAAAGTCTGGGAGCGTGATTTCCCCTGCTTTGTTTTTTTTGCTGAGGATTGCTAAACTCTTTTTTAAAAAAGCTTCCCTCCTTGTAATTTAAACAAATTATCCTATTTGCTACTAATTAAAGTTAAAGACACTTAATAATGAGATATAAGAATTCCTAGCAAATAAAAGGACAGAGAAAACAATTCTTAAGAAAGAAGTCTGTACAATTTTAAGATGTTGCTGTGATCCCTTTGACAAATTATTCTCATGTAACAAATCTTGGAATTGGAAAAATATAACTTCTTTGTTTTCTAGAATATCCTCCATTATTTACCACTAACCCCCAAATTAAGCACCTACTTAAAAAAGGGCCTTGACTGGTGATCTACGTGAAAATCCAATGCTTCTTTCCTATAAAATAAACAAAAAGAATAGTTAAGAATTATATAATAGTTATTACTTTAGATCACATTAATAAAATAAATATGAAATCTAAGTTCATTTTTATTTGATGTTTATATGAATTAATTAATAACTTTCTACCAAATATTGTCAAATTCCCCTCCTTTTAAATATTTTACAAGTATGAGTCATAACTATTTTAAGATGTAAAATTAAAATGAATATAAGGCAATATTTATTACTTTTCCACTTGAGATATTTATCATTTATCTTCCTTTTCACCACCATCTTTAATATTTTAGAAACACGGCTTAACATTTGACCAATAGGAATATTTGTTCTTTAAAGATCATATAAATTACTCTAAAAATGAAAAGTCATCTTCTAATTCAAAATTTGCCACTTTCTTTATAGGCTTCAGACTTGAGAGTTTGGATTAGAATTTTAATTTAGTAATTACAGCTTTCTTTCTTAGCTAGATCTCTCCAAAAGAAAGACTATATCCTTGTGTTTTTAAAGTTATTCTTATTTTATTGGTGATCAATGGATAAAAAAACTAATGCTTTAACTGATATCACCAAAAAAAGAAAAGAATATGGAGAAATTCAGAATGTATTAACGGTAACAGGGATTTACTTTTTAAATTTATATTACCACTAAAGAGTATCTATTCAGACAATTTTTTAAAATGCATTTTAAATTGATTAGCTAAAGAGTCAAAATAACTTTTTTTAAAGCAAATCAGGTGTCACTCTTAAAACTGTATAGTTTTCTTAAAGGTTTTAAACTGAGCTCACGTAAGTGACAAATATATATTAACATCAACTTTTTATTTTATTTTATTTTTTGTCAAGGTATCACTATGTTGCCCAGACCAGAGTACAGTGGCATAATGATGGCATTCAAGAATCTTTCCCCATCATTCTTATCTAATCCCTTGCTTAAAAGATTTAGAGTGAGATAGATATGAACAAGTGCATTACTGCCTAGCAAAGTTTTTTGTTATTTTTTAGTGTTCTTATGAAAAAACTCATCATTTTTTCAAAAGGATCTATTCATTAATTCTTTCAAGAACATTTACTTATTGCCTACCTTGAATCAGGCACTGATCCAAGAATTAGAACTACAAACTCAGGCAGAACTCAGCTGCTGCCTTTTGGATACTGTCATGGTGGAGGAACTGATACGTGTACAACTTTAGAAAATATTTATACCCTGAAAAGAACTCCTCCATGTCTCTCATGATCCTAACCTGTATAAATGGTTATGCCAAGAATGCAAGGCCCTGAGTACTCTTTATCATTTCTCAGAGTTGTGTTTATAACAATCAACCTTGAGGAATGGGTATTGTCTCTCTTCAGTACAAAGAGCAGGCTTATTAATTGCTTGCTAGTGAAACAGTTGGTAACCCAAGCTCACTCCTCTTCAGTTGTGATGCAGCCCACTGTGTACACAGCACCCACCCAGGTCTATGTCATTTTATCCCTACAGGACATGGTTGCAAGGTAAACCAACACAAACATGATACTCAAGTTGCTTACTAAATCATAATGAAGCCTTTTGTCTCTAACCCATAAGTCTCACATCATCTGTGAGCATCCATGAAAGAGTAACAGACTAAATTTGCTAGCTTGTAAACTGGGGTAAAAATCCCAGGAAACAGTTATATTAACAGAAATGTATGAAATATTATGAATAATTAAAGAAGCAGTTTTCTTGGGAATTAAGTTCTATTAGATATGTGAGTTGGGCATGAATGACAAGTAGCAATGGACTAGACAGAAGACAAGGCAGAGCATTCAAAATAAAACAAAATTATGTACTAGAGAATGGAGACGAGATAAAACATGACATATTCAGGGAACTGAAACTTAAGTATCTTCTTAGAGTCTATTAAGGTAAGTGAGGCCAGATCACCTAGAGTCTTGTATACCTCATCAAAGAGCTAGTCCATTTTTTCCTGAAGATGATGGGGAACCATTGAAGGATTTAAGGAAGGAATGGTAATATGTTCAGATTTTCATTTTGTAAGTTTTATTCTAATGGCAATATAAAAATGGCATGGAGCAATCTTGGGGTAAAAAATGACCCATCAAGAAACAGAAAATGGTAAGTCTAGATGCAGACAAATAAGTCAGTAGCCATTTAAAGACTTTGAGAGCCTGAACATGGGCCTATAAAATGCTTAAATTAAGGCAGCTGCAATAGGAATTGTAAGGAAGGAATGGCTCCTAGATGTATACAGAAAGCAGAGGTGAAAAGATGTAAATATCAGGTAGGTATGAGGAACAGGAGCAGCAGAACGAATCTTGAATCACTTTCAGATTGATAGTTGCAGAGAAAAGTCAAGGCTGAAGATGTATTCAGAATTCATCTATGAATAAGTGGTAGGGATGATACAGACACGGGTTGGACCACCCAAGGCAAGTATAAAGAAAAGAATGTACACACAGTACCTGAAGGAAAACTTATTTTAAGAAAAAGATGTAGCCATGGCAAAAGGTAATTGAAATGAAGGTGACAGTCTTTGAGAAGGGAAATCAAACAGGCTACAGAGTCAGGGTCTTGGATAATCACTCACAGAGATGTTGAAGTCATCCCAACTGTCAGGAGAAGTTGGAGTAGATGGAAACTATAAACCAAGTACCTAAATCGTTAACAAACGTAGATTTTGTGACCTGAAGAATGGAAATTAGGCTCACTGGATGGCATACAACTAAATGGCATGGCCTTCCAAGGATGAGTGCTTTTGTGAGGGAGAATATGGACTTTCAGAAGACAGCTAAAATACTAATCCTATATCATGACCCTATGACACAAGAAATATTCAAGAGCGAGCAGCCTACAGAACTAAAAGGAAATAAATGTCCTTGGAGAAGAGTCGAATTTCAATAAAGGAAAGATATAAGAGGTATGGGGACACTCTGCTAAGATACTATGGACACAGAAATGTTTGTTTACAATAAAACTTGACTTCCAGAGGGGCCAGTAAAAGGGTTTGATAAGAGATTAGTCGTCAGAGGACTACTATTAGTGGTCAGGGAAAAGGAGTGATTAACAACAAAGGAATGAATATATGTGTGGTCGAGTAATTAGAAGGGCTTGCATTTGTGGCACTTCAAAAAATGAAAGTGTTTTATAAGGCATGGATGGAATTAGCAAGCCTCAAGGTTTCAAAGAAAACTAACAAATTTATACCTTATGATGCTCTTGTAGTGTTAATTGGCTCTAGCAGTTTTCTTTATGTGCTATAGAACCATTATGAAAAATAAGTAGCATCTTTATCCCTGGATGTTTGATGCCAAGTTATCAAACACTAGAGATGTAAAGATACTAAACTCATGTAACCCTCCTAACAACTTATGATATAGGTACTGTTATAACTCTCATTTTGCAGATGAAGAAACAAGAAAAGTGATAAGGTGTTGAGTCACACACCTAGTAAATGGCACAGTTACAAGCAGTCTGGCTGTAGGCTCTGTGCACTGAAATGCAGACCTCCTGCCTCTCCAGAAAACATGTAAACTGCAAGATCTTACCATAGGAGAAATATTCAAATTAAAAATATGTTGCTGTCAGGATTAAAAATGAGGGTGTTTTGTTGAAGTTTCTAGGGATCAGATTCATCAAAGCTGAGCTGAATGTCTATGGCTATCCACTGTCCCTATTCTCCCAGAAACAAAAGTACAACTGACCCTTGGAATAGATAAAGAAATAGATGACTTCTTGAAGCAGCGAAAAGATACTTGTCTAAAACAAAAAACCATAGGAGAAACATAAGCACACTACCAGAGCCAGCTCTGACCAACTGCTACATTCATGTCCATAGAGACACTCTGTGCTATTGTGTCACAATTAGCCAACCCAAGGGTGGTCCCAGGAAAAAAAGGCCTCTACCCGAATAGATGTCCATCTCCCCTCTTCATTCTCTGGAATGTTTCAGTCTTTACTTTGCCTACTAGGTAGGGAATTTTTTTTAAATGAGTGTCCATTATCATGGAAAGAACATTTATGTGTTTTTTCTCAAAAGTTCTCTAACAAAGCTAAAGAGAAGGTTGTCCCCATCCTCCATTTTTTGTTTGGACATTGTGACTATTTTCCTTGCTACTCTCAAAGTAGAAACAAAATTTTACCAAACAGTTGGAGTTACTTTTTAATCATAGGAAGGGCAAAATAGGATGTGTAAATCTTATTTTCACTAAATAACTTGGAAAATTTCTGGTCAGATAGATTCGACTGCTTTTCAGAGTGGTAAACAGGCATATTTACCTATTATATATATATATTAAGAGGACCTAAATGTAAACATTCCCAAATGTATGACTTTTAGAAATCTCAACAATAACATCTCCTTATCAAGTAGCAATAATCAGATATTTATTTCCACTATTATTTTTGTATAGTGTGCTAAAGTTGTATATTAAGAAGAAGAGATTATAATCATCAAGTATTGATGTTATAAAAGCTGATAGGGCTATGAAAGACAATAAATAGCTAAATGAGGCATGTATAATTTGACAATTTGTATAATTTGACAATTCCTAATTGCTTAGAGTATGCATCTGATTACCTGTTGTTTTGTTCTCATTCTGATAAGAGTATTTGTCTATTATTTACCATTCAGTAGGAGGTTTTTTATTTTAAACAATGACATGAAAGGTAGAAGATGATTTTTTCAAAGGAATCAGACATTATATAACTGAAAATGATCAACAAATTACCTTGAAAGCATCATCATTTTGAGTTTGGTTATAGTAAATCCAGTTTTGTTTACTATTTCAATTATTTCTCCAGCCTTTGATATTGCATCTGGTTTAATTAGAGCTAACGTTCTGTAAAGAAATAAAGAATAGGTTTGAAATTAAAAATAGTTCAGCAGTTTTTATTTATAATTCCCAAGCAGTAGTAGTTTCCTAATAATCATCCCATATCACCCAACTTCAAAATTATGTAGAAGTGTATTATTGAAGATGTCTCTTAAAAACTTTAAAGTAAGCTTAGGTGTACCTGGGTTGCGGCCCTGCTGCTGTAGTGCCCAACAAGTCATCTGATTGAAGAAGACACACTGAACTGGCTCTTCTCGGGAACATTATTTTTGAGGAGGCAAGATGGCAACAGAACCAGTGGGAGCATGAAAGTCTCTGTAAAGGTGAGGGTCCATAAAGACAGTCTTCATGAGTGGGTGAGTGCAGCTGAGTGAAAGTCTGTCTATGGGGAGTCTCAGGATCAAGCACACGGGGCCTCCCTCTGGAGGTGGCTGCAACCTATCACAACCCTGAGGTCAGAGCCCCCAGCATGCAGGATCATCAGCCACTCTCGGGGTCTCCCAGGAGGAGGCAGTAAAAGTCAGCAGCTCCTCAGCACCTGGCACCCGGCCCATGCTACCACCTGCAGCAGAAGGGCCAGGCACTAGCAGTGGGAACTGTGGAGAGGGAACAACAAGAAAATCTGGAGTTGAGCCCCATTGACGGCGAGGAGACACTAATTGCCACCATTTTCTCTGGCCCAGGATGAGCAGAGACCTGTGTTGGCTTGCCCAGCTCTGTTCAGCCTCCAACCTGAGATCTGGAGGCGATCTCTACACTCCTCTGGGATCGATCATCACTGACTAAGAGAGGAAACTTCAGGAGTGGACAGAAAGAGAGATAGATACCCCACCCCCACACTGGACCACGCGTAGACACATCTGATCTCAGTGATGAACTTGGCAGCAGCAGCGGCGAAGGAGTTGGAGGGAATACATATGCCCCACCGCATGGACAGATTGTAAGGTAGGGGAAAGTGGTTCCAGGAGGCCTACACACCTAACAGCATATACTGTGATCTGAAAATACCGTCTGAAACACAGCTTCCCCATCACACCTTAAACAAACCTCAGAACTGCAAAAAACACGGCCCCTCCCAATCCCAAGTCCAGCTTGAAAATTGAACAAATCCAGAGGATCTACATAAGGAAGAATAGGAGATTGAGCAAACAGAAGTGAAAGCTATTGCCCCATCACTGAGAAACAGAATTAAGAAAGGGGAGAGAAAGGGGGGGAGGGAAACCTCACAAATAAAGAAGAATCAAAGGAAGAACACAGGTCCCATACAGAATCCTGGAAAGAAAGCAACTGAAAATATAGATGTCAGAACTCAAACAAAAAGCCTCCAGAACGATTGGTCTCAAACCACAAACCCAGAGATCAGAATATGAATAGAGAGAATGAATAGAAATGAGGGGAGACAAGGGGAAAGAATAAAGGAGTTGATAACTGAGATGACGGCAATAAAAAATACAGTAAATGAAATAAATGACAAACTGACAAGTGTGGAAAGCAGAATTAACCAAGCAGAAGAAAGAATATCAGAGCTTGAATAGCAAAAGGTAGAATTAACACAAACAGTTAAAAACATAGAAAAGAAGTTTCAAAAGACAGAACAAAGTCTCCAGGAGATATGTGGTTATATCAAGGGGCCAAACCTAAGAATAACTGGCATTCCGAAGGCAGATAGAGAAGCAGAGACCACCCTAGAACAAACATTCCATGAAATTATCCAAGAAAACTTCCCTCATCTCATCAGAGACATGACCATTCAAACACAAAAGATTCAGAGAACTCCTGCAAGACATCAAATGAGAAGACTGACTTCTAGTCACATGGTAATTCACCTACACAAAGTAGGTATAAAAGAAAAACTCCTAAGGGCAACAAGAGAGAAAGGTCAGACTACTTTTCGAGAAGACCAATTAGAATAGCACCAGACTTATCTACAGAAACATTACAGGCTAGAAGAAACTGAAGTCCAATCTTCAAAGTTCTCGATAAACAACTCCAGTCAAGAATTTCCTGCCCAGATAAGCTAAGTTTCATCAGCAATGGAGAATTAAAATCCTTCCCAGACATTCAATCTCTAAGAGTTTATGCTGCCTCCAGACCAGCTCTACAAGAAACACTTGAGAAAATTTTAAACATAGAAAAAAGAAGGAAAAAAAAAAGAATGACCACACTCTTCCCAAGAATGCAAGAAAAAGATTGAAAACACACAAATACATCAACCTCAAAATTGAAAAACAAATAAACAAACAAACAACAATAAGAACAAACTCTATAAGGCCCTCTTAAGAGAGAGAAACCCTCACATCTCAATAAATAGCCTGAATATGAATGGAGTAAATGCACCACTGAAAAGACATAGAAGGGAAAACTGGATAAAAAAAAAAACAAACATGATACAACAATATGTTGTCTCCAGGAGGCTCATATCTCATCAGAAAGGACACTCACAGACTCAAAGTAAAGGAGAGAAAACAAATTTTCAGGTGAATGGAACACAAAAGAAAACAAGACTTGTGATCTTAATATGAGACAAAGTATTTTTTAAACTATCAAAAGTTTAAAAAGATATGGAAAGTCACTAATGACTAAAGGTTCAATCTGTCAACAAGAAATATCCATCCTAAACATATATGCACCCAACATAGGAGCACCAACCTTTATAAAGCAGCTTCTAGGTAAACTAAAAAGGGATATTGACTCTAACACTATCATAGCTGGGAACTTAAATACCCCACTATCAATCCTAGATAGAACATTGAGGCAAAAAATCAACACGGAGATCCAGAACCTCAACTTGACACTTGACCAAATGGACTTAATAGATACCTACAGGACACTTCACCCAACAACCATGGAATATACCTTCTACTCATCACCACAAGGAATGTACTCCAAGATTGATCACATTCTTGGTCATAAATCAAACATAAACAAATTTCATAAGATTGAAATACTGTCATGCACCTTCTCAGACCAGTGGAATAAAAGTAAATATCAACAACAAAGCTACCCTAAAACCCACAAAGACATGGACACTAAAAAGCATGATGCTGAACAACTCCTGGGTCAACATGGAAATCAAAGCAGGAATTAAAAGATTTCTGGAAAAAATGCAAATAAATAAATATTTTACCAAAACCTCTGGAATGCCATTAAAACAGTACTGAGAGGGGAATTCATATCTTTACAAACAAATATAAAGAAAATGGAAAGTCACAAGTTAACAGCCTAACAAAACCTATGGGAGCTAAAAAGACAATACCATCAAAACTTCAGAAAAAGAATCCAGATCACCAAAGTAAAAGTCCAAATACAGGACATAGAAGACAAAAATATAATAGAAAAAAAATCAACAGAACAAGGAGCTGGTTCTTTGAAAGAATAAAAAAGATTGACAAACCCCTAGCCAGATTGACCAAGAAAAAGAGAGAAAAAACCTAAATAATTACAATCAGAAATGCAAAAGATCAAATCACATCAAACCCTGAAGAAATACAAAAAAATTATCAGAGATTACTATGTACATCTATATGAAAACAAACTCAAAAACCTAAACGAAAAGGAGGACTTTTTGACATCTCACAACTGTCATTTGCATGTTGATTTTGTACCCAGAGACTTTGCCAAAGTTCTTTATCAGTGCAAGAAGGTTTTTGATGGATACTCTTGGATTTTCTAGCTATAGAATCATATTATCAGCAAAGAGGGATAACTTGACTTCCTCCTTTCCTATTTGGATACCTCAAATTGACAAGCTTCTGCAAAGCAAAAGAAACCTTCATGAGAGCAAGGAGACAGAAAGGGGGAAAATGTTTGCCAACCTTGTATCTGTTAAGGCCTAACATCTAGGATCTTCAAGGAACTCAAACATGCCAAAAAGAAAAAGACAAACAGCTCTATTAAGAAGTAGGCAAAAGATATGAATAGATACTTCTCAAAAGAAGACACACAAGCAGCCAACAGATACATGAAGAAATGCTCAGTCTCACTAATCATCAAAGAAATGCAAATTAAAACTACACTGAGAAACCGCCTAATTCCAGTCAGGATGGCCATCATCAATAACTCAAACAACAGATGCTAGAGAGGATGCAGGGAAAAGGGAACACTTCTACCCTGTTATGGGAGTGTAAACTAGTACAACCTCTGTGGAAAACAGTGTGGTGATTCCTAAAAGATCTAAAAATTGACATTCCATGACCCAGCAATCCCCATTCTGGGAATATACCCGGAGGAATTGAAATCAGTCTATGAAAAAGATACCTGCACACACATGTTTATTGCAGCATTATTCACAATAACAAAAACATGGAACCAACCATGCTGCCCATCAAAACTGAATTGAATTTTTAAAATGTGATACATATACACAATGGAATATTATCAGTCATAAAGAAGGACAAAATTATGAACTTCACGCGCCTTGGATAGATTTAGAGTCTATAAGTTTCAGTGATGTATTACAGAAACAAAGAACTGAGTACCACATTTTCTCACTCATAAGCAAACCCTGAATAATTATCATAATATTTAAAGAAAGGGATTGGTAGTAGTAGGAAGCTGCCAGGGGAAGGAGGCACACTTCTTCAATAAGGGTACCTGATCTTAAACCATGTGAAATGGGGACCAAAGTGAGGCCCCAACTTTACTTGTACCTGTACAATGGCCATTTGTAAACTTAACCCTAAATAGTACCCATCTTTAAAATAAAAATTTAAAAATAAAAAATAAAAATTAAGTACCAAACTTGGGAAAAAGATGTTTAGACAAAAACCACTAAAATTGTAATTTTTAATATGCCAAAATTAAAATGCATGGGCATTTAAAATTTCTATTATTTAGAATACATTTTATACAAAGGACTAATCTCCAAAAAGTTGCATTAAACATATTATGAGTTTGGGCTTTGGTCTCTGAGACTCTAACATATGTATGCTTTGCAGTCAGTTCAGCATTGCTTTTAAAATAATTATAAATTCCTCTATTGACTCTTTATTCATAGCATGGGTGATACACAAAGAACGAAATGTCTTCTTATCCAACCATGTATATGAATAGGTGACACCATGCTAACTTTTCAAATCATGCTTTCTTCCAAGAAGCTACATCAGATCTATGCATTTTTTCCTCTGAAGTCTCAGAATAAAAATTTGGACATGAAGATCACCTGAGTGTCCTTATTTTACAGATGAGGAAACTAGATCTAGAGAGGAAACATGCCAAAGGTCGCACAGCTGGTCAGTACCATCTCCAGGACAAAATACCTAGCTCACCAGACTCGCGGGTCTGTGCTTCTTTCACATCACAAATAATGTTACTATAAATACTATTACAAGGGGGTATTAACACCAAATCCTCAAGAATAATATTTACAAGTGCAAGATATAAACCAGATTAGTTGGTATAGTTCAGTTTCTACGATAAAGACTTGCTGCCACTTTTTCTTTGGTACTTCCAATGGTTCTGATAACACTGGCATTTATTCAAGAAATCCAAAAAAGGGGACCAATTAGTTTTCTCATAGTAGGATTTTTTTCACCAGTAAGACAAACATAGCTAACGAGAAGAAAATTGGATAGTAACTATCAACTTAGAAGTCTGTACTTAGCAACAGCATCATTAAAGAAAGAGGGTGAAATAAGAAAACATTTACAGATTTTTAAAAAAACCAACAACAGGTAGTTTACAAAGAAGAGATAAAGGATAACATTCAAAAAGAGACATCATTCCAAAGGGACAGTGTGATATGCAAAAGGAACTGATGAATAAAAATGTAAGTAAATCGAAGCAAACATTGCTTATCCCAAAAATAAATACATTTTAAAATGTCTAATCTGCAGGTAAAAAGCAATGTTCAAAACAACAATAATAACACAACTCTGTAAGATGTAAGGGAGAAGATTAGCCCTAAAGTGTCCTAAACTCTATATTTCCTGGGAGATCAAATTATTATAGAAATGTAAGAGCTTTAAGTTAAATATATGGAAAATTTTCAAGGCTATAGTATAGAACTATATAACCTCTAAACCAACAGAGAATACAGCAGGCAGAATAATAACACTCCCAAAGATGTCTATGCCCTAATCTCTAAAATCTATAAATATGTTACTTACATAACAAAAGGGACTTTGCAGATGTGGTTAAGACAAGCCTCCAGATGATGGCAGTTATTCTGGATTATTCCCATGGGCCCAATCTAATCACACAAGTCCTTAAAATCAGAAAACTTTCCCCAGCTGCAGAGAATCAGAGAGATGTCAAAGTGAAAAGAATTCACGCTGCTATAGCTGGCTTTGAAGATAGAGGAAGAGGTCACACACCAAGGTGTGTGGGTGGCCTTAAGAAGATGGAAAAGGCAAGAAAATGGATTCTTCCTCAGAGCTTACAGTCTCCAGAAAGTAATGCAGCCCTCCCAACAGCTTGATCTCTGCCTGGCGAGACCTGTGTTGGACTTCTGACACAATGTCAGATAATAAGTTTGTATAGTGTTAGCAACTGACTCTGTGATAATTTGTTAATGCTTCAGCAGAAAACTATACTGAGGAAAAAAAAAGTGAAAAGAGAAAAACACTTCAACAAATCCCAAAAAAGACAAGAAGAAAAAAAAATAGAAAAGCAAGAAAACAATAAAAAGTGGAAATATGTGAAAAACACCAATAATCACAGCATACTAACCTTACCAATGAAAATCTAGAGGTTCTTTTTATTTTTGAAGATGTGGGTTACAATTCAGGTTTAGGTATAAAATTGGTCATTGTACAGATAAAATTTGGGCCTCCCTCTGGTCCCCACTTCACCTGGTTTGAGATAAGTTACCCTTATTGATGTTATGTGCCCACCCTCTCTCCCCTGGTAGTGTCCTGCTACTGTCAATCCCATTCTTATAGTATTATGTTAAATGTTCAAGGTCTGCTTATGAGTGAGAACATGTGGTACTCAGTTCATTTCTGTGATAGATCACTGATTATTAAAGAATCTAAAGTCATCCAAGTTGCTGTGAAGTCCATATGTTTGTCCTTCTTTATGGCTGCATAATATTCCATTGTGTATATGTACCACATTTTAAAATCCAGTCCAGTTTTGATGGGCAGCACGGTTGGTTCCACGTTTTTGCTATTGTGAAGAGTGCTGCAATAAACATACGTGTCCAGGTATCTTTTTTGTAGAATGATTTGAGTTTCCCTAGGTATATTCCCAGTAGAGGATTTGCTGGGTCATATGGAAGGTCAATTTCTAGTTCTTTTAGAAATCACCACACTGTTTTCCATAGAGGATGAACTAGTTTGGATTCCCACCAGCACTGTAAAAGTATTTCCTTTTCTCTGCATCCTCACTAACATATGTTGTTTTTTGTTTTATTAATGATGGCCATTCTTACTGGGATTATGTGGTTTTGATTTGCATTTCTCTAATGATTAGTGAGGCTGAACATTTTTTTCATGTGTCGGTTGGCTGTCCGTGTGTCTTCTTTTGAAAAGTGCCTATTCTTGTCTTTTGCCCATTTTTTTTGTTTTTTTTTTTTGAGTTGCAGTCTCACTCTGTCGCCCAGACTGGAGTGCAGTGGCCGTTCCCGGCCACCGCAGCCTCGACCTGCCGGGCTCCGGCGATCCTTCCTCCTCAGCCTTCCAAGTAGCCGGAATTACAGGCATGCGCTACCATGCCCGGCTGATTTTTTGATTTATTGAAGACATGAGGTCTCTCTGCCCAGGCGGGTCTCGAACCCGCGGGCTCAGGCAAGCCACTCACCTCAGCCTCCCAAAGGTGCGGGATTACAGGCTGAGCCACCGAGCCCGGCTTTTTGCCCATTTTTTAATGGGGCTGTTCATTTTTTTCCTTTTGACACATTTGAGTTCCTTGTAGATCCTAGATGTTAGGCCTTTGTCAGGTATACAGCTGGCAAGTATCTTTTCCCGGTCTGTGGGCTGTCTCCCTGCTCTCTTAATGGCTTATTTTGCTTTGCAAAAGCTTTTCAGTTTAATGAGGGGCTCACTTATTAATCTAATCTCTTATGGCATGGACATCTGGGGTTTTGATCAGGAATTGGTTGCCTAGTCCGATTACTATAAGGGTGTCTCCTGTGTTTTCTAAGATTCATATAGCTTCAAGTTTTATGATTAGGTCTTTGATCCAGAGTTGATTTTTTGTGTATGGTGATAGGTAGGGGTTCTGTTTCAATTTTCTGCATGTGATCAGTCAGTTTTCCTAGCCAGTTCACTGTGAGGATGAACTATAATAACCTCAGAGTCCAGCACCTGCATAGAAGTTTGTTTCTTTCTAGTGCTTCCTCTCCTGTGCTTGATGGGTTGGAAGGCAGGCAGAGGACCCTGGCCAAGAGTGCTCTCAAGGTTTTTTCTAAAGTTCCATTTTCCCTTGGGCAGGCCTCAAGTTACAGATCAGCAAAATGGATGGAAAGATTAGGGATAGAAAGAAAACCTCAACCATCCTCAGACATAGCTTTTACCAGAGACCTAAGTAAAATGAATACTTTGTTTTTATCTATATCCATATTCCTATGTCAG
Source organism: Cephalopachus bancanus (assembly GCA_027257055.1). Lineage (NCBI taxonomy): Eukaryota > Metazoa > Chordata > Mammalia > Primates > Tarsiidae > Cephalopachus > Cephalopachus bancanus. The sequence goes on from JAPVLO010000060.1 coordinate 8,029,495, forward strand.
TTCTCCCTCAGTTAATAATTTGGAGAATGGAGACTAACTGAGCATGAGAGACAACAAGAAGCTGATTTAATTACAAGGAATGTGGAGGATGGAGAAGAGAAATAAGGGAGATTTTTGAAAGAGGCAAGTACATTGATAAGATTAAGTCCCGAAGCGGCAAGAGGGCAACGGGGCAACCCGGTGTCTGAAGGCCTCTGCAAAGGAGATCTGCAGTGGGTCTCTGACTCTCCCCCCAGGGGGCTGGGGACCACAACATCGCAACCTGCTCTTCATACAGAGCTCGGCCGTTGCCACCGCTGGGACATCGCAATGACTGGACAGTTACTGTGGGGCAAACAGTGCCGCTGCCGCCACAGCCCCTCCTTCCGCCGCCGCCGCTACCGCGGCCTCTGTGACGGGTAGCACATCACACCACCTGGGCCCAAGGCGATCCACACCAAACCCTTTCAGGGAAGATCTGCTGGGATCGCTGCCACCTCTCCTGCATCCAAGAGTGTCCTGCCTTCCCGGCATAAGGCTCCTGTTGCCTGCTCAGAGGCAGGCAGCCATATTGTTCCTGTCCAGCCCCACCCCCTCTGGGGCGAGCAGCTGAGATAGCACCACCTGCTGGCGATTCAAGGTAACAACACCGAAACGGGAGAAACAAGCTTGATAAAGACATAGGCCAGAGTGGTGAACAGAGGGTGATCTGATCTGTCCTTCACAGCAGACCATAGGCAACTGACCCTAACTGCAAACTAATTTACCAGCTTGAAAAGAAAACTAGAAATCAGACCTGAAGGACACTAGACTTAAACGAAATGTCTCAGAGTGTGCTTCATTGATTCTATTAGTTTAATGACTTAATTCTATTCCTACTGTATTGTTCCCTTTTTTCTTTTTTCCTTTTCCTTTTCTTCTCTTTTCTTCTCTCTGTAAACCATATCTTTGTATAGAGGAACAGCACACTAATGACGTGGTTGGTTAACTTGTATGTTAGCATCACTATATGTTTTATTTTTTTTGTATGAGAGTTGGTTCGTCTGTAGGTGTGGTCTATTGTTTTTATCTGTTTCAGTATAGGCCTCTCTCTCTATTTGTTGGCTCACTCGTTTGTTTCCCCCCTTACTCCTCTATCTCTCCACTCCCCTCTTCAACCCACTATCTGCTCCATTCTCTCCCCTCTGCTAACCACATTTTATTTCAGGGAGTAAACCTACAGCCCCACTGCACGGACAGATTCCAGGGCAGTGGGAAGTGGGTTACACATTATCCACACGCCTGTCAGCGAATACCAGGACCTGCAGACAGATTTTGAATCACAGCTCTCCCCTTAAGTAAATCTCAAAACTGCAAAAAGGACCACCTCCAACCTACAGTGCAACTTCAGAATTGAACAAAGTAAGAGGACATGCATAAAGAATAGGAGATTGAACAAACAGAAGTAAAACCAATCCCTTTACCCCTGAATAACAAAATTAAAGAAGATGGTGACGTGGAGGGAAGGAAAAAGTAGGGAGGGGGAATAACCGCACAAATGAAGAAAAACCAAAAGAAGGCAACGGGGCAACACAGACCCCTGGGAAATCAGACACTGAGAAAATAGATTCTGGAACACAGACAATGAAGAGTCCCCAGAATGACTGGTTACATGCAACAAACCCAGACATCAAGACATTAACGGAGAGAATTTTAAAAATTGAGGAGAGACAAGAGGAAAATAGGAAGGAGCTGATGTCAGAAATGACAGCAGTAAACAATACTATGATGGAAATGAACAACAGACTAATAAGCATGGAAAGCAGAATCAGTCAAGCAGAGGAAAGAATCTCAGAGCTCGAAGACCAAAACACAGAACTAACCCAAACTGTCAAAAGCATAGAAAAGAAGCTCAAAAAGACAGAACAAAACCTGCAAGAGATGAATGATCACTTCAAGAGACCAAACCTAAGAGTAATTGGGCTTCCTGAGGCAGAAAGAGAAACAAAAGCCACACTGGAACAAACATTTCAAGAAATCATTCAAGAAAACTTCAATCATCTCATAAAGGATGAAAAAATTCAAACACAAGAGATTCAGAGAACCCCTGCAAGAAAACAAATGAGAAGACCAACTCCCAGACACATAATAATTCGCCTAAACAAAGTAGCTGTGAAAGGAAAAATCCTATAGGCAGCAAGAGAAAAAGGCCAGACTACCTACCAGGGAAAACCAATTAGAATAGCAGCAGATTTATCCACAGAAAACCTTCAGGCCAAGAGCCTGGAGCCCTATCTTCAAAGTTCTAAAAGAGAAACAATTTCAACCAAGAATAACCTACCAAGCCAACTAAGCTTCATTAGTGAGGGAGAATTGAAATCTTTTCCAGACATCCAATCCCTAAGAACCTACGCAGCCACCAGACCACCTCTACAAGAAACACTTAAGAAAGTACTGAACACAGAAGAAAAAGAAAAAAGAACAACAGCATTCTTCACAAGAGCACAGGCAAAAGATTAAAAACACACATGAACCAACTCCAAAACCCAAAGAAAAACAACAAATAAACAGGAAAACAGAAACAACTCTGTAAGAACCTTACGACAGGGATCAACTCTTGCATTTCAATTATTAGCCTAAATGTGAATGGACTAAATGCACCACTGAAAAGACATAGAATGGCAAAATGAATAAAATATCATCAGGCAACAATCTATTGCCTTCAAGAGACTCACCTCACTAGAAAGGACACCGACAGACTCAAAGTAAGAGGATGGGAAACAAACTTTCAGGTGAATGGAATACAAAAGAAAGGAGGAGTAGCGATCTTAATTTCAGACAAAATACCCTTCAAGCTATTAAAAATCAAAAAAGATACAGAAGGCCACTACATAATGATAAAAGGCTCAATCCATCAACAAGAAATATCTATCCTAAACATATATGCACCCAACATAGCTGCGCCAACTTTCATAAAGCAACTTCTTGGAAAACTAAAGAAAGATATTGACTCTAACACTATCATAACTGGGGACTTTAATACCCCACTCACAACCCTAGACAGATCATCAGGACAAAAAATCAGCAAGGAGATCCATAACCTCAATGTGACTTTGGACCAAATGGACTTAATTGATACATACAGAACACTCCATCCAAAGACCACAGTATACACATTCTACTCATCACCACATGGAACATATTCTAAGTCGACCACATACACGGCCATAAATCAAGCATAAGCAAATTTAAAAGGACCAAAATTCTACCAAACACCTTCTCGGACCACAGTGGAATAAAAATAAACATTGACACCAACAAAGTCCCCCCAAAACCCACAAAGACATGGACACTAAAGAGCAGGATGCTAAACAACTCCTGGGTCAACGACGAAATCAAAACAGGGATCAAAAGATACCTGGAAACAAATGAAAATGAAGAAACATCTTACCAAAATCTCTGGGATGCCCTGAAAGCTGTAGTAAGAGGGGAATTTATATCCCTACAAACACACATAAAGAAAATGGAAGGAACAGAAATTCACAACCTAACAAGCCACCTAAAGAAGCTGGAAAAGTAAGACCACAAAAACCCTAATTTCAGCAGAAGAATCCAGATCACCAAAATAAAAGCCCAAATCCAGGACATAGAAGACAAAAAGATAATACAAAAAATCAATGAAACAAGAAGCTGGTTCTTCAAAAGGGTAAACAAGATTGATGGTCCCCTAGCTAGACTGACCAAGAAAAAACGAGAAAAAAACCAAATAAGCACAATCAGAAACACAAAAGATGAAGTCACATCTGACCCTGAAGAAATACAAAAGATCATTAGAGACTACTATGTACACTTGTATGGAAACAAACTTGAAAACCATAAGGAAATGGAGGACTTTCTGACATCACACAACCTACCTAGGTTGGAACAAGAAGAAATTGAGATCCTACATAGACCAATAACAATCAAGGAAATCGACTAAGTAATAAGAAAACTTCCTACAAAAAAAAGTCCTGGTCCAGATGGCTTTCCAACAGAATTCTACAAGACATTCAAGGAGGAGCTGATACCAATCCTACTGAAGGTATTCCAGGCAACTAAAAAAGATGGAACTCTCCCCAAATCATTTTACAAAGCCAACATCACATTGATACCCAAGCCAGGTAAAGATCCAACAAAGAAAGAGAACTACAGGCCAATATCTTTGATGAACATAGATGCTAAAATTCTCAACAAGATCCTAGCAAACCGGATTCAGCAATACATCTCAAAAATCATCCACCATGCCCAAGTAGGCTTCATTCCTGGGATGCAAGGCTGGTTCAACATTCGTAAAACCATAAATGTAATTAAATACATCAACAGATGTCAAAACAAAAACCACATGATCATATCATTAGAAGCAGAAAAAGCTTTTGATAAAAATCCAGCCTCCCTTGTTGATAAAAACCCTTGAACATCTAGGCATACGGGGAACATACCTCAAAATAGTAAAAGCCATCTACAAGAAACCCACAGCCAGCATACTCCTAAATGGACAAAAATTGGAACCAATTCCTCTGAAAACTGGAACTAGACAAGGATGCCCACTCTCTCCCCTCCTGTTCAACATAGTATTGGAAGTCCTGGCTAGAGCATTCAGAGAAGAGGAGGTAATCAGAGGTATTCAAATAAGAAAAGAGGAAGTCAAGTTATCTCTCTATGCAGGTGATATGATTGTGTACCTTGAAAACCCAAGAGAATCTGTCAAAGGCCTCCTTACATTGATAAAGGCCTTTGGCAAAGTCTCAGGATACAAAATAAATGTACAAAAGACAATCGCATTTCTCTACATCAATAATAAACAAACAGAAACCCAAATAAAAAACACAATTCCAATCACAACAGCCACAAAAAAAATGAAATACCTTGGCATCTTCCTATCCAGAGACGTGAAAGACCTTTACAATGAAAATTACAAAACACTGCTCAAAGAAATCAAAGCTGACACAAACAAGTGGAAAAATATCCCATGCTCATGGATTGGAAGAATCAACATTGTGAAGATGTCCATCTTACCTAAGGCAATCTACAAATTCAATGCAATACCCATCAAATTACCAACAACATTCTTCTCAGACCTAGAAAAAACAACACAGGAATTCATATGGAAACACAAAAGTCCAAGAATAGCCAGAACAATCCTCAGCAAAAAAAACAAAGCAGGTGGTATCACAATACCAGACTTCAAACTTTACTATAAAGCTACAATCATCAAAACAGCTTGGTATTGGTACAGGAACAGGCATATAGATCAATGGAACAGAATTGAGATTCCAGAAGCAAAACCTCAATTTCTCAACTAACTCATCTTCGACAAAGCCCCCACCACCTACCAATGGGGAGAGGAGAACCTATTCAGTAAATGGTGCTGGGAAAACTGGCTGACCACATGCAGAAGATTGAAACAGGACCCCTATCTATCCCCATGCACAAAGGTTAACTCCAAATGGATTAGAGACCTAAATGTAAAACCTCAAACCATAAGAACCTTAGAAAAGGAAGGAAATACTCTCATGGAAATCGGAATTGGCATCCAATTCCTGTACAAAACCCGAAACCCACAGGACATAAGAGAGAAGATAGACAAGTGGGACCTTATTAAGACCTGACAAGCTTCTGCAAAGCCAAAGAAACCATCAAGAGAGCAGGGAGACAGCCTACAGACTGGGAAAAAGTATTTGCCAACTCTAGGTCTGACAAAGGCTTAACATCCTGGATCTACAAGGAACTGAAACGTACTGAAAAGAAGAAAACAAACAACCCCATTATCAAATGGGCAAAAGATGTGAACAGACACTTCACAAAAGAAGACACCCGAGCAGCCAACAAACACATGAAGAAATGCTCAACCTCACTAATCATCAGGGAGATGCAAATCAAAACCACACTGAGATACCACCTAACTCCAGTCAGAATGGCAATTATCAACAACTCAAAAAATAACAGCTGCTGGAGAGGGTGTGGTGAAAAGGTAACACTTCTACACTGTTGGTGGGAGTGTAAACTAGTGCAACCTCTGTGGAAAGCAGTATGGCGATTCCTAAAAGCTCTAAAAATCGACCTTCCATATGACCCCGCAATCCCCCTACTGGAAATATACCCTGAAGAACACAAATCACTCTATAAAAAAGATACCTGCACACGTATGTTTATCGCAGCGTTGTTCACAATAGCAAGAACCTGGAAACAACCATGCTGCCCATCAAAAGAGAACTGGATTAAAAAAATGTGGTACATATACATGATGGAATACTATGCAGCCATAAAAAAGAACAAAATCATGAATTTCGCAGCAACCTGGATGGAACTAGAGTCTATAATACTGAGTGACCTCTCACAGAAACAAAGATCCGAGTATCACATGTTCTCACTCATATAATGGACCTTGAACATACAATGTAATACTATAAGAAAATGACTGACGGTACTGGGAAACTATGGGGGGGAGGGAGATGGGATTAACAGTAGCAAATATCTGTCTGGGGATGGGAAAACACCTCTTGGATCAACAGGGTGCCTGAATGAAACGTAATTGTACACCTAACCCTTAACTGTACCCCACAAAACCATAATAAAAAATATTGATTAATAAAAAAAATAAATAAAAAAAATAATAAAAAAGATTAAGTCCCCATCTGCGTGTAGGTTACAATAAAGATGGGACTCAAGGACAGTTCCCAATTTTGTAAGTCTATGATTGCATGATGTGGGGCTAGTGAACAGAAGTAGCAGTTTTTCAATGAAAGAGAATTTGTTAATATTTAAGTGCCTGTGAGAAATTCACATGGAAATTTTCAGAAGAAAGTTGAACATATGGTTTTGCGGCTGGGGTGACAATATAAATATGGAAAGCAACATATGTAGAGTTGAAGTCATGGAAGTACATGGAATCCCTTGGGAGAGTAAACAGAATGAGGAAAAAGGGCTGTGGGCAGACCCTAGGGACACCAGAAGTCTTTTTGGTTTCTGTCATCTAAGGAGACATCAAAATGACTCTGAGAAGAATTAGAGAGGTAGAGGCAGAAACAAGGAGTGCAGAACCATAGCAACCAGGGGAAGAGATAGGAATCATTTGTAGTGTCCTCTAACTTCATTTATTCCACTTGGGATAGGGAAGGGGAAGAGTGGGTTTTTAGCATTATTAATTTTTAATGTTTTTTAAGTCACTTGCCATTATTATATCCCAATATCTGCTTAAGTACATAGTACTTGAACCCTGAGGCTGCTTCAAAGTCTCAACATAAAACATTCTATAACACTTTTCTCTCAATAAAATTTCTTCAAATATCTTATGATATTTCCAAATCTTCAAATATAAAAAATGCAGATAGTTCCTATGAATCAAATTCTAATCTCAGGAAATACATGTACATTCATAAGTATTCTCTAAAAAAACAACATAAATCTAGAAACTATATGAAGTACTATTTCAGTATCTTAAAAAAATTATTATCATTAAGGCATATTTGGGTTAAGCAAATACTTAAAATTATTGGTTGTATTAAAATACTCAGAAGTGCCGGGCTCGGTGGCTCACCCTGTAATCCCACGCTTTGGGAGGCTAAGGTTAGTGGATTGACTGGGCCCGCAGGTTCGAGACCCGTCTGGGCAACTTGGTAAGATCTCATCTCTACAATAAATAAAAAAAGTTAGCCGGGTGTGGTAGCATGTGCCTGCAGTTCCAGCTACTTGGAAGGCTGAGGCAGAAGGATCGCTGGAGCCCAGCAGGTCAAGGCTGCAGTGGCCGGGAACGGTCACTGCACTCCAGTCTGGGCGACAGAGTGAGACTCCACCTCAAAAAAAAACAACAACGTTTGTATACCTAACCCTGAATTGTACCCCACATCTTTACAATAAAAATTCTTTAAAAGTAAAAAAATTAAAAAATTTTTTAAAATAAAAAATAAAAAAATAAAAAAAACTCAGAAGGTAATTTAGGTCAATCTCTCGGCCTCCAGAGAGAGCATTCTTAAGTCATTGCTAAGCATAGGTCCCACCTAAAGAATGGCTTGTTGTCTACTCACATTTTATTTTAGTACATCTTCATGAGGACAGTGGAATCTACTGTCATTGAGTTTCTGCTGTGATAAAGCCTCAAATAACTTGGACTTAGATCAAAGATTAGGATCAAAGATTACTATACACTGCCCTTATTACTGTTCACCTAACCTAGTGATGATGTCTTTATCCCTTTAATTTGATTAAACTGTTTGCTTTTTGGCTGAGACTCAATAGGAATGTGGATTGCTGAACTTAAGTGTCTGAATACTCAAAATTAATAGGATACTAGTTTTTTTCATTGAGTTTTACAAACTTCTAACTATATATAAGCTACCAAATATTTTAATATCTCATATATCACATGTGGAACAGCGGTCTATCATGTAAAAATTCTTCTATCGTTCATATATATACACATATAGTTTCATATGAAACTATTTCAGTATTTCTGGTTTGGAGTAATACACTTTTAGGAAGACACAGATTGTTCTATGTCTACATCTTAACAATAGGCTCTTAAAGCATTAATTCATTACTAGGTAATATTAAAGTCAAATACTACAACTCACTGACAACTAATTGCCTTTATCCATTAGATTAAAGGATCTTTGTAAAGACAGGATAGAAATGTGAATCAAAGGTCAGATTTCTACAGTCAAAGGGAATTGGAAAGCTGAGGCTAGTTTGTGAGTTCAGTTGAATGATATTAAATTCTGTAGATAATAACCTCCCCATTAGCTGACAGGCTCATGGAGATCAACATTACCCATTCCTCTTACCGCAGGTTTTACTCCAGCAAGACTCCAGGAGTTGAATATGTAGTTAGCTCATAAACTTCTCTTGACACTACACAAAACTAAGCACTGGACTAAATTACAATTTATACACAGAAGATGTTTCCGTGGGACCCTGGTAAACATATACTGATATTTCCATATGCTTACTTTTTGTTATTTAAATAATACATTTTAAAAAAATAATTGGATTCAAAAAAACTTTATTTAAATCACCCAAATGGTTGCTGGATTTACTAACCCATGTACAGTTCAGAAAAAAATCATAAGATAAAATGGTGAAACAATTTAAGTCAGTAAAATACATAACACTGCACGTATTTTCATTAACTATATTTATAATGACCAAATATTTCAAATTTGTCTTCACATTAAAATAGAATTCTTCTGTTCCTCCTGTTTTAAAGTCAGTCTCATTAAATACTACTTGCCAGCATACTAATAAGATGTTTTGTAGAAAGAGAAAACATTTTAGAGCAAAACACAACAGAATCTTGCTGGTTTCCCTTTACTTTCTAGTTGTGTGTCTGTGATCAAGTTACTTACTCATTCTATAAAATACATTTAATAACATTAAATTCAGACAAATCAAAGTTAAATATATAAATTATAATTGTTATGGCTATTATTTTACTTTGATTAGGTCAGACTGTTAACTCTGATGCGCTAATTCACTGATTTTGCTACTTTAAATTAAAATTTAAAGTAGTGTTGAGCTAAGACGTATATAAAGTACACGTCACAGTGACTGGCATATAGCAGGTGCTCCACAAATAAAAGCTATGTATATGTATTAGATGTAATGAAGGAATTATGATTGGTACTTCCTTAGTCACAAAGACTTTTACCATTAAGCCCTCATAACAATAAAACATTACTACTTATTAACTGTCAATTGTTTTTCCTATTTCATAGTTATTCTGGGAATCATTGATCTTCCTTTTTTATGAATCACACACCACTCCTCTGACCTGTCACCACCTGTATACTAATACACTGAGCATCAGATCACCTAAAGAATTATAAAGAGCTTGCAAAGAAAGGCCAGGGACAGCACAGAGAGATGCCATATTATGATGAGGGACTCAGATGTTAGGTAATCAGCTCATGATGTAAGTGGCAGATCTCAAAAATTATTTTGATTTTTTTTTCCCATTGAATTAGTTTTTGGAACTTTTCATACACATGCCTTAACTGCCACCAATGATTTCTATTTTTAATTATAATAATAATCACGCTGCAGATTCAAAAAAAATCTCCCAAAACCATATTAAATATAAACCACAGAAATCAGATCCAGGAAAGAAGACAAAGAAATTAAAATTTCATTTTAAGTATAATAATTCTAGACTCAGAAAGTTGAAACTCATAAATGTAAAGATTGAAAATTAAAACATCACTTTGGAATACTGAAAATTGATAACTGATATCCAGAAGAAAACATTATCAAAAGTCCTTGGGTTTTTTTTTTTTTGGTTTTTTTTGAGTTGCAATTTTACTCTTGTCATCCAGGCTGTAGTATAGTGGTGTGCTCACATCACCACAGCCTGGACCTGCTGGGCTCAGGTGGTCCTTCCACCTAAGCCTTCCAAGTGGAAGGTGGTCCTCCCACCTAAGCCTTCAGGTGGTCCTTCCACCTAAGCCTTCCACCTAAGCCTGGAACCACAGGCATGTGGCACTACACTCAGCTAATTTTTTGATTCATTGTAGAGACGAGGTCTCACCAAGTCGCCCAGGCCAGTCTTGAACCCCTGGGCTCAGGCAATCTGCTTGCTTCTGCCTTCCAAAGTGCTGCGATTACAGGTGTGAGCCACTGCACCTGGCCTCAAAAGTCCCTGATTTCTAAAGTCAAATAAAAATTAGACTCCATCTAACAACTTTTGTCTCTCTTAAAATCAAAACTGAGAGAAAGTCAGAATGACGAATGCAGCTTTAACAAAAGGGAGAGAAATAGACATATGTTGTGCACTTGTGAAGACACATGCTGTGTACTTGCAATGGGAGAGAGAGAGAAATAGACACACGTTGTGTACTTGTGAAGACACACGTTGTGTACTTGCAATGGGAGAGAGAGAGGAAGGCAGGGATGCCAGCCAGTGAGAAACTCTTCCTCCAGAAATACTGTACCTCCAGACATTTCCACTGAGGTAAACTCATTCATTTAACAAATTTTTGTGGGCTACACCCTGTGAATAATTACTGTTTGAGTTATCACTACAACAGTTTTTAGGATAAAGTTGTGAACAAGACAGATCGATCTCCCTGTATCATAATTTCTTTATATGATATCTTTTTTTCTTTTTATAAGGCTTGTATTGTCTTTCTTCAATTCATCAGTCAGTCAACATTTATTGGACATATATCTGTAAATAAAGCTCAATAATTGAAAACATTAGTTACAAACAATCTAGACAAAAACTTGCTTTTCAACTAGATCAAAAGTCATCATTTGAGAGCAGGGAGAAAATGGAAAAAGGAAAGAGTAGAAAATAAACTTTAAAACATTATTCATTAATTCATTCAATTAATACATACAGGGTGTTTGCAATGTGGGAGGACATGTACTAAGTGCTACAGGAAATATAAAATGAATGAAGACAGAATGAAGACATATACAATTATGATACTATTCATTAACAACTGAAAAAAAAAGACAGAATGAGGGCAATCGCTTTCCAGGTCCTGTCCATTCTTCTACGGTTAAATCCCCTCACCTTGATTCAAACTGACTTTAGGCCCACAAGGAATGACAAAAGATGATGAAATTGTTGTCTTACTTTTCTTTCCTGCTGCCCAGTTGGCGAGCTGTATACTGATCACCATAGTCAATTAATACCAATTGTCGAGAAAAGACATTGACTTTGTTGCCTATATATAAATCTTCCAAGCGCAGGCTATCATATTTGGTCCTCTTTAAAAAGGTGCGATGATTCTTTACATCATGCTACAATAAAAAACAATACAATTTTAAAAATCAGTAAGAATGTCCATCTTATTATAAGGCAGAAATAGTTCTTAACTCTGTCCTATCAGAGATAGGTTGCATTCTGGGTTTTTTTGCTACAAATACTAATTATAATTTTTAACATATTTCCTAAACTAATCCAGTAATAACATAAAAGCTTATTACAAAATTAATACTTTTAAAAACCCTGAATAGAAAGATTTATTACAAAATCATTTCAGCAAATTAGTGCCTATGGAATCCCAAAGAAAGTTAGTTATATGCCCCAATTTTTCTTTCTTGCATACACAAAATCTCAATACCAAATAGACCCATTTGTTAAAGGTGTTGCCAATGAAGGGAGACAAAAAAAAAAAAACCAAAACAGAACGCTTTTTAATCCTCTTCAATTTGACTTTCTGTAACAATAACAGCTTTCAATAACAGTGACAAATTTATGACCATGCTAATCTGTATCTATAGCCACTTATCAATTACTGCTTAATCCAAACATGAATAATCCCACTTCATCTTTCTAACCAAAAAATATTCCTATTCTTGACATTAAAAAAAGACAAAGTTATCTTCTCAGATTGAAATTATAATGAATACCAAGGAAGAGAATTCTCATATATAAAAATGAATTTTAAAGCAATTCTATAAAAGGCAATCTCATTTCTCTCCCTGTCCCACATTCACCCCTGTGCCAACATCCAAACAAAGAAAGGCTTATTTACCATTTCAACAGATCCATCCCCTGGATAAAATAAAAGTTCATAACGTCGGAGAAGTGAAGCATTTGGGTCATACCACTCTGCAATGAAAACGAATCTTTCACTATGATTCTGCAAAGAAAGGCATATAAAAAATAAGCACCCTTGTATAAATGATACAAAATGAAAGCAATAATTACCAAATGTTTGCAAGAAACAAATCTGCCACTATCATTAACACTGATTTCTTCTACTAAAAGCAGTTATCAATACACCCTCAAAAATATTTCCTTTTAACTTCCCATTAAATATCCTTAGATATTGCAAAGATGAGATAACTTATGACTTGCTTAATACCTCACAGCCATCCAATTATCCTGAGTAAATTAACATTTTAAAAAACAAGAGCTCCTGATCTGACTACTGTAACAATCCAAAGTCATTCGGAAAGCTGGTTTACATACAAAGACTAACAATAAACCAATATGTGAAAAAATTTCTGAGAGGCTAGCTTTCAATTACATAAAGTTTAAACTTTCCAAAACGTAAGAATCTAGCAGTAGTAGAATATTGTTGTCACTAAAATTATGGTAAACAACCTTTCTCTCCTTAGTAATTTCCTATGATAATATCTTTCTATGGAAATAGTAGGAAGAAGTGTTAGTCTAAGACTTCTGAGAAACAAGCGCCAAGACAGGACTGAACATGCAAGAATTTCATTTTTAAAATTCCTAGTCGGGCTTGGTGGCTCAGCCTGTAATCCCGCGCCTTTGGGAGGCTGAGGTGAGTGGATTGCCGCGGGTTCGAGACCCACCTGGGCAGCGAGACCTCATCTCTACAGTAAATCAAAAAATCAGCCGGGCATGGTAGCACATGCCTATAATTCCAGCTACTCGGAAGGCTGAGGCGGAAGGATCGCCGGAGCCCAGCAGGTCGAGGCTGCAGTGGCCGGGAGCGGCCACTGCACTCCAGTCTGGGTGACAGAGTGAGACTCCAACTCAAAAAATAAAAAAATAAAAAATAAAATTCCTAAAATAGAAAATGGGGAGGGAGCCAATAAAGACTAGGAAATCTGATGGACCACAATGCAAATCTGACCCTGAGTGGAGGAGAGAAGCGAGGTTAGGCGGAATTGTCCCAGATTGCTAGGCTAAGGAAAGGCCAGCATCAGGGAGTGCTAGAGCCAAGTGTCCCTCACAGAGGGGCCAGCTTGGCAACCCTGCTGCCCTCAGTCCACGGCTAGAAGCAGCCCTTGGGAAGCAAGTCCTAAGCATACAGGCAGCAGTGAATTTCAGAGCACAACAGTTGAAGCCCTTGATCATTTACGCTTCCTATAGTTGTAGTATCTGTGAGGTGCTTTCTTAAGGTTAACACAGAGAATACATTAAAAAAAAATAAGTCCAAGACTAATCCTTTTTCCTCGACTCCAAGTATAAACTGTATTCAAACTTGATTTAAACCTAACCTTCTTATTTACCTTTACAGTAAAAACACTGGTTACTTCCCAGAGTTAAAAGATAATCTAGGGACATAACAGTGGTACATCTGAACTTGACACAAAATGTTCCATTCAGGTTGATCTTTCAATTACCTGACACACATGCACACACCTCCCAGACCACAGTCACCTGTAGAATTTTTAAAATTTAACTTTTCAGCTTTGTGCAGTCAAGTCTAGCAAATAACTTGATTCCTCTTTTTTTATTTTTTTAAGTGATGTCAAGGCTGTTATCATTGTGTTTGAACGCTTCATTTTATGGATAAAGAAACTGAGTTCCAGGGAATATAAATATAAGGTTACAGAACTAATTAGTAACTACACTTCCCATGACTCAGATCTTTCCCGTATCACCAGTCTTTCAGAGCCAGTTCGATTAGGAGAAACTAACACTTTAGTAGCTCACAGGGACACCTAGAGGTTTTTGCCACAGATGTCCTGATGACAGTGCCACTGCTTGAGTATTACAGGGACAATCATTCATCCCCTCTTCATTGAAGAGTTCATTTTCTCTCAGAAGTACTTTATGAAGAAAATTTAAAGATTACACTGCATCAAAAGAGACTGTTTCTTAAAGAAGCCAATTCATACATAATAAAAGAGTTGATCTCTCACACATAATCACACTTTGTTCCAGAAATCTTGAAAGAAAATGTGGTGCTATTATACTCAGAAGTCTTAAAGTTGAGAGAGAAAGAGAGAAAGAGAGAGAGAGAGAGAGAGAGAGAGAGAGAGAGAGAGAGAGAGAGAGAGAGAACCTTCCTAGAGCAGCAGTTTTACTCAATGGTAAGTAATGTAAACATTTTTTACATTATAGCATACATGTATTGAATAGAATGTAAAATACATATAAATTTTAAGGTAAGATAGGTGATTTTTAAGGAAATTTCAACCAATGTTGTAATCTCAGGTGACATGATATCTGATAACCAAGCCTTTGGAGAGCTGCATCACACTTCTTTCTGCAGCTGTGTAAAGGAAGGCCCAGCTCTATGGTGAATCATGTGAAACTAACAATCTTTCCCATGCATGTGTATTGTTTTTTAAATCTAATCCTTCAGTTCAAGAGTAAGTTTAACTAAGTCTATGTCATCAAGTGTAACTGTATCTTGGCCTCATACATGTCAATATTATGATCAGAAAGCCATTCCACACCTGATGGCACTATGACAATCAACCAACAAATACCAATGGGGCCTGGCACCACCAGTGCTGTGAGCATGCCAAACCAAAAGTCCGCTCTGCTGCTATGGTAGCTATCGCTTGCTGGCAGACTACAGCAAGTGACATGACCCCGAAATGTGCTGTTTAAAGAGAAGATCCAGGAAGTCACAAAGTGTTTTTACTGGGAGCTGGGAAGCAATGTCTAAGAACACAGGATCAACAGTCAGGCAGACCTGGGCTTTGTGACGCTGGAGAAGATACTTAACTTCTCTAAGCCTGTTTCCCCATCTGTAAAATGGGAATAGTAAGTGTACTTTCCTTGGAAGGTAGTTATGGGTATAAATGATTGTAGTGTACCTGAAGCACATTGGATTTCTGTTGCCTATGCTTCCCATAGATGGTGGCTTATGGGTCTACCTGTGACTTCAGAGCTACACAGCCACACTCACCTCCCTCACTGTTCTTTTTCTGATATATAGGTAGAGCCTCTCTTGATTTGTGATGATGTAGCCTCAGCTGCAACTAAACCTAGGTAAATCACTTTTTAAAGGTCTGCAGAAAAAAATCAGAATGAAGGAAAAAGGAGTTTGTGATAGAAAAATAGAAATGTGACTAAAATTGTAAGAATAAAAAGAAAAACCATTGAATAAATATGGCTATTTACATAATAAGTATATTTGTAAATGAATGTAATAAATCAGAGTCAGAGTATAATTCTTGCTTTCTGGGTAGTTTAGATAGTTATGAACCTGTTTTTAATCAATAAAAAATAGAGTAACGATTTTCTTTTCAAATTTTACAACACTATCTGTTACATATTCATCATTAGTTATATAATTCAAACTCCTCAAAGGAAAGGTATCAGGGGAAAAAAATCTTAAATTATATAAATCAACAAGAAATTAACGTTGCAAATTGTAGACATGAGAAAATTGGTTTGCTTTGGCTTGTCACAGAAACCAAATATGTAAAAGAAAATAATAACAAAGCACTCACATGCATATAGTTAATATAATATTTAAAGTCACATTAGATATTATACTTATTAGCAACCCACATATTTAAATGAACAGGTATCATACTTTACCATTTTTCACTCTAAGATACAAAATTAACGATAAGGCTAGGTTTCCAGAACCAAGAAGGAATCTAAATATCTTTATGAATGTTTATTAAGTAACAGTAAAATCTGAAGAACCTGTCTCCAATTCCACAAAGCAAAGCAGGAATGTTTTGTATTTTATTTAAAAGGGATAATGTACAAGTGAGAAAGCATTTCAATTCAAGGCTTCTCTGGTATCAAAAATAAGGCACAGAAAATTGTTTTCAATAAGTTATCTAAATCTCCATTTAATGACTCACAAGTGAAATAAAATGTCTGCTAAAGGAATCTTTGCAAGTAAATTTTTGTTTTTTTTACGTTATTTTTGACAGTGATAAGCCTAGGGGAAAGGCAGGAAAAATTGAAAAGCATACTCATTATTCAACCTCACATCAATTATAAATTCAGAAGAAACAAAATAAAATATTAATATGGAAAGAAAGTGCGCCCCTCAATTTAAAAGCACCTGGGGTGATGGGTGAGTTCATGTGTGTATGAGCATTTGTGTGCATATTAAGCAAAGATGAATATTTCTAAATAATACATAGTAATAGTACAAAATTACTGCTTTTTACTAATAAATTACAAGGTTTCTAAAAAGGGCTTTTATAATAAATTGCTCCAGTTTATTTTAAGAAACAAAAGTCCCTTACCCTCTTCCAGGGATCTTGAACCCTGGTAAGGCCTCAAGAGGGTATGCGAAAGTTAAGACAAGTTAAGACTCAGCATATAGTGACAGAAATATCATCACCTTTAAGGATCAAACACAATACTTAATAAGAAAAAATAGAAGGAAGAAAGGCAGGCAGTGCCATTTAAACTATCATTAGCTTTCATGAATCAGTGAGATCCACTGTTTACATCTGGTTGCTTGTACTTATGACTTTCTTAGTGTTCTCTAAGCTGTTAGTTTTAGTTAATCTTTACAAATCTTATTTGCCTCTCACAATAGTTAGAACCGACTACTGAATTAGGCAGGTGGGAAGGGAAAAGGAGATAAGCTTTAATTCACCAGTATGTCAGGTGAATTTAATACAGATTTCAGTTAATCCTGACAACCAACCTGTAATGGAGGTACATGGTAATGGCCTATTTCACCAATAGGAAAACAGAGGTTCAGAGAGGTTATCTGTCCAGATACTGCATAGGTAAACAGCTGGTCAGAACTAGAGTTGGGGTTTAAACAAAAGTATGCCTGATGCCAAAAGTCAAAGCCCGTTTCCAATACCAAAAGCACTGAATCAAGAAGACAAAAGATCAAAATCAAGAGTTCTGGACCAATCAAAAGAGCAATGGAGAAGAGAGCCAGGGAAAAAGGTGGCTTGTCAGTAAGGTACACTTGAGCAGAAAAGCAGATAGAGACAATAAGAAATCAGAGGAGGTCAGTTACAGCGGGAAATCACTTTGGCCTCAATCCCAGATAGAATAGTTCAGCAAGATTACTGAAGCCCTCTTTAAATGCTTCTGGCAGTTTCATTTAAAATGTACTACAAGAGATCGGAGAAGGAGTTACCCAGAGTCAACACAAGATTATAAGGACCTAGATAATTAAAATAAGTTCATGGAATAGAAAGACATACAAAGAAGAGGGGAGGAAAATGCAGTGGCAACAGTAACGTGATTTGGTGGCATGGGTTCAAAAACACTGGCCGGCGCGACTCCAGCACTATGGAAGGCATAGGCATGAGGATTACTTGAGCCCAGGAATTTGAGACCAACCTGGACAACACAGTGAGACCTCATCGCTACAAAAAAAATTGAAAATAAAAAATAGGCAGGGTGGCACCAGTCTGTGGTTTCAGCTACTTGGAAACCTGAGGGGGCAGGATCACCTAAGCCCAGGAGGTCAAGGCTGCAGTTAGCTGTGATCGTGCCGGCCTGGATGACAGAGTGAGAACCCAACTCAAAAAACAAAACAAAACAAAAAAACCCACAGTAGATTTTGAAAACGGCTTTATTTCACCTTCATTATTTTAAAAGGTATTTTGCTGATTATAGAATTCTATGTTATAGCACTAATAGTTTTCAGCAATGCATCTTAAAGAATAATACTTTGGATTCCTCTACCACAAAACAGTGATTAAAAGTCTATTCCAAGTTGCTTCAATTTCTCAGATAAATGCATTTTTAAGTATTTGATTACATTATTTACCAATGCTCTATTACATTTTTAAAACAGTACTATACTTCCAATTTCTAAAAATGCAAAAGATGAAATTTTCAAAAAGCTACTACTTGAGTATTTTACACTTACAGAACTGCAAGACATTGTTGAAAGAGAAATACTGAGAGCCATTTATGTATAAAACTGCATATTGAACAAAAGGGTAAGAATTGAAAACATTTACAAAATTGAATAAAACTGTTAAAGGAGCTTAGAACTAATTGAGAAAAGACTCATAGATAATAAAAATCACAGGCAGTACATACAATTTAAGAATAGTTACTTATGATTATATCATTTATTTTTTATATGTTCAAAAGTCTATTATAATTGTGACTTCAAACTTTTGACTATTACAGTAATGACTTCACATCATGACCCAAAGCACATATACATGTAAATATAGTAATGAAGAACTCAGTAATATATATCCTTACTATGTGCTGTGCACTAAGATATTTTCTATGCTAGTTTATTCTGTCATTTTATGAATACAGATGGAGACCCACAAAACTGACTTCATGGCCTACACATAAGGCCAAGCCTCTAGAAAGCACTGCATTACCACTCACCCTCTCCCTCCATATTCTTTCCTTCATTCTCAGATCCACCCCTCCCACCAAAAATGGTTTGCTTTATTGAACCAAGCACCATATCAGTCACTAAAAAAAAAAATTTGCCAAATTAAAAACAGACTACAATTGAAAACAATTATGTAGTCAAAGAGCTGGAAAAAAATCACTTGAGGGATATTTTAATTCATCTTGGCTACTGACTCATTCTTACAAAGACAGTAGCTAGGTGCCTGCTATGATCTTAATGTTTATGTCTCTCCGAAATTCAAATGTTGAAAAACTAATCACCAATGTGATGGTATTAGGAGGTGGGGACTTTGGGAGATGATTATTAGGATGTAGAGACATTAGGGACCTTTGTTTTTCTATATTTTGAGTTGGGGTCCCTCTCTGTTGCCCAGGCTGGAGTACAATGGCACAATCATGGCTCACCACAGCCTTGACCTCCTGGGCTCAGGCAATTCTTCCACCACAGCCTCCCAAGTAGCTGAGACTATGGGTATGCTCCACCATGCCTAACTCCTTTTTTTTTTTTTTTTTTTTTTTTTTTTGTACTAACAAGTTCTCGCTATTTTGCCCAGACTGGTCTCAAACTCCTGAGCTCAAGCAATCCTCCTGCCTTGGCCTCCCGAAGTGCTGAGATCACAGGTGTAAGTCACCACACCCCACCCACTGGGGGACTTTGAATGAGGTTAGTACCCTTAAAAAAAAAAAAAAAAAAAAAACCCAGAGAGCTGTCCTGCCCCTTCTGCCATATGAATACACAGTGAGAAGTTACCATCTATGAAGAAGTAAATGGGCCCTCACCAATCACCAAATCTACCAGCACCTTGATCTTGGACTTCCCAGTCTCCAAAACGCTGAGGAATAATTTTCTGTCATTTATAAGTTACCCAGTTTATCATATGCTGCCATAGCAACCAGAATAGAATAAGAAAGTACCTCAAAAGGAAGAGAAGTGTATGATTCTGAGTGCAATGAGGAGATGAGCACATGAGCTTCTCAATTAATTATGAGTTTGTATGGAAACACCTGTGGTGCTATTGGGTCAGAGCTGTGTGTAGGACAATCATGCTGCTCAAGATTCTCATAGAAAGATAAAGCAAAAAAGTACTGTTTCTGAAATTACTTATCTAAACCCAGTCCAATGAAAGAGCCAATATGACACTTCACTAGAATCAAGCTGTTATATGCTAGCCAACCAGTCACTTCTACAGAACTAATATAATAACTTAACATCACATTTCAAAAGTATATTACTTGAATATTTATTAGTATATATTATTTGAACCTATAAGTCATAACACCATTTACAAGTTTTTATTTCTTTCATCAAGCAATGAAGCCCTTGGTGAATTTTTTTAAAATCAAATT
The DNA here is from genome assembly GCA_027257055.1 of Cephalopachus bancanus. Lineage (NCBI taxonomy): Eukaryota > Metazoa > Chordata > Mammalia > Primates > Tarsiidae > Cephalopachus > Cephalopachus bancanus. The sequence continues at coordinate 8,049,821 of JAPVLO010000060.1, forward strand.
TGCTGCAAGCTTTGTTAGTATACTTTCCTACTTGCCTAAGAATTGAGAGTGACTGTGCAGATCTCTCATTTCCTATGGCATGTCACAATTCAGTCATCTACAAATCAATACAAGCTAACAAAATAGTCTCATTACTATTTAAAAAGATAATATGATAGACTGTAAGGAACTAGGATATCTTGGCTGAACTTTTAAAATACTATCTCTAGGGCAACATCTTTCAGGTCCCCTTCCACTGTGGGAGCTTTTCTGTCTTCTTAATAAACCCTACTTTCAGATAAATAAATAAATAAATACTAAAATAAAATACTAGCTCTCCTCATAGCTGGACAGCAGTAAACAACCGCCACTGTACTTCAGTTGATTACTTGATACAGACAAACATTTAAGGGCTAATCAACTGTGAAACCATTTACACAGTTCATCTTATTCTAGTCCTTCTATCTTCATCCTCTATTCTATTCTTCCAAGTTTTAAAGTATCCAATTTTGACACAAACTAAAATGTCTTTAATTGAATCCTTTGTTTATTGAGCAAAAGCTATAGGGGGAAAAGAAAGAACAAAATCTGTCTCACATGGATTTGCCAGAATAAAAGCTCATTAAGAAAACGGTGGGCCTTATGACTAGCTACACTACTCGCCATTGGAGTCCATATGATATAGGGGTCATATGCCAAGGTTTTAGCTCCACTAAAGCCTGTTGTGTTCTAGGAGAGCTGCCTGACCTCTACCAAATTCTTTAACCTCAAAAATCCTCAGTTGCTATACAAGGTGGCCATTAGGATAAATGAGTTAAGCTATTTAACACTATGCTCAGCATATGGGACACTTGCTCAGTCAGTGGTGGAGTACTGCCAGACAGCAAGCGGGGGGAAAGAAGTAATAATAGCAACAGCAGCAGTAGCGGTATTAGTCAAACTAGTAGAAACTATGAATAATCTTTAATTCCAATATGTGAAAAAGTATGTCTATCGCCTGCATAGGACTACCATGGCTTAAAAAAAAATAGCACAGTTCTTAGAGTACATGGTGCTACTTGAGGGGAGAAAAAATTGAGGAACTAGTTCTTACCCACCATCATGTCCTAGGAAGAACTGGATGGCTCTTTTGGTCTGACGAATAAAGATGAATGTAGATAAAGACTCTGAAATGTAGTAAATAACTGGTTCTATTTAGTTTTCCCAGGAACCAGTTTTGATTGCTGCTGAAATAAAAACTTAAATGTGCTCCAGACCTGGATTGATGACATGTATTATATATCTTGTTTTTTATAGCACTTCTAAACTCTCTCTCAGTTCTCTCAAAATCTTCACATATCTTCCTGTCAGGGCAAAATTCAAATTTCACCTGCTTAGTAAAATTTTCCATGAACCTCCCAGATGAAAGACATTTGTCACTACTCTGAAATACTCTTGCACTTTATCTGAGCTTTTGGAAGCATATTTATATACATATCTTATTTTTATACTATTACTTCTCAGCTTTTGGGCTAAAATCAAGGATACTATAATGTAGGTTCCTAAGGAAAAAAATGAATAAAAATAAACATTCATCTTTATATTCCCTAAAATACCCTTCAAAAGTTGGCACTCAGTCAATATCTGCTCAACACTTCAATCTTAGACTCATACAAATATTAATTGCTATTGAAAACCATTTATACAACATCTAGCACAATATATCTAAGTTGTTTTGTTTTTTGTTTTTTTAGTTGGAGTCACACTCTGTCGTCCAGACTGGAGTGCAGTGGCCGCTCTCGGCCACAGCAGCCTCGACCTGCTGGGCTCCAGCGATCCTTCCGCCTCAGCCTTCCAAGTAGCTGGAACTACAGGTGTGCGCTACCACGCCCGGCTAATTTTTTTTGATTTATTGTAGAGATGAGGTCTCGCCTGCCCAGGCGGGTCTCGAACCCACGGGCTCAGGCAATCCACTCACCTCAGCCTCCCAAAGGCGTGGGATTACAGGCTGAGCCACCAAGCCCGGCTCTAAGTAAGTTTTTTACATAACTATTTTATCTGTTGTTGCAAGATTACAAAAAATTTAATTGTTTATATATTTCTATATTTTATCACTCTGCTTCCACTTCTTAAAAACTTCATTTTAGCCAGGCTCAGTGGCTCAGCCTGTAATCCCACGCCTTTGGGAGGCTGAGGTGAGTGGATTGCCTGAGCCCGCGGGTTCAAGACCCGCCTGGGCAGCGAGACCTCACCTCTACAATAAATCAAAAAATCAGCCCGGCATGGTAGCGCATGCCTGTAATTCTGTCTACTTGGAAGGCTGAGGAGGAAGGATTGGCGGAGCCCAGCAGGTCAAGGCTGCAGTGGCCGGGAGCGGCCACTGCACTCCAGTCTGAGCGACAGAGTGAGACTCCAACTCAAACAAACAAACAAACAAACAAACAACAACAACAAAAAACCAAAAAAAACAAACTTCATTTTACACATCTACTAATTTAGGTGATTGCACATTGCTGGCCACTAACATGTTTACAAGTTATTTTAATATGCAGCAGCCAAATAAGTATACGTTTAGTCAGTGAACAAACCAAACTGTACTTTCTAAGCTACTGCCAGGCCTATCCCTTTGGCATTGCAACCAGAGTACCCACCCTCTACCCCTTACAAATAACAGTGGTTAGGGAAGGGAAGAGGAGGTGTGCCACCCTTCTGATTATTTCTAAAAATTTGACATCAGATTTTATTTTTAATAATGAAACAAGAAGCCTATAAAATATACTGACAGTGGAGTCCACTTTCTCTCAGGATGATCTTCAGCAGGGACTGTACAGACTGGATTGATGAAGAGATACAATAAGTGTCCTTATAGACTTGACCCTGTGTCCCAAGTAGGAGAGGGAGAATATGTAGAGGTCAGAATCATGATCCTCGTCCTCAGGTACTTTGCAATCATTCCAAAGGGACAGCTAAAGACTAAAACACATGAAACAAAAGCAAAAACACAATACAAAAATAATTCAAAGATAGGCTGTGTGACACAGGGCTATAGGCATTTGAAGATCAGTCTACAGGGTCACCGTGATAAAAGCCACAGGAAAAAGCACGGGTTTTATTGAAATCTGAGAGGAAGGAGCTTACAATGGACAAAGAAATATTGATAAAAGATGCATTTAAATTTTGAAAACAAAGTGAAAATACTAAATCACTGAGCCAGTGAGCATTCTGAGTAAAGAAATATGACCACAAAGCTAATATTTAAATTGTATTCATCTTAATAGGGATGTGAGCTCTTGAGGGCAGGGACTATATCTGTTTAGGGTACAGAAAAGTATCTAGCAAAGTAGGTGCTCAGTAAATGTTTCCCAGTACAAAGGATGGATGGACAGATGGAAGAAAAAAAAAAAAACAGCCTAAAACAGGGATCCTCAACCTTTTTGGTATCAAGGACTGGTTTTATAGAAGATGATTTTTCCACAGACAGGGAGAGGGCAGAATGTGCAGTCACACCTCACTGCTGTTTATCTGTATTTGCAGCCACTCCCCTGCACTAGCATCACCACCTCAGTTCCACCTCAGATCATGAGGCATTAGGTTCTCATAAGAAGCGTGCAACCTAGATCCTCACATGCGCAGTTCACAGTTGGATTCACACTCTTTTTTTTTCCTTAGGTGTGGAGTATATTTTGATATTTATTTTGTTTCCATGTGGGTATCCAATTGTTCCAGCAATATTTGGTGAATAGACTTTTCCTTCCCCATTGAATCACCTTGCCACGTTTTCCAAACTGAGCATATGGTTGTGGACCTACTTCTCTAACGTGTTTTGTAAATCTGCAGACTGGCACCATGTCTTGGATTTAAGTGGTACCAGTCCTCCAAAATGTTCCTCTTTAGTCAAATAGCTTTGGATACAAGGCAGCCTGTATTTCCCTACACAGTTTTTTTGTTTTGTTTTGCTTTTTTACTAAGAGTCTCACTCTGCCATCCTGGCTGGGGTGCAGTGGCACGCTCTCCACCACCACAGTGTCGACCTGCTGGGCTCAGGCAATCCTTCCGCCTCAGCCTTTCAAGTAGCCAGAACTACAGGCACACGCCCAGGGTTCGCACTCTTACGAGAATCTAATGCCACTGCTGATCTGACAACAGAGGGATCCCAGGCAGTAGCATTAGTGATGGGGAGTGGCTGTCAATACAGATAAAGCTTTGCCCACCCACCTGCCACTCACCTCCTGCTGTGCAGCCTGGTTCCTAACAAGCCATGGACCAGTACTGCTTTGGGACCCCAGGGCTTGGGGACCCCGGTCTAAAACAAGGAGACCAACTAGCAGACCAACCAGCAGTTTTAATTCAGGCTAACAGGAATGACAGCAAGAATGAAGAGATAATGATGAATGAAAGAGACATTTTTAAGTAAGTACTAATAAACTAGTGACAGGGAAGAGACATGGTTGTAAGAGCTAGAGTTCAACCAAAGATGTTTTTGAGGTTTCCAGACCAAAGTGAGTGAGAAAGTGGAGGATCTTTTCAAGGGTAAAATTGATGATATTATGTTTAGGCCAAAATATTTTGAAGGAACAACGTCGTATGTTTAAGCCTTGTGTGGAGGCAACTTCTAATTATTATAGTAATATTCGGGGTCATATGACTACAATTTGAGCAAGAGAACGAAACTGATAATTTAGGAATCAAAGAGAAATGTATTTGAATAGATAAAAGCTAGCAATTTCATGAAAAATTCCCAAAGAAAACTGCTTCCAAAAAGCAAAATAATTGCAATAACAACTGTAATGTATTGTTATTATACATCTAGCATTTACTGAGTTCTTATCATGTACTATTTGCCATCATAAGTTATTTGCATATATTATTGCACAATCTTTACAACAACCCTAGGAGGCTCTTATTTTCCAGAATAGGAAACTAAGGCACAGAGAGGATAAGTAACCACACCTATTAGGTGCCAAAACCAGAACCTAAACCCAAGTCAGGCAAAAAGGGCTGTTTCTATGCCAATAGTCTTTGAGGTACTAGATTCCACTGGGGGGAGTGGGAAGCAAATATCAACATATCTATTTATTTTTTAACGTAAGCCATTAAAGTTTCTATTATCATATATAATTTACAATATATGTACTATATTATTATAGTCATATGTAAGTTTTAACTAAACACTCATTTATAGGGTGGAAAGGACATTCTATTTTTATTTCTAATGGGAAAATGAGATCAGAACAGCTTAGAAATTGAGTTACGTTTTCTGCCTCCTGTTCATCTTTGTTTCCTATAAAAATCCAATGTCAGTTTAGTCTTTTTTTCTTCAGAAGCAGACTGCAGCTGATCAGATACTCCATTTATGTACTCACTTAATCATTCCAAAAATATTTATCAAGTGCTTATCTTGCACCAAGCTCTGTGGTAGATTCTGGAAATGCGAAAAAACAATCCCTGACTTTAGGAGGTCAATAAATAATGTGCAAACAATTTTTTTTTTTTTTTTTTACCATTCAATATTACAAGACTAGTAATAGTGCTAGTCGAGAACTAGAACTTTCTAATAGGCACTTACTGGGTGATAAATACTGTTCTAAACACGTATGTATGTTATCTAAATAACATTATGAGAGAGAGTTCTGTTATTTTCATTTTACAGATGATGAAACTGAGGCTCAGGTAAGAAACTTGCCCAAGATTACACAGCTTATAAACAGAGGTGAACCTAGCAGCCTGATTCCAGATCTCATGCTCTTAGCCACCCTCTTTAAGGGGGAGAAAGGGGCCTCTGAGGGAACATGGACCATGCAACCCACATAATTGGCACTGTTTACTAGAGCTCCAGCACTGGCAACTACAGTCTTTTAATTTAATCCGCCATCAAAACAAACTGGATTTTAAAAAGCAACAACACCACAACAATAAAAATCAGGTCATACTTGTCAGATTTGTTATTCTAACAATCCATTGAAAAATCTATACTGCATTTTATAATGCTATATATCAGGAAAAATTACTTCACAATAGGCAACTTTTGTCATATGAAAGTACTCTCTTGCTTAAATCATACTAAATGGATTTATACAATGCATCATGGGGAAACGTCTTGACTTACTAGAATCTGATTTTCGGAATTTATATGTTTAAGAGTCAGTAACTGGTCTCAAGGTATTTCAAGTCAATTACCTGCTTCTGTGTGACTTCATAGACATTCTGGAGCAAACTATGCAGACAGTAAAGGTCATAGTTCAACAGTCTTCTAAAGTTTAGTCTGAGTGTCCATGTACCTCCATTCACCCTCAATGACATTGTAATAGAAATCAACAGTATTTGAGAACCTGCCACCCCAAGTCAGCTGCTTCCAGTAAAGGCAAGTGAAAAGTGTGTCCAAAGAACTTCACTTTGGTTTGAACATTCTGAGAATATAGTAGATCATTAAAAATGTATTACCTGATGTAGCAGGCAAACAAGCATAGCAATTCCTACTGCTTTACTTAGATGCCACAGTGATAAGTACAACAGAAATGAAAATACAACCAAAAGGTTTTTATTTTCCTACTACCATAGGCTAGATTTTAAGCAATGATTTATTTTGTACTTATGCATTACTAAATAGTCTTCCTCCAGGGTTTCTTTCAAAGGTCAAGTATTTTCTTACATTAAATTGTGTCAAATATTAACCTTACTTTAGTGTGGCCATAACCAGTTTTGAGCCTGTCCAGATTGTTCTCAGAAAGTTATTGCCTCTTCATAAATCTACCTTGTAAAGGCAGACAGAAGACAAGCTCAAGGAGAAATGGTCTTCATGAGAGGTGGGAAGGGGGTGGTGGGGCAAAAAAAAAGAAAGAAAGGGGCTTCATGTAAACAACCTGGTTTGCCAACTCCAACTTAGCATTTCTCATTAACAAAGACAAAGTAAGTACATGAGGAGGAAATGATAGGCAAATCATTAAATTTAGTTTACTATCCTATTCCTCTTAAATTCTTTAAAAACTAAGTATAACTGTTGCAATCACTTTTCGCTTTTAACAAAATTACAGTTTTAAAACAAATGTCTTCTCCCTTTTGGAAAAATATGTTCATCAGAAGGATTCCACACATTTTCAAGATTATATTTCTTTAGAATGTCATTTCAAAACAGTATCTCAGAAGTAGAAGGCATTATTGTTTGTCTTAACAGAAAAAAGGTCAGTGCTGCAGTAAACAGAACATGAACCCATGCATTTCCCCAACTGATTCACGAGGATGCACATTCAACTTACTGCTTAATTTTGTTTACGAGAACAGAGAAAAATGCCAGAGAAGAACTATTTCCACAGTATGAGTGTAAAGCAGGAAACTAATCAAACTAGATTGAATCAAGCCAGCCTCGGTGGCTCACACCTGTAATCCTAGAACTTTGGGAGGCTGAGGTGAGAGGATTGCCTGAGCCCAGGAGTTAGAGACCAGCTTGAGCAATATGGCAAGACCTCATTTTTATAATAAATCAAAAAACTAGCCGGGCACAGTGGCAGATCACCTGAGGCTGCTGTAGTAGTGAATATGCCACTGCACTCCAGCCTGAGTGACAGAGTGAGACTCCAATTCAAAAAAAAAAAAAAACAATCAGAATCATCTAAAAATGCATACATCGAGGCACTGAGTCTCAGTCTCAGGGAAAAAAGGGCTTTGCAAACTTTTTTGGTTTGGGCCCTATAGATTCTTGAAAACTCCACCTCTCTGACTTCTGCAGATCATTGCCATGTAAGAAAAAACCATGCCACACACCATTTATCATAGGACATTTTCTCTCCAAAGAGCATGGCTGAACTTTGTCTTGGGTGTCTTAAAGAAAACACAATTGTTGTGAAGTCTCAGACCAATCCCAGCCAACTGATTATTTCTGTACTTGGAATATGATTTTCACAGAATTTCAGAGATCAAAGGAACATCAGCAATGAAGAATAGAAGCTCGGATAAGTGACTTGGCAAAGGTTAAGTGACTTGTTAAGTAGCATGATTTAACAAGGACCTTTGTTTCCTTATGGGCAGATCGATATTACCCCAGTAAGACACTGGGATGTCATCTGGTAGGTTTGTACAATACAAATTCTCTCTTTAACCAAGATATGAGATTCTGAAAGACAGAAGCTACACCATGTATTTCTTTTGAAACTCCATAGTAATTTTCCTAGTTCTGGGATCTTAAAAAATCAAATAAATACTCCCAAAATAAAGATCTAAAGGAGTAAACAAACATGTACAACAGTAGATCTTGATGTAAGTCTGTTTATTTGTATTTCCAGAAAGATCTGAAAGAGGGCATTTCTTCTTACTTTTTTGGAAATGAGTATGGCTACTATGATTAGCACCTTAAAAGGATACACTTGATAATAAGTACCAGAACAAGAGATATCCATCAGGTCCACTTGCCAACAACTAACTGAATCACAATATTCCAAAAGGAGAAAAGAATCTGAATCAAAAAAAGAAATTCTGGGTCTAACAATAGCGGCATGAAAATGTTAAACAATTATATACTATTAACTTAATACTAAACTATAAAATTGACTATTTCGGGGCTAGAAATCATCTGATAATACAGAAAATAACAATATAAAGGCTATCTTTGTGTTTTTTAATCCAAATAACTGTTGTCAAGTTTATAAGTACGAGGGAGATTCCCCCCCAAAAACCTAATTTTAGAGGGCAGGCTCCTTGTATGTAGGACATGCTTCCTCTGCTAGGTAAGTGTTCTAGAAATCCAACCAGTGTTGTGAGAAGCTGCATTCAGCTTCAGTTATTTTTTTTTTCTTTAGATTCTCTCAGTGTGTTTTTCTATTCCATGATGGAGGATTTAAACAAACAACCTGCCCACACCATGCTGAGTGTTCAGTAGTTTTTGATCCAAAACAGCATGATCCCTCCACTCCACCCTCCCTGTTCACCCAATCTTGCCCCAAGCAACTTTTTCTTGTTTCCCTGGATGAAAAAGTCCTCAAAGGAAAACATGTTTCCGATGTGGAAGACGTGAAACAAAAACGGCAGAAGCACCAAAAGACATCAAAACTGATGAGGTCAAAAGCTGTTTTGAGCAGTGGAAAAGCATCTCCATAGGTGTACTGCAGTAAACAGAGAGTACTTTGAAGGTGACTGAGGTTTAAACATGTAAGAATAAATGTACAATTTTTAATAAATAAATGCCAAGTTTTTTTTGGTCCCCCATCGTACACTGAGCCAAATCTTGTTATGCCCTCATTCCCTGGCTATTATACCACAGGGGTGTGGGTGTGCTACATATTTTCCTTTGTCCCTCCACACCTTCACTCTGCTCTTCCCCAATCCACTGAGCCTGGTCAGCTGATCCCCATCACCTTCATCAAAGGACTCACCTGCCTTTGAACTTTCACATGGGTTTGGCCAGTAGAAGGCAATGGCTAGAGATTCAAAGGAAGAACAGGGAAGTCCCTCTGCTTCTTCCTCCTTGTCAGATTACACATTAGCAAGTTGCTCCCCTATTCCAAAGACCACAACTCCCATCAGACAGCCCTTCCACTGCAGCTACGCTCTGGTAGCTCTCTTCCTTTACCCTGACAGCTCTAGTAGTAATGGCTGCATGCTGTTGCCAAACTTTCTTCTTGCTTTCTGCACCATCCTGTGTTAGTTTCTCTTAACTGCCCACACTTTTGTAATCCATCCTGCGTTCGTTTATCTTAACCCTGCCCACACCTTTGTAATTAGTCCCTTTAGTAAACTGTTCAGCTATCCCATTTGAGTATATGTATCTTTGTCCAACTAGGACCCAGAATAATACTTTAAGGTAGAAGTCCTTCCTGCCTCACATTGCCAGTCTCAGACCATTTTCACTGGGGAGGCGATGGGAACCTTTGATCCCTTGTGTTTTGACGTCATATCTAAAAAGGCTTTGCCTGAAACCCAAGGTCACAGAGATAAATTCCCATGCTTTCTTCTAAGCACCTTACAGTTTTAGCTCTTATATGCAGGCCTATGATTCTTCTTGAATAAGTTTTCACACATGATGTGAGATAAGAATCTAAACTTGTCATTCTACATGTAGATATCTAATTGCCCCAGCATCATTTGTTGACAAGACTACTCCTCCCTCACTGAATGGTGTTGGTAGTTTTGTCAAAAATCAATTTGCCATGAAGGGTTTATTTCTAGACTCTCAAGTCTGTATATATCTATACATCTAACCCTATCCATTACCACACTGTCTTGATTACTGTAGCTTTACTCAACAATGTTTTGTAGTTTTCAGAGCACAATTCTTATACTTCTGCTAAAAATATTCCTGAGTATTTTATTTTGTTGATGTAAGTGGAATTATTTAATTCCCCTTTCAGATTGTTCATTGTAGTGTACATAATGTGTATATATGATGTAGTATATACAAGTGATTTTCACAAAATCAGTTGATTTTGTATTCTGCAACCTTGCTGAACTTATTAGTTGTAGCAAATTTTTTTGTGAACTCATTAGGACTTTCTACATATAAGGTCATGTCATCTGTGAATAAAAGCAGTTTTACTTCATCCTATCCATCCAGATGTTTTTTATTTCTTTTTTTTTTTTAATTACTCAGCTATACTGGCTGGAACCTCCACTACAGTATTATATAAAACTTGTAAGAGCAAATATCCTACTCTTGTTTCCCATCTTAAGAAGAAAGCATTCACATTCACCTTTAAATATGTTGCTAACTGTAGGTTTTTCATGAATCCCCTTAGTCAGGTTGAAGAAATTCCTTTCGATTTATGATTTATTAAGAATGCTTACTATAAATGGCATTGGATTTTGTTTTTCTGTATATAATAATGACCATGTATGTTTTGTCCTTTATTTTACTAACTCAGTGTTCCATTCTTGACATAAATCCCATTGGTCGTGGTATATAATTCACTCTACATGTTGCTGAATCCAGTTTGCTGATATTTTGTTAAGGATTTTTGTGTCTATATTCATGACGTTGTCTATAGGGTTTTTTTTTTTTTTTTTTTTTTTTTTGAGTTGGAGCCTCACTCTGTCGCCCAGACTGGAAATGCAGTGGCCACTCCCAGCCACCGCAGCCTCGACCTGCTGGGCCTGGCGATCCTTCCGCCTCAGACTTCCAAGTAGCTGGAACTACAGGTGCATGCTACCACACCTGGCTAACTTTTTGATTTATTGTAGAGATGAGGTCTCGCCAAGTTGCCCAGGCGGGTCTCAAACCCGCGGGCTCAGGCAATCCACTCACCTCGGCCTCCCAAAGCGCGGGATTACAGGCTGAGCCACCGAGCCCGGCCTAGGGGTTTTTTAATGTGATGTTTTCATCTGGCTTTAGTATAGAGTGAGACTGGTTTTGTTGAATGAATTGGAAAGTTTGTCTTCCTCTGTTTCCCAGAAAAGTTTATGAAAAGTTGCTATTATTAATTCTTTAAATGTTTTATAGAATTCACTAGAGTACTCATACAGGCATGAGCTCTTCTTGCAGAAAGATTTTTAATTACTAGTTTAATTGCTTTACTTAGTATAGTTTTATTTAGATTTTCTACCCCTTGAGTCGGTTTTAGTAATTTATGTCTTTAAAGGACTTTGCCCACTTCATCGAAGTTGTCTAATTTAATGTCATAAAGTTGCTTATAGTACTCCTTTATTACACTTTTAATATCTATAGGGACAGTAGAGATGCCCCTTCTTCCATTCCTGATTTTGATAATTTTTTTGGTTTTTTTTTTTTCTTGTTCAGTCTAACTAAAATTTGCCTATGTTAATCATCTTTAAAAAAATTTTTTTTAACTTCACTGATTTTCTCACTTTTCTATTTTACCAATTTTTCACTCTAATCCTTCTTTCTTTCCTTCTGCTTACTATAGGTTCAGCTTGCTCTTATGTTTTCCTGTTTCTGGTTTCTTAACATAGAAGTTTAAGTTACTGATTTGAAATCTCTCTTCTTTTCCAGTACAGGCATTTCTCCTTGATTTTTTAATGTTAAGAGTACCCTACAACTTGGTCTTTGTACTCTAGTTTGGTCTTGGTCTCCAGCTACACTCACACTCTTGATCATCTTATTTAGTCTCATGGCTTTAATAAAATCTGTACACTGAGCTCTCAAGCCAGACCTTTCCATCTAAATTTTGGGCTCACATATCCAACTACCTCTTACCTTAGACATGTTTTAAATAGACATCTCTAACTTAAGAGGCCCAAACCTGTACTCTTGCTCCCAGTCCCCTTATCAAACTTGCTCCTTCACTAGTCTTCTACATCTCTGTTAACAGCAACTCCACCCTTACTGCTGCTCAGGACAAAATCCTTGGGTCATCTTTTAACTCTAACCTTGAATCACTCTCAAACCACAAATCCAAATCTCAGGAAATCCTGTTAGCTCTACTTGTAAAATTTATAAAAACTCTTAACCACTTTATTACTTCCAATGCAATCATCCTACTCCGTGCCACCATATACCCTCACCTAGATTATAGCCTCATAACTGATCTCTCTACTTCCATCTGTTCCTCCCACATCTACTTTAAAACAAACAAACAAACAAAAGAAGCAGCCAGCCAGAGGGACTCTGTAAAAATATAAACTGAATCACCTAATTCTTCTGCTTAAAATTTGCAGGTTCAGACTTCCTATTTCTATGGGAATAATGCCAGCCCCCTTTCAAGGGCCCACAAAGCCCTGCAAGATCTGTCTGACCTCCAGTTATCTGTATGACCTCATCTCCCACAACTTTGACCTACCCACACTGTTCCTTGAACACACAGCACATTCCCACCTATGAACATTTCCACTGACTGTCTACTTCTTGGAATACTTTTCCTCCAACATCTGCATGGCTCATCTTTTTTTATGCTCAAACCTTTGTTCAACTACCATCACTTTTTCTACAGCACTGACCCTGGCCACTTCTCCTTTGGTTGTGTTCATCACCACTATCAGCACCCCCAACACTCATTATCCTGCTCAATTTTTCCCTATAGCACTGAATGCACTCAAATAGCATGTATATTATATTTAATATGTTTATTATTTATTGTCTATCTCCCCAAATAGAATGCAAGCCTTTTTAGGGCAGGGATTTTTGTCTGTTTCATTTATGGATGCATCCCAATGGACTAGGTATAGGCATGGCATATAGTAGATATCATTAAATATTTGTTGAATGAATAAGTCTAAAAAGCAGAACTTATCTACTGGCTGTCATCAACTGAAATGTTAGTCATGCCTGGAATGTTGAATGTATTCATTACTTCATTCATTCCACAAATATTGAATGCCTTCTCTTTGCCAGGCAGTGCAACAGCCACTAGAGATATTCAAGACAGACAATGCCAGACAAGACAAGACAGACATGCAGCTTACTTACTAATTTTCTATCTCTACTAATAGTATATAGAAAAACAAAATAGACTATACTTCCTGTAATAATAAGTGCTAAAGACAAAAGAATAAATAAGTAAATGTGTTCGTCATCAGCAGCAGTGGGCTAGGGAGTACTCCTTCAACTAGAATGGACAGTTCCACTATCCATGAGGAGATACCAAAACCAGGATGAGGAAAAGCCAGTCATGCAGAAACCTGGGGAAAAAAATATTCTAGGGAGATAAAAAGTATAAAGCTTTGGGGAAAGATGGAGCTTGGAAAATTCAAGAAACAAAAAAAAGCTAACACGACATAAAGGTGCAGTGTGAGCGAATATACAATGGGAAGGTATTCTGCCTGCCTTCACTGTGGAGGCCCTAACCTCAATCTGACATTTTAGGTAATGTACATGCATTCTGGACTGTTACATTTATACCACCTGTTCGCTCCTGTGCTCTCTCCTCCCCATTGTATTTTCCCTCTAGGTTTTCCTAGATAACCAATGTCATCGCTAAGAAATTTGAGAAGACTATTCTTTAATCTATCTAGTACTCTTGTACAGAAACATTTGTGCCTTCCTCAGAACATTTTACTGCCATCTGATAGACAAATATGTAATAAATAAGCATATCTGCAATTGACCCATAGTTGTGCATGCCCTGCGTGTAATATGTAGCAGCCCTATAGAGAAAAGTAGCTCCATGCAAAACATGCAAACCAAACTGGTTCTATTTTTCCCTTACTTCATATACCAGTTGCTGCAGATGTTAAATATACATGTAGATGTACATGCCTTGCAAATAACTACTATTCAGTATTATGTAGAGCTGACTACCAACATTAATCCTCATGAGAAAAGGAATGAGTGTTTCTGAATACTAGTTATTGGAGAAAATACTGTGGTAAAGTGACAGAGATTTAAGTGGCTATAAGCATGAATGTTCTCCATAAAAGTGGTAAAAGTTTGACTACATCAGCATATAGTAAAAGTACTAGTCAGTCTATGTGGAGAGGCATATATGAGGATAGTCTTTTCTGACCTTTGGAATGCATATGCCTATAATATCTCATGTGATTCAGATGTTATTTCTATTTTGTAGTTTACTATTTAAGTTTTTATAAAAATAAGCAAATGATATTTTGGTGGAGTAACAGATTCAAGAAAAATCCATTTTCAAGCTTAATTGCAAAGAAAGTCATTCTTTTCATTAGTTAGGCTATAGTTTTCTAATTTATGAAAGAAAAAATGTGTCTTTGACTTTATGATAAATAATCTGTGATACTGTGCACTTTTATTATTTCTAGATGAACTGCATTAAAATTCCACATCAATATGATTAAAATTAATAAGCAATCAATAAAATCCATAATGGATATATTGTCCTGAAAAATGTGTCCAATGATGGAGGAGCGCCATCTAGTGTTTAATGTGTATTCAACATAGCCAGGCCACACAGCCATTTCATAAACACCTCTCAATTTTAGCCCTGTAAGTATACATTGAACCATAATTTTGCAGAAGCCTTAATTCTCAAAATATAAATTATGACTTTTTGAAAAATGTTGTAACACTTATACTCTAAAAATTGGGTTTTCAAAAGGAAGTTAAAGTTCTTCACTTCTCTCTATAGTTATACGACAGCAAAAGAGTTTCTCCTAAAAAAATTTTTAAATTCCAAATATCTTGACTCCAATTGTGGTAAGTTAGAAAGAGCACGGGCTTCGGGGCTAAACAGATTCAAATCTGGACCCTACCACTTTCTAGTTGTATAATTTTGAGTGTTTTTAAAAACTGGGACTCTTATATGAAAATAACTTAATCAGAGTAGGCATTTACTAAATGATAGATATTAACTATTAAGAAAAATAGGTCTCCCATTCTTATTTATAAGTTAATAAGTTTCTTTTTCTTTAGTATATCCCCTCTAGTCATCAGGACTTTAAGAAATGTTTCATGAGAAGGTACATATGCCAGGTCAACAATTTCATTTCTCTCTAATCCTCTCCATAAAAAAGGACCTGATTTGAGTTCTTTTTTGATCCTTTCTCTAGTCTGCCCCAACACCCTAAGTAAATTTAAAGCTTTTTAAAAAATCACTGATGAAATTATTAGATTCTAACAGCAACTTTTATGGAAAATGACTGATATTCAGTGAATTTTCTTCACTTGCTAACATCTAACAAAAAAGTAACTGGATTTTAAACAATTAAAATAATGACTTTTTAAAATGCTATATCAAACTATTTCAAGAATATCCCCCTCATGACATAAAAAGGTATGATCCAGTGCTTGTGTATCTATGTAGTATGTATGTGTTGTGTGTATGTAAAAAAACCCTTTTTTCTAAACACTCGAATTAATTTCATCAAGCTCCTTACAAATTCTCCAGTATTAACTCTCTTTTGAGCCTGATCTTGTCAGGTTACAAATTTCCTGTCTGTGTTAGTAAGAGTTTAGCTATATAACATAGGAAGAGTTTCTCCAAAACTCAGTGTATTAATTAGGACAGTCTTTAAGCAAATCATTACTGAGGGCCTCCCTGTGCTAGCCTGGGAATACAAGAGTAAGAAATCAACCCTGCTCTCAAAGATTCAGTAAATTACTGAGTCCTCACACTGAGAGTCAGAGGTAGGATACAGAGGCAAACTCCTAATGCATGTCTTTGAAAATAGATGGACCCATTCTCCATCAGCACTCTTTTCCCAAGAGCCTGGAGCCTGCAGGAAGGGCAGAGGAGATCTTGAAAAGGGCAGGAGTAACAGGGTAGGGCAGAGATCCTTCCACTTCTTAGCCTGAGATGGTCCTCTTTTCTCTCCTGGATTTTGGATGTCTATCCCTCTCCCTCTCTATTGGTCCTGGATTTCTTTCTCTCCCTATCTTCACTTTGGATATCTTTTTTTCCCAGAGAAACAGAAGAATATTTAAGAAAAGATAAAAAAGGAAAATATAACAAACATAGAAGAGTTTCATAAAACAGCTGAAGTGGGCATTTACTAACACGGTATTATAAGGTTTTTTATTTCTTCCCTTCATTTAAAAATTGGACCGAATTCAGTATGGATTTAGTATGGATATGCACTTACAATGCCCATATCACATCTAGATGGGAGCACAGTGTAGCAGCAAGAGCACCACACTAAGGTGGAAGACATGTGGGCCTCTGATTATGTCCCAACTCATTCCCGTATTTATAACATTTGGGGATAAGACATCAGTGGTTCACAAACATTTTCTTTCTTTCTTTCTTTTTTTTTTGAGTAGGAGTCTCACTCTGTCACCCAGGATGGCATGCAGTGGCACGCTCCCAGCCACTGCAGCTTCGACCTGCTGAGCTCAGGCAATCCTTCCACCTCAGCCTTCCAAGTAGCTGGAATTACAGGTGCATGCCACCACATATGGCTAATCTTTTTTTTTTTTTTTAATTGTAAAGACAAGGTCTCACCAAGTTGCGTGCTTGGCTCATGCAATCCTCTTGCTTCTGCTTCCCACAGTGCTGGGATTACAGGTGTGTGCTACCATGCCTGGCTCTTTTTTCTTTTTCTTTCTTTCTTCTTTTTTTATAACCAGAACCTATATTAAGAACTACAGTATTTATTAGAACCAGTACACACACACACACACACACAACCCACAACTGAAAAAAGTAAACAATTATTATCCTGAGAATGTACAATGTACTGATATTTTATACTGTTTTTTAAAAGACTACTTAGTGTCCACAATCCACTAATGGATCACAACCTCAGTTCCGGAATCACTGGTCTTAACTAAAATCAAAGGTCTCTTTCAGCTCTAAGACTTCAGGATTTCATGCAACACAAGGCATATGTGGTCTGGTGTAGGCTGCCTCTTGACCTCACCTTCTGCCACCACCTCCCTCACCTCTGCTCCAGTCTGGCTTTCTTGATGGTTCCTAGACAAACCAAGCAGGCTCCCACCTCAGGCTGTTTGCACTTACTATTCCCTCCACCTAGACTACTCTACTACTAGGACTTCTGAGGGTCTCTACTTCATCACTTCATTGGGGTCTCTGCTCAGATGTCAGCAATGTAAGGAGGCTTCCCTGACCAACTGTCTAAATCCAGCCCCCTTCTACTTTCTTCACTTTCTGTCCCCATAATTTGTTTTATTATTCATAACACTTCAACACCTGACACTACATGTTTATTTGTTTATTGTGTGGCTCCCCAGAAATGTTAGCTCCATAAGGGCACTACTTTGCAGTTCATTGCCTAGAACAGTGCCTGGCACATAATAGAAACTAAAAAACAATTGTTGAATGAATGAAGCTAGAGCTCTTTCTCAGAATAAAAAAAGTACACTGTTGATGACCTAGAATTCTAGATTTTTTTCTGGTGGTGAATAGCCCTTGATCAAAAAATGGTCGTCTACTTCTAGTGTCTACCAAGTAATGAGCAGGGAAAATAAACTACCTTTACAGTGCATTATCCTTCTTCCCTGAATGTGCGTGTCTTCCTGTTCCCTACTGATGTTGACCTCCCTTCTCTGTACACTCAATAACTATCTCCAGAGAACACTATGAATCAGTAAAATGCCTTTAAAAAATGGAATTCAGTTTATAAATGTCAGGTACCATCATTATAAAAACTGCCGTTCTACAATGCTTTTGTCAGGTGCCAAAATGAAAAAAGAAGATGAAGAAGGATAAGGGGACAGAGAGCAACTCAAGGTGCTGCTTTAGAAAGGTGAACAAGGAAGTCCTCACTAATGCATTATCATTGGAGCATAGGTCTGAAAAAGTGAAGGAGCATTTCAGGCAAGTAGAAGAGTAAGTGTGGCTGGAATGTATGTAAATCTGGAAAAGAGACATAAATTATTAAAATGTATATCTTAAAAGCTAAACCAAAAAGGATTTGCTTAAAAATTAGACGAAATTGAACACCTCAAGTACTTCCAAACAGTCACCAAGTCTGTGTAACTTATGCTGACCCAAAACTCACCCAAAGGGACATTTGGGTCAATGAACAAAAATGTTTAAAGGAAAGTGGAGGGAAAGCATTTGTTAAGCACTTAATTGTGCAGGGTACTAGGCTGAACCCTGAATCCTGAGGAATCACAATGACATAGTTTCCTACTCCATTTTCAAATGTCTTCTGGTAAATTTAGGGAATCAATGTTAGCATTAATATGTGTAAGTTTAATATTGGATTTACACATATTTCATATGTTAAAGAAGACCTGAAGCTCAGTGAATGAAAAACAGCACAAAAAAATGCTGTAAAGTGAATTAATCTTGTTGTTCATATTCAACATTCTTTCCTACTGATTAGTTTCTCCTCTGTATTCCCATATTCACTACGTCTCTTATCTTAACATGTGCCAATAACAACAGCAATAGCAGCAGTAATAATAGTTAATATTTGTTCGATGTGTACAGTGTATAAAGCATTGGGCTAAACAGTTTATCATTTAATTATAACAATATCCCTATGAGGGAGCTAGTTCTATTATCATCTTCATTTTACAAATGAGAAAATTGAACTTCTCTAAGTTAGTATTACAGTGTTACCATATATCATCTCTTCTCCAAGACTGTGAGCTCCTTAAGAGAGAAATCTAGTCTTATTCAACTTTGTATCTCAGATATATGTCATGTTGCAAGAACCCAACAGTAGGACAGAGGATAAGTTCAAGAGCCTATGCCCTACATTCAACTGTAAATGCTTAGTATTTCAAGTTTGACTTTAAATGTGTTCTAATGATGCATGCCTCAGCATATGTGTGAAGGATATTGGGAGACAAGCTCATAAGATCATTATTAGCTTTTATGTGAAAATGCCAGAAAAAAGTAATCATATTATTATAGAAGCCATTCTTCCTTTGGATATAAAACTTGCAAGTTTTTAACTGTTAAAAATATTCAGATACCTAAGATATATAAATATTCACTTTTTAGAGATTTGAGTTTATGCAGTAAAATTCAACAAGCTACTTAAAAAGCAAGATGGTTTAACATAAATGATAGAATTGTACTTGCCACCAGATGAAACCATTTTCAGTTTTTCAAACCCATATCTATGAGCCTAAGCTACAAGAAATAGACTGGGAGGGAATGGTCTCATTGTACTATCGCAATCAAATTACTGAATAATAAAATCTCACACAACAGCAATAAATGTTCCTAGCTAATCCACTTAAACTGAGTAGCAATTCATGGATACTAGGTAATAATTGCTAAATACATAGTAGACATGTTTGGATGCCCCTACCCCAAGTATACTTTCTTATATACTTATTACTTACACTCAACTTATTACTTTCTTATATGTTATCTTATTTGAATCTCACACACAAAAAAAGCCTTTTAAGGTAATCTGAAAAGAAAGTATTATTTCGATTTTGTGGATGAGAAAGTAATTGCCCAAAAAGATCATATAACACACAACTCAAAAGTGCTGAAGTCAAGACTTTAAAAAAAAGAAAATTTTAGATTTATAGCTTTACACCAGTTCTTCTGTACAGACATAGAGGACTGGATGATCTGTCTGTGAATAAAGAAAAGCCAACTTTATCTTCTTCATTACATGCAGATAGTAAATTTTGAATTTTAACAATTTATGAGATGTAAAAAAAATAATTACATAAAAATATTGTATTTAAGTATTAACAGTGCCTTTCATCTATAGAACATGGACAGTAATTTATCATCTTTCTCAATATTCTGGGCAAAGCAGGTGGCAATTTTATTAAATGTTCAGATCTATTGTTAGATGTATGTATGTAATGTATAGAAATATCAGTTAAGAGTTTTGAAGTAGCAGGCACCATGGCACATTGCTAGCAAAGTTATCAACTGGCAAAACTTGTTGGGAAGTAATTTGGCAATGTGTAACAAAAGCCTTAAAAATGCACATGATCTCTCATCCAGTTATTCCCTTTCTAATTTGTTCTAGGAAAATAGTTACAAATGTATATAAAAATGTGCCTGTAAAAATATGCTAATTATATGTTAACAAAATAAATTCACAAATGGATTGGTTAAATCAGAATAAATTAAACAATACAATGTACTGTTATCCCTCAGTATCTTCAGGGAATTGGTTCCAGGACCCCCACAACTACCAAAATCCATGGATGCTCAAGTTCCTTACATAAAATGGCACAGTATTTACAAATGTCCTATGCACATCTTCCGGTATACTATACATCATCTCTAGATTACTTACAAAATCGAATCCAAAGTAAATGCTATGTAAATAGTTGTTATACTGCATTGCTTTTTATTTGTAATGTTTTATATTACAAATTTGTGCCCCCCCCACATATTTTCAATCCTTGGTTAGTTGAATCCATGGATTCAGAACCCATGGATAATAGAGGGCCAACTGTAGTCTGTAAAACTGATCTGAAAAAATGTACAAGATATACTAAATGGGAAAAACAGATCTCTAAATAATTAATGCAGTAAGGTAACAATTTAAAGGCTATATACATGTATGTATATGTATGAGTGTATATGTGACTAGGCTAGTACACTAAAATATTAACAGTGATTTATAGGCAGTGATATTATAGATAAAATTTAATTTTATTATTTTCATATCTATATTTTCTAATCCCCCAAAATGATTAAGTAGTCTTCCTTTATTTCTACAACAGCATAAGTTAAATATATTTATAAATATATATAAAACATACATAGTGTATACATGTAACTTGTATATATTGGAGCTGTGGAAAACAAAGGATAAAATTTAAATTTACATATATCAGAGAGCTCTAGAGCCTTTGTGCATGCATATGGAAATATATTTTAAAGAAGAAAGAAATATGAAGAAGGCACAGCACACAAGATGAGTAAGGAGAGATAACAATAGCAACTCAATTAGGCAAAGTGTCTAGTATCAGAAAATACATGTGAATTGAGCAGTACATTTTAATAGCTACAATTTCTCACGTCTAATTAACAGAAAGTCTTAAAATATCAACAGCTTTGGAAGTCGTTTAGACAAAGTTTGCAGAAAAGTGAAAACAAGGATCATTGGAAGGACTGGAGATATTTTTGAGAATAAGAATCTTCAATCATATGCTAGTGCAAATCACAGCAGAAAACATAATATCCATGTAGAACTCTGATGCACACTCACCTGAAATATGTATCTCTGCTTGCCACACCTTAGAGGAGATAGAATGGAAACAGGAAAAGGGCAAATAAATTGGGAAACAGCAATTATAAGGGGTGAAATTAGGGTCTTTGATCTTCAAGCACATGAGCAGTTTAGAAAAATATTTTCCAAAGTTTATAAGATCATAAAAGTTATAAGATAAAAATGGCACCAACAGACCAAACTAATATGGCTAAAGTTTAAATAAGGCAGATCCAAGAAAAATATTGTGATGGAATAGATAAAATATATGAGATGCTTTATCCCATTGCATTTAGAATAAAACCTCAAATCCTTCCCAAGTGCCAGAAGCCACAGTATTCCTGGCTTCCACCTGCCTCTCAGATCTCTTCTCCTGTCATCCTCTGGTTCCCTGGTTCCTACCACCCCATCTTGTAGTTCCCTATCCCCTGGTTCCCTGGACTCCACCACCCCATCTTCTGGTACCCTGGGCACCGCTACCTCATCATCTGGCTCCCTGGAACCCGCCACCACATTCTCTGGCTTCCTATACACTACCACTCCATCCTCTGGTTCCCTGGGCCCCACCACCCCATTCTCTATTTCCCCATCCCCTGGTTGCCTGGACTCCACCACCCCATCCTCTGGCTCGCGGGATCCTACCACCCCACTCTCTGGTTCCCTGGGCCCCACCACCGCATCCTCTCCTTCTCTGGACCCCAGATTCCTCTAACGCACCTCTGCACTCGCCATTGCCTCTGCCTGGAATGCTCTTCTCCTAGATCTCCACCTGGCAAGCTCCTTTCCATCACTGAGGTCCCAGCTTAAAAGTCACCTCTTCACGAGGACCTTCCCTGACTGTCTTACCCAAGACTACTTGCTCTTGGAACTAGCCACTACTGCATTATTTAGTTTTATTTTCCTCATAGTGTTTATCACCATATGAAGTGACCTCATTCATTTATTTATTTGCATATATTGTTTTTCTCCCAAATAAGGATAAAATACATTAGTTATATCATCAAGGAGGCGTTCCCTGATACCCCAAGCGAGTTCAGATCACTCTGTTTTATCATTAATCTCCACCTCACCTTGTAATTTTTCTTTTGCAACCCAATTGTAATTTATTCATCTCTCTCTCGCTCTCTCTCTCCTCCCCCCCCCACTTCCTTCCACAGAGTTTCATTCTGCCTCCAGGATGGAATACAGTGGTGTGATCATAGTTCACTGTAACCTCAAATTCCTGATCTCAAGCAAGCCTCTCATTTCAGCTTCCTGAGTAGCTGGGACTCCAGGCGCAAGCCACCTCCCATGGCTAATTTTTTTTAATTCTTTGTAGAGATGAGGTCTCACTATGTTGCCCACACTAGTCTCAAACTCCTGGGTTCAAGCGATTCCCACTCCGAGCCCACTTCAGCCTCCTAAAGCACTGGGATTACAGGCATGAGCCACCATGCCTAGCCTGCCATTTATTTCCAGTATCTGTTCTTCTCTATAAATTCCATAAGGTAGGAACCACCGTGTGCTATCTTATTAATCACCTGTTTCTAGCATACAGAAAGCACTCAATACATACTTTTTTAAATGAATAATTGGCAAATAAGACAGAAAGAATGGGCAAGGAAAAAAAAAGTCAAAAAACCAAAAAGTTCCATGTAAGGAAAATTAGAGCATTATGTTAACCACTTCTATTTAGTTTTTCAAATACTACTGTTTCCTGTTAAAGAAAACTATAACAGACTCTAAACTCAATTCGTAATAAAATACATATGAAAATAGATTTTTTAAGTTTTCAGATCTGTAATTTAAGTTCTGTACTTTCTGATTCAGTTTTAGTAAATGGAATCCTGCAGGGCTTTAGAACCACAATTCTTCCAAATTAGCAGTTAAAATAACAAAAGGAATTCTAGATGAATAAAAAGCAGATGCTAAAGACAAAAACAGTAGAGCTATTAGGAGACACTTTAAAAATAAAGTTGAAACTGAAAAACATTTTGTGAAATAAAATCTTACTCTTTAGCAATCATGAAACTGTCTTTGAAGGTTCTGTTTAAACAACAACTTTGAAACATTTGTACTTTAAAGGTTTAGACTAATTCTTATGGAACACTGCAAATAATCTTTAAAGTCTTTTTACACTAACAGTTTATCTGGAGTAGCAGTATTTGAATGAATGCTATTTTTAGAAGATATGTAGCATTCACTTTTCTGTTAATCAAATGGGTCTTAGAATTACCTTCTCTATTCTCTTTCCATATAAAAGCAAATAAATGACCCCAGTATATTCTATATCTTAGACAAGTATGAGAGACGTGCTAAGCTATAGTGCCTATATCTGCTTCACAACATAAAGGTGATTTTAAAATTTGGAAGCCACAATGGTACCAAACTAGATACAGACAGAAGCTGATCAGATAAACTGCAGTGGTCAGGAAGTCACACCAACAGAGCAAACAACCTTCATCCTCAGCTGCTTAAAAGGAAGCACCATCCTTTGCCAAAATACAATCACAAGTGGCTAGACTGAACACAGAGAAGTGACATCTATTTCTCTCTGTTACTAAAGGCCCATACTTTCTTATGATTGACAACAAATGATGTAGGATAGAGATCTGGATGCAGAAAGAAACTTGAAAACTGTATTATAGCCAATTTTAGACTTTTATTAAATGCAAAGTTTTTCTGAAACACAATAGGAACATTTTCACTGAGTCAAAAGAGAAATTAGACATTCTGCATGCCTTGGATTTCAACTATTTTGCCTTTTAAAGTACATATGTTCCAAAATACACTGTATCTTGATCTTTGTGGATCAGGACTCACAGAAAAAATATATTTT
This sequence comes from Cephalopachus bancanus, assembly GCA_027257055.1. Classification (NCBI taxonomy): domain Eukaryota; kingdom Metazoa; phylum Chordata; class Mammalia; order Primates; family Tarsiidae; genus Cephalopachus; species Cephalopachus bancanus. The sequence continues at coordinate 8,074,047 of JAPVLO010000060.1, forward strand.
ATATCAGTTGATGAAAGTTATCCTTACTACATAAAATGAATATGTTAAGTTGCTATTTTATGTCTTCTTTTTTAATGCTGACTACCTACCACAAATTTACTTCATGACTGAGTAATGGGCTTACAGCTCGTAAGACACTGCTGTATATATCTACCTCTCTATCTCAGGCTATTCTCTACCACACCCTCCTGCACCATCCCACTACCTAGTTCTATTTTTTTTTCCCCACCTCCCCCGCCCCCAGTTCTATTCTTTTATAACACTGAACCACAAGTACCTGAAATATGCCAATCTCTTTTCTGCCTCAGGGCCTTTTATCTTGTTAGTGCTGCCTAGACCACTCCTTCCAAATCACTGCACCTTGTACCAGTCAGGTCTTGATTCAAAAGTCCCTTCTCAGAGGGGCCTTCATGACCACCTAATTTAAAGGAGCCACCATCTGCAATCCCAGCAGGGGTGAGGGGGCAGGAGTTCACTGTTCTTAGCATTGCTACAAAATCTGAATAACAAAATATAATGCAGGTACACATGAAAAAATATTTAGCAATTGTCACTTTCTGCCACCCTATGCCATTGCATAGATCATTTGATTCTAACTGTTCAAATTCTATTCCATTTGCTTCATGATGACTTTTCTAATTCTGAGAAGCAAGAACTCAATCTTACAATCTCCCCAAGTGCTTCACATTCTTTCAGACTACCTACCACATTATTTTTTTCATTCATTCAGCAAATATTTGAGTGCCTAATATGACCTAAGCAATAACAGTGAACAAAATAAACATCAATTCTTTTAACAGTTCAAAGTTTAGTAAGGGTGACAAATCTATAAACAAATAATTTCAACCGAATGTGGCAAGTACAATAAGAGATGTGTACTGGCCAGGCACAGTGGCCCATCCCTATAATCCCAGCACTTTGACAGGAGGATTGCTTGAGTCCTGCCTGGGCAATATGGCAAGACCTCATCCCTACAAAAAAAAATCAAAAAATTAGCTGGGCATGGTAGCATATGCCTGTGGTCTCAGCTATTCAGGAGGCTGAGGTAGGAGGATTGACTAAGCCCAGGAGTTTGATGCTGGAGTGAGCTATGATCGGGCAAAACTCTTTCTCCAAAAAAAAAAAAAAAGAATCAACTCACTCACTCTCTCTCTCTCTCTCTTTCTCTCTCTCTCTACTCTGATTATCTGCATAGATTTTTTAATTTATTTTATTTATTTTTCAACTGTTGGAGTCTTGCTATATTGTCAGGCTAGCCTTGAACTCCTGTCCTTAACTCTCCAGCCTTAGTGTCCTGAGAAGCTGGGACTACAGGCACGTGCCACCACAGCCAGTTCAAGTCTTTTTGAGTAGGGAAGGAAGGTATCGTAGAAGAGATTCCCAACCTGGTGGGTCTGGAAGGATCAATAGGAGTTTGCCAAGCAAACAAGGGGTGAGGATATTCACTGTAGAAAGAGTAGCATGTGCAAAGTAAAAAAAGGCATATTACCATTTTGAAATTGCTTGGTATGTTCATGAAAGGCAAGAGGCTAAAAGGATGTCTAGGAATGGGAAAGGCAACAGAGAAGTTAGGCAGATAAGTGCTAGATTATAGAAGGCCTTGTATGTGTCATTCCAGGGATTGTACTGTCGTGTATAGGGAGTCTAGAGTCTTAAATAGGTGAGTAAATCAACAGTTTAAGTTTTTAAAAATTCCGTCCTAAGACGGAGAAAATAATAGACTGGGGAACTGCCAGACCAGACTGTTAAAGACACTATTCCAATAGTCTGGCCAAGAAGTGAGGAGACACTAAACTAAAACAGGATCTAGTAACCAATGAATATGGGAAACGTAAGGGAGGGAGGAATGCAGGATAACTTGACTTCTGGTTGAGGTTTCAATATAACAGTATCATTAGAAAATAGGAGAAACCAGGAGGAAAGACAGCAAGTTCAGCCTTGGTCATGTTATTTGTGGGGCCTTTGAGATACACAGGTATAAATGTCCAGGAAACAAATGGGTTAAGCCTTAGAAAGTCTGAGATGAAAAATGAAATTTAAAAGTGAAACAAAGGTATTAGTAGAATCTATGAATGTGGACGGAATCAGCCAAAGAAACTGTGTAAGCTAAGAAATGAAAGTAAGAGGAGTAAATTCCAGAGAATGACACTCAAAAAGCAGGCAGTGAAAAAGAAGAGGAATGAATGAACATGAACCTCAGTTGGTAATGTAAACTTTAAGAAGTAATTACTGGATTTGGTACTTAAAAGGCCATTAGAAACCAAGCAAGAGCAACTACATTGAAGTCATTAGTGAGAAAGCCAGACCCAGACTTCTTTGTTGATACAAGTAAAATCATCATGCTTTCAAGCAGTTTACTCATAGATGGGAGGATTGGGCAATAACTGGATAAACACAGGATAGGGGGGCATGATTTTGTTTTATTTAGCTTGTGTAAGATGTATGACGAGCACTGAGGAAAAGAAACTTGAGAGGAAGATGCTGAAAGCTCAGGAAAGAGAGATAACTGGAAGCAAAATTTAACAGACGGGGGCAAATGAGAACACGAGAAAAGATAGAGGGCTTATCCTTCAACATCCCCCTCTCTAAACTAGAAATACGAGACTAAAGGATAGGTAAAAACATAGGTCAAAGTGTAGGTTGGGAGCACAAGGTTGAAAAGATTGCCTGTTAGACTTGGTCATCTGCTTAGAAAGAGAAATGAGGAGGTCAAAGGACAGGGTTTGTAAGGTGAAGATTTGAAAATGTCTCTGTAGGAAATGGGCAGGGGAAGACTGGGGGAACAAAACAGATTGCTGAGATATATGAACAAACAAGGGGCGCTGGGCAGGGTTTTGTTAGATTAATACCTATATCCATCTGAGAACAGTCATCGTTCTACCCTCCAGCACTTTTAGATGCTTAAAAAGATATGGTAATTCAGTGAATTAACTAGAATTCTGGTGCTCTCGAACTTGTGAGTAAATTAAAATCACCTACAGGCTTAAAATCCGAGCCCCATTCCTAGTCATTCAGAATTTCTAAGGGTGAAGCTCAAGCAAGTGAATTCCAGAAGCTCTCCAAGTGATTCTGGGGGAAATTCCTGTCAAAAATAAAAGGAAAAAAAAAAAAAAAAAAAAGCACGGACCTAGAGGGTAATCAGTTGGCTGGAAGAGAGCTGATCCAACAAACACCTATTATCAAAAGGCCCTTACACGAGCCCTGGGGCAGTGCTCTGCCACTCAGGAGGGTAAAGGCCCCAAGATCTAGGGAGATTCGGATCCGTGTGGGGTCAGTCACATACACACCACTTCACACTCTTAATGAAGCGCGTCCATGAGCTTGAGAAATGCAACGATGAACAATGCAAATATGAAATGTTTGTTCGAAATAATGTCTCACCTTAGGTTAATTAGACTCGATGTCTCCACCCTTAAACTTTGTTTCATTACTCTACAGGCTCAGGAGCACCTAAGAGGAATTCAGAGTGCTCCAAGACATCAGAAGACCGAGGAGACCACTGAACAGACCGTGGAAAGGTGGAAAGAGATAACGGGGCGAGGGGGAAGGGACGGAGACATCTCTGAGTGCCCTTCCGCCCAAGACGGGACGCTGCATAACCAGGACCCCAGAACCGTTCGTTCTTCTGGCCTCCCCAGGCACTCACCATATCTCAGGAACGCAGCACAAAGAAATCGGTATCCGTGCGACAGGAAGACACCGCCAACACCATCATCCGGTTACTCTGGCAACATAGCCCCGCCCACCGCCGGACACTACGTGAGACGCCACTGTCCCACCCCTTCGTCCCTAGTGGCTGGGCGTCCTCACATCTCCGTCCATCCAATCGACAGACCCGCCCCTCCACGCTGTTGCCTGGAGGGGGACGCCGTCTTCCTCGCTCCAACATCTTTACTTCCGTTTGGTTGACAGATGATCCGGAAGTTTAAGGGAATATGCGGCTTGCGCTCCAAATATTGGCCGTACAGCATTTTGTCTTACATCAGCCATCTGTCCACTTTTTACTCACTAAAGCCTTATACCGTATGTCCCATGTTTCTTGGGTTTAAACGCACTGCGGAATATGCTTGCCTTTCTCGTTTGGGATCGTATTCCGGAAGTGAAACACTGAGTCATCGGAAGTGATTGGGAGTGAGAGAACAGCCTGATGTCTGGAGGGCCTGGGTGGGTAGGCTTCGGAATGCGATAGGAGTGCGCGAAGTTAGCTCTGTTACACCGAGCCTGAGACCTGTGAAGCGAAGCTTCCTGACACAGGGAGAATCCGGATCTTAGAGGTAAATCCAAGAAGAAGCATATGGAACCGAGGGGCGAGTGGAAAGGGACGGAGGTCTGGGTGGGAGCTGGGTGGCCAGTAGCTTTGGATTTAAGGAGAGATTGTTGTTCCTCGAAGGTTTGTTCAAACAGGAATGGAACTTGGGCGTCGACTTCGGGTCAGCACAGGTTGACTGATTTGTAGCTTCCGTGCTTGGTACCCACTCCCCGGGCCCCTCCACTCGGTACTTGCCCGCAGATTCTCGCCGTGCCTGTACCTTTCTCAGAGCAGCTTCCAGGCGCGGTTTCAGGGGTCAGCGCTCTTACGAAGGGTCTTTGGGTCCCTGTTTCAGAGCGGCAGACGATAAGTGAAGGAAGGTTTGTGACTGTTTAGGAAGTTCAATCATTGGAAGACCCTGTGCTGAGCTGTATCGAGGACTGAGAGCGATCATTTGTTGTGATAAAATCGGTAGTCATCCAGTGTACTGCTTATCATATTGGTATCATTGCATTAGTATCGCCTTCTCATGTTCTACGGTCAATCTGTCTGTACTGTAAGGCCGTGCATACATTTCTGAGAGCATGTGCTCAGTGTATGTTTTTCTTACCCCTAAAAGCTATCCCATTTTAATTTTTTTACCATAAAAAGTACAAATTAAGTTATCTTGAGTAATATGTGTGTCTCTTGTTAAACATCGGAACAGAAGCTCCTCTCTGATACATATATATATAGTGAGCAAATTGTGTTACTACGTCTCCTAAGAAAGTAATTACTTTACTATTCCCTTTGTCTTATGGACCATACAAAAGCCCCTACAGCAGCCTCACTGCCATTGCTCAACTCAAATTTAGGACACATCTCTGACAATTTAGAGTGTATTGGTATGAGCGGTGAAACAGTATTTACAAGTAAAACAATCCCAACTTTTTTGAGACATTTGTTCTCAAAAAATGCCAGCCGTGAGAAGGGGATATAAGGGACACTTCCCTGTCTACATGAATGTATACTAAATGCAGAAGCAATTAAAAGATCATAGCCTTTAAGTTAGACGCACTCAATGAATGTGTTTATATCATATTGTTTTAATTCTTTCATATGTATACATTTCTAGGTTTTTCAGTAGAAGTCTTGGAGTACATTTTCCTTGATTAAGGGGAAAAAATGACTACTCTTAAAAGTTTAGAAACCAAAGGTAAGTGTTCTTCTTTTGATAATAATTCTTTTAAAAACTTGAAATTTTTGACAATATTTGAGGTTTATAAAATTTGAGGTTTATTGATAAACCTCATGGACCCCTTGGGAATTGTTTGTATTTCAGATCTCTTCATGTTTAGTTGGTAGTGCAGCGTTCATATTTTAGTACTTCAGATATACAAGTGACATTAACATCATGAGATAGTATTTATTAGAGACCATTTTAAAATATTTATTGTAAAGACAAAGTTTAACAGCTATGTTCCCTATCCACCAAAGTTTAACAGCTATGTTCCCTATCCAATAAATAAGAATATGCATTTTTAAAGACTTATGTAAATATTCAACTAGCAGGTATCAAAGATCTCTTTTATGTTATATTAGTTTGATACGGTTGCTATAACAAAGTACTATATAAACTCTATGCCTTAAACAACAAAAAATTATTGTCTCGTATTTCTAGGGACTAGAAGTCCAAGACTGAAATGTCAGCACGGCTGTGCTTCTGAAGGCTTAGGAATCTGTTCCAGACCTCTCTCCTGGCTTGGTTTGCTGGCAATCTTTGGTGCTCTTTGGCTTGTAGAGGCACCACCCTCTACAAGGTAGATCTCTACCTTCATGAAGGTAGAGATCTACCTTCATGTTCACATACTGTTCTACCTGTATGCATGTTTCTGTGTCCAAATTCCCCTTTTTTATAAAGATATCAGTCATGTTGGACAAGACACCCACTTCTTTATGATTTCATCTTAACTAATTACCGTTTCCAAATACAATCTGATTCTGAGGTTTGGGGTGTTAGGATTTCAACATATAAATATTGGATGGACACAATTCAACCCATAACACTTGCTAAATGCAGTAGTCACTTTTTAGTCCTGCCTTGCATGTCCTCTCTATAATATTTAATACTGTGGAACATTCCCTACCTTTTGAAATACTTCCTTTCCATGACAGCACTTTTATTCTCAGCCTACTCTATAGTCCTTCACTGTCCGATGCAGTAACCATATGTGGCTATTTGAATTTAAATTACTGTCTTTTAAAAATTAAAAATTTAGTTCCTCAGTCACACTAATCACACTTCAAGTGCTCAATAGCCAAATGTGACTAGTGGTTATTATATTTTTAGCACTGCAGAAAATTCTATTGGACAGCACTGCTTAGCTGTATCTTCTGTTTCTTCTTCAGCCTTTCCTTCAGGTTTATTTTTTAAATATCAGTGCTTTTCAGCCCTCTTTCTCTTCTGCTTTTAGAGCTTCAGTAATTATCTATAGGAACTACTTCCAAATCTATAGCCCTAAACTCTTCCCTTGTGATTCAGATCCTTATAGACTACAAGCTACTGGCCATCTTCATATAGATATAGGAAGCAGTTTTAACATGTCCCAATGTGAATTCCTCCTGACCCAGCTTATCCTTTGGGTGGAATGAGTTCTGCTAGCTGGGACTGCAGTGAAAAATGGGGAACTATTTTCTAGAAGTCAGTTTTGCAGCAAGCAGACATCTAGTAACAAACCCTTTAAAAGGAGGTTGAAATATGTTTAGGAAACAAGGAAGAAAGATTATGCCAATAAATACTTAATTGAATTTAACTCAGCTGTGCTACAGCATTTCCTAAGTCACTAGAAAGCTATTACAGTACTAGAATAAGCAAATCAGAGACTGTAATGAAGGTAATAAACTGGGATTAGTGGAAAAGCAGAGCAATTAAGTGATAACTAATATGAAAGCAACCAGCATGGTATATGTCAAAAAGCAAAAACTAAATAGAGTATTATGATTAGTGATTAAAAGTTAGTTATTGCAAGGCCTCTGTGAAATTAAATTACTTTTTATTATGTGTTAATACTTCTTTATAAAGAGGATTAGAATAATGAGGTACATTACAAACATTATTTCATTTGATCTTAATTATCCAGTAAAGAAGAAAATTCTAAAATTAGCCCTATTACTACTCAATATAGTGTCTATTTTTAGTGAACAAAAGTTACTTGTATTGCAAAGTATGAGAAAATATGTACTTATTATGGTTGACATTTATCAGTTGTCTGTACTTTCTGTAATTGCCTTAGGAGAGAAACACAATTGTTTGGTATAGTGACAACTTCCTTTTAGAGGATGTTTGAGCAATACTGTCATTAAAAGAGAGATGTATCATGGCTGCTAGCGCTCTTCCTAAAAGAGAGACACGTGATGAATAGTAACAATTAGAAAGTTAAAATTGAAACCCAAAACTTTTATTTGCTGTAAGAAAAAAATTAAAATTAAAGCTATTAAAGTCAGAGCCAGACAGGTCTGAGACATTTAAATATTTATGATTCCATAAAATGGTCGCCTAACTTTAATCCTAGTTCTGTAGAATACAATTGTTAGGTTAAAAAAAGGTTCCATGAACAGGTAAATTGGGAAAGGCTGGATTAAAAGAGAGGTTATACTACAGGACCTCTCAGAGTCTTTAATATACTAATGTACACTGTGAAGCTCCAAAGAGATGCAACATGCCACATTGCCCACACTTATTTGACCAGGAGAATTCTTTATCCATAGAGTCTGTGACAAGAAGAAAGTTTGGATTCTACTTCAATGAATGTTGATCTAACTCTTAAATATTTTCTGTAATGTGTTTGTCTAATTTAGCACTAACTAACTAAACTTTATTAGGTGATATGGTGATGTTTAAACGAGTCTTGATTTAAAATTACCAAGTTATAATCAATAATTTGTTTTATAGCTGAAGTTGCAAATGTTCCAGAAAGTCTGTCAGATTATAACTGAGTTAGGAATTAATGATTTGGTGTGGAAGAAAAAAATCAGTTTTAAATGAGTTTGTTTGTGGATGTTCGAATGAAACTCTCTAGGTAGTGTATTAAGAGATTAAGGAACTTCAGTAAGAAGTTCATTTATTTATTCATCTTTTTGTGCCAAGGACCATTTCATCAGCTGGTGATACAAAGATCAGGATGCAGTCCTGACCCCGAGGAACTCCTAAAAGTCAAATCTGCAAGAGAAACAAATTACTTTTAAAATATAGATGACAGTATTTGCATTATTCTGAAAGCACCAAGGGATGGGAGGAGAGTACGGTTAAGTGATTTTGGAAAGTCACACAATGCATGGCAGTAGAGAGTTAAATTATTTTAACTCAGAATATGGTATTCTTTCCATTCCCCATTCTACTGACTTGGAGTACACGTCTTTGTAGATTTACAGTTGTATGAATAAAGGAGAAATATTTACTCAATGACAGATAGTTAAATATTCTTTTTGTGTCAGTATTCTAGAGCAGGGTTTGGCAAATTGTGACCCTCAGTCCTCCTGAGAATATGCAGTCAGCCAAATACTGTCCTGAATTAAAAAGTATTCTGTTCTTATTATTAGACCTATGTTACAAAAAAACTGTATTCAATTATTATTATTATTATTACAGATATAATTTTATCAGTAAATTTTTTTCCTCCTCTTATGTAAGTACCTATATAGTATCCTTAATTTTACTCTTGGTCCACAAAGCCTAAAATATTTACAATCTGGCCTTATACAGAAAAAGTTTGCCAGCTTCTATTTCAGAATGTTAGACTAGTAACCTTATTGGTTCTTTCCCTGCATTTCACCAATCCTGGAGGAAAGCAGTACGACTGAACAAACCTCAGATATATTTTAATCCATTGATAAGTTATCATAGGTGGAAAAAAATGGTAGAATAATTTAGGGAAGTTTTGTTAGCTCCCTTCAAAGTGGGAAGAATAGGACTGATGTTTTGCTTTACATATGCATTCATCATAATTATGGAGCTGGTACCATAGATCTTTGTCTTGAGAGAAGGTAGTTGTTTATGAATGTGGCCTGGATTGTGCCTAGTTCATATGTAATAAAGGTTTCTATGTGTGTCACAAAGAAAACTAGAATTATGAGAGTGGCCAGGTGAGAAAATGTAAGGCCCTCGCTCTCACTGCCTGCTTGACCATGCACATTAGCTAGAATCATAGTTATTACTGAGAGGGAGCTGTCATATGATATATAGTACAACTTTCGTATTCATAATTGCTTGAGTAAGTAGAACAGTTTAAATAAAGTTAAATAAATTGTGTTTTAAACAGTTGACTTAATTTCTTGATTGGAATTTTACAAGGTATTTTGTTTGAAAAGAGACTTCTGTTAAATACCCATTATTGTTGCTTTGCCTTAACTATTTTGTGTTTTGTTCTTGAATCTCCATTATTTAAAATTCCTACTCAAAAACGTTACAACTTGCTTAGGAGTCTTATTTAAGCATAATGGAAGTACCATCACACCTGCTTATTTCCATAGTCTCATTGGGCCTGAGGCATGTCTCCAGTGTGTCTTTTTGCTGGTGATGTTTTTGATTAATCTATAAGTGAAACATTATTCTGCATTCCTTCTTAAGTGTCAGAATGCATTACTGACAAAGTTACATTTACATTAAAGTTGGACAAACTTAAAATCAAATTTTAGTTCTCCTTGTGAGTGCTACCATGCTTTGTTTTAACTAATATATGGAACTCTTTATTTCTAAAGTAGTCCTTTGCTTATCTTTATGAAAGTAGAGTGAGTCCTAAGGCCCTAGGGGTGTTTTGGTTTAAATTTAATATAGAAATGACACTATTTTATTCTACCATAAAAGGTTTTATAAAATAGAACATATTAATTACACACCATGTGTCTTGCCACCTGACATTGAACTACCATAACTCAGGATTCCCAGAACATTGTTACATACATAGGAAAATTTGGGGGGGGACAATCTGTTGAATGAAAAAATAGTCCTAAAGTCTAGTGATATACCTTTAAGACTAGCATAAAATAATAAAAGTCAGAATTATATCTTATGACGTTAAATAAACTTTATCCCCTTTACCAACATCTAAAGTTTATTAGGATTTTTTTTAACAAAGCTTATTAGAAAAAGAAAGGGAAAGACAGAAAGACATGCCAGAGCTGGCGTGAGCGAGAGAAACTGCCTTATTAGGATTTCTAAAAGATAATAAAAGAAATAGAACCTAACATGTGACAAGTGCTTAGTGTGCCAAAAACCATTTTAAATACTTTACATTCACTTTTAAGTATTGTATTAAATCATATGTGGTAAGCATGCAAAAATAAATAAGTAAGGACATAAGGAATGAATTTACTACTACATTGGTAGAGTGACTTTGGGAGTCAGTTTGCAAAACAGATCTTCACCAGACAGATTAATTCTGTGTTTGGGAATTTGAAAGTTGAAAAAACTATAGGCATAAAAATGTTCAACCAGCCGGGCTCGGTGGCTCAGCCTGTAATCCCGCACTTTAGAAGGCCGAGGTGAGTGGATTGCCTGAGCCCGCGGGTTCGAGACCTGCCTGGACAACTTGGCGAGACCTCATCTCTACAATAAATCAAAAAATTAGCCGGGCATGGTAGCGCGCGCCTGTAGTTCCAGCTACTTGGAAGGCTGAGGCAGAAGGATCGCCGGAGCCCAGCAGGTCAAGGCTGCGGTGGCGGGAGCGGCCACTGCACTCCAGTCTGGGTGACAGTGAGACTCCAACTCAAAAAAAAAAAAGTTCAAGCATTATTTATTACAGTGAAAAATTGAAGTCTAAATATCCAACAATAGAATAATAATTAATAATGATACATTAAAGAATATATTCTAACCATAAGATGAAAAATATATTAGGCTTATACAATTTATTATGATTACAACTATATAAATATTGAAGAAATCTGAAGTAATGAGAAATTATTTTAGAGTGATGAGAATATGAGTAAATTTATCCTTAATGTCTTTTAAAATGAAATGTTTTTTTAAATAGTGATAGAAACCAGAGAATATGTGACTCTGAAGATGATCTATTCTGTAGTTTCTGTGTTTATATAATAAAGTTTGGAAGATGAAGTTCTTTAAAAAGTAGAAACCTAACAAACAAACCTCGGGAAAAGTATTCTTGTTGGTTATTATTTCCTCTTGCTGTAAACAGGTAACTTTTTCAGCATTTTCTTAACATTACCCTGAGCAAGCTTACCATTTCTATGGTGCTTTGGTGGTAGAATTTCATTTCTAAGACCAGGAGCCAAAGTGACAGCATAAGCTGCTTTAATTTGGAATGTTACAAATTATGTGATCTTTCTTTTAATATGGCTTTGTACTTCAGAAACTCTTAAGAAAGGTTTAATTTCAGAAAGACCTTATTATCACTCTTACCAAACTAAATAAGTTCTCCTAACTGCATGTTTACAGTGAAACATGATTAATATTTGATATATCAAGGATATGATGATGTTAAATAGTAATTGAGACTAAAGACTTTGGCTTTTTTTTTTTTTTTTTTAAGCTGGGAATTCTTTTTCAGGTCTTTATCTTAGGAGATTACATTATTTATTTGTATATATGGTTTGGCTAGAGAGTGTGAATTGACCAGACAGTAGTTTATGATTGTTCTTAATGTTTCTATAAACATAAAATTTCTATTGAAGTATTTTTATATCACTTATTGAAAAATTATTATATATTATCCTGTAGCATTTTATCTTTTGATATGTATGTCCTGTCTCCTAAATTAGATAGTGTATTTCTTGAGTATGATGGTTGCTCTACCTCATAGAATATCTGACCTACATTAGGCACCCAGTACCATATTTGCTGCCTGTGATCCCTCAAAGCTCATCATTATGACCACTGTTACTGAACTGCATGCTTGTCCTTTATCCTTCCCCTTATCATCATTCATTTATTGTTCATCAGATATATTGAGTACTACAAGCAAAGCACTTTTAGGGGAACATAGTGCACTTGAAATAAGTAGAAAGCCAGGAGGGGGGATGAGACATCAATAAAATGATTTGAGTATGATTTTTTTTTTAGTTGGAGTCTCACTCTGTCACCCAGACTGGAGTGCAGTGGCTGCTCCTGGCCACCGCAGCCTCGACCTGCTGGGCTCCGGCGATCCTTCCGCCTCAGCCTTCCAAGTAGCCGGAATTACAGGCATGCGCTACCATGCCCGGCTGGTTTTTTATTTATTGTAGAGATGAAGTCTCGCCAAGTTGCTCAGGGGGTTATCGAACTGGCGGGCTCAGGCAATACACTCACCTCAGCCTCCCAAAGGCGTGGGATTACAGGCTGAGCCACCAAGCCCGGCAGAAAATGACTTTTTACTCTAAATTTTTTTCCATTCTTTTTAGTGCCAGTAATTCTGAGTATAGGCTATAGCGTATCTTGGCATTTCTTTTTGGTAACTAGTTGGTATTTTGTTCTCCCTTTGCTAGTCACCCTTAATTCAACCCCAATCCGAGGAGCAGGAGATGGAATGGAAACTGAAGAGCCACCTAAATCTGTTGAAGTCGCCTCTGGGGGCCAATCCAGAAATTCGCATCACAGCCTACAAAGTCCATGGAAGAAAGCAGTTCCTTCAGAGAGCCCAGGAGTTCTTCAGCTAGGAAAAATTCTCACTGAAAAAGCAGTGGAAGTCGAAGCTGTAAGAATATTAGTTCCCAAAGCTGCTATTACTCATGATATCCCCAGCAAAAATGCAAAGGTTAAGTCTCTGGGACATCAGAAAGGAGAATTCCTTGGTCAGTCAGAGGGTGTTACTGACCCTAATAAGGAACTCTCAGAGGTAAAGAATTTATTAGAAAAGCTCAAGAACTCTGAACAAAGGTTACTGCAGGACAAAGAAGGTCTTTCAAACCAGCTCCGAGTACAGACAGAGGTAAGCACAGCACAGCTGGAACTTCTAAACCTGTCATTAGAAAATTTGTCATTTATCTAAAATGCTTCCTCTTAAATGTTTCATTCTCAGAGTCTCTAGAGAGAGTCTATATTGGGAACTTATACCCTAAATTTCAGAGAGGATGGAGGTGTGAGGTTCTTTGGAAAGCACCACTTACAAGTTGTAAAAGCAGGTTGCAGTTATAAACTGCCAGACCAAAGACTGACCAAGTGAGACTGTAATTGACTAGTTAGCAGTTCATGTTTTTAAGAATCTATAAATTCCAAGTAATTTGCCTATGTATTCCTGATACTTGGAATAAAGATAATGGTGGTATAAGTTACTGTGTCTTCATTGTAAATGTAAAAGAATCTGTAATGCTTAATTGTGTTGCTTTAATCTTTACACCTTAGTAAAAATTGCCTTACCCCCCTTGTTTCTCAGTTAGACTATACATATTTTTGCTAGATGCGAGTCTTCATAAGTGACATCATGGTTAGTGATTCTTTTCCAAATACATTTTTAAATAACTAACTTCTAATTACAAAAAGTAGTACATATTTGTTTGTAAACATGTTAGAAAATACAGAAAAACACAATGAAGATAGTACTACCTATAATCATACCATCCAGATATGCCTGCATAATTAAACATATTGAATTCATTTTGTCAAATAACTCACTTTTTTCCATTATTAATGTTTTCCCATGTCACAGAAGATTCTGTTATAATATTATTAATAGCAACAGTGTTCTTCAATGGCTGCCTATATACCAGTACCTATTATTGGACATTGTTTTAATTTTTTGCATTTTTTAATAACAGTGTAAAGTGTATACTTACAGGTATCCTGGATTACTGCCTCACTTAATTTCTTAAAATCAAACTCTTAGGATGCAATAGATTAACTTATAAATGTTAAATTTAAAAACCACATAAGAAATTCTCTGTCATATTTTTTTTAGCAAAATTTAATTGTTTTCTGATTATTTTTTCCTTTAAGTGTTGACTGGAAGCAGTTTATTTTCATGATAATGATTTTTACTCTTATTACAAAAGGCTCAGTTTAAACCACATGGACTGTAGGTAAAGATATATAGAGAGAAGTAGAGAGCTATCATTTGTATATATCATGAAACTTAAATATTTAATTTTACTTTTTTATATACAGTTTAAGTAATGGAGGTCCAAATTACACAAACATTGTCTCCTTTTGTTAATTTTGTTACATTAAAGTCAGGACGTTACTTTGAGCTTGTTGTATTGGTCATGTTTTCTTCTAGGTAAATCGTGAATTAAAAAAGTTGCTGGTGGCTTCTGTTGGGGATGATCTTCAGTATCACTTTGAACGTCTAGCCCGTGAAAAAAATCAGCTTATTTTAGAAAACGAAGCCCTAGGTCGAAACACAGCTCAGCTTTCAGAACAGTTAGAACGTATGTCAATACAGTGTGATGTATGGCGAAGTAAATTCCTCGCAAGCAGGTATTTCCTATTGTAAATAGTATTTCATTCCCTAGGTTTTGCTGTATCAGGTTTTTGACCTATAACACAAGAAAGTAAATTGTAGTGTGAAAATTTCTGAGTAAGGTCATCATAGTGCTTCATATATTAAGGTGTAAACTCACTCTCTTCTAGGTCACACAGTCTCCTTACATGGAAACATTTAAGGACCCTCCCTTATTCTTAAATTGTAGGGAACTATACAGTAGAACTCACTCCTACTACAGTGTTTAAGACCAAAACAAAACTGTAAACTTAGACATCTAGTAAATATTAAAATCACAAACCGGGCTCGGTGGCTCAGCCTGTAATCCCGCGCCTTTGGGAGACTGAGGTGAGTGGATTGCCTGAGCCTGCGGGTTCGAGACCCGCCTGGGCAGCGAGACCTCATCTCTACAATAAATCAAAAAATCAGCCGGGCGTGGTAGCACATGCCTGTAATTCGACTACTCGGAAGGCTGAGGCGGAAGGATCGCCGGAGCCCAGCAGGTCGAGGCTGCGGTGGCCGGGAGCAGCCACTGCACTCCAGTCTGGGCGACCGAGTGAGACTCCAACTAAAAAAAAAAAAAAAAAAAAACCACAAAATTATTTTTCCGTTCTCAAATATTTATCCCACTCCCTAAGATAATGTTATTCATTCTTCATGCTGTGTACTCATGGCTCTTCTCCCCAACCTTATTCTGTCTGTGCACAAAAAGAAAATTATAACATTTTTATAGCATACTGGATGAGGCTTCTCCAACAGAGATGAGAACCCCAAAGCCCCATTCCAGCCCTCTGAACAGAGTTGGGAAACTCTGCTATGTATTATAATGTTTTGTCTATTTATCCCCTCTCTGACTCAACTTTGAGTTATTGGAGAACAGAATCTGGATGTTGTCCATCTGTGTATATCTAGTACTTAACAAATTATTTTACATGTATGTTTACTAGCTGGAGAGTCTCACAGAACACCAGTGGTTTCCAGGCTGTATTTTAAGAACCACTGATTGTGATAACTAAATTTTTAGAAAAGTGTTTATGTCTTTATAGCTATGATACTTTCTAGTAGTTGTTTACTCTCTTAAAGTCCTTAATTTATTTGTCTCCTAATTGTGCAAGTATAGGTTGCTCTTCAGAAAAAGAACTTAATATTTATTGAATTAGGATGAAAGCTAATTAATTCTTATTTCACATTTTTTAGACATTGCAGTAAATGCAATTATTGAACATTTTAAGAGATAGATCATACATATGTTATACAGATTGCAGTATAACTGCAGTAATTTTTTAACATCCTGGTCAACACTAATAGGAACATATTTTTTAATAAAAATTATACTTTATTGATATTTAAATTATTTTACTATTTCACTGTCAAAAGTTGTTTGACATTTATTGAAGGAATTTGTTAGTAACAAAGTCTGAGACTTGAATTTTAGTTCTAAGGCTTTCAGCTAAATAACCATACTTTAAAATTTTGCTTCACTTCCATCAATAGAGAAATGGTTAAAGTTAAAGTTTTTTTGTTTATTTTTAAGGGAATGTGCTACTATGGAAAAATCTTCAAGATAAACTATTATGTGAAAAAAGTAAGATGTAGAAAAGTTTGTATTGAATAATCTCTTTTTGTAAATACAGTGGGTAGATTTATTGTTAACACATGCTTATATGTTAATATAAGTTGTTTTTTTCTGGAAAAGTGTGTAATAAGCTTTACTGGTTACATATGAAAGAAGGATGGGGATGCTGGGCAGGAGGAAAGACTTCATGTAAGCCTTTCTAGATTGATACTTTGCTGAGGGCAAAGAGGTAATTGAGTGGTAATTCATTTTTGTTTTCTTTTTTAAATCTGTCTGTATTTAAAAACATTTAGAGTTTTTTTTTTTTTTTTTCAAAATTTGGTCAACCTAGAGTTAGAATGAAATACATTCCACAAGTCACTGTAGAGGAAAGCTAAAATAACTTTTGCCTTTGTCATTTGGTAAATGAATATTATAACTGGATCCCTTTAATGAACTCTAAGTTCATAAACATATTTAATGTTTTTTAGTGAAAATTTGAAAACTGAGAATTTGACTATGCTAAAGCTGTTAGCTTTTGAAAATGGCAGTCACAAAGTGGTATATCAACTTCTTTACGCTGCGTTATTGTCAGAGAATTTGTGTGTAAGATTTAATCTTTTTTCAGGGTAATGGCAGATGAGTTAACCAACTCAAGAGCAGTTTTACAACGTCAAAACCGTGACGCACACAGTGCTATACAGGATCTCCTGAGTGAACGGGAACAGTTTCGTCAGGAAATGATAACTACCCAGAAGTAAGACCCTTATTTACATTCTGAACTCTTCTGTTTTCTCCTGCAGTTTTTGTTACTGTATAGTTTTTCTCGTATTTCTATATTTGATAACTTATTGAACATTTATTTTGAGTAGCACTTTAAAATAGGTGCCCTGGGAAGAAGGAAGACTAAAAACATTTTAAGAGGCAGATCATGCATGTTATACTGATTATTGCAATATAACTGCAGTAACTTTTTAACATCCTGATCAACACTAATAGTAACATTATATTTTTTAGTAAAAATTATACAGCTTTATTGATATTTTAATTTAATATTTCAATGTCAAAAATTGTTTGATATTCATTTAAGGAATTTGGTAGTAACTAAAGTCTGAGACTCATAGAAGACATGCTTCCCATATTCTTAATTGGGGAGATAATTAGTTATATCTATAGAAGAAATCTCTGGATGTCTTTAAAAGCAGTTTTTGGTTACAATTGCATCAGATTTGTAGTTTTTGGTAGCCAAGAAGTATACCTGTCTCTCCTATAGAAGGAGATCTTTTTTTGAGGACTTTCTACAATATTAGAGCTTATTTTCATGTCCATAGTCTCCAGAACTACCAAATCTGATAGTCTTCCTTAAAAGCTCCTTATATTTTTATATAGTTGATTTCTTACAAATGGAATCAGTAAGCGTCAAAGAGTAAATTATAGGGGAAATTAGAAGGAAGAAAACACAGTATGTCAGCATTTGTGGGAGGCAACTAAAGCAGTGTTTAAAGGGAAATTTATAGCTTTAAATGCTTATTTTGGAAAGGTCTCAGGAATCTCTGCTCCCTCTTTAAGAAACATGAAAAGCAAATTAAATCCAAAGTAAACAGGAAGGAAAAAAATGATGAGAACAAGATTGAATGCCACTTCTTTGGAAAGATAAACGTAAGAAACCTCTAGCTAGTTTAATTAGGAAAAAAGAGAAGATACTTCATTACTCGTATTAGGAAGGGGGGATACACTACAGACTCTGTACATATAAAAGGATATACAGAAATGTTATGAACAACTGTGTCATTAAATTTAGTAATTTAGATGAAATAGACAAACACCTTGACAGACAAATTATCAAAGGCTAGTCAAGAAAAAAATAGATAACCTGAATAGCTCTAACCCATTAAAGCAATTGAATTCATAGTTTAAAACTTTCCAGTAAAGGAAGTTCCAGGTCTAGATGACTTCACCAGTAAATACTAGTAAACATCTAAAGAAGAAATAAAACCAAATTTACACGAATTCTTCTAGGAAATGGAAGAGAAAGACAGAATTTTCAACTCAGTTCAGCATTATCTTGATATCAAAACTATAGATGTTACCAGAAAACCACAGACCAAAGCCTCTAATGAACATAGTGCAAAAAATTCTTAACAGAATTTTAGTGAGTGAAATCCAACAATATAGAAAAAAGTGTATACATTAAGACCAAGTAAGATTAATCTCAGAATTGCAGATTGCTTTAACATTCAAAAATCAATTAATGTAACTCATCAAAAAAAATACTACATGAATGTCTCAGTTAGTTGCACAAATCAAGTAAATAGTTCCTATACTAAAATGTGAAAACTAAAAAAAGTACTATTTGATTGATTTTCAGATAACAACCTAGTAGATTGACATGTGCTTCCTGCAGTCTAACTTATTTGACCAGATATCTTAATTTAGGAACTCTGAGAGAGTAAGATGTGGAGAAAAATAATATATAGTTTCAGAAGTATGGTTCTTAGGGTGGGCATGGTAGCTCATGCCTATAATCCCAGCACTTTGGTAGGCCAATGTGGAAGGATTGCTTGAGTCCAGGAGTTTGAGACCAATCTGGGCAACATAATGAGACCCCCATCTCTAAAAAGCAAAAAATTAGCTGGGCAGGTAGTGAACACCACCTGTAGTCCCAGGTACTTGGGAGGCTGAGGTGGAAGGATTGCCTGAGGCCAGGAGGTCAAGGCTGCATTGAGCCATGATCATGCCACTGCACTCTAGCCAGGGCGACAGAGTGAGACCTCAACTCAAAAAACAGAAAAACAAAAATGTTTCTCATTTATTTATGATTACTGATTTTTATATTTTGTCCTCTTAGTAATATTCAGTGTTGATGTGTGTTCTATGCAGATTATTGGAGGAGCTTTTAGTCTCTTTACAGTGGGGAAGAGAGCAAACTTACTCCCCTAGCGCACAACGCCACAGCACAGCAGAACTGGCATTAACAAATCACAGGTTGGCAAAAGCAGTACATTCTCATCTTCTGGGAAATGTTGGCATTAACATTCAAAAAGAGATTTCATCAACAGTTGAATTCTGCAGCACCCCAGCTGAGAAAATGGCTGAGACGGTAAACTATATTATGTTTTGTGATGTTAACTTCTAAGACTGTTCTCTGACTGAAAAGTGACACATTATAATGGAAAGTACATGACACAGGAATTAGGAAATGTGGGTTCTAAACCTGATTTTCATGCTAATGAGCTGGTAACTTGGGGAAAGTTATTTCCTTTTCTGAGATTTAATTTTCTCTAATATTATTGCTCTATTTTTAAGGATTAAAAAATGTAATTGTTTTTAAAGCAGTCCTATTTTTAGATATTGAATCATTTGTAATCCCTTTCTTGAGTTCATCTTGATATAAAACAACTGTGTGGAATTTTTAATGGCGTAATCACTAGTAGGTTAGATTCCTTCTTATCTAAGAAATTAATTAACTCCCACATATAGATGGGAATGTACCAAATACTACTGAATCAAATAGTATGACCATGGTACCTGTAGCCTGGATGAATTCAGGGTCCATGGAGATGAACTAGCAATACCGTGGTCTCAGTTCTGTGACAATAGCCAAGTTCACCTCCATTGCAACTTCCATGTCCCCATCTTGGGCCTTGTCATTTACCAGAACTCTTCCATGATTACAATCTTCATCTCTCTCGTGTTCTACCTCAACTTCTTTTCTTTCCAGCTCTGATTCTTTCATTCCAACACCCCTGAATGTGAGCACATCTTTGATTGTGTCATTAATTTTATTCCCTTGATCCCTACATCATTTTCTTTGTGTCAAGCTCACTTTGCTAGTTTCTCTTCCTGCCCTCGCTTGCCTAGACTTCCATTCATAAGTGCCTTACTTGCTTATCCTCTCCCCAAGTATTCTGAAAACCCCAGACCTGTGCCAATTCAGAGTTTGCCTTCTTTCAAATATTAACCTCACATTCAGCAGATAACCTTGGTTCCTAATCCACAGAAGAAAAAGAAAGTGAAAACTGTCTGAGATCCTACTTGATGATCCAGATGCCCCCTGTATGGTAACCAGCCTTACATACATTTCTCTCAGAAAAAAGGTGTTCTTCTTCTTCTCCAAAGCATAGTCCACTCAAAGCTCCAGCTTCCCCACATCAGTTATTCCTTTTCCTTATTGGTCTCTTTCCTTTCGGCTTAAGAACATATCTGTTATTCTTCTAGAAAAGAAAAATTTTCCCTCTACTATATGATCTCTGGAGATGGTTTTATCATCTTTTTATCCTTTTACATCCAGGAATCCCAGACAGTTGTTCATGTTTGTTTGTACTTAACCATCCATCCCTCAATTCCTACCATCACTTAAACCTACAGAAGACTTACTACCCTAGTCTTCTAAAAAAGCACTCTTACAGAGACATGAATGTTTACTGTCATCTTTTTCTGTATCGAGCATTCCTTCCTTGAAACACCCCTGACCTCTGACATTACTCTTTCTTGGTCCTCAGTCTACCTCTCTGAGCTCTTCAGAGACGTCTTTCCTCCTTTAAATGTTGACACTTCATAGAAATCTGTTCACCATCCTTTTCAAACCCCTTTCTTTTCTAAACACCATGCCCTACCAGCTCTTCACTATTTTTGACCATTCTTTCTCAGTATTTGAAGGGGAGGGGAATATCTTCATCCTGTGACCACTCATGAGCTTTCTTCATATAACATACTTTCTATGTTCTCTAAGGATCATTCTATTCCCATAGCTTTATGCTTGTGGCTTTTCCATCTGAGACATTTTTTCAGAGTCTGAGAGATTTATATCCAGGAGGACATTTCCATCTATTTGTTCCACAAATGGCTAAAAATAGAACAGCCTTTTTTTGCCTTTTGTATTTTTACACCTTCTTCCCCTAAGAGAAACCTTCTTTGCCTGTATTCCACATCTTAATGAACTATACTTATTGTATATTGAAGTTTTCATGAACCCATAAAATAATGCATATAAAGCCCGTAGCAGGTCCCTCTGTTGTCATTTCTCAATAAATAGTAGCAATCACTTTTATTATTTCCTTCATTCTCCTAATCCTACTGATTTTACAGATCTTATCCGTTCCTTCTAATTTACCCCCTTGCCAAGTTCAAACACTTGATCTCCAGCCTAGACTATTGCAGTAGGCCCCTCATTGATATCCCTGCCTTGCTTCTTACCTGCCTCCAGGCAGTCCACTACTGCCAGAGTTCTTTCAAAAATGCCAGTTCAGTTATTAGACATCTCCCAGGTTCCTTCATGATTGAATCCAAATTCATTCATATTGTGTAGAAGGCTTTCTTAATTTTTTTTTCCACCTCCCCTTCTGAAGGGTCATTTTCCAAGTGTCCCTATGCCCATGCACCTCACAGTCCAATGTTAACCACATGTCATTCTGCACATATGTCATTGCATCTCATGCTTCTGTGCATTTTCTTCAGTCTAGACTGCCCTCCTAGCCCCTCTTGTTGTGCAACCTCTATTACCACCTTTAAGAATCTGCTTTTCCACCAGGCTGGGTGGCTCAGCCTGTAATCCTGTGTCTTTGGGAGGCTGAGGTGAGTGGATTGCCTGAGCCTGCGGGTTCAAGACCCACCTGGGCAACTTGGCAAGACCTCATCTCTATGATAAATCAAAAATTAGCCGGGCGTGGTAGCGTGCGCCTGTAGTTCCAGCTACTTGGAAGGCTGAGGTGGAAGGATCGCCGGCGCCCAGCAGGCAAGTCTGCAGTGACCGGGAATGGCCACTGCACTCCAGTCTGGGTGACAGAGTGAGACTCCAACTCAAAAAAAAAAGAATCTGTTTTTCCTATATTTCACTAGCAAACCCAGATGTTCCTTCTCTAGCCTTCCACTGTACTTTGTACATGCCTCTAATATAGTTCTTTATCATATAAATTGTAATTGCTTGATTCTCCATCTCTCTCAACTCTAAACTCCTTGAGGGCTGGGAACTGTGCCTTTACGTGTTTCCTCAAGGTCTGGCTAATCCTTTCCACATAGTAGTTGCTCAGCTATTCTCTGAATCAGAACTAAAACTAAACTCACCATCTTTATCTAAAACTGTTTCTCCTTTTATGTTCTCTTTGTTGGGAAATTGTGTCACTGCCTACTCAGTTGCTGCCCGTAGCATTTGGTGTCATTGGCTAATCCCTCTTTCTTAAAGTACACTCCTCTAGGTTTATAGAACCCTATACTGTACTGGCTTTTCTCTTTTCTGGGACCGTTGTATTTCACTTTACAGATGAGATATCCTTAGGGCTTGGTCTCTCTCCCTTTCTTCTCCTAGTCCTTTATCCACCACATTCTCTCACTTAACAAAGCCAACAACCCTTCTTTCTTAGTGTCTTCTGAACCTTGAGTACCATTGCTTCAAGGTGCTATTATTCTTGGCTAGATCGTTACAGTGACCTCACTTTCTCTATTTTTCTCATGTCTGTTTTAATGCCTGCCCCTTACCCTATCCTTCACACTATCTATAGCAGCTCTCTGAAAGGCACCTGCTTAAAATCCTCCCCTATCACACTGAGGAAAGAATCTAGAAGCCTTTCTATCCCTACTAGCATCTCAGTCTCTTTCTACTGGATCCCCTTAACATTTTGTGATAATGTAATAACATATTTATAGTATTAGGGAACTTTTCTTATTTTCACTTCTTATAAGCAACATTAAGGTAAGCCCTTCATCTTTGCTTATCCTCTAACACTAACCAAGTTCCGTAAAATCAGAAGGATCTCAAAAACTGAAGTGAAAAAACAGAGTCTAGTTGAAAAATAGAGGTCCTACAAATAGAATAATGGCTCTTAAATGATGCCAGGACATTCTTAAAGAAGCTATGGCACTTTGGATATGGTGATTACTTAGAAGGCAAAAAAAATATGTTGGACAACATGAGAGCTAGAGAAATGGGCATCACCAGCCATTCCTGAAAGCTCTTTTGAATAAGCCTTGTATAAGAAAGAGAAAGCCCTTTCCCCAATTAAGTTCACAGTTTCTTTCCAGTGGCAAAGCCTGTTGCTTTTGTATCATAACACATCCACATCATGTGATAATGGCTGAGAAAATATGAACATGAGAAACAAAAGCTGTGGGCCAGACTTGTTATCCTTGCCCTTAATTGGAGAATTTTTTTTAAACCAAGAGTTATTCTGTTTTGGGGTCTCAATAAAGGAGACAGAATAGGAAAAATCAGAGCAGAAGAAGAATTGGAGAGCATGGGTTATGGAACCCAAGAAAGAACATGACTGTTATCATAAAAAATTGCATGTAAGTTAGAAAAAGAAAAATGAAAAAGCATTGATATTACAAATAAAAAGTGATCAAACACTTGGTAATAACATTTCTATAGAAGAATACAGGCAGAATCCAGATTCAAAGCAGTTGAATAAAAGATTGAAGAGGGGAGGTAGTACTTTCGGATAAGGGGGAAAAAATGACCTCACTTAAGGTAGAATTGCTGTCACCTCATTTTCTTCTTTGTTTTCATGCTCTCCCATTAATATCTGTAAAACTTTAATTTCATCATTTAAAAAAATAGGTAACCTAGGTAATGTACTAAACATCACTGTTAAATTTACTGCTTTCAAAGGAAGTAAGTTCTCAAATTCATCACTCAGATTTTTTTAAATGGTAGTTACATATTAATGAAGTAGAATTTTATAGGTATTTATATAGCAATGAAACCATGGGCTTTTATAGTCCATACTGCTGCATATATCTGACATTGCCTCGTTTTTTCCTTAGGTTCTACGCATTTTGGATCCAGTTACCTGTACAGAGAGCTCACCTGATAATCCATTTTTTGAGTCTTCACCAGCCACTTTACTTGCTACAAAGAAAAATATTGGACGATTTCATCCCTATACTAGATATGAAAATATAACTTTCAATTGCTGCAATCACTGCCAGGGAGAACTTATTGCCCTTTAATATTCAGTATGTTGGAGGAATGCTACAGGTACTTTTTTATTACCTAAGAGTCATTATTATTTGGGAGCTGGGGTTCTTTAATGCTAAAAGTAATATCACTTTGTATTTACATAATGTATATTCCCAAACATGTTTTATGTACTAGACTCCTGATTACCCTTTCAATAAATATCTCAGGGTAAAAAAAGAATAAATTATATATATTTTAAATAGAGAATACTTTCCAAGCAATACATGATGCTTTTCCTAAAGGACTATAAAAGAAAAAGATTCTATAACTTTCTTTTAGGCCCTAACTTATTATTAATCTCACTGGTTATTTTTTATAAACAGGTTTAATTTTGATGTACTAAAGCAAGGGTTGGCGAACTATAACCATGGGCCAAATACGGATGGCCAGACCCATTCATTTACTATTGTCTAAACTGTTTTTGCACTACAACCACAGAATTGAGTAGATGCAGCAGGGCTTGTATGGCCTGCAAAGCCTAAAGTACTTACTCTCTAGTCGTTTACATAAAAAATGTTCTGACCCCTACTCTAAAGTAATAATAGTGGGGCTAGGGGCAGGAGGGCTTCTTTCCCTTAAGAGTAACTGTTTGAGCTATAAAACAGGCTTATACACATACTATAGATGAAGAGACTAATCTTTTAAAAATAAATGCTATATATTAGGAAGATAAAAAATATTTTAGCACCAAATTAACAAGTACTCCACAAACATGTTGATTTTATGCAGGTTTCCTATTCTGAATAGACACAATCTGACATATGTCAAAGAAACAGATTCTTAACTATTAACTCTTTTTTGACAAATACAGCACACAACAGGAATATCCAACTTGATATGTATAAAATATGATGGAGAAGGTAGGGTCGTTCTAGAACATTGTATAAACTCAAAAAATGCAACCCATCAATTAATATTTTTTATGTAAGTGCATATTTATATTTATTATGAGCCATCATAAACGCCCTTTTATTTGCCTTTAAGAATAGTCACAAAATATTTATATGAAATTATACAAATTAGTTGCAGAAGTGCCTATCAGTAGAAAAATCTTCAAAGGACAAATCTGGTTAAATAATAATATATTTTAATGTCAACATAATGATTTCTTTGGTCTGGGTCATCTGAGTTATATTTATAGTTTAAAGTAGCAATAAATTTCTCTACCTGCTTTATTGTGAATATTCCTTTCTTTCCCCCAGAATGGTATACTTTGTTTTGTCTTCATCCAACTTAAATATTTGTAAATTGATTTTTCAGCCTTTTCCTTTAGGTTACTTAATATAAAACTCTTAGAAAGAAACATAGGGGAAAGCTTCATGACACTGGATTTGGCAATGATTTCTTAGATATGACACCAGAAGTTCAGGCAGCAAAAGAAAAAATACATACACTGAATTTCATCAACATTTAAAACTTGGGTACATCAAAGGAAGCAGTGAAAAGGCAACCCAGAGAATGGGAAAAAATATTTGCAAGTCATGTAAATCTGATAACTATCTAGTGTCCAGAATATATAAAGCATTCCTATATCTCAGCAATCCAAAAAAAAAAACTATAAAAAATTAGCAAAGGACCTGAATTCACATTTCTCTAGAAAAGATATACAAATGGCCAATAAGTACATCAAAAGAAGTTCAACATAACTAATCATTAGGGAAATGCAAATCAGTATTACTTCACTTTGATACTAATTATCAAAAAAGGAAAATAACAAATGTTGGTGAAGATGCGGAGAAATTGGAACTCATATGCATTGTTGGCAGAAATGTAAAATGCCGAAGGCAGTGCGGCAGTTCCTCAAAAAATTAAACATACAATTACCATATGCTCTAGCAAGTCCACTTCTAGGTAGATACCTAAAAGAATTGAAAATGGGATCTGGAATAGATATTTTTACAACAGTGTTCATAGCAGCATTATTCACAATAGCCAAAAGCTAAATGTAGCTAAACTTTAGTATATATATAATATTAGAAATATTATTCAGTCTTAAAAAGGAATGAGATTTTGATGCATGCTGCAATGTAAATGAACCTTTAAAATATTATGCTAGCTGGGCTCGGTGGCTCAGCCTGTAATCCCACGCCTTTGGGAGGCTGAGGCGAGTGGATTGCCTGAGCCCGTGGGTTCAAGACCTGCCTGGGCAGCGAGACCTCATCTCTACAATAAATCAAAAAATCACCTGAGTGTGGTAGCGCATGCCTGTAATTCTGGCTACTTGGAAGGTTGAGGCGGAAGGATCGCCAGAGCCCAGCAGGTTGAGGCTGCGGTGGCCGGGAGCAGCCACTGCACTCCAGTCTGGGTGACAGAGTGAGACTCCAACTCAAAAAAAACCCCATTATGCTAAACAAAATAAGTCAGACACAAAAGGACAAATGTCTAATTATTCCACTTATATGAGTTACCTAGAAGAGTCAAATTTGTACGGATAGAAAGTAGAATAGAGATTACCAGGAACTTGGGGCAGAGTAGAATGCGGAGCTTTTAATTAATGGATAAAGAGCTCCAGATTGGGATGATAAAAAAGAAGTTCTGGAGATGCACAGTGATGATAGTTGTACATTTAAAGAATAGTTAGAAAGGCTGAGTGTGGTGACTCATGCTTAGAATCCCAGTACTTTGGGAGGTACTCCAGCCTGGCCTCCAAAAAAAAAAAAAAGAATGATCAAAATGGTAAATTTTATGTATATTTTACCACAATACAAAAAACTCTTAAAAAAATTATATATACACTATTGTAACCACAAACAAGGGGCACACTTCTGCAACTGCTGGCATAACAGTGTTAATAACAATAATAAAGATAACAGTTAATGAGCTAAATTAAGGGGGAGAAAAGGAAAAGGATCTCAAATCAACAATCTAACATCACATCTTAAGGAATTCGAAACAAAACAAACTAAACCCAATGCAGCAGAAGGAAGAAAATTAAGATTAGAGTGGAGATAAACAAAATAGAGAATAGAAAAACAATAGAATCAAAGAAGTCAGAAGTTGGTTCTTTGAAAAGATCCACAGAATTAACAAACCTGTACCACACTAAAAAAACACAGCTGAACTCAGAAATGAAGGTAGGGACATTGTTATCTACCTTACATACCTAAAGGAAAACTGTACACCAATAAACTAGATAAACTAGTTTATGAAAAAATTCCTAGAAAGACACATACTACCAAAACTGACTCAAGAAGAAACAAAATCTGAGCAGGCCTATCACAAGTAATCAGTTATCCAAAACCTCCTATCAAGAGCAAATCCTAATGTGAACCATGGACTTTTGGTAATAATGATGTGAAGGTTCACTGATTTTTAACAGATGTACCACTTTGGTGCAGGATGTTGATAGTGGGAGAAGTTGTGGGAGGGCAGGGGGTACAGGTAACTTTCTGCTCCATTTTGCTGTGAACCTAAAACTGCTCTAAAAAATAGTCTATTAAAAAACCAAAAACCTCCCATCAAAGAAAAGTCTAGGACCATATACTTTCACTAATGAATTCTACCAACTATTTAAAGTAGTAGTAACACCAATCCTTCTCAATCTCTCCAAAAAAAAAAAAAATAGAAGAGAGAACAGATAACACTTCCTCACTCATTCTATGAAGCTAATATTACCCTAACAGACACCACAAGAATACTACAGGCCAATATCTCTTGCAGAAGAAAAGAATTCTTCACAAAATGCTAGCAAACCAAATGTGGTCGCATATTGAAGGGATTATACACCATGACCAAATGGGATGTCTCGGGATGCAAGGTAGTTCAAGGTAGAAAATCATTCAATGTAATATACCACCTTAATAGAACAAAAGAGAAAAACCACGTGAGCATCTCACTTGCCACAGAAAAATCAATGACAAAATCCCAATACCCTTTCATAAAGGATGTTTATGAAAAACCCATAGCTAACACTATATTTGATTGTGAAAGAATAGAAACTTTCCACTTAAGATCAGGAATCAGACAGTGATACCCACTTCTACCACTGTTATTCAACATCATACTGGAAGTGTAGCCAGAGTAAATGACACAAAAAAGAAATAAAAGATATCCAATAAGAAAGCAGGAATTAAAGCCGTATCTATTCACAGATGACATGAACCTATATATAGAAAATTCCAAAGAGTCCACAAAAAACCTGCTAGGGGGTAACTGCCTGAAGATGGCAACTGCATAGATGGATCCGTGAAACTCTCCGAACGCGAGTTCCCAAAAAAGACCCTTACTTTTCTTCTTGCACCCCCCCTACCCACTGCCAGCCACACTGGTACGAGGCCTGGGGACCTTTGGTCCCACGCAGGGCCAGATATTGCGGCCCGACCACGGCTGCTCCACTATATGTGATTCCGGCAGGCTGGGGAATCCGGAATTCCGAATCACATCTCCCTCCCTGGCTGCATTGTCATGACCAGCACCCAGCACCAACCTGCTGGTCACCCAGGGAGGCTTTGGGCACCCGCCCCTCAGAGATACCGGTCCCATTTCTGGCTGAAGTGCCCTGTGAGGGACCCAGAGCCACCACCTGCCCTCTGGAGCCTTGGAGATCTGAAGCCCCGGGCCTACCCTGGCTGAGGGACTCAGCATGTGACCGCAAGCCTGTGTAAGGGAGCAGATCCCCAAGCTGCTGTAAGGTGCCAGTCAGAGGCTTCCAGCTCCAGAGGAGGGAACGCCCTATCCTCTTCACCCCAGCCTGCTGGTGGCGGTCTGGATCCAGTGCAGAGCTGTGCAGCTGGTCCCGTCTAGAGACCCACAGGAGCATCCCTAAAAGTGAAAGTAAAACTACCACCTCTGCCATTTTCAAGGCATATTTACATCGCATCACCCCGCCCAGCTATCAGAGCCTCCACTTCGGTTCCCACGCTGATGTCATTAAATAGGAGACAAAACCCCTCCCCTACACTAAAAGAGACCAGTGTCACAAATCTCCCAGGCAGCAGGCTAGCTGCTTGCAACTAAAACAGAGGGGAGAGGCTGGAGATTAAAGCTCAAGGGATTTTATACACTAAGGGGCAAGAGAAAAATCTACACAAATGAAGAAAAACCAAAAGAAGAATATAGGTCTCTCCCAGATTCCTGAGAGGGCAGACACTGAGAAAACTGACTTCGGAATGCAAATAATGAAGAGCCCCCAGAATGACTGGTCTCAAGCTACAAACTTAAATATCAAGATATTCATGGAGAGGTTAAAAAGAATTGAGGATACTCAAGAAGAAACTAGAAAGGAGCTGATATCTGAGATAACAATAATAAAGAATACTGTGAATGAAATAAATAACAAACTGATAAGCATGGAAAGCAGAATTACCCAAGCATAAGAAAGAATCTCAGAGCTTGAGGGCCAAAATATAAAACTAAACCAAACTCTCAAAAACACAGAAAACAAGCTCAAAAAGACAGAAAAAAACCTTCAAGAGATGAGCGATTACTTCAAGAGAAAGAACCTAAGACTAATTGGACTTCCTGAGGCAGAAAGAGAGACAGAGACCACACTGGAACAAACTTTCCATGAGATTATTCAAGAAAACTTCCCTTATCTAATCAGTGATGCAAAAATTCAAACACAAGAGATTCAGAGAACCCTGCAAGACAACAAATGAGAAGACCAACTCCTAGACACTTAATAATTTGCCTAAACAAAGTAGGCATAAAAGAAAAAAATCCTAAAGGCAGCAAGAGAAAAAGGCAAGATCACCTACCACGGAAAACCAATTAGAATAGCAGCAGATTTATCTACAGACACCCTGTAGGCTAGGAGAGCTTGGAGCCCTATCTTCAAAGTCCTAAAAGATAAACAATTTCAACCAAGAATAACCTACCCAGCCAGGTTAAGCTTCATCAGCAAGGGACAATTAAAATCTTTTCCAGATATCCGATCCCTAAGAACTTACGCTGCCACCAAACCACCTCTACACGAAACACTTAAGGAAGTACTAAACAGAGAAGAAAAGGGGGAAAAAAGAACAACGTTCTTCACAAGAGTATAGGAAAAAGAATAAAATACACATGAACCAACCCCAAAACCAAAAGAAAGACAAAAAACCAAGTGGAAGAACAACAACTCTATAAGAACTCTATGACAGGGATGAACTCTCACATTTCAATAATTAGCCTGAATGTGAATGGACTAAATGCACCACTGAAAAGACATAGAATGGCAAAATGGATAAAATATCACCAGGCAACAATATACTGCCTTCAAGAGACCCATCTCACTAGAAAGGACATGCACAGATTCAAAGTAAGAGGATGGGAAACAAATTTTCAGGCATATGGAACACGAAAGGAGGAGTCGCGATCCTAATTTCAGACAAAATACTATTTAAGTTATCAAAAATTTAAAAAGATACAGAGGGCCACTACATAATGATAAAAGGTTCACTCCATCAGCAAGAAATATCTATCCTAAACATATGCACCTAACATAGGTGCACCAACTTTCATAAAGCAACATCTAGGAAAACTAAAGAAATATACTGACTTTAACACCATCATAACTGGGGACTTTAATACCCCACTCACAACCCTAGACAGATCATCAGGACAAAAAATCAGCAATGAGATCCGGAACCTCAATGTGACTCTTGGCCAAATGGACTTAATTGATACGTACAGAACACTCCATCCTAAGACCACAGAATACACATTCTACTCATCACAGCATGGAACATATTCTAAGATCGACCACATAATTGGCCATAAATCAAGCATAAGCAAATTTAAAAGGACCGAAATTTTACCATGCACCTTCTCAGACCACAGTGGAATAAAAATAAACATTAACACCAACAAGGTCCCCCCCAAAACCCACAAAGACATGGACCCTAAACAGCATGATGCTAAACAACTCCTGGGTCAATGATGAAATCAAAACAGATCAAAAGATACCTGGAAACAAGTGAAAATTAAGAAACATCTTACCAAAATCTCTGGGATGCGATGAAAGCTGTACTAAGAGGAGAATTTATATCCCTACAAACGCACATGAAGAAAATAGAAGGATCACAAATTAACAGCCTAAAAAGCCACCTAAGGAAGCTGGAAAAGCAAGAACACAAAAACCCTAAGTTCAGCAGAAGAATCCAGATCACCAAAATAAAAGCCCAAATTCAGGACAGAGAAGACAAAAAGACAATACAAAAAAAATCAATGAAACAAAAAGCTGGTTCTTCGAATAGATAAACAAGATCGATGGTCCCCTAGCTAGACTGACCAAGAGAAAGAAAGAAAAAACCAAATAAGCACAATCAGAAACACAAAAGATGAAGTCACATCTCACCCTGAAGAAATACAAAAGATCATCAGAGACTACTGTGTACACTTGTATGGAAACAAACTTGAAAAGCTCAATGAAATGGAGGACTTTCTGTCATCACACAACCTACCTAGGTTGAAACAAGAAGAAATTGAGACTCTAAATAAACCAATAACAATCAAGGAAATTGACTATGTAATAAGAAAACTACCTACAAAAAAAAGCCCTGGACCAGATGGCTGTCCAGCAGAATTCTACAAGACATTTAAGGAGAAATTGATTCCAATCCTAATGAAGCTATTTCAGGCGATTGAGAAGGATGGAACCCTCCCCAAATCATTTTATGAAGCTAACATCACATTGATACCCAAGCCAAGTAAAGATCCAACAAAAAAAAGAGAACTACAGGCCAATATCTTTGATGAAGATAGACGCTAAAGTTCTCAACAAGATGCTAGCAAACCGGATTCAACAACACATCTCAAAATCATCCATCATGAACAAGTAGGCTTCATACCTGGGATGCAAGGCTGGTTCAACATTCGTAAAACAATAAATGTAATTAAATACATCAATAGATGTCAAAACAAAAACCACATGATTATATCATTAGATGCAGAAAAACCTTTTGATAAAATCCAGCACCCCTTCTTGATAAAAACCCTTGAACATCTAGGCATACAGGGAACATACCTCAAAGTAGTAAAAGCCATCTACGAGAAACCCACAGCCAGCATACTCTAAACGGACAAAAATTGGAACCATTTCCCCTGAAAACTAGAACAAGACAAGGATGCTCACTCTCACCCCTCCTGTTCAATATAGTACTGGAAGTCCTGGCTAGAGCAAACAGAGAAGAGAAGGCAGTCAGGGGTATCCAAATAAGAAAGGAGGAAGTCAAACTATCTCTCTTTGTAGATGACATGATCGTGTACCTTGAAAACCCAAGAGAATCTGTCCAAAACCTCCTTACACTGATAAAGGCCTTCGGCAAAATCTCGAGATATAAAATAAATTTGCAAAAGACAATCGCATTTCTTTACACCAATAATAAACAGAAACCCAAATAAGAAGCATAATTCCATTCACAATAGCCACAAAAAAAATGAAATATCTTGGCATCTTCCTAACCAGAGACGTGAAAGACCTTTACAATGAAAACTACAAAACACTGCTCAAAGAAATCAAAGATGACACAAACAAGTGGAAAAATATCCTATGCTCATGGATTGGAAGAATCAACATTGTGAAGATGTCCATCTTACCTAAGGCAATCTACAGATTCAACGCAATACCTATCAAATTACCAGCAACATTCTTCTCAGACCTAGAAAAAACAACACAGGAATTCATATGGAAACACAAATGACCAAGAATAGCCAGAACAATCCTCAGCAAAAAAACAAAGCAGGTGGTATCACACTGCCAGACTTCAAACTTTACTATAAAGCTACAATCATCAAAACAGCTTGGTATTGGTATAGGAACAGGCATATAGATCAATGGAATAGAATTGAGATCCCAGAAGCAAAACCTCAATTTCTCAACCAACTCATCTTCAACAAAGCCTCCACCACCTATCCACTGGGGAGAGGAGAAACTATTCAGTAAATGGTGCTGGGAAAACTGGCTGACCACATGCAGAAGATTGAAACAGGACCCCTATCTATCCCCATACACAAAAATAAACTCCAAATGGATCAGAGACCTAAATGTAAAACCTCAAACCATAAATACCTTAGAAAATGAAGGATACACCCTCACGGAAATTGGAACTGGCATCCAATTCCTGAACAAAACTTGAAACCCACAGGCCATAAGGGATAAGATAGACAAGTGGGGCCTTATTAAACTGACAAGCTTCTGCAAAGCCAAAGAAACCATGAAGAGAGTAGGGAGACAGCCTACAGACTGAGAAAAAGTATTTGCTAACACCAGATCTGACAAAGTCTTAACATCTTGGATCTACAAGGAACTCAAACGTGCTGAAAAGAAAAAAACAACTACCCCATTATAAAATGGGCAAAAGATATGAACAGACACTTCACAAAGGAAGACATCCGAGCAGCCAACAGACACATGGAGAAATGCTCAACCTCACTCATCATCAGCGAGATGCAAATCAAAACCACACTGAGATACCACCTAACTCCAGTCAGAATGGCAATTATCAATAACTCAGAAAATAATTGTTGGAGAGGGTGTGGCGAAAAGGGAACACTCCTACACTGTTGGTGGGAGTGTAAACTAGTGCAACCTCTGTGGAAAGCAGTGTGGCGATTCCTAAAAGCTCTAAACATCAACCTCCCATATGACCCTGCAATCCCCATACTGGGAATATACCCTGAAGAACTCAAATCACTCTATAAAAAAGATACCTGCACACGAATGTTTATCACAGCATTGTTCACAACAGCAAGAACCTGGAACCAACCATGCTGCCCATCAAAAGAGGACTGGATTTTTTAAAATGTGGCACATATATACGATGGAATACTATGCAGCCATAAAAAAGAACAAAATCACGAATTTCGCAGCAACCTGAATGGAGCTAGATTCTATAATACTGAGTGACCTCTCACAGAAACAAAGATCTGAGTATCACATGTTCTCACTCATATAGTGGACCTTGATCATCCAACGCACTACCCTAAGAAAATGACTGACAGTGGTGGGAAACTATGGGGGGGAATGGGACTAATGGTTGTAAACATCTGTCTGGGGACGGGGAGACACCTATTATCAACAAGGGGGTCTGAATGAAGCATATTTGTATACCTAACCCTTAACTGTACCCCACAATATCAAAATAAAAAATATTGATCATAAAAAAAAAAAACCTGCTAGGACTAATGAACAAATTTCATATATGTTAGAGATACAGAATAGGAAATCCATAAAGACAGATTCACAGTGTTTGCCAAGGGCTGGGGTAGAAATGATTAACCTAACAGGAATGGGGTCTTTTAGGGCCATGAAAACGTTTTGGAACTAGGTAGAGGTGGTGGTTGCACAACATGAATAAATGCCACTGGACTATACACTTTTAAATGGTTAATTTTAAATTATGTGAATTTCACCTCAATTTTTTCTAATAATGAGGAAAGAGGTTTGGTCCACTAAAGCAAGATTTCTGTTTCTGTCTTCCAATTCTACTACATTATATCCTGTAAAATTTGTATTAATATTTGTATCACTTAGAAATATTGCATCATAGGGCAACCCCTTCATGTCCCCTTCCACTGTGGGAGCTTTTCTGTCCTCTCAATAAATCCTGCTTTCATTGTCCATTCTAACAGCCCGCCTCATCTAGCTCCCAAATTTTGCCTGAGCCTAGATTTTTCTCACTTTTTTCTAAGTTAAAAATAGTTCATTTTCTTAGAAAATTAGGTAAAACATTTACTTCAGATAAGGACAGGTAGAGACTACTACGTGGTTTCATGTGTATTCTTACTCATCAGTCAAGTATTTGAATACCAACCTACTCGTGCTCAGTGCTGCAGCCCTGCAGGCTTTCTGAAATCATGATTCACGTAAATAAATACTCAGTACTATACTAAGTATTCTGGAATATATATTTTCATGTAAAATTGGGTCTTATCCTTAAGGATAACTATAAACAACCACAAGACCAATTATAATGAAATGTTAAAGTGCCTGTATATGTTCAAAGTGCTACAAGAAGTTAAGACAGAATTGAATAGCTGTCTGTGTTTTCTAATTCACGGTCAAGTAACTAAGGTACAAATACCCATTTGTACCTTTTTTTCCCCTCATCTTTTAAAGAATTACCAGAACTCTTACAGTGACTCTCCAGTCTCCATCATACTTATATATCTACCTTTATTCTCCACCCCTTACACACACTGAATTCCTGTATCTTTCGTAAATGTTTCACATGTCTACCAAGATATGTAAGCTTTATAATATAACTAAGAAAAAGGATTTTGCAACCCTACAGATCACAGTCTGTATGAACATTCTGTTTGTGTTTATATACTTTATTTCTTCATCTGCATACAAGACAGAGTTGTCACACAACTATATTATTTAGGTAAAGCATTTACAGTACATTTTAATACATTTTAAGCTCAATAAAATTGACTTGTTACTTTTTTAAAAAGATATTAACAGGTGGAATTAGGTCTACACTATTGCTTAGCTTGCCACCACTATTCATATTCAAAGTTTACATAAATAGGACTTCGGATTAGGCCTTGAACCGGGCTTGTTTAGGAAGTCACTCCTCCACTATTATGAAATGTTCTGTTACAATTTTTTAAAATGATAATAGGAATACGAACAGATATTTGTCCCTATCTTGTGTTTTCCAGCTAGAAATGTTAACAAAATACTGTAGAAGCACATAGAATTCATTTTTTGTTCAATTTGTTGCAGACTGAGATAACATAACACTGTAGGAGACGAAATTTATTTTGTTCTAGAGTCAAAAACAACAACAAATTCATTGTCAACTTCACTCAAAGATAAACATCATTTCCATAATTTAGAGTAAAATCAAAGCACAGGCCATAAGAATTTATATCTAAAATTTTGTTGATAGCAGCTGCCAAATGAAGTATTTAATAAATACTTTCAGTTATAATGGTCAGTAAAACGAAAAGTTTTGGCTTCTGACATATACGGGTGGTTCTGTAACTGTTTAGAACGCTTAGCTTCTAGTCGAAGCTGTCTGGTTCTCTCTCTGACAGCTTGTTGCTCTGCTATTTTTTCTATCCGTTTCCTTCTTAGCCATCTGTAGGATGAGGGATAATCAGATTTGGTGAGTATCAACCTGAATACACTCTTCATACTATAAAGTTACTACTATAGACAATTAAAGGAAATGAACATTTATTTACAATGAAATACTGTCAAAACAAATTTTTAAAGCATTAACTGAAAAATTTCTAATTTGTACCCTAGGCTCATACAAGAAAGGATCAAATGCTTGAAGTTAAGCCTGTCTTATGATAAAACAGCCAACTTTTTTGGGTATAACACAACATTTTACATTTTTAAAAACTAAGTATGGGTTTCTAAGTAAATAACTATTAGGCAGATTTCAAATAACTCATTCTTTGCAACTGGCTGTATTCTAAAACATTACTTAGCCAGATTAAGAATTCTGGCACACAGAATTTTTGCCTTGTTACTCTTTTTACTAGGAAAATTTATAGAGCTCTTGCTTTTCAGTGCATAAAATAGCTCTTCCTTAAAATGGAAAAATAAGCCTAAATATGAAAACATCAAAAGAAGTAGAGTCCACATTCTGGCAAATTCAACTCTATAAAGCTGGCTAGTTAAAATAAGATAAAAAATAACTGTATATACATATATACCTGATATATAAAGGTGAATGTGGCATGTGTGTGTATATTAATATATAGAGAGAGATTTTTTTCAAAAATCTAAACAACTAACTGTGTTAGAGTAGGAGAGACTTAAACATCCCAACCCAATGGTATATGATCTGAACTAGATAGTAGTTTAAGCAAACCAACTGTAAGTCATTTATGGGTCAGCTATGGAAGAAATGGATATGGACTGGATATCAGATGAGATTATTAATGAAAATAAGCAGAATACAGGGTAGTATATACAGTATGATCCCAACTTATATTTTAAAATGGTAGATATATATACAAAGAAATATCTAGACAATGTGCACTCTGGTGCTAATAGTCATGATTTCAGGGTGATGAAATGTCCATTTCCACAATGCACATTTACTATTTTTATTATAATAAAAGGCTATGAAAAGAGGCCAGGTAGGCATGGTAGCTTAGACCTGTATCCCAGCACTTTCAGAGGCCAAGGCAGGAGGACTGCTTGAGCCCAGGAGTTTGAAATCAGCCTAGGTAACATAGCAAGATCTAACTTTTTTTAAAGAAAAATTAAAAAGTTAAAAAAAAAAAAGAACCAAGTATGGGGGCACATGCATTAATCCCAGCTACTTGGGAGGCTGAGGCAGAAGGATCACCGGAGCCTGGGAGGTCAAGACTGCAGTGAGGCATGACCATGCCACTCTGTACCCCAGCCTGGGTAACAGAGTAAACCCTGACTCAAAAAAAAAAAGAAAAAGAAAAGAAACAGGAAAGAAAAAGGAGACAAAAGAAAGAAAATAACTTTAAACAACTGGACTCAATATTCACTTTGTTCCCCAGCTCTCCTCAAAGCTTGCTAGCAGAATTATGAGACCAGGTCCTCAGAATTAGTGAGGCAACATAGAGTCTTACCCAGATAACTGAAAAAAGATCAGGTTTGTCTTAAATTACCAAAATATGTACCCAAATCTCCTTTTCATTTGGTCTACAGAGTTTTGTCTTCTCAGCCCACCTGCCCTTTTTTTTCTCTTTTTTTGTCAGTCTCACTCTGTCACCCATGCTGGAGTGGTAGTGTCACAGCTCACCACAGCCTCTACTTCCTGGGCTCAGGTGATCCTTCTGCCTCAGCCTCAGCTGGGACTACAGACAAGCACCACAATACCCAGCTAAATTTTTTATTTTGTAGAGATAAGGTCTTGCTATGTTACCCAGGCTGGTCTCGAACCCCTGGGCTCAAGCAGTTCTCCGACTTGGGCCTCCCAAAGTGCTGAGATTACAGGTGTGAGCCACCACACCTGGCCCCACCTGCCTTTCTTTATAAAAAGACATTTATTGGTAAACGCAACTATGAGGGCTATGTAGAAACTACAACCAATCTTGACCCATTTCTCTCAGGAATTAAGCAAGCAAACATAAATAAATGTTAAGATATCAAAAGCTATCACAGGATAAGCTATCACAAGTTGTAAGAAATAATAAGTATTGAAAAGTATCTTGAAAAAATGGTATCAACACATAAATTGTGGAGTTAAAGAACTACACATTTTTAAAGCATGAATTTAAAATTGAAAGGTACCGACTGTAAGAGAGAAAACATTTTGTTTTTGTTTTCCAAGCTAATTGATGATATAACTTTCTAAAATGACCATGAGGAAAGGGGGGGAAATGCCCTGCCTTTTACTTACTGTTTAAAGGCCCTTTCACGGCCTTCTGTTCCTTGAAGGAAGAACAAGCGTTCCTCTTGCTTTCTTAGTTCTTCTGTCTTTTTTTCTTTCATCTGCTCTTCCTGCTTTTTTTTAAGCCATAATCGAAAAGCTTGCTGTGGATCTCTGTTTTCCTGCTGATTAGAAAAACAAGCTTTGCTTAATTTCGATAAACCAAAAGGGACTGCCTACAGGACCCTACAAGAATACCTGTCTCACTCTTCAATTTTTCATCATAATGCCAACCGCATAACCTGCATCCCTAGTTTCCAACCCAAATATGTCACAGTTAAATCAGCAACACTGATGACCCTTCTGTGAGAAAATTCAACATCAAACTCACTGCCATCTAGTTTATTTCAAAAGTCCTATTGAGGTAATCAATAAACGAAGAGAGTCTAAAGGAAGTGATTTTCAAAATTCTCAGTGTTGAATCCATTGTCAAAATAACTTTGCACAATGGCACAAACATATAAAACAAAGGCTTGCAGAAGACTTGGGGATAGGCAGTATGAGTGGGTTGTCTGCAGCAGTTCCTGAAGGAGTGCCACAGAATACAGTTTGCAAATAAATGATCCAACACTGTGTTATCAGCCTTCCTTTTTAAATTCTAACCTTTTTTATGTTGTAAGAATGTCTTTCAGAAGCTACTTAAGCCTATTTTCCAAAACTGTCATTATTACGAAGTGTGGCCATAATAATTTTCAGTCATAAGAATTTTCTTATGAGAATAACATTCTTGATGATTTTGACATAAGAAAAAGCTTGTAGGAGCAGCTTGTTTAATGGTCCCTCGAACTTCATAATGGATACTATCTTCAGGGAATTTTCAGAAGTTGAAAGAACTCTTATTTGGGGGCATAAAGGAGAGAGAGGATAGATTTGGGACTTTTTAGGGCAAGTGTGACATGTTGCCAGGCTAGAACACAGAAGAAAAGGATGCATCATTTAATACACTGCCCAGATATCAATTCTGTCATAGAAAAGACCATTTCCTACGTCTTGCATTTTCCCTCATCTGTAACCTACATTGCCAAGTATGCTCCAACCTAATCCATAAGATTTATGCCATTCAGGAACTGTGGAGAGGACCCCATGGATCTAGAAAATCATCGCTCCACACGTGGAAGTCTGGGAATTGCTAGAGATGACAGAAAACTATTCAATCTGGAATTACAGATCACAAAAGTCTAGATACAAAGTTACCATTATATAAGTTCTGGTGCTCTATCACACAGTAGGGTGACTATAGTTAACAATAATGTATGATAGATTTCAAAATAACTAGAAGAGAGGATTTTGAATATTCTCACCAAAAAGAAATGACAAGTGTTTGAGGTGATATGCTAATTACCCTTATTTGATTATGATACAACGTATACATGTATCAAAACATCACACTGGACCCCATAAATGTGTGAAATGATTATCAATTAAAAGCAAAATAAAACTTTTTAAAATTTAAATTTAAAAAGATTTCTAAGGAGTCAAGGATTTAGGGATGAACAGGATAAATGGGTGTCCTTGCTCTTTCTTTCATTCAACAGATAACACTTCGTTCAAATATAAGCTCTGTAATAGAGAAGTATTTATTACATAGCAGGCATACAGGTACAGAGTTGCATTAATGAATAAAAACAAGATTCGCTCTCATAAATTCTATGCCTGTAATGTATAAAACAGTGTCATAATTTAATGAAAATAAAAAATTCAGTACCTCCGTTATACAAGCTACATTTCAAGTGCTTAACAGCCACGCATGGCTAGTAGCTACTATATTGGACAGTGCAGATACAGGACATTTCCATCATCACAGAGAGGTCTACTGGCCAGTACTGTTCTACACAGGGAAAAAAATAGTTAATTAATTGATTGATAGATATGTCAGATTCAAAAGAAAAGTATGGGAAGGAGAGAGAGTAATAAAGGTGGAGGTGAAGAGAAAGGATGGTGTTTAGAAAGTGAGGAAGGAAGCTAGGGAATAGCTAAAGAAAATTATTTCAGGCAATGGTAACAATCAGAGCAAAGGAGCTGAGAAGAGCTTGTATTCAGCTTTTTCAATAAATGGCAGAGAAGTCAAAGTGAAGCTGTGACAGTGGCTGAAGAGTGGAAGATGAAGTCAGAAATAGCAGGGATCATGTAATATATAGCCTCAGAGACCATTGTAAGAACTTTGGATTTTATTTTGAGATGAGAAGTCATTAGAGGCTTCTGAACATAAGTGACAGTGACATAATTTATTCTACTTTCAGTGGCTGCTATGTAGAAAACAGACTGGACGAGGGGGAAGCAAGGCAGAAGGGGAAGAGATTTTAGGCTTTTGCAGGAGTCCAGACAATAAGAAATTATAGTTTGGATTAGGGTAGTAGGATTCTGGATATATTCCGAAAGATAAAGCCAACAGAATTTGCTCAAAGACTGAATGTAGGGTATTATATCTTGTGTTAAATGACTGTTTTTAAATTATTCTGGGTTTTCTTTTTATGATTTTATGAACCCCACCTTATAAAATCAATCACTTCTGCATTGCAAAAGAATAAAAAAGATAAAAGTTAATGCAGCTAATCTTGCAAAGAATTTATATGCATAATGCATAAGAGTTCCTATGTATCAAAAATAAAAGGACCAATATTCCTAATAGAAAAGTTGGCAAAGGATTTTTTTTTTTTTTGGAGTCGTGGGATACACATGGGGATTTAC
This sequence comes from Cephalopachus bancanus, assembly GCA_027257055.1. Taxonomy (NCBI): domain Eukaryota; kingdom Metazoa; phylum Chordata; class Mammalia; order Primates; family Tarsiidae; genus Cephalopachus; species Cephalopachus bancanus. The sequence goes on from JAPVLO010000060.1 coordinate 8,115,178, forward strand.
TACATAAGTAAGCTGCATGCAGGTGAAGTTTGGGTTTCTAGCTGGCCCTCTCTCCCCATGACAGTGGGCCAGGTACTCAGTGTGTTATCACATGGCCCCCCCACCCTTCCTTCCCTAGCAACGTCCAGTGTTTCCCAATCTCACCCTTGTGCTAGTATATAACTAGTGTTCAGGGCCCACTTATGAGTGAAAACATGTGGTATTCAGTTCTTTGCTTCTGCAATAGTTCACTTAGTATGATGGATGGTCTGAGGCTGCAACCAAGTTGCTGAGAAGGCCATGATTTTGTTGTTCTTTATGGATGCATAATGTCCCATAGTATGTATGTAACACAATTTATCTAGTTCACTTTTTAAAAAAAGAAAGTTCAAACAGCACATAGATGTCAAACTCCCTCATAATAATGCTGCAATCAGACAGCATTATTTTCTACCTAACAGATCAGTAAAGATAGAAACATTTAAAACATACTTCCTAATGAGGATGTAGGGATGCAGGAATTCTCCTACAATGTTATGATAGTATTAGTAGCACATTTATGGAAAGCAATTTGGCAATATCTATCAGCATTTCAAAAAAGAACACCCAGCAGTTCTCCTGAAATGCATCCTCCATTTAAAATTTTATATTTGCAAATTAACATATATACAATGAGAACTGCTGTACTGTTTTATAATACAAAAAGATTAGATGAACTTCAATATTAGTATATAGGAAATGATTAAATCATCTATCCATATAATAGAAGACTATGAAATTATTAAAAACCTCCACAGGATTTCTGGCAAGATGGTGCCGGGACAGGTCAGACTGTGAGAGTGTCCACAAAAGCAAGTATCCATAAAGACTCTATGCATGAGTGGGTGTGTGCAGTGGGTGAGTGAAAGTCCATTTGAGGGAAGGCTGGGGTTCATGCACCTGGGGCTCTCCAAAGGTGACTGCAAGCCCCCCACCACCCTGAGATTGGAACCTCCAGCACGCAGGATCGTTTGCTGTTCTTGGGCTCTTCTGAGAAAAGCCTGCCAAATACAGCTGATCCTCATCACCTGGAGCCCAGCCCAAACCATCACCTGTGACAGCAAAGCAGTTGGAGCCCCAGATCTGAGAAGAGAACTGTCAGGGAGAGCTGGAGAGGAGCCCCACCACTGGTGAGGAAACACTGACTGGAGCCATTTTCTTTGTACCGGGACCAGGCAGTGCCCTGCATTGCCTCGCCCAGCTCCACCCAGCCTCCATGCTGGGACCGAGAGGTTATCTCATCAAACTCGGAGAGACAAGCGCCCCTACCCTATGCTGGAACAGGCATAGACACATAGATCTGAGTGGGAGACTTGACAAAAGTAGCAGCAAGCCAGGTGGATCCAGATCTGATCTACCCTTCCACAATAGTCCCTGGGGCATCTGACCCATGCTGAGAGCAACAGTATCAGCCTGCACTGAGAGCAGAGGGGAGAGGTTGGAGACCAGAGCTGAAAGGAGGTTGAAGTTACAGGAACTGCCTCAGAGTGAGTTTTGTTTGTTTATTCTGCTTGGGGTTTTTTTGTTTGTTTTTTGTTTGAGTTTTGGGGGGGGTTCTTTTCCTCTTCTCTTTGTTTTTGATTACGTTTTGATACTTACTTTGTTTCTGTTCATTATTATTTTTTTTTTTTAGAGTTCCTGTTTGTGTATGGGTATTTTTGAGGGAGAGTATATCAATGAGGGGTTGTTTTTGTTTTTTAATCTTTTCTGTCTTTGTGTTTCTTGTTACTACACCTGTGTGTTTTCCCTCTTATTCTTCTCTCTCTCTCTCTACCTTCCTCTTGTCCCCTTCCTTCCTTTTTTCAATTATTTTCCTTTTTCCTACCTCATTTTGTTTTCAGGGGCAAACTTATACCCCCACTGCATGGACAGATTGTAAGGCAGTGGGAAGTGGGTTCCAGGGGCTCCACACAACTGTCAGTGGATACTGGGATCTGCAGATAGTTGAATCACAGCTCCCCCCTCAATTAAATCCCAAAACTGCAAAAAAGTATAGCCACCCCACCCACCCACAGTCCAGCTTCAGAACTGAACAAAGCCAGAGGATCCACATAATGAAGAACAGGAGATTGAGCAAACAGAAGTAAAAGCTAACCCCCATCCCTGAACAACAAAATTGAAGAAGAGGTAAAAAAAAAGGTGGGGAGGAAAAATCTACACAAATGAAGAAAAACCAAAAGAAGAATACAGGTCTCACACAGACACCTGAGAGGGCAGACACTGAGAACACAGACTTCAGAACACAAACAATGAAGAGCCCCCAGAATGAGTGGTCTCAAGCCATAAACCCAGATATCAAGACATTAATAGAGAGAATAAATAGAATTGAAGAGAGACGAGGAAAGAATGAAGGAGTTGATAACGAGATAACAGCAATAAAGAATACAGCGAATGAAATAAATAACAAATTGATAAGCATGGAAAGTAGACTTAGCCAAACAGAAGAATCTCAGAGCTTAAGAACCAAAATATGGAACTAACCCAAGCTGTTAAAAACATAGAAAAGAAGCTTGAAAAGACAGAATAAAACCTTTGAGAGATGAACGATTATTTCAACAGACCAAACCTAAGATTAATTGGAACTCCTGAAGCAGATAGAGACCACCCTGGAACAAACATTCCGTGAAATGCTCCAAGAAAACTTCCCTCATCTCATCATTGACATGACCATTCAAATACAAGAGATTCAGAGAACACCTGAGAGACAAAAAAATGAGAAGATCAATGCCTAGACACATAGTAATTTGCCAACACAAAGTAGGTATAAAAAAAAAATCCTAAAGGCAGCAAGAGAAAAAGGTCAGACTACCTACTGGGGAAGATCAATTAGAATAGCAGCAGATTTATCTACAGAAGCACTTCAGGCTAGCAGAACTTGGAGCCCAATCCTCAAAGTTCTCAAAGATAAATAATTTCAACCAAGAATTACCGACCCAGCTAAGCTAAGCTTCATCAGTGATGGAGAATTAAAATGTTTCCCAGACATTCAATCCCTAAGAGCTTATGCTGCTCCAGACCAGCTCTACATGAAACACTTAAGAAAGTATTAAACACAGAATAAAGGAAAAAAAGAATGACAACGCCCTTCACAAGAATACAGGAAAAAGACTGAAAACACACATAAATCACCCCAAAATCAAAAGAAAGACAACAAACAAACAGCAGTAACAACATGAAACTCTGTAAGAACCTCGACAGGAATAAACTCTCACATCTCAATAATTAGCCTGACTGTGAATGGACTAAATGCACCACAGAAAAGACATAGAATGGCAAAATGGATAAAATATCATGCAGCAACAATATATTCTCCCCAAGAGATGCATCTCACCAAAAAGGACACTCACAAACTCAAAGTAAGAGGATGGGAAACAAAATTTCAGGCGAGTGGAACACAAAAGCAGGAGTCTCTTAGTATCAGACAAAATACCATTTAAGCTATCAAAAATTTTAAAAGATAAGAAATGTCATTACAGAATAATAAAAGGTTCAATCCATCAACAAGATCCTAAACATATATGTACCCAACAAAGGAGCCCAACTTTCATAAAGCAGTTTCTAGGTTAACTTAAAAAATATATTGACTCTAACACTATCGTAGCTGGGGATTTAAATATCCCACTCACAACACCTAGACATATCGTCAAGAAAAAAAAATCAACAAGGAGATCCAGAACCTCAATGTAACACTTGACCAAAAGGACTTAACTGATACCTACAGAACACTCCACCCAACAACCACAGAATATACATGACGACATGGCACATACTCTAAGGTTGACCATATCCTTGGCCATAAATCAAGCATAAACAAATTCCATATGATTGAAATACTGTCATGCATCTTCTCAGACCACAGTAAAATAAAGATAAATATGAACACCAACCAAGTTAACCCCCAAACCCACAAAGACAAGGATACTAAACAGCATAATTCTAAGCAACTCCTGGGTCAATGTGGAAACCAAAATAGAGGTCAAAAGATACCTGGAAACAAATGAAAATGAAGAAACATCTTACCAAAACCTCTGGGATACCATGAAATCAGTACGAAGAGGGGTATTCATCTCTTTACAAACACACATGAAGAAAATGGAAAGGTCACAAGGTAACAGCCTAACAAATCACCTAAAGAAGCTGGAAAAGCAAGACCACGAAAACCCTAACTTCAGCAGAAGAATTCAGATCACCAAAATAAAAGCTCAAATTTTGGAATTAGAAGACAAAAAAAAAAATACAAAAAAATTAATGAAACATATAACAGAAAAAAAAAAAATCAATGAAACAAAAAGCTGGTTCTTTGAAAGGATAAACAAGATTGATGGACCCCTAGCTACACTGACCAAGAAAAAGAGAGAAAAAGCCCAAATAAACACAATCAGAAATGCAAAAGATCAAGTCACAACTGACCCAGGAAGAAATAAAAAGATTATCAGAGACTACTATGTATACTTGTATGGACACAAACTTGAAAACCTAAAGGAAATGGAAGATTTTCTGACATCGCACAACCTCCCCAGGTTGAAACAAGAAGAAATCAAGACCCTAAATAGACCAAAACAATCTAGGAAATTGACTATGTCATGAGAAAAAAAAAAGCTCTACTACCTACAAAAAAAAGCTCTGGACCAGATGGCTTTCCAGCAGAATTCTACAAAACATACAAGGAAGAACTGATACAATCTTACTGAAAGTATTCCAGGCAACTGAGAAAGATGGAAATCTCCACAAATCATTTTATGATGCCAACATCACATTGATACCCAAACCAGGTAAAGATCCAATAAAGAAAGAGAACTACAGGCCAATATCCTTGATGAACACAGATGCTAAAATTCTCAGCAAGATCCTAGCAAACCAGATCCAACAACACATATCAAAAATCATCCACCACAACCAAGTAGGCTTCATCCCCTGGATGCAGGACTGAGTCAACATTCATAAGACCATAAATGTAATTCAATATATCAACAAATGTAAAAACAAAAACCACATGATTATATCATTAGACTCAGAAAAAGCAGCCAGCATACTGCTAAACAGAAATTGGAACCATTTCCCCTGAAAACCGGAACAAAACAAGGATGTCCACTCTTACCCCTCCTTTTCAACAGTTTTGGAAGTCCTAGCTAGAGCAATCAGACAAGAGATGCAGATCAGGGGTATCCATTAGGAAAAGAGGAAGTCAAGTTATCCCTCTTTGCAGACGACATGATTTACCTCGGAAACCCAAGACAATCTGTCAAAAACCTCCTTGCATTGATAAAGGACTTTGGCAAAGTCTCAGGGTAAAAAATAATTGTGCAAAAGACAGTCACACTTCTAGACACCAATATAAACAAACAGAAGTCCAAATAAAAAGCACAATCCCATCCACAATAGTAACCAAAAAAAATCAAATACCTTGGCATCTTCCTAACCAGAGACATGAAAGACCTTTAAAATGAAAACTACAAAACACTGCTCAAAGAAATAAAAAATGAAACAAACAAATGGAAAAATATTCCATGCTCATGGATTGAAAGAATCAACACTGTTAAAATGACCATCCTACTCAAGGCAATCTACAGATTTAATGCAATACTCATTAAATTACCAGCAGCATTCTTATCAGACCTGGAAAAGATAACACAGGAATTCATATGGAAGCATAAACGACCACAAATTGCCAAAACAATCCTCAGCAAAAAAGCAAAGCAGGAGGTATCACACTCCCAGACTTTAAACTTTATTATAAAGCTACAATAATCAAAACAGCCTTGTATTGGTACAAGAACAGGCATATAGACCAATGGAACAGGATAGACTTCAGAAGCAAAACCTCAATTTCTCAACCAATTCATCCTCAACAGAGCCTCCATCACCAACCACTGGGGAGAGGAGAACCTATTCAGTAAATGATGCTGGGAAAACTGGCTGACCACATGCAGAAGATTAAAACAAGAGCCCTACCTAACCCATACACAAAAAATCAACTCTAAATGGATCAAAGACCTAAATATGAAACCTCAAACTATAAGAACGTCAGAAAATGCAGGAGACACCCTATGGAAACTGGAACTGGCAACCAATTCCTAATCAAAACCCCAAGTGCCCATGCTATAAGAGAAAGATAGACAAGTGGGACCTCATCAAACTGACAATCTTCTGCAAAGCCAAAGAAACCATCAAGAGAGCAGGGAGACAGCCCACAGACTGGGAAAAAAATATTTTCCAACTGTATGTCTGACAAAGGCCTAACATCTAGAATCTACAAGGAACCCAAATGTGCCAAAAAGAAAAAAACAAATAGCCCCATTACAAAGTGGGCAAAAGATATGAATAGATACTTCTCAAAAGAAGATATACAGGCAGCCAACCGACACATGAAAAAGTGCTCAGCCTCACTATTCATCAGAGAAATGCAAATCAAAACCACATTGAGATACCACCTAACCCCAATAAGAATGGCTATCATTAATAAAACACACAACAGATGCTAGAGAGGATGCAGTGAAATGGGAACACTTCTACACTGTTGCTGGGAGTGTAAACTAGTACAGCCTCTGTGGAAAACAGTGTCGTGATTCCTAAAAGATCTAAAAATTGACCCTGCAATCCCCCTAATGGGAATATACCCGGAGGAACTCAAATCACTCTATGAAAAAGATACCTGCACAGGTATGTTTATTGCAGCATTTTTCACAATAGCAAAAACATGGAACCAACCCTGCTGCCCATCGAAAGTAGACTGAATAAAAAAAATTCAGTACATATATACAATGGAATATTGCACAGCCATAAAGTTCAAAATCATGAACTTCAGAGCAACCTGGATGGACTTAGAGGGTATAAAACTGAGTAATCCACCTCAGAAACAAAGAACTGAGTATCACATATTCTCACTCATGAGCAGACCTTGAACAATTATTGTACTACTATAAGAAAAGGATTGGCAGTAGCGGGAAACTGCGGAGTGGGGGGAGGCGGTATTGGCAGTGGGAATCTGCTGAGGGGAGCACGCCTCATCAACAACAGTACCTGCATAATGAACATTTGTATACCTAACCCTGAATTGTACCCCACATCTTTAAAATAAAAAAATTAAAAGTTAAAAGCTCCATATACATACCAATCTGGAATGATCTTTAAGTTTAGTGAAAAGTAAAAGTGAAGGTCAGTGTATAGAGTATGATTCTATATCCATATATGTCTGTATATATATAACATTGTATACTTAACATATATATAAAACATGCCCTAGAGGAAGCGCAAAAAACCAGTAATACTGGTTGCTACTGGAAAAGGGAAATTTATTGGCTGGGAGATTAGGTAGGAGAAAGAGAATTAGTTGAAACTTTGACCTTTGAACTCTATGCTTGTATTATCTATTCAAAAATACACTGAACTTTTTAAAAAGTAGCTTGCAAGGGATATATGGTTTTTATATGTTTTAATTTAAAATAATGAGAATGATAATATTAGATTAACAAAAACAGGGGAATCAGGAACATAAATCAAAACATCTCATTTTCCTCAAAAGAAGATCAGAATCTCCTGTTAAAATAGTTTAATAAAGATTTAAGAAAATATATATTTTTTAAATTTAAGGTAAATGAAAGCAGAATTTAAAAGTCTATCATAATAGGAAAAATAATTGCTTTTTCTTCTCATTCATGTTCAACACAGAATACTTCACCAAGTATACTTACCAAAATGGGGGTGGTGGTGAGATTTCCCACACTGGCCAGTTTTGCAACACCAGCTGGGTGTTCTACAATTTAACTCAATTCTGACAATATACACCTAAAGTTGGCATCAGATCCATGGGTTAAGGACTCAGTCCCACAAGACTGCCCCACTTCAGATACCAGTCAAAAGCCCCAGACTGTGACCTGTGCTTCTGACTGACCAGTTATATACTAGGGGGGAGCATGATGCTATCCCTGAGCAACTCAAAGAACTCAAAGAAACACATTTACTGGTTTATTAATAAAGAATATAATAAAGGACACGGATGAAGAGATACTCAGGGTGTGATCTATGGGTAGGAATGCAAAGCTTTCATGCTTTCTCAGGGGCACAAAACCTTCCCAAGCTCCTCCTGGTTCAGCAACCCAAAAACTTTCCAAACCCAATAGTTCAGGAACTTTGATGAAGGCTTCATCACCCAGTCAGTGAGATTATTAACTCAGTCTCTAGCTCCTCTCCCCTTCCTAGAGGAAAAGGGTTGGAACAGAAAGTTCCAAGCCTCTAATCATGGCTTATTCTTTCTGGTGACCAGCCCCTATCCAGGAGCCCACTAAGAGTCACCACATTGCAATAAAAGACAGTTTTCTCACCTAAGAAGTTCCAAGTGATCAGGAGCTCTATGTTAGCAATGAGGGTCAATAGTCAAATAGTAGAACAAAAGATAAACCTAGTAGCCCTATCACTCAGGAAATTACAAGAGTTTAGGAGCTCTGTGCTAAGAACCATGGGCAAAGACCTATATATATTTCTTATTATTTCCCACACACATACTAATAATGCTCATATACAAACATGTATATTATAATTTGAAGAAAAAATTAGATGATAAACCACATACACTGTTAGCTATGGTGTGGCAAACATTCACTGTCACATACTGTTAGAGGTACTATACATAAATTGGTACTACATTTTGAGAGGTTACTTTTAATCAAAAATTCCACTCTAAACATTCAAAAGTCATAAATTTCACTCTTAAGAAATTTTCCAGCCGGGCTCGGTGGCTCAGCACTTTGGGAGGCTGTAATCCCGCACTTTGGGAGGCTGAGGTGTGGATTGCCTGAGCCTGAGGGTTTGAGACCCGCCTAGGCAACTTGCGAGACCTCATTTCTACAATAAATCAAAAAATTAGGCAGGTGTGGTAGTGCGTGCCTGTAGTTCCAGCTACTTGGAAGGCTGAGGCGGGAAGGATCACTAGAGCCCAGCAGGTCGAGGCTGCGGTGGCCAGGAGTGGCCACTGCACTCCAGTCTGGGTGACAGAGTGAGACTCCAACTCAAAAAAAAAGAAAGAAACTTTCCAACAGCCTACCAATATTGCCCTAGAATGTGCATCTTCACTACAACACTGTTAATAACACAACATTAAAGCCAATCCAAACATCCACAAATGGAGAAAGATTTAAGATTTAATAAATGAACAGTGGAACACCATGAAAAGAGAGATTTAAATGTAATGGCCTACAAAGATGACCATGATGATGGAAAAAAATGGAATAATAAAACTTTGGGCATTCAAATATATAAATATAAATATGATATAAAAGGATTTGCACCACACTGTTTAAAGTGGCTATACTGGACAATGAGCCTGGAAGAGCTGAGAGTTGAATTTTCAACTTTTACTTTACATATATAAATATTTTAAAGTAGTGAGGATATGGATAATTTTTTCTCTTGGATTTTCTATGTTTCAAATTTTTAAAAATTAAATAATTTGGTATCTTTAATAATTAGCTTTTACATAAGATTTCTATATGTCTAGTCTTAGATGAGACCAGTCTGTAGGAGGGTGTAAAGGTGTGTGTGTGTATATCTTTGACTTTTTTGAATATCAAAGTTATATTTTGAAAAGATGAATTGATATTGTTCTATCTTCTGTGATATGAAAGTTTGAACAAAGTAGGAATCATTTGATCTTCACAAGGCCTCATAGAACTTAGTTGTAAAGTCATCTGCATGTTCTGTCTTTTGCAGGGGTAGTTCTTGGACCACTTTTCTACTTCCTCCATAGGCTGTTATTCTAATATTCAGACTCTCTTCTGTAAATAAGTTCAGCTTTCATATCTGTATTAACTCATCTTTCATAGAAAAGTATTACTTACTCGACTGTTCATGTCTTCAATTTGCTTTGCTCGCTGAATTCTCCTCATTTCTAAGACCTGCTCTCTTTTCTTTTGCAGCCATGCTTTAAATACCATGTCATTCTCTCTCCTTTTTTCTTTCTCTTCTTCTATTTTCCGTTGCTCTTCCTAGTGAAAGAATATGAAAAGACATTAATGAAAGACTAATAAAATTATATGTGAATTATCAGAGTAAAGAGATGTATTTTGAGATCTGAAATTAGGATTCTCTGACCCTAAAATTTTCCATCTATAAACTGGGGCTTTCTTTAAAAAAAAAAAAGAATACATACATATATATATAACCTCTAAATATATATATATATGACCTCTAATGTGCTTAGAGGAGAAAAAAAGAGGATTTTTTTCAGAGAAACTATAGGAATAAAGTTCACAACTACACAGATGTACAACTCATACATGGTTTCAAGAACACCTTGAATCTTTCCTCTTCTTCCTAGTTTACTTCTGGTATTAAGTCATCAAACTGCAGCTTTGCAAAAGAAAAAAAAAACATAATCCAGAAGCAATAAAAATGTCCTAAACATTTTTACATTATTTCATGATTTGTTTATTTTGATAAATGGTATTGTGATTATGAAAGAAAATACCATAATCGTGTACAGATGTATACTAAAATATGCAAGTGAGGTATATGTAAGTGAGGTCTAGGTCTTGCTTTAAAAATATTTCATCCAGCCGGGCTTGGTGGCTCAGCCTGTAATCCCGCGCCTTGGCAGGCTGAGGTGAGTGGATTGCCTGAGCCCGCGGGTTCAAGACCCGCCTGCGCAACTTGGTGAGACCTCATCTCTACAACAAATCAAAAAATTAGCCGGGCGTGGTAGCGCGCACCTGTAGTTCCAGCTACTTGGAAGGCTGAGGCGGAAGGATCACCAGAGCCCAGCAGTGTCGAGGTTGCGGTGGCTGGGAGCAGCCACTGCACTCCGTCTGGGTGACAGAGTGAGACTCCAACTCAAAAAAAAAAAAAAAAAATTTCATCCAAGACCAGACATAGTAGCTCATGTCTATAATCCCAGCACTTCAAGAAACTAAGACAGGAGGATTGCTTAGGACCAGGAGTTCAAGACTGCCCTGGGCAACATGGCACAGAGGAAAAAGCACCAAGCTAGAAGTAAGGAGCTTTGAGTAATAATCCTCTCTAGCTGCCTTTGGATTTCTTCCTTTCGTGCTCACCTTGGCAAGTCTAATTATTATGTGCCTGGGGGTTGGTCTTCTCATGTAATAATTCATAGTAGTTCTCAAAACCTCTTCTGTCTGCATGGCTGCCTTTCTAGCAAGATTGGGGAAGTTTTCTTGGATGACATCTTGGAAGGTTTGTTCCAATGTGTTCTCAATTTCCCCTTCTCTCTCTGTGATGCCAATTAACCGTAGATTTGGTATCCTACATAATTTTAGACCTCTCATAGGCTTTGCTCATTTTTCCTAATTCTTTTCTTCTTATTTTTGTCAGCCCAGGTTAGTTCAATAATTCAATCCTTAAGCTCTAAGATTCTGTCCTCTGCCTGGTCAATTCTGCTGATAAAGCTTACTATTGTGTTTTGAAATTTCAGTACAGAATTCTTCATTTCTAGAAGTTCAATTTGGTTCTTTCTTAGAACAGCCATGTCAGTTATCACTTCCTGCACTGTTTTCATAGTCTGGCTGATTTGAGCATCCACGTTCTCATGGGTCTTTTTTAGTCTCTTTGCCATCAATAGTCTGAATTATATGTCTGTCATCAGGGACAGGTCATTCTGGATGGTTCCAGTGCTTAGGATCTGGTAAGCCCCTTGTGGGTATTGACTCGTTATGGCTTTAGGGAATCCCAGTTTTCCTTACATTTTGACAATATAGTAAGCCCTTCTAATTCCTTGTGATTGAAAAAAAGGGACAAAGGAAAGGAAAAATTCTGCCAAATAGCAGAAACTTTGAAAATATTTATATACTATTTTCTGAGCCCTAAAATAGCCTATAGTGTATGAATTTATTAAAGGAAAAATCCTACCAAATAGCAGAAAGTATCTTTGAAAATATTTATATACTATTTTCTGATCCCTAAAATGACCTATATTATAAAATGTGAATTTATTAAAGATTAGATTTTATATTAATTTAGACATTTCCTATTCACACAAAGGACTTTGGATGCCTTGCATAAATACAGTATGACAAAAGATTATTATCTTTCCAAAGAGAACATTAGTTATATTACATAGAAGGTGCTAGCCATTTAAGGTTAAAAAAAAAAGCGCCAAAGTACAGATCACTGAAATGATGCACACAAATTAGAAAAACAGAGTACAGCAGCCCAACCCAGTAAATATGGGCATAAAAAAGCAAAGCCTTTCCCTAAAACCAATAAGAAATGCTAAAAGCCTTAGCACCTAAAGACCAAGACTTGAGCCAAGGGAAACTGTGATGGGGATGCTGACACAACAAAAGTGTATCCCAGAACAGAGTGTATGACATCCAGAAAAGAGAATCAAAAGGAAAACAGAACTATCCGTCACTGAAGACTACCATCAGCTCATTAGTTTGACAGTGAAATTTATATAAAATCCCCATATAACTTTTGTAAAAATATGCACACACACCCACACGTTTGTGTACAGCAAATATGTAGTTCAATAATTCTCAAAAATGTATTTTGTATTGTTACAAAGTTCTGATACTTTTAAGTATTGCTCCTTACCTGAACCAAGTAAACTGGGTTTGACTGTTAGAGCTAAAGTTCAGATATCAGTGACCAAGTGAGCAAAGTTCTACAAGTGACGCACCCTTCCCTATTCCTGCCTGAGTGTGCTACAAAGCCTGAGTGTACTGTACATTACACATTCTTACAACTTAATTTTTCAACTTTTCTTGCTCATGTGAATTCCTGATTTAAATGACAGAAATATCCCTGATAATTTCCCACATGAAATAGAAAACCCATCATTTTTCGAGGGATGCCAGAGAACTGGGATTTTGATTCCAACTCTGTGGCTAGAAAACTGGTAAAGTTATTTAAACTTTCTAAAGTTTTCTGTAAAATGACTTGTAAGGTCTCTTCTTACTGTAATATTCTACTAAGCTATAATTTGTTTAATATTATAATTATTATAATTATTTATCTATAGTTAGACATTTTATATAGCTTAGCTTAATACCATCAGGTATCCAGTAAAACACAAAATTGGAGCACTGATGTTAGTAATTCAGAGGAAATTTGCCAGTTTAAGTTCCTGGAATTTTCAATTATAAGACACATAGAGTTCCATTTAAGAGCAAAAGCAGGGAAGGCACAGTGGCTCACACCTGTAATTCCACCACTTTGGGAGACTGAAGTGGGAGGATTGCTTAAGGCCAGAAGTTCAAGAACAGCCTGGGAAACACTGCAAGACCCCGTCTTTACAAAACAACAGTTGGGCATGGTGGTGCTTGTCTGTAGTTCTAGTTACCTGGGAGGCTGAGGCAAGAGGGTTGCTTCAGCCCAGAAGTTTATGGCTGCAGTTAGCTATGATCACATCACCACACTCTAGCACAGGCCATGAAGCAAGCCCATGTCTTAAAAAAGAGACAGCAAAACAAACTTAACTGAGGAATCCATATGGCATTTTGGAGACATTTAATTAAGAATATAAAGCTCAGAATAGAGGGCCAAGATAGCCACCTAGAGGCAACTGGCAAGTGCCTCTCTCACCAAGAAGGTCTAAAAAAGTGACCATCTGGAAGTCCAAGGTGAAGTCATCAGAGACACATTTGGGACCACTGAGAGCACAGGGGCACCAAGACCCAGCCACCTTCAGAATTAGCCTAGCTGAAACCTAGAGAAGACCTCCTATGAAGGGAAAGGATGGGTGAACAGGAGAATTTTCAAATACCTCCCATGGACCTCTGCAGCCCCAATCAAAGGACAGACACTCTCAGCACTCCCCATTCCTACCCCTCCATTACTGCCATGGCCAAATGCAGGAAGCTGCCTGGAATCTGGACAGAGGCAACATGGGGTCCACGTGGAGCTTGGGGGGCCCTCAGTAAGAACCAGTGCCAGCTACCACCATCCCACCACAGAGGGCCCCCACAAGTCACACTCTTCAGCTTTAAAAGCATGGGTGCTCCTCTCTTCTTGTCTCTCCAGAGGGACCCCAACTAGGATGTCACTCCCACCTCAGAGGCATCCCTATCATTGCACCCACACTCTCCCCAAACTCGATTGGCAGCTGTAGATGTACTTGCCCCCAGGCGGCCTCCAGGCTGTGAGAGAGAGAGGAGAGCCCTCCCTCAGCCCCCATTATCACTGCTTTTGCCTCTCCCATGGAGCAGGAAGGGAACTAGGAAGCAGAGCATCTCTGAAACTCCTGACCAGGCAGGACTCAGGCGTCCAGATGAGGAGGGGCTGTCCCACCTCCACTTTGGGGACTCCTAGCTGTGGGACTTCTCCCAGCTATCTGCCAGCATGAGTGCCCTAGCCCTGCCTATACACTGGCTAAGACAGGAAGTACCGGGACTCCCTGGTCAGCAGGGCCCCTCCTTCCACATCTGGGCAAAAGGAGCCACTCCTTCAGGCAGGCGGAGGCTGCCCTACCCCTACCTGATCACTTTTGCCAGTACCAAGCTACAGGGCCTCCCTGGTCACTGCTAAGCTACTGACATGGCCCTGCCAACGTGTGGGTATGGAGGGTTGATAACAGAGTTCTCAATCTGCCAGGGTCATGGGACTTACGCCAGAATGCAAGAAAAGGCCCCACACAGGGGCGAAGGGGCCCACCTGCCCCTGCTTGACTGAGCTGGCAGAGCAGTGCCATCCAGTCCTTCCCAACTCCATCACCATCTTCACTGCCACCTCTATCACTCCCATAAGCAGCCCAGAGGAGGGAAGTGACCTCCACAGCTCACAGCCAGTGCCATGGCCCCCATCCCTGTCACCACAGGTCAAAAAGAAAGTAAACAGGCTGCTTCTGCATACCCAAAGGTCCCACACTCAGACACATGCCCCATAGCTCTCTACAAGGAGGGGCCTCCTGGCACTTCACAGCAGGCCTACCTCACCAGAACACCATAGCTGTGCATCAGTGCTCCTATGAAATCACAGCCTCAAGAGGTCTCTGTTCGGCACCCCCTAAACCAAGCTACCACTGCCTGTGCCCCTGAAGCCTATGGGCTGGAGAGAGAACAGAGAATCAGGACACTAAAGTCAATAGACCATACATACCACAGACATAACCATAGGGAAAAAATTAAAAATAAAAAAGTAAGAAAACAATATGAACGGTCACCCCAATAAACAAATAAAAATGATTAAACAATAAATGAAATAAAGAGAGAAGAGTTCACTCCCAGCAGATAAGGAGGAACAAGCATAACAGCACTGGCAATCTGAAAAGCCAAAACAACTTGACACCCACAAAGTATGCTGCCTGCTCCTGAGCAAGGATCCTAATTAGAATGATCTGTCCCAGATGAGAGACACAAAATTGACAATATGAATGGCAAAGATACTCAGTGAGCTCCAAGAAAAAGTGAACCAAATCAAACAGGTCACAAAAGCAGTACAAGGAGTGAAGGCTGACTTGGCCATCCTAAGAAAGAACCAAACTGAACTCCTGGAAATGAAAAATTTGCTCCAGGATTTTCAAAAACAATTGCAAGCCTTAACTACAGACTAGACCAGGCAGAGGAATGAGATTTGGAGCTTGAAGATCAATCCTTTGAATTAACCTAGTTTGAAAACATAAGGAAAACATAAGGAAAAAAGAACAAGTCTACAAGAGGTCTGGGATTATATAAGGAGACAAAATCTATGGCTTGACTGGCAATCCTGAGAGAAGGGGAAAGCCAGAACAACCTGGAATGAGCTTTTCATGACATTATCCGAGGAAAATTCCCCTCTCTTGATAGAGATGCTGTCATGAAGATACAAGAAATTCAAAGAAATCCTGTGAGGTACTGTATGAGACAAAATCATCAGCTTTTCCAAGATCAGCAAAGTAAAAAATATTAAGGGCAGCTAGAGAGAAAAGACTGACAGCTTACCAAGGGAGACCCATTAGAATTTCAGCAGACTTTTCCATAGCAAACTTACAAGCCAGAAGGGATGAGGGGGCCATTTTTAACATTTTGAGGAAAAGCAATGCCAGCCAAGAATTTCTTGCTCTGCTAAACTAAGCTTCATAAATGAAGGATAATTGAAATATTTCCCAGATAAGCAATCCCTAAGGAAAAATGCCACCTCCAGATCAACCCTTCAAGAGATACTTAATGGAGTTCTAATCCTAGAAACAAAATAACAATACCACCTATCAAAAAAGAACATAAAAGCACACAGATTACAGACTATACAAATCAACCCCAATGCTTAGAACACAAAACAATTTCTTAAGAATAATATGAAAGGATTGTTGAAAGGAATATGAAATCTTTACACATCAACAGCTAACTTGAATGTTCACAGACTGAACATGCCACTCAAAAGACACAGCATGGCAAATTAGATTTAAAAACATGACCCATCCACCGCTGCCTTCGGGAAACCCGTCTCACTGCAAATGACAAACATAAGCTCAAGGTAAAGAGCTGGAGAAAGATCTTCCACTCAAATTGAAAACAAAAAAAGAGCAGGGGTTGCTATTCTTATATCAGAGAAAATAGACTTTAAACCAGTAAAAGTTAAAAAGGCACTATATAATGATAAAGGGCTCAATTCATCAGCAAGAAATATCTACCTTGAATTTACCCAATCTAAGAGCACCCCGATTTATAAAACAACTGCTAATTAAATTAAGAAAGGACATAGGCCAGGCTCAGTGGCTCAGCCTGTAATCCTGTGCTTTGGGTGGCCGAGGTGAGTGAATTGCCTGAGCCTGTGGGTTCGAGACCCACCTGGGCAACTTGGCAAGACCTCATCTCTACAATAAATCAAAAAAATTAGCCGGGTGTGGTAGCGCGTGCCTGTAGTTCCAGCTACTTGGAAGGCTGAGGCGGAAGGATTGGTGGAGCCCAGCAGGTCAAGGCTGCAGTGGCTGGGAGCGGCCACTGCACTCCAGTCGGGGTGACAGAGTGAGACTCCAACTCAAAGAAAATGAAAGAAAGAAAGAAAAGAGAGAGAGAGAGAGAGAGAGAGAGAGAGAGAAAGAAAGAAAGAAAGAAAGAAAAGAAAGAAAGAAAGAAAGAAAGAAAGAAAGAAAGAAAGAAAGAAAGAAAGAAAGAAAGGACATAGCCACATAATAATAGAGGGAGACTTAACATCCCATTCACAGCTTTAGACCAAACACTGAGGCAAAAACTAACAAAGAAATATGGAACTTAAACTCAACACTTGACCAATTATATCTAATGGACATCTACAGAACACTCTACCCAACAACCACAGAATATACATTCTTCTCATCTGCACGTGGAACACACTATAAAATCTGACATAAATCAAGCCTGAACAAATTCCAAAAACTCAAAATCATACCAAGCATCTTCTCAGATCAGAGCTGAATAAAAGTAAATATCAACACCAACAAGAACCCTCAAAAATACACAAATACATGGAAATTAAACAACAAGCACCTGAATGATTTTTGGGTTAACACAGAAATTAAGACAGAAATAAGAAGATTCTTAAAACAAATGAAAATAATGACACAATAGGCCAAAACCTCTAGGATGCCATTAAATTGATGCTGAGAAGGAAGTTTATAGCATTACTTGTACACATCAAGAAAATAGAGAGCACTAAGTAATCAACCTAATGTCATCCCTAAGGTAACTGGAAAGACAACAACGATCCAATCCCAATGCTGGCAGAAGAAAAGAAATAATATCAGAACAGAACTCAGTGAAATTAAGACCAAATAAAGCATACAAATGATCAAGTTGAAAAGCTGGTTCTCTGAAAAGATAAGTAAGATTGACAGACCCCTGGACAGATTAACAAAAAAGAGAAAATTCTAACAAACATGATGAGAAATGAAAAAGCCAATGTTACAACCAATTCTAAAGAAATATAAAAGAATATTATAAACATTTGTACATGTGTAAGGTAGAAAATCTAGAGGAAATGAATGAACTGGAAATACTCAACCTCCCAAGATTGAAAAAGGAAGAAACTGAAATCACAAGCGAAGAAATTGATGCAGCAGTAGGAAATCTTCCTAACAAAAACCCAGTGTCAGAGGAATTCTCAGCTAAATTCTACCAGATGTACAAGGAAGAGCTGGTACAAATCTCACTAAAAGTATTCCAAGTAACCAAGAAGGAAGTATTCCTCCCTAGTTCATTCTATAAAGCTAATATCATCCTGATACCCCAAAATGGCAAACAATCAACAAAGAAAGAAAACTACCGTCTGATTTCCCTAATGAACGCAGACACAAAAATCAACAATAAAATACTAGCACATCGCATCCAACAGCACATTACAAGGATCATTCATCATGACCAGGTGGGCTTCATTCCTAGGATGCAAGGCTGGTTCAACATATACGAATCAATAAATGTAATACAACACATATGCACGTGTAAAACCAAGAACCACATGTTTATCTCAATGGACACAGAGAAAGCATTTGATAAAACCCAATATCCCTTCTTAAAAAAAAAAAAAAAAAAACTCTCAAACATCTAGGCATCAAAGGAATATTCCTCAAAATAATAAGAGCCATCTATGACAAGCCTGCAGTCAACATCATACTTAACAGGCAGAAGCTGGAAGCATTCCCCCTAAGATCTGGAATAAGACTAGATGTCTACTCCTCACCCCTCTTATTTAAAACATAATACTGGAAGTCCTAGCCAGAGCAATCAAGAAATAAATTAAATGTATCCAAATGGGAAAAGAGGAAGTAAAATGATATCTCTTTGCAGATAATATATGATTCTATATCTAGAAAACCCAAAATATTCCACCAAAAAATTCCCAGCACTGATAAATGACTTTAGTAAAGTCTTGCAATATAAATAATGCTCAAAAATCATCTGCATTTCTATACACCAACAACAAGCGGCTGAGAATGAAAAAAAAAAAACCAAAAAAAAACCCATTTACAATAGCCACCAAAAAATAAATAAAGTATCTTGAAATACATCTAACCAAAAAGGTGAAAGACCTTTACAATGAGAACTACAAAACACTGCTCAAAGAAATCAAAGATGACACAAACAAATGGAAAAACATTTCATGCTCATGGACTGGAAGAATCGATATTATCATAATGTCCATGCTACCCAAATCAATCTACAGAGTCAACGAAATCCCTATCAAACCACCAGCATCATTTTCAAAGACCTATGAAGACAATATATGAAGTCACATGGAAACAAAAAGACCCCAAACAGTTAAAGCAACCCTCAGTAAAAAGAACAAAGCCAGTGGCATCACATACCCAGACTTTAAATTTTGCTACAAGGTTAACAATAACCCAAACAACATGGTATTGGTACAAAAATAGACACACAGACCAATGGAACAGGATAAAGAATTTGGCAATAAAACTACTGACCTACAACCAACTCATTTTTGACAAAGCCAACAAAAACAAAGGGGAAAGGGAAACCCTATTCAATAAATGATGCTGGGAAAACTGGCTGACCACATGCAGAAGAATGAAACTAGATTCCTACCTATCACCATATACAAAAATCAACTCAAAAGGGATCAAGCACCTAAACATAAAACCTCAAACTATAAGAATCCTAGAAGAAAACAGGAAACACCCTTATGCACACTGGAGTAGGCAATGAATTCATGGCCAAGGCCTCAAAAGCAAATGCAGCAAAAGCTAAGATAGACAAATGAGACCTCCTCAAACTGAAAAAGCATCTGCACAGCAAAAGAAACCATCAAGTGAGTAAAAAGACAACTCACAGACTAGGAAAAAATATTTGCAAACTATGTATCTGATAAAGGTCTAATATTCGGAATCTATGAGGAACTCAAATGACAGGAAAAACAACAAATAACCCCATAAAAAGTGGGCAAATGAACAAATACTTCTCAAAAGAAGATATACAAGTGGCCAAAAAACATATGAAAAAACGCTCAACATCACTAATCAGAAAAACACAAATCAAACCTACAATGAGACACCATTTCATACCAGTCAGAATGACTATTATTAAAAAGCCAAAGAACAATAGATGGTGGGGTAGATGCAAAGAAACAGGAACTTCCATACATTTCTGGTGGGATTGTAAGCTAACTCAACCCCAGTGGAAAGCAGCTTGGAGATGTCTCAAAAAACTAAAAATAAATTTGCCATTTGACCCAGCAATCCCACTTCTAGGTATATACCCAAAGAAGCACAAATCATTCTACCAAAAAGACATTTGCTACCATATTTTTATCCCAGCACTATTCACGATAGCAACAACATGGAACTAACCCAGGTGCCCATCAACAGTGGACTGGAAAAGAAAATGTGGTTCATATACATGATGGAATACTATGCAGCCATAAAAAAGAATGAAATAATAACATTTGCAGCAACATGGATGCAGCTGGAGGCCATCATGCTAGGCTAATTATCACAGAACCAGAAAACTAAGTACCATATGTTCTCATTCATAAGTGAATACTAAAAACTGGACACACAGGGGCACAAGGATGAGAACAACAGACACTGGACACTGTTAAAGTGGGGAGGAAGAGAGGGAGATGCAAACCACCCATCGAGTACCATGCTCACCACTGGGGGTGGAAGGCAGGCTCATCAGAAGCCCAAACCTTGCCTTCATACAATATACCTACATAACAAATCTTCACACCCTGATTCTAAAATAAAATTTTTAAAAATTTTATAATATATTGCTAAATGGACAGAAAATGGAAACATTTCCCCTGAAAATTAGAAGAAGACAAGGCCGCCCACTCTCTTGTTCAACATTGTGTTGGAAGTCCCAGCTAGGGCAATTAGACAAGAGAAGGAAATCAAGGGTATCCAGATAGGAAAAGAGGAAGTTAAGTTATCCCTAAATGCTAAAGATATGATCCTATACCTCAAAAATCTAAGAGAATCTGTCAAAAACCTGCTTGCACTGATAATAGACTTTGGCAAAGTCTCAGGGTTTAAAATAAATGTGCAAAAAACAGTTGCTTTCTTATACACCAACAACAAGCAGGCAGAGAACCAAATAAAAAGCACAATGCCATTCACAATAGTAACAAAAAAATGAAATACCTCAGCATCTTACTAACCAGAGAAGTGAAAGACCTTTACAATGAAAACTACAAAACACTGTTCAAAGAAATCCACGAAGACACAAACAAATTGAAAAATATTCCATGTTCATGGATAGGAAGAATCAACATTGTTAAAATGTCCATCCTACCAAAGGCAATCTACAGATTCAATGCAATACCCATTAAATTACCAACATCATTCTTCTCAGATCTGGAAATGACCATACAGAAATGCATATGGAAACATAAACGTCCACAGATAGCCAAAACAATCCTTAGCAAAAGAAACAAAGTAGGAAGTGTCACACTTCCAGACTTCAAATTTTACTATAAGGCTACAGTAATCAAAACAGTCTGGTATTGGTACAAGATCAGGCATATAGACCAATGGAACAGGATAGAGAGTCTAGAAGCAAAGCCTCAATTTCTCAACCAACTCATCTTTGACAAAGCCTCCAACAACAACCACTGGGAAGAGAAGAAATGGTGCTGGGATAACTGGCTGATCACGTGCAGAAGATTGAAATAGGATCCCTACCTATCACCATACACGAAAATTAACTCTAAATGGATCAAAGACCTAAATGTAAAACCTCAAACTGTAAGAATCTTAGAAAATGCAGGAGACACCCTTATGGAAATTGGAACTGGCAACCAATTACTGATCAAAACTCTAAGTACCCATACTGTAAGAAATAAGATAGACAAGTGGGACCTCATCAAACCAATGAGCTTCTGCAAAGCAAAAGAAACCATCAAGAGAGCAGGGAGACAGCCCACAGAATGAAAAAAATATTTGTCAACTGTATATCTGACAAAGGCCTAACATCCAGGATCTACAAGGAACTCAAACTCGCCAAAAAGAAAAAAACAAACAGCTCCATTACAAAGAACATACTCTATTTTCAATATAATGCCCACTTATGTTCTCACCTCTCTTTTTAACTTTTCTCTTTTTCGTTCTAGTTGTTTCTGCAGTTCTTTCTGTTGAGGGGAAAGACAGTACGTTGAGGTCACTGGCAATATATTTGCTGACTGTGTCCTGTGATTAGATTTCCCATTCCCTTTACTTCGATCTGAGTTGGCAGCAGAGCTTGGACGAGTCTTAGAGTTGGGTGGTGGCTGAGGGATATACACTAATGGGTCTCCCCTTGGTGAGTGAGTGACAGCATGGATCTTTGCTGCAGAATCTTCTTTCTTGACAACATTGACAGATGAGTTGGAAGCTCTGGGTGACAACTGCTGAGGCTCATTCTCTGTACTATTTACATTATTAATGGGGGGCAAAAACCCCTGACTCTCAATGTCTTGTAAATTCAGAAGTTCAAACTTCCCATCCTTCTCTACCAGTATCTTCCTATCCTTGTTTTCTTCACAGCTTCCATCAGCAAGTGACAAAAGTACATTTTCTTGTCCAAATTCATTGGAAATACATAACTGTGACAGTTTTCCAGACATATTATTTTCATTTTCAAAATGATTTTTGTAAGCATCAGTGTCTTCTAGCGGAGGAACTTCCAGATCAACCAATTTGTCCTTGAACTTAAGTTTTCGCTCCCGTTTATCATTCACGGGTTCTTGATTCTGTAGAAGCTGGTTAGCTTGCATGATTTTCTCCATAATATATCTCCTTACTTCCTCATCCTCTTCCTCTTCCAAGTCCTTCTCACTTTTTAGTTTGGATTCCTGAAAAGAATTTTCACTATCTGAATCTGATATGGAATCCAAAGGTTGAATACTTGGTACAGAAATGAAGTCATTTCTTCTTGGTGAAACCTCGCACTTCAAAGATTTGTTAGGATCAGGAAGATGTTTAGTGTGTTCTATTTCTGTTTCGTTCTCTTTTAATTCTTGGCTAATATTCTCTTCCTTTTCAGGAGCCATCTAAAAAGAAGATATTTTTCAGTCAAAGTTGAAACTCTTTGTTCATTTATATGTGACAAATACAAAATGAATTTTCCTATTCATGTAATATATTTTACGAATGGGAAAATTTAAGTGCTTCTTGCTCATACTTTGTTCAAAACATTCTAATTCATCTTTATAAGCATCCAAGAGTAATTCTTCTGACAATTCAGGGAAAATTCAACTCTAAATCTGCATTTGATGTTGCTAAGTGCTACACTGATGTTTTAAACAGTTGCTAGTACTGTTTTGAGGCTAATACATCAAAAGGTAGCTACAAATAGCACAATATTACTTTAATATTCTTCCTCCCATAATATTTTCCTCCCTTTACATTTCCAGAAGAACAACTTTTAAAATGTTTTCTCCTTGTAAATTTGCATTCTTCACTAAAGCATTTTTCTCAGACCATATCAAGGCCAAATTCTTCAGTTGAGTCCTAGTCACTTGAAGTTTTTTTAACCTTTTCAGATTATTATTGCCACTATCGTCTACAGTACCTATGTCCAAATTCCAGATTAATTTTTACCTCTAGATCAGATTTTCCTTCCTCAACCATCCTCAGAGATTACTAATCCATGCTAACCACCATCACACAACTTAGCCTTAAAATAAAAACAAAAATTAATTCCACATGAACTATAAACCAGTTTATCACAACCACAAAAACCTGCTCCAATTCTACTGTTTCTAACTAAAGGCTTCTTCCCTAGCATTTCTCTCACATACACTCCTCATCTACCAAATGCTTCACCACTGTAATATGCAATTTTTTCCTCAAATAATTCTCTCCCTCCTAAAGCAATTCTATGGGAGATATAACATGGTACTCTCTTCAAGTCCTTAAAATTGTTTTCCTCTTTTACTTGCTCACAGGTCCTCTTTTCTGATAATCTTCACTTCCTATCCTGCACAACATTTCCAGATGTCTGATAAGCAAATAAACCTAGCCCATTGTAATGACCACCAAATAACTATGACAACTAAGATCTCTGCATCACAGTTAATATTTTTGGCCTTATTTGATTCTCTGGTTAATTTTTATAGTACCTCTTTCTGAATTCCCTTTTGGCTTTCATTTCTTTTCTTTTTAAAACCAACTTTTACAAAGAAATTGTGCTATGACCCTCTAACCTGTCTCCAGCTCTGTCATTCCCTTCCTATCAGCCTCAAAAGAAGAATCAATGTAATCATCCACCAGAATGTGTAAGATTCACCAGAACACTTTTCTTTTTATCCCTGCTGAATCCCCAGTACTTAGAATAGCCTCTGACACATGGTATGTGATCATTAGTATTTATTCAATGAATTTTTAAATGAGACAATTTTCATCACCCCCTTTCTAATTCTATCACTCTATTCCCTGGATCTCACACCATTCCAGTTATGATAAATTGGTTCAACCTTATCACTCTTGGTATCTGCTTATACTCATTCTGATTCTTTTCCTGTTAAGATGTAAAAAACTCCCATTTAAAAGCCACCTTAGAAAAATCTTCACTTTGACTCTACTGCCTTTTCAAATTTGTCTACCCCATTTGTCTTCTCCATTATATAAGAAAGCAAGACGGAATTAAGAGAAGTTTGTGATACAAAACCTGCATTTCCTCATATTCTTCTCCTTAACTCCCTTAAATCTAGCTTCTGCTATAACTACTCTGATCATTATCACTCTAAAGTCACCTATTCATATCTCAATCTTAGTCCTTTTCATCATTACTTTCCTACTTGACACTAACTTATGTATA
Source organism: Cephalopachus bancanus (assembly GCA_027257055.1). Lineage (NCBI taxonomy): Eukaryota > Metazoa > Chordata > Mammalia > Primates > Tarsiidae > Cephalopachus > Cephalopachus bancanus. The sequence continues at coordinate 8,139,849 of JAPVLO010000060.1, forward strand.
TGCAAATATACACATACACACATACACATATGCATATGCATACACTTATGAAACATTATATATAAATAGACATACACATTATAAATATGTAAAGAGAGAGAGAAAGACCTACCACAATTCAGGAATTGGTTCATTTTCCTGGATTTCCCTTTTCCATCTCTGATAAACAGTATATGATCATGTTTAATGAAAACTACTTTTTCCTAGAAGTATTCCTATGGTTCATTCTTTGACCCTTTATTTTTTTCTCTATGTTCATTCCCCAGAAAAGCTAATTTATCCTTAAAGTTTCAAATATTAGCTGAAAGATGTTTTTTGAGGATTTGATTTTTCATTTACATTAACAGCATTACCCCATCTTACCCAGGTTCACAAAAAGCAGAAATTAATTGTATGTTTTTACTTTTGATGCAATAAATAATTTTATTACTTATTTATATAATTTAAATGATAATTTTATAATATTGATTTTAGTTTTATTAAGTGCTAATTAAATCCCTGTTCCCTCACTAGCCAGCTCTACTTATTAGGATAAACATTTATAAACACATTATGCCTCAAATTTCTCATCTCTAAGATGGGGAAAATGGTAATTGGCCAATGTGTATCAAAGAAAGTTTGTGAGGTTTAGATGAGATAAAAAATGTGAAAAGCTTCAAGAATTGCAAAGCACTCTGTAATATAATTATTATGAATGTTGTTGGCAATTTATATATACCTTTATTATGCTGGCATCACTTTTTTCATTTTCATTAATTAGCCACTCCAGGTCCTTTTCAAAGTCATCTTCATATTCTTCACTTTCTTTTGAATCAGTATCTTTATTTTCATTCATTTTCCGTTTGTGAAAGAATAATGCTATAAGATTTAAAATATACGGTTATATGTTATGTCCATTTTAGAGGTGGAATGGAATATGGATACTGATGTTGAAGGTAACCTAATTAACATATAGAAACACAAAATGGGATGTTCAAAATGAATATGCATCTGTAAATATCATAATAGAGAGATGTACAATGGCATGATATTTCCATAGACACTCCTAGCAATCCTCCCACCTCCCCTCAATTCCCAAAACCCTTATCTACAAGGAGTCTAAAAAAGGTAGATAAGAAGACTGTCTAGGCCAGGCATGATAGCTCTTGCCTGTAATCCCAGCACTTTGAGAGGCTGAGGCGGGAGGATCAATACAACCCAGAAGTTCGAGACCATCCTGGGCAATATGGCAAGACCTCGTCTCTACAAAAAAAAAAAAAAAAAATCAAAAAAAGTTAGCCAAGTGTGGTGGAACAGCTACTAGTAGCTACAGTCCCAGCTATTTGGGAGAATGAGGCAGAAGGAATGCCAAAGCCCAGGAGGTCAAGACTGCAGTGAGCCATGATCATGCCACAACACTCCAGGCTGGGTGATATAATGACACCCTAACTAAAAAATTAACAAAAGAAAAACCTAGATAAGAAGACAGTCTGATGCTTAGAAAAGGATTTTCTACATTCCCTATCAATCATTAAAACTCTCTGTCTGGGTCAGAGCAGATGGCTCAGTTTTTTAGTCTTGCCCACTCACTTTTCTTTTCATGTTCAAATTTTAAAAAACCACATCAATTCCCATCCTCAGTTTCTCAATCCTTCTAGTAATGTATATGGCATAATTATAATATGATAACTTTTTAATAAGTAACAAATGATTCTCAATTATGGTAAATGTTGATTTCCATAGAAGTCAAACTTTGTCAACCCTAAATAAGACATATTTTCTCATTAAAAAAAACAAAACTGTGATACCTAATACGATCTAGAAGACAGTGATTAGTAAACAGAGTTGTCAAATGAAAGGTAAAAAAAAGTTTGTTCCTTTTCTGTTCCAGGTGGAATATATATGAGGGGAGACTCAGAAAAACCCAGAATTTAAAAATTGTTTATTTATTCTTACATTTAAACTTCAGTCACCTTTAAAGTACTCTCCATTTGATGCAATACACCTATCAAGAAGCTTTTCCCACTCCACCAAACAATTTTTGAACTCATCAATTTTGATGCCTTTTAGTGCTCCTGCCATTTTTTGTTTCACTTTTTCCACAAGGGAAAAATGTTTCCCTTTGAGGACTATTTTCATATCCAGGAAAAAAAAAAAAAAAGTTGCTCGGGGAAGACTGAGTAAATCAAGAGTGTGGGTTACCGGGAAAAAGCCATTTTTTTGTCAAAAACTGCTAAACACTCAGCAGTGTGGGCAGGTATGCTCACAAATCACCCATCATGAAATGGGCAAACATGTTGAAAGAATCTCCAAAAAAATTAACTGAAGCCAAACACTGCCTCTCACAACAACGTTAGCTGGTACACTGATGCTGATAGGCTCCTAGAACACTTACCTAGCAGGGGAAACGTGTACTAGGAGGGGTCTGCCCTCCAAAAAATAATTGAAGGTTTTTGGGGGCTCCCCCCATATACATAAATATATTTGTTAAAATGGTGTATTAATTCAGTCACTTTTGAAAGAACTAAGCTAAAATTATATTTAAGTTGAGGTCAGTTCCTACCCCTTCTCATTTTTTGTATGCATAACTTTTCAAACAAATTAAGCATACAAATCTTTACCTAAATGTGTCTACAAGTGCAAGCATACCATCTCATATATATAAAATAAAATTTTGACAAACATTTGTTAAATATTTACTGTATTCCTGTATATATTCATAATGATTTATAAAATAGACCTATCACCTTATCCCCTTGAAGTATGCTAGAGAAAACAAGCTAAATTTAAAAAAACAAAGAAAAGAATGGGGAAATTCTTAATGTAGAATTCTTAATGTGGAAATTCTAATTGCCATGAAATAGACAAAGATAGAAATTTATAACAATAATCTGCATACTTTCCACTACTGACTTTAAAAAGAACAATGCTTTCTAAATTTTTATAGAATTCTAGGTCCAATTTCAAAAGAAATGTAGAAAATCAGATTTTCAAGGCCCCAAACACTTAGTACCCTGTCTCCACACTTGCCTTCCCTCTTGCTACTATATCACAAATAAGTCACCTAAAATTTTCTTTTGAAGTAAAAAGTACAGATGTCAAGAACATATAATATGTAGGCACATTTTTAAAGGTGTAAAATGAGAAAGATTATGCCTGAACTAATAAATAATTCACAAATCTTGTTTTAGCCATTAATTTTGCTTTATTCTGTCCAAACCTTTGCCCAGATTGCCTAACCTGTGTCAATTTTACTAAAGTGAGATTTACATTTTTTCCTCCCACAGAGATGAGGCTGGGCGCAGTGGCTTGTCTGTAATCCCAGCACTTTGGGAGGCTGAGGCAAAAGGATTGCCTGAGATCAGGGGTTCGAGACCAGCCTGGGCAACTTGGTAAGACCTCGTTTCTACAATAAATAAAAACAAAAAGAGCCAGGAGTGGTAGCGTGTGCCTGTAGTTCCTGCTACTTGGAAGGCTGAGGCAGAAGGATCGCCTGAGCCCAGCAAGTCACGGCTGCGGTGGCCGTGAGCGTGCCACTGCACTCTAGCCTGGGCGACAGAGACTACAACTCAAAAAAATAAATAAATAAAAATTTTAAAATGAAGAATTAAAAATGAAAATAAGATCTAATGCTAGGACTGTGGGTGAGATTTAGAGGCTATATGAAGTACTGTGTCCAGATTTTTGTCCAGATTTCTAAACTACAGTTTAGAAAACAAAAAACAAGCTAGAACACATTCAGAGGCCAGGAGAAAGGAGGATAAAAGTAAGGGAAAGGAACAGTATAATTCCTTAAAACCGGATTCTGAGGAATACTTGAAAACACTGGGAATGTTAACCTAAAAAATAGAAAATTCAGAAGAGTCATGACAACTGCTTTGCAATATTCTGAAGGAGGAAGGACTTGTATTATTTCAAGGCATAAAACTAGTACTAAGGGCTGGAAATTCAGGAGCAAATTTTGGCACAATATAAGACAAAACTTACATTTTCAACTTGTCCTGAAGTAAAATTAGCTGCCCACAGAAGTACTGTGTTCCCTGATAATGGAAATTTTTATACTTAGCCCAGAAGAGGAGTGTGGCACGAATGTTTGAAAGGACGTTGAAGCTTCAGGAAAGCAACTGTGCTAGAGGACCCTTAAGATTTCTTTTAACTCTAAGATTCTCTTATTTTATAGGATGCAAATTAGTAAGTAACTGCCAACTCATGAAGAGAGAATTTAAAAGCAAATGCAGAGTACTATAATAAAACTTAATCTAAAACAGATGACCAGTGTCTGAATTATAAAATTAAAGACAAAAAAATTCTAAAGTTTGTTTCATTAAATGTCATTAAAATATCATTTTTCCTGTGGCTAGTTCTTGATATTGGTTCCATTTTCATCTCAAGACAAAGTTAGTTTTAGGTACACATAACTGTTATTTAGCTGCATAATAATTATTATTTCTAAAGTATTAGTTGGACTATAATTCCTTCTAGATATTTATTTTAAACTAAAGAACTCAAAAATAATCCTTCAATAATTTCTAACTCAGAGGTTGAGGGCAAAATTTTGAAACAATCAGAGGAAACCAAATCAATACTTCAGCGAGAGTTTCACTGCCCGGTTGCAAGACTGGCTAAATCATCTAAACTGTTACGTCTACCTACCTACCAATTAAAAATAAGGGTACCATGAATAATGTAGAATAAACTAAAACTTGTTGTAATCCAAAATACAGTAAAAATACTCTTTTTTTCATAGTCACCATGCATTGGGATAATCAGCCTTCTTTTCAACCAGGGATCTTGAAATATATTATTTTAAGGCTTTTGTTACATAACTATTAGAAGAATATTTACTTGGAACACTTCAGTGCTTTCCCTTATTTTGTAATAACCATAGTTCTGAACTAAATAAATGGTTTCCTGAAAACTTCATTAGATATACTTTATTATTTATAGACAATCCTACCCATATGAAAACTCAAATCTAAAACTAAAACACAAAATCAGTATAATAAATTAAAAATACAATGATTACAAACTAAACATGTTAGGTGTTATTAACTCATTATGCCATAATTGAAAGAAAAAAATAGTTGAAGTAACTCTGAGATGTAAATGAAGCTGCATCAAATCTCAAGTGTAATTCTTTCCCTATAACTTCAAAAAACCTCATGACTGGTTTTCAAATAAACAAAGAACATTCAATCATACTCTTGTTACCAAGTCATTAAGCCTTTTTCAAATGCGTCAGAAGATATTCAACCCCTTCACTTCTTCTAATCTTCATCCCCAAGGTACTGTCCAAATGGTCCAGAGTCAACAAGCTGGAACAAAAATACATCGGAAACGAACCAAATCCCTAACATTTATACTCATAAATCCTACGTTATGGGTGTGAATTCCACCCATTTAAATTTCAACATTTATCATCAGTAAAAATCTACGTTAAGTGGCATAAACCAGATCTACCCTCTAATAGGAAACTGTACTAAGAGACAAATTAACTTCTTCCCACACGACAGTCTGGTAAATCGCATGTGGGTAGGTGACTGCATATCTTTTAGGGCGAGTCTAAGCAAAGTCCATATGTATACATAATTTTGGTAACTTTCTTCCAGGATTCAGAGTATTCAAAAATACATTAATCTAATTAATTGACTCCAGTCTTACCTTACAGGCTTTTAAACATAAGATGAAGATCTAAGAACCGAAAGAACATCAAAGAGAATGTCTTTTAATATAAAATAATTACTTAAGCAAAAACTAATCCATAACCTCAGGAGACCATCTGGCTCATTCTACCTATGTATCCTGCCAAGACTGTGATCCCATAATTATAAAAAAAAAAAAAAAAAAGCTTGTCACAAAGTAAGACGATAAATAATACTTTACAAACATTGGGTGATAGTTTTAATTTGCATCCAGGACCCCAAGTTACCATCAACTACACGAATACCACAGCGGCTTCGCGGAAGGTAACGTTTCAGGAGTGACTTTTCTCCCAGGGACACAAGGATTGCTTTCCACGTTCGAACTTTGAGAGCGCAAAGAATGTGACAAAAAATGCAGTCTACGGCATCCCCTGAAGGGCTTCCCCCGTACGCAGCGAGCAGGGCGCTGCCAGGCTCCCGCGCGCCCAGTGGATGCGGCGCCAACCAGGGGCTCCTCCGAGCCGGACCGATGTGGACACTCGGACCCTCCCGCCCACCATGACTCTCTCCGCATCCTCCTTCCCTCCTCTTCCTCCACACCCCTCCTGCCTGCGGGAGATGCGGCGGCCGGGGTCACGGAGACAGCCGGGGTAGTTCTCCTCTCCTCCTCTTTCTAAGCTCTGACAGTGAGGCCAGGAGGACCCCGGCTCCGGCTCCCGCAGCGGCCAAGAACACACTGCCATAGCAACAGCGCGCCTCGGCGTCCTCCATCCGGGCCTTTCGTACTAGAGGGCGGGGCGAACCCGCGCAAGCGCACACGACGCCCTCGGACTCGGCCCCTCGAGGCTCCCAGTCCCGCGCCGCCAACGTCTCGACTAGATTGCGGTTTCCAAGGAGACGACCACGCGATCCACGCACCGCCCACTTTGTTCCGGACTGGAGAAGGATGGCCGTCTTGGTGGTGAAATTGCCCACGTGTAGCTGTCTCTCGCGAGATTTGGAATTTCTTAGGACAGCTTCTAAAAAGTATATTTCTGTATGTTTTGTTCGCCGCTAACGTCAAAGAATAGTTTCAGTTTTCGTTGGTTGATAAGCAAAATGCTAATTAATTTTCATAGTTTTGAGTCTCAGCTTTTTCTTTTCCAAATCAAAACCAAAACTTTACTCAAAAGAGTTGTCGAAGAAAATAGGATTTTTGCTCCTGCTTTCAAGCATGTCAAAATGGCCAACTAGAATTTTCTCAAATCCTCCTTAAACATTTTTATGTATAAAGAGAATATAAGATGAATTTTAGATTTCAGCGAGATGACAAGATTTTAGGAACTGTCGATTCCCAGCCAAACATAAGTAAGAACCAGGAGAAATGAAAATATTTCCTCAGTACAATCCAGAGTGTTCAGAATATTTTTAAATTATTATTCAAATTTCGGTTACTTTTTATGATGGAGAGCACCTTTTCTCCAAAGGGGGGCAATATAATTTTAGACAGTCTTCAATTATAGAACAAATCAAGTTTTTAAATGTTTAAGGTTTAAGTGAATTGCAATATTGAGTGCACTTTCTAGCTATAGTGTCAAATTTGTAGAAGTAATTACCTAATATTTCTGCTGTTTCAGGACTTGACTGTTAAAGGCTGAAGGAATTTTAGTCAAATCTCCTTTAATGAATGTAGAGTTACTACCAAAGTTAGAAGTAGACTGTGCATTTTGTAACTCCTATGTTAGTATTTTTTCTTCTAATCACTTCCCCAAATTTGTAAATGTTTTTCAAATATTAATGGGATATAACAGCATAATTAATAATAGGCCAAAACTGGAAACAACCCAAATGCTCATCAAATAATGAATGGATAAATAAATGTGACATATCTTTGTAATGAAATATTCTGCACTAAAAAGAAGTGAAGTACTGGAGAAGGATTCTAAAAAGATTGAGAAGTAGGAGTAGATACAACTAGGAATTTACCTCCCCACCTAGAAAACAATTCCACTGGCAGAATCTGTCTTGTGTTACTATTTTGGTATTCTAGAGTCTATTAAAGGCTTTCAACTTCCAGGGGATGGCTTGGACAGCAAATTGCAGTTATTATAATTTTGATTAATTTCAGCTCTTAGTACCATCCACCCATCAACCACCCTCAACCCCATAGCAGACAGTGTGTAGAAGTTGCATGAGCAGCTTGCACACAGCTTTTGACAGCCAGGGTGAGCAATAAAGACCCTGTCCTGCAAATATCAGGGATCTGCTTCTGATCGTTGATTGATGCTTCTGATCAAGGAGATACAAACACAGAAATGGCAGCCATTGTTTATCAATGTTGTATGCTCCTTACTCCCTAGCTCAAGCAACTTCCAGGATTTAAAGGGCCAGAACTGTTCCTTCCCCCTTCATTTTTCTTGTTTTCGCCCATTTGGAAGCCAGACATTAAGGACTAGGATATTTAAAGGCAACCATATTTACAGTAAAAAGTAGAAAGTTACTGTGTATATCCAGGAAAAGGTGTAAACTCAGTAAAGACCTGAGAAGACCTTAAGTCTTAAAGATTCTCAAAGAACTAAAGAAAGATGTGGAAAAAGTCAAGAAAATGATGTATAAACAAAATGGAAATATTAATTTAATGGTAGAAACTTCAAAAGAAATCCTAGAATTGAAATATAAAATAATGAAAAATTTACTAGAGGGATTCTAAAGCAGATTTGGACAGATTTATTATCGAAGAAATAATCAGTGAATTTGAGTATAAAACTATTGAAATTATTGAGAAACAAAAAGAAAAAGAATCAAAGAAAAATGAACAGAGCCTAAGGGACCTGTGGAACACCATCCTGTGGACCAAAGTATGTAGAGTGTGAGTCCCTAAGGAGGAGAGAGGGAGAGAAAGGAGTAAAGAGATAATTTGAAGAAATATTGTCTGAAATTTCCCCGATTTGGTAGAAGACATGAATATGAACTTCCAAGAAACTCAATGGACTCTGAGGAGGATGAATTCAAAGAAACTCCCATGGAGATATATTATACTGACACTCAAAACACAAAGAAAACATCTTGAAAGCAGAAAGAGAGAAGTAATTCCTCACACACAAGGGATTGGCAGATAACCTCAGCAAAATACCCAATTTCAGCAGCATAAAATGGATTTCATGTCATGACCAAGAGGGACTTATTTATTCCTAGAACCCAAGGATGGTTTAACATACAAAAATAATCAATGTAATAATATGATGCATTAACAAAATGAAGAAGAAAATCCAAATGATTATCTCAATTGATGCAGAAAAAGCATTAGACAAAATTAAACACCCTTTTATGATTAAAAATAAATAAATAAAGCTAGGAATAGAAGACTGCCTCGACATAATAAAAGCCATATGTGAAAGATCCACAGCAAACATATGCAATAGTGAAAGACTGAAAACTTTTCATCTAAGTTCAGATACAAGGCAAAGATGCCTTCTTCCACTACTTCTGTTAAACGTAGTACTGAAAGTTCTAGCCAGAGGCATTAAAATTAGAAAGGAAGAAGTAAAATTATTTCTATTTGCAAATGATATGATCTTACATGTAGAAAACCCTAAAGATTCCATTAAAAACCCTATTAGAATTAATAAATTAGTAAAATTGGGGGGGGAGAAAAGCCACACAAAACCTTTGCATTTCTATACATAAATGATGAACAATCTAAAAAGAAAATTAAGAAAACAAATCCATTTTTTATACAACAGTAAACAAAAATAAAACACTTAGTAATGAACTAAGTAGGTGGAAAATTTGTACCATGTAAACTACAAAACTCTGCTGAAAGAAATTCAAGAAAATGTAAATGAAGACATTCTGCTTATGGATTAAAGACAATATTTTCAAAAGGTTAATCCTACCCAAAGTGATGTGCATATTCAATGCAATATCTATCAAAATCTCAGAAATTCAGAAATAGAAAAATCTATCCTAAAATTTCTATGTAGTTTCAAGTTGCCAAAACCATCTTTTAAAAAAAAGTAACAAAATTGGAAAACTAACACTTTATGGTTTCAAAACTTACAGTAATTAAAACAGTATGGTACTGGCATAACGACAACTGTATGGACCAATAGAATACAATAGGGAAGTCAGAAATAAACTTCTGCATATATGATCAAATGATTTTTGACAAGGGCTTTATAAAATACTATGGAGAAAGAACATCATCTTTCCAACAAATGGTTCTAGGAAAACTGGATGTCCACATACAAAAAATGAAGTTAGACCCTTACCTAACACCATATACAAAAATAAACTCGAAATGGATCAAATACCTCAATGTAAGAACTAAAACTGTAAAACTCTTAGAAGAAAGCAGAGTGAAAACTATCACATTGGATTTGGCAATGATTTATTGAATATGACACCAAAAGCACAGGTAAATTGAACTTCAAAAGGTATTAGATACTTTTTATTCTAAATAATTTTGCATCAAAAGACAATATCAACAGAGTAAGAACAAAGCCTATGATATGGGAGAAAAATTTTCAAATCATATACCTAATAAGGAATTAATATTCATAAAAATAGAGGCCTTCTAAAACTCAAAAACTACAAAAAAAAAAGCAACCCAACTCAAAAATGAAAATGGATGAAGTATTTGAATGAATATTTCTCCAAAGGTACATGAATGACCAAGAAGCTCATGAAATGATTCCCAATATCACTAATTATCAGGGATCTGTAAGTGAAAACCACAATGTAATATCACTTCATACACATTAGGATGGCTACTATATTTAAAAAAAAACAGAAAACAGAAAATAACCAATGTTAGCAAGAATATGAAGAAATTGGAACCCTTGTGCACTGTCAGTGAGACTGCAAAATGGTACAATTGCTATGGAAAATAATTTGGCAATTCCTAAAAAAAATTAAAAATAGAATTACCATATGATCCAGTAATTTCACGTCTTGATATATACCCAAAAGAATTGAAAGCAGGATCTTGAAGAGATGCTTGTATACTCATGTTTATAGCAGGATTATTCACAATAACTAAAACATAGAAGCAACCCAACTGTTCATTGACAGGTGAATGGATAAGAAAAATGTGATATGTATACACAGTAGAATATTATTCCCCACTTAAAAGGAAGGAAATTCTGGCACATTACAACATGGATGAACCTTGAAGACATTATACTAAGTAAAATGATCCATTCATTAAAAGATGAATACTGTGTGATTCCACTTATATGGGGTACCTAGAATAGTCAAAATCATAGAGACAGAAAGCAGAATGGTGGGCTTCAGGGCCTATGGAGATGGGAAAAGTGTAGGATTATTGTTTAATGGATGCAGAGTTTCAGTTTTGCAGAATGAAAATAGCTCTAGAGATGAATGGTAATGATGGTTATACAACAATAGGAATATGTTTAATATCATGGAACTGTACACTTAAAAATGGTTCAAATTATAAATTTCATGGTAAGGTGTACTTTACCACTATTTTAAAAGCTTAGGTGAAAAAAAAAGGAATGAAATACTGATAGATGATACAACATTGGTCAACCTTGAAAACATAAATATTATGTTAAGTGAAAGAAGCCAGACACAAAAGACTACATTGATATTAAACATCCAGAAGAGACAAATCTATAGAGACAAAAAAATAGGTTAGTGGTTGCCCAGGGCTTGGTCAAGGGAGTTGTTGGGGGGAAATGTACTGGTGAACACTAAAAGGTCAACTGTATGGTACATTAATTTTATGTCAGCAATAAAGGCGAGACTTCATCTCTACAATAAATCAAAAAATTAGCCAGGCGTGGTAGCACGCACCTGTAGTTCCAGCTGCATGGAAGGCTGAGGCGGAAGGATCGCCAGAGCCCAGCAGGTCGAGGCTGTTGGTGGCCAGGAGCGGCCACTGCACTCCAGTCTGGATGACAGAGTGAGACTCCAACTCAAAAAAAAAAAAAAATAGATGTTACAAAAAATTGTAAGGGAACATAACTGGAAAATTGAAAGTACACAAAAAATTTATTTTAAAATTTTCCGAGATGGATTAATATATGGCTCCTATCTCCTATGTTTAACTAGCTCATGCAAGATTTTAATTTCTTAGTCTAATTTCCCCATCAACAAAATAGAGATAATACTATTTGCCTTATAATTATGAGGATTAAGTGAGGTAATCCATGTACTTAACCCAGAGCCTGATGCATACAGAGTGACTAACAAATGGTGACTATTACATTACATAGTTTTCCAAAAGAATGAAAGTAGGTTCTAGAATACCTTTATTGATATTCCAACATGAAAATTTTTTAATTACATGTGGAATTCTACAAGAAAAATAGTTGCTATATTATCAAACTTTTTAAGTTATAAAAGTTTAGTTAGATGTTTATGCATCAGCTAATAATTGTGTATTAACTATAGAACCCTTGTGTTCTGTAACCAAGCATTACAGTTGAAATGGATAGTGTAAAATTCAGAATAACCTTCCATTTAAATGGAAGTCAGAGTTCCAGTTATCTCAACCACCTAGAACCCAGTTGTAAACAAAAACAAGTTTAAAAGTCTTGAAAGCAATAATACAAAGTCTGTGGGCTAAACTTAAGCAGTTTCTAGGATGGTCTTTCACAGTCCTTTCACTTTATTCTCATAAACTCGGATCTCTGAGTTTTCTGTCCAGAAAGTAGGATATGATCATTTGAAAAGAAGAAAAGAGAACTGTTTGGTTGTTAAAAGCAGGTACACGGACACCAGGAAAACAAACAAAAACTGGAAAATTGACAGAGTGACATGCAGCAAGAAAAAAAAGAATGAAAAACAGAGGCGACCTAGACTGAAACTGAAATTTTTTATTGTGTTTTCTGAGTGCAAGCAGAGACAAACCTTAAATTGCAGTATTGTGCAGTTATTCACAATCTGTAATTCACAATCTGTAGTGATAACCCTGAGCTACTAAAGAAGTTGATTTCACCATTATCTATTTAAGAAAGCCAGAGCAATATAGTTTTTCAATAATTTCATTCAATTTTGCCCATTGAAGTCCTCACTTGTGGGCCCACTGGGAGTTAACTAATTCCTAACCTCTGCGTGAAGGAGCTCACAGACTGCCAAAGGAAATAGGCTTAAATAAAGGGAGCACAGTGTGACACACAAGGTGTAGATTTAGCTCAAAATATGAAGGGATTAATTGGAAAGAGGGTGACACAAGGTTTTTTCAAAATGTTGACATTAGAGCTGACTTTTGAAGAGTGAAAAGAATTGTGCAAGAAGGGTAGGACTTTGTACATAAAGATGATACGTTTTGCAAAGGCATGAAGGCATCAACTAGTTTACTCCAGGATCTTTTGATGACTCAGAATTGCTAGCTCAAAACATGCAAGATGGACTGTGGCATAAGAGAAAATCTATCCCTTGTTGTTCATGGCAGCCTCTGAAATACCACAGATGAATTGTGCAAACCAATGCAATATAATCTGTGAACAAAGGTTTCCATGAAAACTAACACCATCCTTAGGAAAGTTAGGCATATCATTCATTTCTACTAAACTGTGAGTTCATTAAAAGCAAAGACTAAGTTTCAGGCATTTGTGTACACTTAGTATACGCATTTAAGTGATTAATGAATATTTATTAAGTGAGTTCATATGACTAATAAATTAATAAAATGAACTAATTTTAAAATTAATAAATGAATCAATTTTATTGTGAATAGCTTAATCATATGTTTTGTGCAATTAGGTTCATAATTTCCTTGTAATACTTTATCTGAAGAGTGGAGGCTACTGAAGGATAGTATTTTGGTGGTCAGAGAGGAGAGAGGAATAAATTTCGAAAATGAGGCATACTGAAAAGTGCAGAACTCTAGTACATTAGGATAATCAGCAGTACCATGAAAGCACAGAACTTTCATGGAGGTAAGGAAGGAATGATGGGGGGATGCAAATGACATACTTTGCAATTTTGTAGAGTCCAACAGGTATAGGTATCCTCTTCCTCTCCACACACATGCCATTTAAAGTCCTCTTCCTTCTTCCTCTGATGGGTGTGTCCTCCAGCTGTCAATAACTTGCACAAGGCAAGAAAACTAAGGAAATGTTAAGAACAAAATGATTTAGAAAGAACTAGGTACATGAAGAAAGGAAGGCTGTATGCTATTAAAGTCTTTCCCTTTGATGGGCTTTATGCTTTTTAAAGTCTGGAAGTACTGCATATAAATAAATGACTGTATTTCTGAATAGGCACTAGAAATATGTTTAGGACTTATGACTCATCAAGGACTATGAAAATTTACAAATATAAGATAACTATATTTAAATAATGCCATGCCTTCCCTCCCCCATTGTTTATTTTAATGCTAATTACAACTACAAACTCTAATGTGTATATTCTGAAATAAGATCCCAGAAATGGATAATACCCCCTAATTTTCTGTCACCATTCACTATACAGTGTATAAAAATAAATGAGCATATGATGCACAGTGTAGAGTTGAGCAATGTTCTGTAAATAAATATTTTGGATGAATGTTTTTGTTTGGGAAAACCAATATTTATTTAACTTAAATAACTAAGAAGAAAATTTATATAAATTGAATGCCAAGAATTGAGACATGACTCCTATTCAGAAAATATTCAGATTCTGCATGGAGTTACAAAATTTTAAGTCACTCAACAAATAGTTATTCAGGATAACTATTTGTTGAGTGACTTAAAATGCTTGGCACTTTTGGGTGTGTGTTCTATATATTTGGAATACATCAGTGAAATAATATATTCCTTGGAAGTCAGCTACCTCAATCTCCTAGAATCCAGCTGGGAAAAAAAGTACAAAGGATTTGAAAAAAATAATTCAAAGCTGTTAATAAACTTTTGTGAGCTAAGTTTGAGCAATTTGTAGGAGAATCCCTGACAGTCCTTTGGCTAGCTTTATTTTAATATATTTATATCTTTGAATTTGTAACCCAGAAATCAAATATTATCATTTGAAAGGAAGGGAAAGAAAAGAGAGGGGGAGTTTAAGTAGGCTTTTCTGAATTCTCTACCCATATATGCTATCTTTAGCATATATTCATTTATAAAACAGAAGAATCTTATAATTGTAATGTTTAACATTTGAAATGGATACATTAATACTGATATCTTTTGTAAATTAGGAAACTTTGATATTATAGGGAACTTTTTTTTAAGGAGTCAAAAATTATTTCTCAATGGAGCTCACATTCTAATAGGAAGAGAAGACAATAAATAAACATACTAAATAAGTAAATCATATGATATGTTAGAAGGTGATAAATGATATGCAAAACATAGAGGAGCACAAGTGTCAGGGCAAGTTCTGGTAGTGGGTTGAGATTTTAAATAATGCAATCAGTTTAAGGCTTATTAAGGTGACAGTTTGAGACTTTTATTACAGTTATATACAAATTTGACATAAAATCTACCTATAGACAGATACGTATGTATGTAGTATATATATATACATATATATGTATGTATTACATATCAGAGCTATCTCCTACCTGGATATAGTTATAATAAAAATATAGCTATCAAAAAAAATCAAAACCTTCTCTTTGTAATTAATTCTTGTGATTCATATCAAAGGCTAGAGAGCTTGTGTTTGCCTCTGACCCTCAAGACAAACTCACTTCTAGCTTGTATGCTAGCAGTACATTCCTTAAAACAAATGCTCTGAGTAAAAAAGTTTTTGCAGGGTAAAAATTTTCATTTGCTCAGTAGAATGATACAGCACTGGCTTCATATGCTCAGCACTTTTGGGTGTGTGTCCAGCTCCCACAAGGCAAAAGTTCACAGGGATTTCCTCCTGTGAGGCTCCAGCTTTCTCAGTATGTGATTAGAAATTCTGTTATCAACCTTAATTGGAAGGAGAAGAATTTAATAGGAATAAATTATCATGGAGAATAAACTAAATGAATCAGAGGTTAGCCATTGAGAAAGCAACAAACACAATTTACTTTTAAAATTATTGGCAGAAAAATTCCTCTGTCTATAAATGGTATTTCATTGCTTAATAAATAATTACTCTGAAAATATTTACCCATATGGTTGGACATAAGTGCCATTTACAAAGCTATCTTATAGGTCTAGCTTTTTTCAGTGCAGATTCATAGTAGAAGCTGTACTTTCTTGACATCCAGACCTAATTATTTAACACGAAAAGCAAAAAATAATAAGGAAGCTAAACTACCAAAACTCCATTTGAACAATGTTTACATTTCAACATTGTTTAAGCAACATTTAACATTTAAAACAAATGTTGTTGATGACTAGTAATAAGAATGAGCCTATCTTCTGCTTGGGTGCTGTGCTACAGTAAGAATAACCAACTCACATACATGAGGAAAATGCTCTTCAACTCACTCTGTTGTTATCAAAATGCTTTTAAGTTAAAAGTCTCCTATGTTCATATTCGCTTATATTACTTACTGTCAATATCACCTCACAGAAAGACTGAAAGAACATTTTGATGTATTGATAGTAATAAAGGATTAGTTACAAAATTTGCCTGTAGTTAAATTTATACTTAGTTATCCCCAAACGTATTTGAGGCTGCTTGCAGTAACATCCTGGATATAGTGGTAGTAAACACAGATCAAGGGGAAACCAATATGCTAACACCAATAGTCTGCTCATTTTCTGAGGATAACATCGTGGCAAAAACCAGAGTAGTGAGTTTAAACAGATCCCACAAAAGTGCCAATACTTTTTTATTGGGAAAACTGTGCCCCTTTCCTGAACACTTAAATCAGAACAGCTGCTTTTCTACTGGACACCTGCGATGGTGCAGTTTCAAATTTTAAGCAGCCAATGTACAAAAGGAAATAAAATACTGCAATATCTAGCTGTTGTTATTAGAAAGAAGAAATCACAGATGTTCCTCAAGAAAAACCTACTGACCTGGTATTAAGTTTTAAAATGATTTCTCAGGTGGAATTTTTAGTAGGGGTAGTGAGTAATATTAGTGACAGGGCCTTCAATGGCATTTTTACAGCAAAGGCATAAACAGTTCTTAGGGGCTGTTTCCTACAATGACCTTAGATTTTTTTGTTTTTAAATCATAGCCCTAAAATTCAATAAAGATGATGCTGCATTGTTGTGTTTTCTTGTGAATAATAATTTTGAAAAACTGCTTCAAAACCACATACTTTAAAAAACTGAAATTTTTATAAAAATTGAAATTCTTCCAATGGTTTTTTTCTTCGCCTTCAAATGGTGAATGCCTTGTGCCTTCTAGTAACAACCCAAAAGCAACTGTGGCTACATATTTTTCTTTTCTAGGGTTAGCAAATTTGTTAGGTCAATTGCAAAACTTTTATTTACTCCTCCTTTGATATTCCAATCATGTGTGTGTTACACCTTTTGAAATTGTCTCACTGTTCTTGGGTGTTCTGTTCTTTTTTAAACTATTTTTTCTCTTTGCATTTCACTTTGGGAGATTTCTGTTTACTTCTCCTCTAGCTTATTGGTTCTTTCTTCTGTGTCTGGTACTGATTATCCTGTCAAAGGCATTCTTCATTTTTGTGGTGGTGCTTTTGATGCCTAGCATTTCCTTCTGATTCTTTCTTAGTGTACATTTCTCTGCCTTTGTTACCCATTTATTCATGTTTGTTGTCTTTTTTCTTTTTTTTTGAGTTGGAGTCTCACTCTGTCGCTCAGACTGGAGTGCAGTGGCTGCTCCCGGCCACCGCAGCCTCGACCTGCTGGGCTCCAGCGATCCTTCCGCCTCAGCCTTCCAAATAGCCGGAATTACAGGCATGCGCTACCACACCCGGCTGATTTTTTGATTTATTGTAGAGATGAGGTCTCGCTGCCCAGGCGGGTCTTTTTTTAAAATTAGAACCCTTAGCATATTAAGCATAAATTCTCAGTCTGATCATTTCACTATCTATGTCATATCTGAGTGGGGATCTTATACTTACTTATATATTCAGATTATGTTTTGTCTTGCCTTTTAGCATGTCTTATAAATTTTTTGTTAAAAGCTGGACATGATGTATCAGATAATAAGAAGTGAGGTAGACAGACTTTCCCCGTGAGGCTTTATCTTAGTCTGGCTAGGAGTTGGGCTGTATTTAATGTTTTCTGTAGCTGCAGATGCCACAAGTTTCAAATTTCTCTAGTGTCCTTGTTTTTCTTTCTCCAGTTCTTGAGCCTCCCTAGGGACTTCTCTTCAGAGAGTCTGTGCCAGCTGTAATAGAGCCCAATTGATATGGTGGTACAGTGTGAAGGAAGAGAATCATTCTATAAACTTATAACTAAATCTCAATCCGTTATTTGGCCTGTGTCCCTGGACTATGATCTTCACAAATGTTTCTTAGATTCTCTCTCCATCCCACATTGGTAAGACAGAAAAGCTGGAGGGAGCTGGAGTTGAGGAAATGTCCTTCCCCTACAAAGGATAAGGTAATGTATTTTTGCCTGGAGAGTAGGTCTTTGTCAGAAAGAAAACTTTAGGCCTATTTTGCCATGATTACTTTCTACTTCTATCTTCAAGTCTCCCAACTGAAACTACTCCCATTAAACTTCAGCTTCCAATTTTCCCAGCCCTTCAGCCCCTAACAACCAACATCCTACCTTCTGACAATCATGTTTTTGAGGTTTCTCCATGTTGTAGTATGTATCAGTATTTGGTTCCTTTTTAACAAAACAGTATTCACTGTATGGATATACCTCATTGTATTTGTCACCTCACTAGCTGATGGACATTTGAGTTGTTTCCACATTTGAAATTTATAATTATTGTTGCTATAAAAATGTGCATACAAGTCTTTGTGTCAACATACGTTTTTCATTTCTCTTGATTAGATTTATGAGTGGATTTGTTGGTTTGTCATTTTAAAAAAACTAACAATTTTTCTTCAAAAGTGTCCCATTCCCACCAGCAATATATGAGAGTTTTAGTTTCTCCACATTCTTGTTAACACTTAATATTTTCTGCTTTATTTGTTATAACCATTTTAGTGGATGTATAGTGGTATCTCATTTGGTATTAATTTACATTCATGAATGACTAATGACGTTAGGAACTTTTTGCATACAGGTTGAGTATCTCTTATCCAAAATACTTGGAACCAGAAGTATTTTTGATTCCTGATTTTTTTTTTTTTTACTTTGGAATATCTGCAGAATACATATACTAGAGCATCCCTAGTCCAAAAATTCACAATCTGAAATGCTCCAATAAGAATTTCCTTTAAGTTTCCTTTGAGTTTGATTTTTAGTGAATCTATTATAGGTTTTTGTGTAATGGTTGCTATGAGGAGAAAACATGAAAAATTTCTAGTTTGTGTATTTAATCTTAAGTACAATAGTGGTTGTATAATGTATATAAAATATACATTGTAGGTATAAAAAAGAAAACATGTCTTATAAAAAATTATTCTAAAGAGATGAAAACTTGTCTTAGATCACAAATAAAAGAATAGGAACAACGTCACCCCACGACACAAATTCTACACTTTTAACTCTAGCCCATCCACATTTTTACTTTGTTGTCACTATTTTGCATATTTTTCTATTACCTATGTCTTAACAGGTTGCTGTAACTATTACTGGTTTTGGTTGATTTATCATTTAAATTTCATAGTAGAGTTATAAGTGAATTGCATACCACAATTATAGTGATAGGTTATTCTGGGTTTGTACAAGTACTTAATTTTACCAGTGGGTTCTATAACTTAAAAAGTTTTCTTTTTTGCAAATTAGTAGTTTTTTGAGGGGGTTGCTTTTGATTTTTTTTTTTTTTTTTTTTTTGAGACAGGGTTTCACTCTGTCACCCAGGCTGGAGTGTAATGGCTTGATCATAGCTCACTGCAGCCTCAAACTTCTGGGCTCAAGCAATCCTCCTGCCTCAGCCTCCTGTGTAGGTGAGACTACAGGCATACACCATCACACCTGGCTAGTTAAAAAAAAAATGTTCTGTTGACATGAGGTCTTACTATATTGCCCAGGCTGGTGTTTGTTTCCTTCAGATTGAAGATCTCTATTTAGCATTTCTTGTAAGACAGATCTGCTGGTGGTGAGTTCTCTCAGCTTTCGTTTTTCTGGGAAACACTTTATCTCTCCTTCATATTTGAGGCATAATTATGCTGGATACAGTATTTTTGGATAACAGTTTTATTTCTTTGAGCACTTTGAAAATGTCCCATTTCCTCTTCCCTCTATGATTTCCACTGAGAAGTCTGTTTCCAGATGAATTTGGGGCTTCTTTATATGTTATCTGCCTCTTTTTCTCTTCCTGCTTTTAGGATCCTTTCTTTGTCCTTGACTTTTTTTTTTTGTACCACATTTTCTTTATTCATCCATCCTTTGACAGGCACTTAGGGTGGTGTCATATTTTCTTTTTTTTTTCCTCTCTTTTAATTTTTATTTTAAAATTGTGGGGTACAATTCAGGGTTAGGTATATAAATATTCATTGTGCAGGTACCCTCATTGATGAGGTATGCCCCCTCTTCCACAGGCAGATATTGACTACTGTCAATCCCCCCCCACCCCCCGACAGTTCCTGCTACTTTCAATCCTTTTCTTTTAGTTTATTTTATGCCTTGGAGAAGTCTTATTTGGGTAGAATCTGTTTGATGTTTTCAGACCTTCCTGTCCCGGGATATTTATAATCTTCTCAAGTTTGGGAAAGTTTTCTGTTATTATTTTTTTAATAAGCTTTCTACTGCTTGCTCTTGCTCAGATCCCTCTTTAACACCAATAATTATTAGGTTTTATCTTTTAAGGTCATTTCCTATATTTTGTGGGTGGTCTTTATTTCTCTTTTTTTTAATTTTTGTCCTCTGACTGTATTTTCAAATAGCTGGTCTTGAGCTCTCTGATTCTTCCTTCTGCTTGGTTCATTCTGCTGCTGTAAACCTCTAATGAGTTAATCTGTTCAGCAATTATCTTTCTCTGTCCCAAGATTTCTGTTGATTTTTTAAAAATATTTCATTTGTTCAATTTTTCTGATAGATTTCTGAATTGCTTTTCTACGTTATCTTGGAAATCCTCAAGTTTCCTTAAAACTGCTATTTTTAATTCTTGGTCAGAGAGCTCATAAATCATTGCCTCATTAGGGTTAGTCATTGGACTTTTGCCTTGTCTTTTTGGGAGATCATAGTTCCCTATGTGCTGCTGTTTATTATGGATATTCTCTTATGTCTTTGCATTAGAGGATTAGTTATTCCAGTTTTCTCTGTCCAGCTTGCTTTGGTTTTTATCAGGTATATTTGTTTAGCAAATCTTTATTACTAAGTAGCTGCCTCCTTTTTGGTTCTAGGTAGCACTTTAACCCCAGGTTCACCCTGGCTTTGGTAAATTCCAGTGTTGCCTCTCCTGAATCGGGGAGTTCCCAAAAGGATTATCGCTGCAGTGTCAGAAAGCTGGCTAGGGGTTTATGTCAAAGAGACCTGTGGAAAATACCTCCTATCATGTGGTGCTGCTGATCAGTCACTCTGATTCAGAGTCTCCTTGGGTTGAGTTACAGAGTTTCCAGGGCTGGGGATGTTAGTCTCACTTCTCCCCTTTGTCTCTATCTTCAGGGGTATTTCTCCCTTCGGGCAGTAATATTGCTTCACATGGGTTATGAGAAGGACAGGTCTGCCAGGGAACCCAAGAGAGTAGGAAAGCTGGTTGGCTACAATCTCACTTTTTCTAGTGTAGACACTATGAGTTGCAAGAAGGGAAAGATTTTCCACGTACTTTTTGCCAGGCAGAATGTAGGAGAGGAACATCATGAATGTGAAAACCTAATTCTCCTACCATCTGCTTGAAGTTTTTCACTTCTCTATGGCCCCAGGATCTGTCTCATCTTCATATTTGAGTTCTGGATTGCTGCTGCTGAAAATCTTGATGCTGTATATTTGGTTTTGGTTTTCTCTTGGGGACAGTGAAGCTAGCTTGCTCCTATGATGCCATTTTAGAGCCAGAAGTCTGCCAACATTTAAAAATTTTTAAGCCGGGCTCGGTGGCTCAGCCTGTAATCCCGCGCCTTTGGGAGGCTGAGGTGAGTGCATTGCCTGAGCCCGTGGGTTCGAGACCTGCCTGGGCAGCGAGACCTCATCACTACAATAAATAAAAAAAAAAATCAGCCGGGCATGGTAGCGCATGCCTGTAATTCCGGCTACTTGGAAGGCTGAGGCGGAAGGATCGCCGGAGCCCAGCAGGTTGAGGCTGCGGTGGCCGGGAGCAGCCACTGCACTCCAGTCTGGGTGACAGAGTGAGACTCCAACTCAAAAAAAAAATTTTTTTTAAGTAGATATTAGTATAAATTTTGCTGTTATGATTATTATAAGGCACAAAGATAAATAAGGTGGCACATAGTAGAAATCTTGTAGGCTAAACATTTGAAATCCTGACTACTCTTACGCTTATCTTTACCTGGACTAAAATTGGCAATGAACCAAATATATTTTGATAAAGACAGAGAAAGGTGTTATAATGGTCGGCACTTTCCTTTTTATTCCCTTTTTCGGAGGAGATAGGGAAATGCAGAGCAGAACATATCAGTTCTGTTCCAGACTTTACCCCATTCCCTGGTTATAGGCCAAACAAATCCCAGATAACAAGTATAAATGAATGACTTCACAAAGAATTACACACCCAAACCAATTCAATAAAAAAGAACATGAAAACTGGAGAGAAAAATTGTCAACAGAATTTGCTAACAAGGTAAGGAGTGAATGAGAAGAGAAAGGAGTCAAAGACGACTTTATGGCTTTTAGCTTGTACAAATGAAAGGATGACATGGCCACTTAGATCCAAGAGAAGCAGGGTGGGTGATCAGAAATTGAGAGTTTGTTTTTTAATTATATTATAACCAACTAGGCAATCAAGTAAAGATTGAACTAGGTAGTTGGATATATAAGTCTGGAATTCAAAGAAGGAATATATATATATAAATTCGAAAGTATAGATGGTTCATAAAGACATGGACAGGGGAAGACACACAGAAAGGAAATGTAGATACAAAGAAAGAGAGAGAGAGAGAGATTGGAGAAATGAGCCCCAGCATGTTCCAGCATTTAGCTGTGAGGAATAAGAGGAAAAATCCATGAAGGAGGCTCAGGAATGACCAGTGAGGTACAGAGAAAGAACGCAGAGAGATTTGTGTTCCAGAAGCCAAGAGAAGAACATGTTTCAGAAAGGATGCTCAGCTCTGTCAAGTGCTACTGAGGATCAGGAATCACTGTTTTAATAGTAGTCTTAGTGGAATGGTGGGGATCCTAAACAAAATGGGAGATGAGAAAGCAGAGACGGGAACACTGACAGCTCTTTTCAAGGAGTTTTGCTACAAAGGGGCAAAGATAAATAGAACAGTAGGTAAAAGGGCATAGGAGCTCAGGCAGAGGAGGAATTAGCATGACACTAATGAAATTGAAGATTCAGAGCTTCATATCTGCGCAGGTCATTTCTGTGGCCCTGGGAAAACATGTTTTTGTAAAATTTCCAAAAGTAAAAAAATTTAACTGCAATAGACCATTTTCTCCTTCAATTCCAACTTTCCTCCAATAAGAATTTTCTCTTTTTGATTGGCTGTAGACACTTCTGGAATTTGACTAAATGAGTTAGGAATATATTTAATTTGGGTTTATGTTTTGTTTTAATTCTAAACAAAATTATTTTCAAGTATAACAAAAACAATGCTCACAGTGAGTTGAGAATTGTTTTCCTTTTTTTCCACTACTTAAATCCTGAAGGATTGGAATGAGAGAAAATAAAATGACCTATTCAAATCTAACACACTATGAAAGGGGAAGTACCAAGAATTGCAAATTTCTGGTCATTAATTTATAAACTAATGTGGCTATTCTCGACTGTAGTCTATCTGTTTTAAATTTTAATTTTTGAAGACATACATAATCAATGTGAAGTAAAATAAATTTGAAAGAGAATTAAAACATTAAGAAAAAATAGGAGGAATGCAATGAGATAGAAAGATGAATCAGCAAAATATTCACTCCTTTATGGTGGATGCCTACTATATCCAAGATCCAAATCTTTATTAAACACTGTGAAACAATTTGAAAAGAGGTTATATTTCCATTAGGATTCTTTGGACTTTTCTGAAATGACTAGACAGTCATAATTTGGTTAATATTTATTTGAAATACTCAGTAGCAAACCAATATAATACCTCTGTAAAATATAGTACTGGATAAACACTGCAATTTAGCTACAATTCTTGATGCACATTAAATAGTAATAAATGCAAGCCAGGTGTGGTGGCTCATGCCCTGTAATCCCAGCACTTTGAGAGGTTGGAGCAAGAGGATCGTTTGAGCCCGGGAGTTCAAGACCAGCATGGGTAACATAACAACACCTTATCTCTACAAAAATAAAAATAAAAATAGCCAAGTTAACTTTGTTGGTGGGTTTCTGAGTCCCAGCTACTTGAGAGGCTTGGGTGGAAGGATCACCTCAGCCCAGGATGTTAGGGCTGTGGTAAGCCATGATCTTGCCACTGCCCCCCAGCCTTGGTGACAGAGTGAGACTCTAAAAAAACATTTTTTTAATGTGAAAGTTTTCGAGAGATACTCTAAATAATTTTTTGTAAGCTGTTGATTTTCATCTTTTCTATTCTAATATACAGATACACTGTCATTCAGTCTCTCCTAGAAAAATTTGAGTGACACAGAATCTGCCACTCTTAAGGGGAAGCCATATTTTTGTTGTCTATTCGGCTTCACAGTACAAGGAGCTCCATGAGTGCAAACATGGACCAGAGCCACTCATCTTGGAACTATTGCCCCCAGGCTCACTTTCCTTTTTGTTTTTGCTCTCTACCCTCATCTCACCTCATTCGCCATCCACATTTCTTACTTTTCATTCTCTACACACACCAGTTTATGGGGGCGGTTTGGAAGGGGTTTGGGGTTGGCACTTATGAGACATATTTATTTGTTTGTTTATATTTTAGAATCAGAGAGTACAAGTGCTTGTTTGTTATAGGACATGTTGTGTAGTGGTGGGGATTGGGTTTCAGGTGGTCCATTCCCCAGATAGTGAGCATTGTACCCAATAAGTAATTTCTGAACCCTAACCTTCCTCCCTGTCTCCCTCCTTATTAGTGTCCCCATTGTGTATTATTTTCATCCTTCTGGTCATTAAGCTCCTGCATATAAGTGAGAATATGTGGTGTTTGGTTTTCTGTCACTGAATTAGTTCACTTAGGATGACGATCTCCAGTTCCATCAAAATTGCTGCAAAGGTAATGATTTCATTATTTTTTATGTCTGAGTAGTGTCCCATGGTGTGTGTGTGTGTGTGCGCGCGCGCGTGTGTGTGTGTGTGTGTGTGTTATACATATCATATATATTTAATTTTCTTTACCCAATCAATCATTGGTAGACATTTAAATTGATTCCTGATTTTGCTATTGTGAATAATGCTGCAATTATGAATAATGCT
This sequence comes from Cephalopachus bancanus, assembly GCA_027257055.1. NCBI lineage: Eukaryota > Metazoa > Chordata > Mammalia > Primates > Tarsiidae > Cephalopachus > Cephalopachus bancanus. The sequence continues at coordinate 8,164,859 of JAPVLO010000060.1, forward strand.
GCATATGAGCACCGGTATATTTTTTATATTATGATTTATTTTCCTTTGGGTAGATCTCTGGTGGTGAGACTGCTGGGTCAAGTGGTAATTCAATTTTCAGTTATTTGAGAAATCTCCATACTGTTTCCAATAGAGGTTCAACTTGTTTACAATCCTACCAACAGTGAATGAGCATTCCCTGAGCCAACATCTGTTCTTCTTTGACTTTTTGATAACAACCATTCTGACTCCTGTAAGGTAATACCTCATTGTGATCTTAATTTGAATTTCTCTGATGATTAGTGATGCTAAATATTTTTTCATAACAATAAACATTTAAAAGAGCATAAAGTGAATGCTCCTCCTACAAGTGGACATCAATGAGAATATGTGTTCCTGGAATCACGATTGCCACAGCAGCTTCAAGAGAATGACATCTATATAACTGATGAACATCAGTTAAAAGAATTTTGAAATTATTTCCACCTTGCAGTAGTGGGCTTGTCTTTCAAAGTGACATCAAACTCTGCTGCATGTGGATTCTTAATAGCCTTAAATCAAGTTGTCACTTTTGATGTCTCCTTCTTTTTCAGGACCCAATAGACCAGGAGTCCCCAATCCCCCAACAACAGACAGGTATCCTGATAGGACCACACAGCAGGAGATGAGGAGCAGATGAATGCGTGAAGCTTCATCTGTATTTACAGCTGCTCCCCATTGATGGCATTACTGCCTGAGTTCTGCCTTTTGTCAGATCAATGGCAGCATTAGATTCTCATAGGATTGTGAACTCTGTTGTAAACTGTGCATGCAAGGGATCTAGGTCGTGCACTCCTTATGAGATAGCAATGCCTGATGATCTGAGGTGTCACTGTCTCTCATCACCCCCAGATAGGACTGTCTAGTTGCAGGAAAACAAGCTCAGGGCTCCCACTGATTCTACGTTATGGTGAGTTGTGTAATTATTTCACTATATATTGCAATGTAATAATAATAGCAATATAGTGCACAATAAATGTAATAAGTTTGAATCATCCCAAAACCATCCCCCCTCAGCTGGTTCATAAAAAAATTGTCTTTCCCAAAACCAGTTCCTGATGCCAAAAAGGTTAGGGACCACTGCAATAGATGTGTTATTTGAAACAATTTCAGACCCAGAGCTGACTTTTTCCATTTTCAGGATGTCTTCTCTTTGCACTCATTGTAAAACAAAGTCATTTTTCATAGTCAGAATAATGCATAGCTTTCTTCTTTTATATGTTTTTTTTACTTAGTTTTTAATAAAGAAAAAGTAAAATCTATATTTCAACACTACTGGACTATGTATAAATAACACAGCAAGAGTGGATATTATTTGTTTTATTCTAGAGAATGAAAGATACTCATTTACTCTCTTTAAATAATGTAAAGATCTTTGTAGATAACTCCACCCAAAATTATTTACCAATTTTGAAAAGATATTACAAAAAGATACAATATCTTAATATCTTACAGAAATGTTCAACTAATTGAGGTCTATATTTTGGGGGTTAATCGGGAAGAAATTAAAAGCTTACAGCAAAGGGAGGTAACTATTAGATTGTTCCTACTCAGTAGAAAATGTGTTCTTTAGCTTCTCAACCAAAATACCTGAATTCTGGGCAAGCAAAGCAGAAGTATCATATAAATACTAATCAAAATGCACAGGGAGCTCACACTGCTTTTTTTTTTTTTTTTTTTTTTTTGAGTTTGAGTCTCACTCTGTTGCCCATACTGGCGTGCAGCGGCACGCTCCCGGCCACCGCAGCCTCGACCTGCTGGGCTCCAGCGATCCTTCTGCCTCAGCCTTCCGAGTAGCCGGAATTACAGGCGTACGCTACCACGCCCGGGTAATTTTTTGATTTATTGTAGAGATGTGGTCTCGCCAACTTGCCCAGGCGGGTCTCGAACTTGCGGGTTCAGGCAATCCACTCACCTCGGCCTCCCAAAGCGTGGGACTACAGGCTGAGCCACCAAGCCCGGCTTGCTTTTCTTTTTTAAAATGTCATATTTTTTTCTTTTTTAAAATGTCACATTTTATACATACAAAAATTTTTATACATACCATATTTGTATAAATTATGTTACAACAAAATTCACATATCAAATTAAAAACATTGCCAGTGTCCACGATGTTCCTATTCCGTCTTTTTATCTTGCCAAAAAGGTAACCATTATCACAAATTTTAAGTATAGCAACATGTTCCTTTAAAGAAAAAGTTTTCTCAGCTATGTCTGCTATCTTAACCAATATATTGTTTAATTTACATACTTGTTTTGAGCTTTATTTTAAAATGGTATAATGCAGCGTGGATATGCTTGTTTTTACTTAATCAACAATATAATTATTCTCTAAAATATATAAATATTGTTACGTGCAATTATATTTATTTGTTTTCTGCCATGGTATAACATTCCATTATCATGATATACCAAAATTTTCTACTTATTCCCCTGTCAATAGATATTTGGGCTATTTCATGACTTGTATGTTTTTGTTTAATTGTTATATTTTTATTTTTTCTTTCATAATTGAGATTTTATTAAATCAGTGTGCATCCATTATGGATAATGTATAAACAAGTCTTAATTTAGATTTCTAAATAATTATTCCATTCTTTTATACACAGTTTTTTCCAATGACTTTTCAACTTAAAAGTAGCGGCAAATTGTCTTTAAGAAAAGACATAAGGCATTAATAACTTCAAATATTAGTAAGCTGTTAGGTTTAAAGCTCCATTAATTCAGAATTTAGTATCAGACACACTACATACCTCCAAATTTCCAATCTTTAACAACATATTAACAGTTCTGAAAAGGAGCGCCAAGATTAGGGAATAGATATTTTTTTAGGAGCAATTCTTTTTCTTTTTTTAAAGCAAGAACATGAAGTTAGACATCAAGTAACTTAAAATATAAGATACATTAAGTAAATGACTATGACTCCAAATTGCCACTTAGTTAAATTCATATTATAGAATACAAAAACTGCCCTCTCCAGCAGCCAATAGAATGGTAAGTTAACACAGCTGACACCCAGGACAGTCAAAGCCTCCCTTATGTTGACATCCTACCATTTTTTGATTGTACAGGAAAATAAAAACCAGCACATAATTTATTTTTAAAAAATAGTATTCATAAATACAGGCATGTGCACACTCTTCCTTCTAAAAAATGTGGTTGTAGAGCTATACTAAAAATCTTTATTTATAGCATAAGTGATAAAAAATAATTCTCTGGGTTGGATGCCATGGCTCATGCCTGTAATCCCAGTGCTTTGGGAGGCTGAGGTGGGAGAACTACTTGAGGCCTGGAGTTTGAGACCAGTTTGGGCAACAAAGTGAGACCCTGTCTCTACAAAAAAAAAAAAGTCAGGCATGGTGGTGCACACCTGTGATCTCACCTATTCCAGAGACTGAGATGGGAGGATCACTTGAACCCAGGAGTTCTAGGGTGCAGTGAACTGTGACCATACCACTGCACTCCAGCCTGGGTAACAGAACAATATCTGGTCTCAAAAAAAAAAATTCTCTGGATTGTAATAAGGAAAACATAGGATCTGACCGGACTTTTTTCCCTCTCCTTTTTAACTAGAGGCTGGACCTCCTCATTTTTTGTTTCTTTGCTTTCTACAGAAAAATTGTCTTTAGTTTCTTGGGTAGCCATTTCACCCTGTTTGCCTTTTGCTCCCATTTTCCTTGGCAATTTCTGGGCAGAAGATTGACCCTTTCTTACTCCCTTTTTGGTTTAGTGTCAATTTTCGCAGAAACAGTTTATGAAACTTGCTAGTCTATTCAAGAGTTCCTCCTTTACTATCATATCATCTTAGCTAAATTGACCTTCATCTTCAGTTTCGTGGCAGTGGTTTGTGGTAGGGAGCACAGGTGCCTGGGTACTTCTGGGCCATTGCACTGTAAGATCCTTCATAAAGCCAGGTTGCATGGTTGCTGCATCTAAACATCTTTTATAAGCCTGATTTATGTACTCTTTGTGTATAATATTTTATTTTAAAACATAAACCACAAAGTATGTAATCATTATGACTTAGTGAAATTAGAGATTGTTTGGTACTATGGTTTAAATGTTCTCCCAAAAACTTATGATGAAACTTAATCCCCAATGCAGCAGTATTGAGAGGTGGGACCTTAAGAGGTGATTAGATCATGAGGGTTCTGCCCTCATGAATTAATTAATCCATTTATGAATTAATGGATTATTATGGGAGGGGAAATGGTGGCTTTTCTTTAAAAAAAAAAAAAAAGAAAAGAAAAAGAAAAAACAAAAGGAAGAAAGACCTAAGCTAGCATGTTAGCATGCTCAGTACTCTTGACATGTGATACTTTGCACTGCCTCAAGACTCAGTAGAGTCCCCAGAGGAATGTTCTCACCAGATGCAGCCCTTCAACCTTAGACTTCTCAGTCTCCAGAACCATAAGAAATAAATTCATTTTCTTTATAAATTACTCAGTTTCAGGTATTCTGTTATAAGAAAAAAATGGACTAAAATATTTTGATTTATCTAAATGCTTTTCCTTTTTTTCATCCTAGCTTCTCATATATTAGACATTTCCATTAGGGTCTTATCCCTTTCTCCTGAGATAATCCATTGTTGGTATAGACTTTTCCTGTTTTTTAAATCTGTAAATAGTTTAACTCTATCCAAGTTCTTAAAATATCATTGTTCTAGGTACACAATTCTATGAAGGAAGTAATCTTTCAGTAATTCAAAGAGTTCATTATGTTGCCTTCTAGCTTCCATTGCTGCTCTTGAGAAATGGCTGTTAGCTAACTGTGGTTCTTTTGTAGATGATCTGTCTTTTCTCTTTGGCTGCTTTTATAATCTTCTACTTATCATATCTTAATTGTAATTTTACTACTATGGATCTAGTATATTTAGTTATCTTGTTTGGGAAACTGTAATTTTTATATCTGTGGATTCTTGCTTTTAGTCAGTTTTACTAAATTCTTTATTCTTATTTGCTAAAGTTTTGCTACAGAATTTTTTTCCTCATTTTATACATTTGTTTCTTCTGAGACTGTGATGTTAGATCTTCCCATTCTGTTCCCTATATATCTTAACCTCTTTTTACATTTGCTATCTTTTTGTCTGCTGCAAACTTTAAGTCCTCACATAACACCATGGATAGGTTTTTGGAATTTGCAACTTGAAGCAAAGTGATATACTATATAATGAAACAAATTTTATCATAGGCTAATTTATATAAACAAAAATTAAGTTCCTACAGTGTACAGTATATCATTTCACTTAAAGATGCAGTTTCTAATAATATGTTCATGACATTAAGTAGACTTACTGCACTAGGTAATTTCTTCAGTTTTATTTTCCATCTCACTAATTTTCTCTTCAATTGTATTTAATTTGCTGCTTAACCTAACCATTGAGGGATTTTTTTTAAGTGTTATAGTGTGAAACTTAATGAATATATGAAAAAGAACATAATACATAAATGAAGAGTACAATGAAGAATTACATAGCAAACACACATATACTATATTCCAAGTCAACAACATAAGTTCTACAAAAATCTGTATGCCCCTTCTAAAGCATACTTCTTTTCATCTTTCTAGATCTAAACCCTTGCTAGACTTTTATGATTGCTGTTTTTCTGTCTTATACTTTTGCCAATTATAAGCAGGGATTTAAACAACACAGTTTAGTTTGAACAAATTGAATTATATTAAATATATCTTTTTGTGTCTTAGTTATTTTGTGTCCTTGTGTTTTATGTTAAGATTGATTGAAATTATTTATTGTAGTTCTGGTTTATTCATTTTCATTTCTTTATAGTCACATTTCAAGTACTCAATAGTCACAAGTGTTTAGTGGCTACCATATGAATAGTGCAGCTCTATGACATGTCTATGAGTGGAATTGCTGGGTCAGATATGTATATTTTTTACTTTAAAGGCCAAATGTTACACAAAGGAGTTGTACAAATTTACCTTCCCACCAGCAATTTATGAGAGATTGTGCATTAAATTTTAACTTCAACATTTCTATTTTTTAATGTTTATCAGTTTACTATAAAACATACAAATGAACAATCAGATTAAAAGAGTACATGAGGGAAGTCCAGAGGTTCCCAAGTTCCAGGAACTTCTGTTCCCATGGAGTTCAGGTGGGCCACTCTCCTGGCACATGAATGTGTTCATCAGTTTGGAAACTCCCCAACATTCCTATATTTAAATTCTAAAATATCTCTTTAGGTTATTTTTTTAGGTCAGTCTTGTAATTTCATCTTATTTTATATCTAAAATTTTATACATGTTTATTTTAAACTCTGTATCTAATAATTCCAACATCTGAAATCATTTGTACTCAGTGTGTTTTTGTTGTTTCTGTTAACACTCACTTATGGTTGCTTGTTTCTTTATGTATTGGTGATTTCAAAAATAATGTCTTTAATGTTTAACAATTGATTATTTTTTACTAGTAAATATTTTACATATTTATTTGATCTGAATGTGACTTGCCGTCAAGGCTTGTGTTAACTATTCATGCTCTACTGGGCTTCTTGGAGATTGTAGGAAGATAAAAGTCACACATATGGGATTAGAGTTGGAAAATATTAAGAGCAATGATCATTTCTTATGCTCTTTTATTTTCCCAAAGTCTCTGCCATAAATACATAATGCTTTTAAAACTGGAAAATAATGTCAAAAGAATCATAGAATCAGAATGTTTGCCAAACAGAAACTCAATTAGTAAAATTTTATCTATATTTAAAATAGGATTTTAGGTCACTTTCTAGGAGGCTAGTTACTGAAGATTAAGGAGTCCCCTGCTCTGTGCTCTCCTATTCCACACGGTGCATAAATGCACATGCTTTCCTCTACAGATGAGTTTTTAAATATTGCTTTTACTAGAAGCTAAGGGTTTCTGCCCATCTGGGACCACCTTTGTGCCCATCCAGAATTCTTGGCTTAATGCTGGAATTCTTTCTTCAATAGACATAGCCATATCTTTATATTAAAATCAATAGTGGCTCACGCCTGTAATACCAATACTCTGGGAAGCTAAGGAGGGAGGACTGATTGAGCCCAGGAGTTTGAGACCAGCCTAGGCAACATAGCAAGACCCTATCTCTACAAAAAAATCAAAAAATTAGTTGAGCATGGTGGTGGGTGCCTGTAGTCTCAGCTACTTGGGAGGCTAAGGCAGGAGGATTCCTGAGCCAGGAGCACGAGGCTGCAGTGAGCCATGATCATGCTACTGCAATCCAGACTGGGTGAAAGAGTGAGTTCCCTGCTCATAAAATAAAATAGAATAAAATATAAAATAAAATGGATCTGGAAATATGACTATAGGTCTGCATAAAATGGCCTATACCTAAGGAGCCTAAAATGCAGAGAAAATGGCAGGGTGGAAGTAGAGGTTCAAAAACTATCATGGGAAGTTAATTACAGGAGTTGGAGATAAAACTCTGTTTTTAAGCCTATTGTTGGTTACTTGGATAATTTCCCACTGTGGATATTCTCTGGGATATGGCTTCTCAATTAGCCAAGCATGAGACACAGGCAAGAATTTCCAGGTAGCTGTTCTGTCCAAGTGCCCCATCTATTTGTGCTTATCTAGAGGTTCATTTTTGTCAACCCTTTCAAGACATCTGAAGTAAGGTTCTCCACAGTTTTTGGCATCCTGTGCGGGAAAACGGTCAGGTCATGCAGTTTGATATTAGGAAAAAAAGAGAGGGCAGGGCGAGGAAAGAGAAACTTGAGCTATATTAAACCGATGAACAATATTTAGGGGTTTCTAAATATTTAAGTATTATGAGGGGGACCCAAAAAAACCCAGAATTATTTTTTAGAGAGTGAGTACCTTGTAGCACAGGCTTCCCTGCTAAGTAAGTGCCATTGGCATCAGTGTACTTACCAGTTAGCGTTGTTGCGAGAGGTTGCGTTCAGCTTCAGTCCATTTTTTTGGAGATTCTTTCAACATGTTTGCCTGATGGCAATCATGATGAGTGATTTACACAAACAACCTGCTCACACCATGCTGAATGTTTAGCGGTGACCAAAATGGCATGATTCCTGGGCCCCACCCTCCCTATTCACCTGATCTCCCGAGTGATTTTTTTTTCCCTGGAAGAAAGAAGTTCTCACAGGGAAGCATCTTGCCAATCTGTAAGAAGTGAAACAAAAAGGGCAGAGCACTAAAATGCATCAAAGTTGATGAGTTCAATTTTGTTTTGAGCAAAGGGAAAAGCCTCTCAATAGGTGTGTTGCATCAAATGAAGAGTACTTTGAAGGTGGCTGGAGTGTAAATATGTAAGAATAAATACACAATTTTTTATAAATAAATTCCGGAGCTTTTTGGGTCCCCACTCGTAAATAGTTTTTGTTAACATTTCAGCATTTGGGGCAGTATTTGAGGCTGTGTGAAAGGTCAAAAAAAAAAAAAATCCAAAATGGTGTTACTCGACCATTGCAGGCAGGTAGCTGGGCATTGGCTTATATTTTTATTTTGTTATAAATACCAACTAGTGGTATACTTTAGTAAATAATATTTTATTGTGTAATCGGCTCTGCTCTCTTGCTCTGAAGTAAGTTCAGTTAACTCCACTGTTTAAAGTCACCAACAGTAAAACGAGTGCAATTGCAGCCTCCCCCCCATTATAGGGCATTACGATTTTATCATTATCATCTTGCTCCAAGGATATGTTTCTAGCTGTCTTGCAAGACAAACCGTTTGAACACTGAGATAAAAGAAACAAACCGTTATGGACGACTCCAAGCCCTCCTACAATTTTCCCACGGACAACACGCTCCCAGCTCAATGCCTTTTTGTTCCCTAAATCCAAGGACGTTTGAAACGTAACGTTTGTGTCTTGAAACTTTGTTTTACAGACCTTGGGCGACTGTTCCTGCCTAGTAATCAACGACCTGGCTGCTGCCATCCTCCCCCTTCTCCCCCGCGCCCTTACGTTTCACAGATAGGCTCCTGTTCCCAGCCCACTGAAGGAAGTCGTATAAGCACCCAGCTTCAAACATTCGGCACCAAACGCTTCCTCAGTGTTTGGCCCCCTCTTCAGTCTTGAGGAGGTGGATCAACCGTTTTTTCTAATTTACCTTCTTTTTTTTTGAGTTGGAGTCTGACTGCCGCCCAGACTGGAGTGCAGTGGCCGCCCCAGCCACCGCAGCCTCGACCTGCTGGGCGCCGGGGATCCTTCCGCCTCAGCCTTCCAAGTAGCCGGAACTAATACACTTTTTCTAACCTACTTCTTGTTCAATTCTTTGCATCTTTCCCTGACACCGGCACACTGACCTAACACTGTGATTCATCTGATGACTTTCTGGAGGTTAACAGTTTGCTCTGGAAAGGGGTGTTTGTCCCGTTGGTTCGCTTATGTTAAAGGAAGACAATTAGGTAATAAAGTATTTCAGTGGGTGATTTGCGGCAGTCCAGCACCCGAAGCGCATCCCGGACACCTGACATTTCACTGGGGGTTTCCTGCGTGCTGGGGCTTGGTGTGGGTTTTGGAGAAGTTTCAGAAAATGGTCAACTTCAGCACATAGCTCGGGTTTTATAAACAAACAAGCTCTCCAAAGCTCGACTGCCCCTCCTGCGCCGGCCCGGCTGGAGAGCCGCTTCCTTGGGAAAGCAAGTGTGGACACCCTGGCGGGCGGAGGAGCTGGAGACAGCAGATGCCCAGGTTTGGCGCCGGCGACCAGCGAGTCGGCAGTGCGCACGCGCAAGGCTAGGACCCGGGAGAGGCTTCTCGTCCAGAGGCTGAGCATGTCCTTGGCGGGGAGGCGGGGCTTCGGGTTTCCAGCAGCTTAGAGTCACCCAGCCTGCACAAATTGGCTACCGAGGCGCCTCACTCCTCTGCCACTTGATCACCCATTCATTGCAGGGCACATCCATCCGAGAGCTGCCTGGCATTCTTCCTCTCTTGGGCTGTTTTCTGAGCAAGGTCTCCTCCCCCGTCCCCTCTACCCACCGCGGTTAAGATCTTGCAGGCTTGATAGGGGAACAAGGGCCAAAGTGACCAGTCGCTTGTAGGATAAGGTGGGAATCAGAATCCCGGCTTATCCATTTCAGATGTGTGTTCTTGGGCGGGTTATAAATGTTATAAGCCACCTTTTGAAATACAGGCATTCTAGAATGTTAACTTAGCAACCTCAAATTAGCCCTTTGTTTCTATTTGTCATATGAACATTAAATGATTAAGATTAAAATGTCTATCGACCTCTAGTCCGCTGCATTGTTATGCTTGAATGATAGAAATAGGATGTTTTTGTTTTATGTATTGTCGTATTCCCCATAACACCTTACATTTGTTTAACATGTTATATTTGGGGAAGAGCATCTTGTTAATATTATCTCCTTTGATTCTTGAAAAATATTTTGTAGTAGTACTAATTCCCCTAATTTTTTTCAGTAATACTAGAGACTAATAGGCATTTGAATCTTAATCATTTTATGCTGATATACTTTTAAAAAATGATGAGCATTTAGCTCTCATATTGGAAGGTGGTTGAGTTTATCACATACCATTATATAATTCAATATTCATACAGCAACACAATCTGTTTTGCAACAAAAGGCAAAAATAAGACATGGTCTCTGCTCAGAAGGTTAATAATCTGAAAGGTAATAAGACATTGCAAATGTAACTATAGGACCATAAAATTATTTTCAAAACATTTTTTGCATAAAAATGTTCTGTCTTTGGTGATAATGAAACCAATGCCTTAGTTTAGTAGGTTTTGAAATGGGATATATTTGGATACCTGTGAGAAAAGATTGATTTGGTTTTTGGATATAATGAACAAACGATTCTCAGCTGAGGACAAGAAGATGCTTCCCTGGATATCAAAATATTTTGAGGTGGAACAAACAAGCTATGAAGTTTCAAAACAAGATGGTACTTTCTGCCCTTGCTTTTATTTCCTTTATTTAAAAAAGTCAAAAGGAGTGTGGCTCTTCTGATTTGTAAAGGAAAGAATGTTTTAAAAAGAGATACTGTATTAAAGATGTCAAGATGAAAACCAAGAAAAACAGTGCAACGTGGTGCCAGAAAAATTGGGAAACAACAGAAATAAAGGGGAAGAGTCAAAGGTAAAGAGTCAAAGCAACAGAAGAATTAACAGGATGACAAAAGATCAACTGGACAGGTTAGACAAGGGGAAGACTTAATATGAAATTTAAGGAGAAAGCCTAGGAGTCCTAGGAGAAAGTATTAAAAGATTTAAAGATGTAATCTAAAGCTCCTACTGAAACCGAAGATAAAGTTAAATAATTTTGATTGAAAAGGGAAAACATACAGCAAAATATTTATTTAATAAAAATAAGTTTATAATCTATACAGAATTGAATAAAAAGTACAACAAATTATTTTCACTTCTTTGCAAAACTGCATACAGTACAACTTGCACATTGGGTTCAGCATTCTACAAGTATGGCCACACACCAAGATGTGAACATATTCATGTCTTAAACAAGTAAAGGCTCAGGCTGTGTGCCACAACTTTGAATTAAATTCCAGGGAAATATTGCTTTGGTAACGTGAACAATTTGTACCACATTCTATTAAAAAAGATTCTCCCTCAAACACTTTTCTACTTGTTTCTGGGCAAACAATTCCCTATACAGCAAAACCAAAATTAAGCAAAAAGGAGAAACAAAAGAGAAAGAAAAAAATATAAAATTGGAGGTTGCTACGTTTATGACACCACATCCCTTTCCTTTCCTTAGCTAGTGTTCTTCTACTTTCCCTTGGTTGTAAAGGAAGGTGAATAGAAAATGACCTATTCTTAACCTCATCCATTTGCTTCTTGAGTTCCTGCTTAAATCAAATGAATGTCAATTTTGCAATCTTGACACTATAGTAACACTGTTTAGCTGTGTCATTCTAAAAAAGGTTAACACCCCAGTTGAAAGCACCTATCTAGATTCTTTTCAAGATAAGGCAACAAAGTCGGCTTTAAAATAGTTTTCATGTCTCACATATACTAGCAGCCCCTTGGTAGATTGATTTCAGAATTAAATGCATACAGAACAACATTTTTTCAAGCAACTTGGTAATGAAATCACTAGCAATTCTTATTTTAAGCATATCTACCCTTAGAAACAAAGGCAGATTTAAGGTACAAAATGCAAGAATCAAATCTATCCTAGTTCCTGTTCCACTAAAATAATTAAAAAGAGGCTCAATTTATAAAAAATGCCTTGGAATAATCCAACTCCTACTGACATCTTTACTTGGATAAGAAAGACAAATTAATATAAAAGCTATAAATGGGATGAAGGCATCTTTTTAAAAAGACTTTTTCGTTTTATTTTGGAAATAAAAGGGAATGCAAATACAAAATGGGCTAGGTATATCTTTAGCCCATGGGAACTTTTCATCATGGAATTAACAGTCCTTCATACCAAAAAATTAAAGACAAGCAAACCTATCTTAAGTTTTCTGATTAACTTTCTTCATTTAAATTATTATCAGGCTTCAAAACTTGCCTTCTTGTCTAACTAAATGAGCTTCTCTGGGAAGCATATGAATAATGCAAAATATATTTTTAAGGAAAATCTATACATATACACAATTGTCAAGATGGGAACGGAGAACATTCATACAATGGATTTTAAAAAATAACTTAAAATTAGAAATGACACATATTTTTTATAGGACAGAACACTAAACCAGAGCAAATATTGCTGATGATAGAACAACTTTCATTTGTAGAAACACAAATGCACAGGAGTAACATGAAAATAAGAATTAAGTTGAATAGAGGCAAATGCTGTTAGACTATTTCCATCATGACTTGTAACACCTTGTGGCCTCTGTGAAGCCCTGGTCCCACCAGGCCAAGTGTATGGCTAAGTGGATACAGACGTACATGACCTATAAAACATCAAACACACTTCTAATCAAGTATACAACACCATATGCTGCCTGATTGCTCTTGATGACTTGGTTTTTAAAATCAAGTTCACTTTTGAATCAGAAAAATGTCATCCTTAGTTTTCATAAATAATCCATGAAATAAATTTTACTTCTGGCTCCTCTGAACAGTATCATGTTACTCCAGGAACACAGAGTATTAGTCAAGTGGATGCTTTGAAGCCATGAAATGTACATTCATAAATACATGTTTATACTTAAAAAAAAATTAAATACATCCAGGCAGCTGTAATGCAGAGTTCTTGCTATAAGAAGAAGCTCTTCAGTAGTGTCTTATGAAGTGGTTACTTGAGAACTTGACTCTGGGTCTTCCTGCCTTCTGTATTTCTTCATAATACTGACTGCACCATTAGCCAGGAAAATCACAGCAATGAGTGCAAAATAACCAGCATAGATCAGAAACTAGAAGGGGAAACACAGTAATTTACAAAATTATCAATTTGAAGATGAGCTGTTTTATTACAAATATGTGAGCAAACTCTATAATTAAAGGTGTCAGAATTTGTCAATAAAACTTCAAAAAACATTGCATGCTTACACTATGTGCCAGTACCGAAGACACAAGCAGCAGCACAGCATGGTGGTACTGAAGCCTGACTGCCCAAGTGTAATCCTGACTTCATCCCTTGTAAGTTGTGTTACCTTGATTGAAATACTTGATCTCTGAGCCTTGACAAAATTAAGTTTGTATTTCTTGCTTTATAGGAACCTGGCTATTCAGAGTTGTTGGGATGAGTCAAGGAGATCAGGCATGTAAATGCGTATTAGCAAAATGTGAATACTATTGCTTTTATTGTTGTTGTTACTGTTATAATTGAGTCATGGTCTCTACCATCAAGTTGATAGATAAGTACAACAGGTCAACATCTGAAGATCAAGAATTTTTATTCTTCCCCAGAAGAGGGCAGTGGAAGGTCAATCATATTCCATTACAGGATTACTTTTTAATAGGAATCTTCCCTAAGCCAATTTAAAAAATATGACTATATAGCTTATTAACATCATCATCATCATCTTTTTAAAATAAGATAATAAATTACTTATAAGCTGGTTAAAAGGTACCATAAGAATATGGCCTTAAATTTCTGAGCCAGGTTCTTTCAAAGTTGGCTACATTTCTATAGGAAGCCCATTAATGAATCATGACAGAGTTTTAGCACAAACCATAAAATCCTATTATTCCACATGTTTAAATCTACCTTTTCTTTTCTTTTCTTTTTTTTTTTTTCAGTTGGAGTCTCTCACTCTGTCGCCCAGGCTGGAGTGCAGTGGCATGTTCCTGGCCACCGCAGCCTCGACCTGCTGGGCTCCGGTGATCCTTCTGCCTCAGCCTTCCAAGGAGCCGTAACTACAGGCGTGTGCTGCCATGCCCAGCTAATTTTTTGATTTATTGTAGAGATGAGGTCTCACCATGTTGCCCAGGCTGGTCTCGAGCACACAGGATCAGGCAATCCTCTTGCCTCGGCCTCCCAAAGTGCTGGGATTATAGACTTGAGCCACCACGCCCAGACTAAATCTACCATTTCTACAAGAGGGTGCTGTCAGATTTCTACTTCAAATGTTGCCATGTTTTCCTCAACTATAATAGTCATGGGGACTCTTCCTTATCAAATAGGCAGGAAGACAGGCATGTAGTGTCTCTCCTACTCTCCATCCTGAAGTAAGGTTACAGGTTGGATTAAAGTCTAGCTCTGCTACCCTATTATTGTGTGATCTTAGACAAGTCACTTAACATCTCTGACTCACTTTCTCGATGTCTAATCCTAACAACAACCCTGAAAATTCTATATCAAGTACTTGGCACATAGAAGGCACTCAATGCACAAAATTTATTATTATTTATTTCTCTTTTAGATCTCTTCAGTAAAAAGCAAAGTTAATTACTACTAATATGCTGGGTCTTTGTATGCTGAGAAAACAAATACATAAGTTTAAAATATTAGATAATATGTATTGGGGGAATAATGGGGGAAGAAATTATTTGGACTGGAATGGGGTGGGTAGAGACCTCTTGATTCAGTTGCCCACTTTGTCAAAGCACCGAGCAACAATGCATGAAGGCACATAGAACTACATAACTCCTAAATGAGAAAAAGTATTCATGTTGTTTTGAGGTGTTTGTGCAGGTGTTTTCTCAACAGGTCATGTTATGAATCATAATGTTATTCCTCAACCGAAGGCATTACCTTGGTATTTGGGTAAGGGGTGTTTTAAATAAAGAAAGGAGGAGGCTCAGAGAGCTGTGAGATGAAGCAGGGCATCCAAGCATAGAATTAAGAACAGAGGGGAAATAATAGATGAGAAAGCAGAAGAACTTGGCTTGGAGAATCACTATTACCTCTCAACTGAAATAGCCTCACAGGAGTTACACTCAGGAATGTTCTGGGACCTCATAAAAAAATGATAATCCCAACATCCTCCGGGTGGAAAAGAACTAAGGATGGCAGAAAAGGTGGTGACTGAAGGAAGGGTAGAACACTTTTACTTTATATCTGTCCATATTGTTTGAATTTGTTTTCATTAAGCATGTTCCACTTCTGTCATCCTGATCAAGTCATCTTATCTTCAGTGTCAAAAGAGAGATCTTACCTGAGTGGTAATTTCTAAGCCAAGGCCGCTGGCATCTACCACAATTAGAGTGAGCAAAGTCTGCAGTGCCAGGGCGATGAAGGTATTTACACCAAACACTAGGGCATAGCGTTCCATGCTGAGATTTGCAGCAATTTGAAAACTAAAAAAAAAAAGAAGAATGAATAGACAATTTTTACTTTAAATGTGAAGAGTAGCCTCTTCTTTCTACTTGTAAATTCACTTCCCAAACAACTGAAAAATATTTTGTTGCTAAATGATATATAAATCTCACGCAAACATCCCAAAACAGTAGGAACATGGAAACAAGAGAATAAGTGAAGCTTGCCTAAATGCTTCCTCAAGATAAAAAAAAACCGAAAATGTACATAAAACAATGACTCCTCCCATTTGCCTCTTTTAACTAGAAACCAAAAAGTTTATCCTGTTATATCTTTTCCTAATGCTTCTTTGAGCCAAAATACATACGTTGCTATCGTGATGAGTAACATGTAGATGATTCTGAAGACAACATAGGATGCATAGCACACCCAAATGTTACCCACAGTGTCCATGATATACACTGCGGCAGCAATCAGGAGAGAAAAGAGAGATAATGTCATTTCTCCCCAAGTTGACCAGGATATTCTTATATAACCAACTGCAAACACGGCAACAGCACCTACAAAACAAAAACAGTAATCTAGTTATTTTGCTAAATAAATATTATTTCAAGACATTAAAAATTCAGCTTATATTATTAAAACTTCAAACTAATAAACAGGTAGGCTCAAGATTATGGAGGCTTGAAACTCAGCCATATTATTTCAATACATTAAAAACTCAGCTTACATTATTAAAACTTCAAACTAATAAACAGGGTAAGCTCAAGATTATGGAGGCTTGAAACTCAGGCAGAGAATTTTGGACTTGAAATAAATAAAATGAAACCACTAAAGATGAGAGACTGAATGAGGACACATGGCAATGAGAAGGAAAAGGAGGACACAGAACCAGGGATACTGCTAAAGAAAAAAGTACTGCAGCTGAAGCAGAGGCAAGCGTCAATAAGAGCCACTGCTTCTTGCTTGGCAACATGACAGGATGAGTCATCTCTCCTTCAAACCAAGGAGCAGTCTAGAAAGGAGTGTTTTCTAAGTGCCAGGTAGTTAATAAGTGTATGCATAATCATATACAATTTCCCAACAATAAAGATGGTCAAGGACACAGGCTCTGAAGGCACCCTGATGAGTTAAAATCTTGACTACTTACCATCCATATGACCTTGAACAAGTAATTAACCTACCTTCCCCAAGTGTCCACTGTAAAATGGGTAAAACAGTTGTACCTACCTCAGGAATTTTGGGAGGACTGAGTTAATATATGTAAAGTACTTAGAATAGCACCTAGCACATATTAACACTAAATAGATATTAGCTATTACTGTTATAAACTATTTTACATTGTTATTCAACACTTCAAATTAAGTGCTAGAACTACCCAGTAAATACAGAGATAATGAAAACCTAGATAAGAAAACAATTTGGAAGATTATTATATTAGGTTTCCCCAAAGCTTATCAAAAAAAATTCAAGCTTGTTAGTCATATTCCTCTGCCACCTGAGTACTTCTAAGTTGTCCTCCTAAATTACAAAATCAGAACTCAAAATGCATAAATCAATTTTGGGGGCTACTTCAAAAGTGGGAGTTGACAATAAAGGTGGTCATGTTGGCTTAGCCACCAGTGAAATCTCCCTTCCCCACCACCCTGTACCACCTGCACTGCTTACCTAGTAAGGTTGAAACAGCCTCCACACCACCATTATAGATAGCAGCATAGCGAGAAGGCATCACTTTTTCCCACAGGCCCTGTGTGTAGTTCACAACTTGAAAATAGCCACAGGTGGAGAGGGCCCACCACACCGACCAGCAGAGTAGAGGGCGAGAGGAATAGCACATCAAGAAATCATTCCATAGTACCTTCAACACAAGGAGACGGTCTGGCTTGGGTTCCTACAGAGTAGAAGGGAACAAAGTTCATGCATCATGACAGTGATTGAATAGAAAGTCATTTTAAGATACAATTTTTTATTTAATAGACTTTTTTCCTTTTCCTTGTGAAAATCAACTACATACTTCATAAGTAAACAAACGTATTAACGATTACACTTGTCCCTTCTGGTAAAAATCATGTTCTCATATGAGCTTTGCCTTAAATGAAGCAAAGATTTAAATGCTTTAAATGAAGCAAGCTATTACTAAGCTATGCACCATGTTAAGAAGTGAATATAAGATACCAGACACTGTGAGATATCACCAACTCCAATTATACCAAAGGACTAATCTACCAAAGTTTTCTGTAATTTCTCAGTCTTACTTAGAGTAGGGGGAATTTCACTTTTGTGGCTAACATGGAAAAAGTGAAATGAGTGACACAGAAAGATAAGTATTACATAACATTAAGAAATAAAGTTATAAAACTACTTGTAGATTATAATTTCATTTACAGAACAAGTACACACACAAAGAATACTTACTAATAGTAAAAGATGTCACTCAACAAATAAAAGCATGACCACATTGAGAATCATTTATTAATTACATATCAGGCCCTGTGTTAAAGAAGTGATTTAATTTGTGTCATTTCTAATGAATGAAGAAACTGAAATGTAATCAGGTCCAACCATAAGCCAAAACATGATTCCATTTCTGATTGTGAAGGAAAATCACTGGCTTTGGTGGCTCCTGTTCCTTCACTGTCAGTACCTTTTGCCCCAAAGCAATAGGCTCTCTTTGAAAAGAACTCACAAATACTCTAAGGTAACTTGTGGACTAAGCTATCACTTTGACTTGTTTCGTTTTCCTTTTCTGTAAAATCAAGATAAGACCACCCACCTACCTACCTATTCTTCAATAATTACCACAATTGTGATTCTGGGTTTAATTATAGGTTTTGCCAACTTAAAATGGCTCTGTGATCCTCGATATAAATACTTTGACTGTCCTTCAAGTTTGTTAAAGAAAAACAGCTGCATTTTAGGACCAGTCAGTATAGCTGCCAAGCAGCTCAGCCTGCTTGCTATGGTATCAGCAGCAGAGCCAAGAACATCACAGAACTGACTTGAATTATAATTGTGACCACACTGTAGCCAACCTGACAGTTCCAAAATGTTGTTACCATAATGAGACTTATGGAGCAAACTACAGAGAGAAGTGGAGATCATATATATTCTTAAATTATGCTTAAAAGTATATTAGTGCAATTCTGCATGAGTTGCTAATCTCTGACCCCAATCCTTAGCTTTAAAATGAGTGAGTTGATGAGATCTAGTTCCTTTTGATTTCAAATTCTCTGATAATTCTGTGCTCCACGGTTAAAATAACTTCTAACTCTAAATTTTACAATTCTTCAGCATATAAAACACTGACTATACATATCTATAAAAACAACAAATTTCAAGCTGCTCTAGGACAGAATTTTTTAAACTCAATATCACAGCTCATCAGTGGGTAATAAAACTGATTTGGGGGACAGTGATCTGAATTATAAAAAATAAACAAGCCGGACTCAGTGGCTCAGCCTGTAATCCCGCGCCTTTGGGAGGCTGAGGTGAGTGGACTGCCTGAGCCCACGGGTTCGAGACCCGCCTGGGCAGCGAGACCTCATCTCTACAATAAATCAAAAAATTAGCCGGGCGTGGTAGCGCATGCCTGTAGTTCCGGCTACTTGGAAGGCTGAGGCGGAAGGATCGCTGGAGCCCAGCAGGTCAAGGCTGCGGTGGCCGGGAGCGGCCACTGCACTCCAGTCTGGGCGACAGAGTGAGACTCCAACTCAAAAAAATAAAAAAATAAAGAAAAATAAAAAGAATGGAATGTATTAGAATAAAAGTGTTATAAAACACTAGTTATATACAAAATAAGTACATAGCTATGTATGTACTGATTGCTACATAAAATATGTTTCTTACTATGTTTCTTGTTCATATTCAAAATAGTTTGAAACTTTGGTCTATAAATCTTTAGAGCTCTGGTCAATATGTTAATATTTAATATATACATTTATAAATGTATAATACATATATATATTAATTTTAGCTAAAGCCACAGTAACATATTTGAAACAGATGAAAAATGGTTAATTTTTTTTACTACATGAAGCCTATCAAATGATTAAACTTCCTTCCATCTCCATCAATTCTTTGTTGACTCTCCAACATCACCTAACAACTATGAAGGAATCATGATTTCATTGCTACTTAATCCTTCATTCTGAAGTCAAGCTGCCCACAGGTCACCTGGTAATCAAGGTGAGTCTCATGATGAGTGTCACGCAGGCTCTTTGGATGATAACCTAAATTTCAACTAGCAACCAGAGGTGAAGAATGAAGGTAGGCAAAAGAGAGTGATTTTCAATGAGGACATCAGATGCCACATTGAAACAATTGGGTTAACTCCGGGTAGATAGGGCCAAAAACTCTATTCACAGTGGTTCTCTAATCTCATCCAGCCTACAAAGCTTATGGAGCTCTGTTTTATATCTGACAGCCCCAAATGGAATGCTAATAGGCTTATTTCCAAACATGTTTCAGGAAATCTAAGACTACAGTATGGTTAGAATGAACTTTGCCCCTCACAGCTTATAACTTGATAGGAAGGAATAAAAACTTTTATAATGAAAGAAAAAAAAATAGTTGAGTGTTTAGGGGAAGCAATTCATCTTCCTGGCTAGACAGAATGGTGGATGAATTAGTTTAATGCCATACCTCTCCCTTCCAAGAGACAGCTTCATATTACACTTTTAAATATTTATTCCATCATCATCTTAAATTGTTCTCTTGTGATTCTCTTCCTCTGTATTATTCATTACTACCCCACTTCAGCAAACTGCCATTTGAAAACTAAGTAACAGCTATCACTTCCAGCATAGAAGAGGAAAACACCTATCTTTAAGTACTTTGGGCTTCAGGTCTGAAATTAGTAGATATTCATCATTCATTGGGATCATATCACCTATCATTTTAGCAAAAATTTTCTGAGTGCTTTCTTTATATACCAAACACTGGGGTTAGAAAGATGGAGATGAGGCCAGATGCAGTGGGTCAAGCCTGTAATCCCAGCACTTTGGGAGGCCAAGGTGAAAGAACTGCCTGAGCCCATGGGTTCGAGAACAGCCTGGGCAACTTGGCGAGACCGCATCTCTACAATAAATCAAAAAATTAGCTGGGCGTGGTAGCACGTGCCTGTAGTTCTGGCTACTTGGAAGACTGAGGAGGAAGGATCGCCTGAGCTACTACACTCCAGCCTGTGCAACGGAGTAAGACTCCAACTCAAAAAAAAGGAAGATGAAGATGATGACACAGACCCTCGATCCTGCAATCCAAGGCATTTATGACATGAACAATGTAATGTTGTATCAGTCTGATTTTGGAGTTCATGTACTCCAGAGAAAAATAAATTTGTCATCCTTAATATACCCAATATAAATAATCCATATCTTGAATTAATGAATGAACCATGAGCCAATGCAAGACAAAACATAAATCCAAATAAATACAAGATCTAGCAAGAGGGCATTTCCTGTCTGTTTTTCACCATTGGTTCAGCCCCACAGCAGCACTAGAAGACATTTTAAGGCCAAACTTACCAGCTCTTCCATGGGAGGCTCTTCCATATTTAGAGGGATTTTTGACTCAATGTCCTCCCACCCAGGAAGATGGTTTGAAGCTGGGGTGTCAATAACAATGCCACCATTTTGTACCTTGATGCCATTCATGACTTGGCAGGTGGAAGAAACATGGTGAAAGAAGAGACTCTTCTGTGGCATAGGCAAAAACCAGGCCACAGCAAAAGCCACTGAAACACAGGTCAGAGAGATGACATTCAGGCTGAACAGAGACCAGCCTGCCACTGAGACAAGGATTTGCCCAAGGACAGAGCCCACTGTGAAGCCCACCAAAGTGGCACTTCGACAGTAACTTGTGACTTTCTGATACATTCCCAGGTCTACCACGCTGTAGATATAAGAGTAATAGGCAATTTCAGTGGCTGTAGCAATACCATAGAAGAATTCCAAGAACTGAATGGCCAGCAGTCCCTGGGCATAGAGCAGCATGAACCATGTAACAATAAGGCTGAGTCCCTGCAGCAGAACAACAGGTTTATAACGGAGGTAGTCTGTAGCAAGGAACACAGGAAACAGCAGCACCAGGTAAGAGTAAGTCCATACTGGATAAATTTCATTGAAGACCTGGCAGAAAGAGAATAAAAACCCATTAGTGATCAAAGAACCTGGAATATTCATAAAGAATGTATTCTTGGCTGAACGCAGTGGCTCAGTCCGTAATCCCAGCACTTTGGGAGGCCGAGGCGAGAGGACTGTCTGAGGCCGTGGGTTCGAGACCAGCCTAGGCAACTTAGTGAGACCTCGCCTCTTCAATAAATCACAAAAACTAGCCGGGCATGGTGGCGTGCGTCTGTAGTTCCAGTTACTTTGGAAGGCTGAGGCGGAAGGATCGCCTAAGGCCAGTAGGTTGTTGACACTGGAGTGGCTGTGAGCGTGCCACTGCACTCCAGCCTGGGCGACAAAGAGTGAGACTCCAATTCAAAAAAAAACAAAACACAAAAAACAATGTATTCTTATAAAACAACCTACTAATACCTCATCCTGACCAACCAAAGAAACCTTGACAACAGTTCAGATCATTGGAATATCCTTTCCTATCTCCATCATCTATTCCTTAATAAATCCTTCCCATTCATCAAGACCTAGTTCAAAGACTACCTTATCCAGAAAGACTTTGCTGAAGCTGATAGTACTTGTATCCCAACATTCAGAGCTCTCAATACTGCTTTATATATCAGTTTCTCCAATTAACTCATAACTTTGGTTCTTTTTTTTTTTTTTTAAGTTGGAGTCTCACTCTGTCGCCCAGACTGGAGTGCAGTGGCCGCTCCCGGCCACCGCAGCCTCGACCTGCTGGGCTCCGGCGATCCTTCTGCCTCAGCCTTCCAAGTAGCGGGAACTACAGGCGTGCACTACCACGCCCGGCCGATTTTTTGATTTATTGTAGAGATGAGGTCTCGCCAAGTTGCCCAGGCGGGTCTCGAACCCGCGGGCTCAGGCATTCCACTCACCTCAGCCTCCCAAAGGCGCGGGATTACAGGCTGAGCCACCGAGCCCGGCTAATAACTTTGGTTCTTAATCAAGGCTGCACATCTTCCAAGAAGTTTTAAACATTTTGGATGCCCAGTCTAATTTTTTTAAACCTCCCAGAGTAAGGCTGGGCGTGTTATCTCACACCTGTAATCCTAGTACTTTGGGAGGCCATGATGGGAGGACCACTTGAGTCTAGGAGTTCAAGACCAGCCTGGGCAACATAGTAAGACCTCACCTCTACAAAACAAACAAACAAACAAACAAACAAACGTTGGGTGTGGTGGTGCATTCCTGTAGTCCTACTTGGAAGGCTAAGGTGGGAGGATCGCCTAAGCCCAGGAGGTCGAGGCTGCAGTGAGCTGTGATTGTGCCACTGCACTCCAGTGTGGGCGATAGAGACCATGACTCAAAAAACACACACAAAAAAAAGCACAAAACCTTCATAGATTTTAATATGAGCCAGAGTTTCAAGAACCATTGTCTTGTAGGTTCTTTAAGGGTAGACCCCACATTTATTTATTCAACCTATCCAATAGCCAGCATGTTGTTTGGAAGACAATAGTCTCAATACATTGTTTTGGAAATTGAATCACTGTCAATTATTACTTCTAGACACAGGATAGAAAGGCTTAATACTACTGTTTGATTAAGTTTTCCTGATTTTAAGTTTTGTTTCTTTGGGAGCAGAGAAATAAGTAAAGATGGTAAATCTGTCCTAAAGTCTTGACAGAATAATTATCTCTTGATGGCAGGATTATAGTTAACTTTTATATCCTTCTTTTTGCTTGTTTATAATATGAAAAAATAGACATTTTGCTGTTTTCTTTTAGTGACTATTTTAAGATTGGAATACAGTAGAAATAATCTTTTGAAATCGACTTTGAACAGAAAGATCCCTGCAGGAATTTCAGTTCCATCACTTGCTGTGTGAATTATAGGCAAGATTCTTTAGTTTCCCTTAGCCTCAATCTTCATTATCAGTAAAAGAGGGGTAAAACCTACGTGATGAGGTTGTTTGTTGCAATATTTAATGAGACTACATGTAAATCACTTACTCCACTTTATTTATTCACATCGTCTGAAGTACAGAGGACAGAAGCTGAGGGACAGATCACCAGGGCAGTATGAATTAAATAAATTAATGGAGCTATCATCCCCATTCTTCCACTGACAACTACTGTAGGAGATTTTTTTTCCTTCCTTTTATGAGTGGCCTCAATTTTTAGGTGCTTTTTAGAAAGTAGTCTTGGTGCAATGTAATCCTAGACTTTAATATCCTGAGACCAAGAGTAATTTTCTTTTTAACTCTCATGTATACCTCAGTTCACTCAAGTGAAATCTGAGTTAATTTTTCTAAGGTTTTAGAGGAACAATAAACACTTATTGTAAAATCTTTTGCCAGTGCAGAGAACAACTATAAAAGCAAAATACAGTCCCCATATTCTGAGATACATTCCAGACTTGATTTCTGACTGGCCATGTATCAAAAGTGATTGGTTTAATGGCTTCATCTTCTTGAATTTTGGTCTAATGTTTGGACATCTTCTAGCAACCTCCACTTGAACAAAAAATTTTGCTGCACCTGACAATCTGCCTGAATGAATAATCAAGAACTGTAGAAATGATTCTTATTTTAAAATGTGGAAATTTTAGCAAATGAGGAATAAAGTGCTCTTGGCTGCCAAAGAAATCTCCCAGTAGAAAACCAAAACCAAAGCAGGCAAGGGTCATCCGGAGATGAGAGCTATGAAGCAGGAAGGCTTTTCCAGTTGTGTTCCAGTTAACACCTTCCCATTCCTTCTTGGTCTACACTTTTGCAGAAACACTCCTTTAGTTTTCTAAAGTTTGAAACTGCCTCCTTTGTTTGACTCAGCATTGCCTTCACATTTTCCTCAAATGTTTTCCTCAGCACAGCACCACAGAGCTACTAGACATCAGACCTCTCATTTAAAAATATCCTCTATTTCTCCCTCAATACCCCATCTTCTTTTGTTTTGGGACTTTGGTTTACCTCTTCACTCCAATAATATTGTCTGGGCTTAGACATGTTATGTAACTTTCAGTAATGGTTGTCCCAAAACAACTAACTGTTAAGTTTTCATTGTGTAAGTCCTACCCTTTTAAGTATCAAGTTAAAGTATTTATACTCATGAGTCTAATTCTACTTCTAATACAAAATCACAATTTAGATAACGAAGATGAGAAAAAACAACACTGCCACTTTTGCAATGCCAACTAAAAACAAAAATAAAGGCAAGTAGGGACAAAAAGACCAGATAGGTTCTCTTTAGCTTATTCTAAATAAGAGACCTGCATTTTTCTCCTATAAGAGACATCAAACCAAGATGAATGTCCCTCTCACCCTATATTATCAGCATCATGATAGCAAACTTCTATTGATGTGCTACAAACCACGCTAACACTTTAACCCTTTGCATTCTGATGTCCCCTCAGAAGGAACATAAAGAGATCGCTGGTGATTATACTTATGCCAGCGCAAACTTTTCAAAAGTGTATGTTTCCTTGAAGTTTTCCATTCAAATTGCACAAAAAAGCAAATAAAGAGATGGAATATATACTGAGATATGAATGATCAGTTGAGAAGTGGTCTTCAGAAATCACAAGTGCATCCTTTCACATCATCTTCATACAACAGACTGGACAATAAATTACATATTATTAATGTAAGAGGAAGAAAATGAGACTGCATTGTCTGCTCATATAGAAAAACACAGGTGGAAGACGTCAAACAAATTACTATTGCATAACATGTATCGATGAAACTGCAATGCATGTTGGCGACTGTTTCACACATTACCACACATTAGAAAAATAAAAGATATAAAATTTTGATTTTTTTAAATCATAAATAAGCTCTTCAATGCCAAAAATTCCACTATAAGCCAAATGTCATTACAACAGAATAATTAGATCCAACGCTATACTACTCAATATGAAGTGATTCATTTTTCATTATTTTGTAAATAAGTGCAGTCAAATTGCTGGTAGGTGATCTGCAAGATGCCTCCAAGTACAAAGGGTTAAGTTAGCTCCACTCAATCCAAACAAGGACCCTAAGACATAAATGCTTTTATCATCTTTATTTTACATCCAAGGAAACTTGGCCTTAGAAAAAGGTGAAGTAAATTATCCTAAGTTATCACTGCTAGGATTGGCAGAGGAAGGAATTGAACCCAGATATTTTGAATCCACTACACTAAAATGCCTGGATTCTTCCATCAGAAAACTGCTACTGATCACTACTGTCTTCCAAGATTATTTCTAATGCCTGCAGTAGCTTTCTTAATCTGCGTCGAGGTGCTTTTATAGGGTATCTGTGAAGAGATAAAGAACACATAGATCCTTTTCTCTTTCAGTGTTTCTCACTACATTAGAAAATCCCTCTTAGACAGATACTTCAAATATTGACAGAAAACTTCCTACAAAGATGCACCAAGTAAAGACTATTATTAATAGTCCATACTCTCACTTCTCACCTCAGGTAGCAACTGCCATGTGAGCAAAAGGAACTGATTTTATATAATCAAGGTACCTGTCACAACTCTTTGGATCAGAGCTTGTTTATGCTTTTTTGAGACACAAAAAGTCAAGGGAAAACAGACATTCAGTTTTAAGCCCTAATTTAGAGTCAAGTTTCAACTAAACAATTATTTAATAAGCATCTATTTGCAGAACATTGTTTTCAACCTGTGTGGGGGGGGTGACCAAAAAAGAGTAAAATAAAGCCACAGCTCTCCAGGAGTTGTGAACCTAGTGAGAAATATACATACATACAGCATTAAAAATGAAAATAGGAAAACGGGGTTGCTTCTTTGAGTCAGACCTTGAAGGATGAGAAAGTCAGAAGCTAACAAAAAGATATCAACAGACATATGTAAAGAGTATTCCAAGAAGAAATCACATGTTTTATTAAAGGTCAATATAGAGCGTGGGTATGCAGAATGTGGCAGTGGCTCACACCTATAATCCCAGCACTTTGGGAGGCTGAGGTGGGAGGATCGCTTGAGCCCAGGAGTTCGAGAACAGCCTGGGTGACATATCAAGACTTCAGTTCTACAAAAAAGAAAGAAAGAAAGAAAGATTAGCTGGGCATGGTGGTACTTGCCTGTCGTCCCAGCAACTGGGAGGGCTAGGGCAGGAGGACTGCTTGAACGTTGAGGCTGTGGTGAGTTGTGATCATGCCACTGTAACTCACCCTGGGCAACAGAGTGAGACTCCCAACAACAACAACAACAGAAAAGAGAATCAAACTTTGTAAGTATCCAAACATCAGACAGAATAAGGTAGAATGTTTTAAAGAATCAAAGAAAG
Organism: Cephalopachus bancanus; assembly: GCA_027257055.1. Taxonomy (NCBI): domain Eukaryota; kingdom Metazoa; phylum Chordata; class Mammalia; order Primates; family Tarsiidae; genus Cephalopachus; species Cephalopachus bancanus. The sequence goes on from JAPVLO010000060.1 coordinate 8,191,841, forward strand.
ATAGTAAATGTCTGTCAAACCACATGCTGCAATGATGAAAGTATAAAACACATTTTAATGTTTAGAGATAAAAAGCTATTTGGCATACAGCCAAATCTTAACCTGCTTTAAATTTATAAATTGGCATCTGTTTTAAAGGTAATGCTTTTCCTAAATGGTCAAAAAAAAAAAATCCTTTGAGAGTAAAAAGAGGAAATTCTTTCCTTCCTTTTGTCTTTGGATTAGGTTAACAATAGCTCTATTTAATCCAGACTGGCCCTTCTGCAGTCTTCTGGGGGAAATACAAACTTGAATGCCAACGTCACTGAATACAATTTAGCATTAGCTTTGCTTAAAAATCATGCAATATTCTTTATTTAACTGCTTATTATTGAAGGCAAGCACTCAGCCAGGAAGAAGAAGTTGTTCTATTAACTTCAGTTATGAGTTATTAAAAAAAAAAAAAAGAGGGTGCTCCACAGGGAGAGCAGAGCCATACTGTGCCCAACCACCAGAACCAGTCATGATCCAAAATCCTTAAAGACACCTCTTCTCCAAAGCACTATTAGATTTCTCTTCAAACCCCACCCTCCTCCTCATCTAATGTGCAATAACAGAAGCATGCAAATATTTACTGAGTCTGGCACCCTTGCTTTATTTTTGTGTCCCCTAAACATACTTCACTCACCCTGGAAATCTTTCTGATAAGACAGGGCACATGATCATGATAGCACCAACACGCCGCAACCCTCTACCCAGGGCACGTGACAAAACAGATCAGCTTTCAAATATCAACACTGGGTGCACGTTCTTCCCCAGTTTCTTTCAGTCAGGCAAGGCACACAAATTGTGCAGGTCATCTGGCAGTTCACATGAAACTTTGTCAGGAGTTCACAAGCAGTATAATTTCTGCCTCAGTGTCTACACCAGAGATTCAGTGGTTGTTTTTGGTCTGCAGAATCATCATACTTTCTCATGTCAGTGTAATTTTCCTCTTGCAAAATCATTCTGTTCACAAAATTTGGCCCTTTCCACTTTATTATTGCTTTAAAACAGTATTAAAATTCAAACAGGTAATAACTGTTACTGTCCTTTATGCAGTGATGCATAAGGCTGAGAAGCAGAATCTGAGGTTGGGTAAAAAGTCAGTGATACTTGCTAGAGGTGAAACAAAGTCAGACATGCAAATTAAGCCCTCAATCCAGAATTCAACACTCTCAACTCCCTCTCAAGAGCCCTTGAAAATGAAGGCGCACTGCAACAACACCGGACTATGAGTAATTATGTCCTGCCAGTATGAAAATGATTCAGGCAGTGCCACCTTTTGCTCTGACCTGTTATGCAGGGTTAGTCAGTTACTACTCAAAAGAGGTGACTGACTACTAACCACAGGAGGAAGACTAAGGTTTAAAAGAGAGGAGTATTTCACAGCAACTGGGACAGGGAGGCAGGGTGGAAGTAAAAGACAGTGTAGAGAGAAAAAGAGCAGCTAACAAGTGCTGCAGCTTTCACTGTGTTGTGTTCATAGAAGAGGGTTTTTACTTTGGTTTTGTGGTAGCACTTTAGCTTTAATTTCTTTTTCGTTTACATAATGTCTTTCTTCTACAAAAAGCAAGTGCTGGCGATGACCATGCACTTTCAGACTATTTCTTAAGTACACTGTGTACTTATGAGTCCTCATCTAGGGAAAATCAATCAGCAAAAGTTCTTGATCCTGGACTATGTGCTCTCGATTACCCTGAGCATCGCAGCAATACAAAGTCTTCAAAGACCTCACCATGCAGTTGAGAAGCAAACTAGTATCTGTGAAGCCCCAACAATTCACAATACGAGAAAAACGGTAATTAAGTGCTAATTACGTGATACCGTCTGCCTTTATCCCAGGAGGTGGGGCTTACGGGGGAGGGGAGCAGGATATCCTTGGACACAACCTCGACCAGTTAAAAAGCAAGACAAATTAAGACTCTTATCGTCCTGGAATATCCTTACTGAGTACTTTCATCCAGGAAGGGGTGAAGGGGAGGGAAGATCCTTTCAGAAAAGCGGTGGCTCTCTACTTTCAGTCAACGAGTATTTACTAAACCACTGCCATGTCCAAAGTACAGCCTACTGTTCTCACGTATTTATCAAAATACTGCCCCCCTCCCCCAGTGGAGATTCCTGGACCAGTCTGGGCAGAGCCTGGTTAAGCCACGGGGCATCAGCCCCCCAAAGCGCGAGTGCACTGGGGTCCCCTGACCCGCGTCCCGAGCCCGCGCAGAGGACGCGCCCTACCAGCCCCACGAGAACAGGAAACTGAATTAACACGGCGAGAGCACGAAGCCGACCTCCAACTGGGGAAAATCGGACTCCCGCCCAGAATGGCTCCCGCGGCCGGAGCGCTTCTCACTCCCCCTTTCCCGAGCCGCTGCCCTCCCCGCACACTCGGCGCCCGGTGCCCGCTCCGGTCTCCGCGCGTACCTCCCTCTCCGTGAGGTTCTTGTCGGGCCCCAGCAGGTAGGGAGTCAGAAAGGGCTCGGACGGCCTGAGGCTGGCGAAGAAGCCGTAGGCGCAGAGCAGCGCGGTGGGCAGGAACCAGCACTCGCGAGGGACGCGGGCGGTGCGCAGGAGCATGGTGGCCGCCGCCGCCGCCGCCCGCCTGGACACCGGGCCGGGCACCTCCATCCGGGGTGCGAGGGGCGGGGACCCGGCCCGGCCCCCTCCTTCGCCTATGCCAACTAGAGCGAGGTTCAGGCACGGTGGCGGCGCCTCCTGCCGCCCGGGCCAGCTGCTCCGGCTAGGCGCCGTCTCGGGCCACAGCGACAGCAGCCCGCCCGCCAGCGAACGGACGCCTCACGTGTCGCTGCCTGGCAGCGAGGCTTCGACGAGATACGCCCTGAGTCCCGCCCTCCGTCCCGCCTCCGGACTGGGAGCCAATCACAGCGGGCACAGGGAATGTGGCCGATTGCCCATTGGCTGGTGGTTCACGCCAGACGCTGACGTATCCGGGCGCGTATGACTCGCGGGACTGGGAAAGCGGAGGGGAGTCGCGGCGCCACGATGGTCAGCGGCGAGCCGTCGTTCGTGTCACCTTCTAGGATGCCGCTCACCTCACCTGTCCGGAGGGCGTCTGTGGGCCTGGTCCCTCGCCGGGAAGACCGCGCCGGTGCGAGACTTCGTGACCCAGGCCAGGCAGATTGAACCTTGGGGCGGGGAGGGCCAAACCTTTCCTCCAGCAGCTTTCGTATTTTAAATTGTATCAGTCTGCATAGACACTGGAAGCGCAGGATCTAAGTGCTCGGGGCGTTTACCGAGAGACCGAATCCAAGAAAGTGATGATGATCCAGCTGGTTACTTGATAGAAGAACCATAATGGAGTCCCAATTAAAGTGTTTTAGCTTCATCTCTTCACTTTTTGTAAGCAGAATATAAAAAGAAAAAAAAAGCAACTAGACATTTATACAGTGTAACTCATGGTTAAAAGGAAAGTGGGAAATCCTGGGTCATTAAAGCAATCACGAAATATGATTGATCTCTTCATTTAAAAACCAAAAAGATGTCTTGACATAGTTTTCAAGGTCAAAGCATGAAAAGAATCCGCAGCGCTTTCTTTTTCCCTCTGTGTGCCTTTTTCTGTCTGACTCGGCCTGACTCTTCTAATCCTTCCACTGCAGACAAAGCTGCGGTATTTAAAACCATTTTCCCTGTGCGGTATTTGTAGAGTAACAAATCGACAGATCTTGCCAGAAGCTTTTGGAAACATTTTTGAACTGTTTGCTAGGTATGTTTGCTATGTGTGTATGTTATGATCCATCTAGCTCAGTTTTCCTCCTGTGGTAGTAAATGACACATTTTGCAAGCATCAGCAACAGAAATGAGTCTACCAGATAGAGCAAAATACTATAAAGGGAAATATTTGTTTCTAAAAAGTGCACAAGTGAATGCATTCAAATATGTGAGTTGACTAATCTGTGAAGAAATACAGTTGATGGTATTGACATCTCTCAATCTCGAAGTGTGGTCCAGGAAGCCCTGGGGATCCTTGGGACCTTTTCAGAGGTTCTGTGAGGGCAAAATTATTTTCTTTTTCTTTTCTTTCTTTCCTTTTTTTTTTTTTTTTTTTTTTGAGTTTTAGTCTCGCTCCGTCGCAAAGGCTGGAGTGTAGTGGTACACTCACGGCAACCCCAGCATCAACCTGCTGGACTCAGGTGATCCTTCCGCCTTAGCCTTCCAAGTAGCCGGAACTACAGGTGCATGCTATCATGCCCAGCTAATTTTTTGAGTTATTGCAGAGATGAGGTCTCGCCAAGTTGCCCAGGCTATTCTCGAACTCCTTGGACTCAGGCAGTTCCCACACCTCGACCTCCCAAAGTGCTGGGATTACAGGCTTGAGCCACCACGCCCGGCGTTTTTTTTGTTTTTGCTTTTTAGTTAGAGTCTCATTCTGTCGCCCAGGCTGGAGTGCAGTGGCACACTCCCGGCCACCACAGCCTCAACCTGCTGGGCTCAGGTGATTCTTCCACCCCAACTTTCCAAGTAGCTGGAACTAAACGTATGTGCCACCATGTCCGGCTAATTTTTTGATTTATTGTAAAGATGAGGTCTCATCAAGTTGCCCAGGCTGGTCTCTAATCCCTCGGCTCAGGCAATCCTCTCGACTGGGTCTCCCAAAGTACTGGGATTACAAGCTTGAGTCACTGTGCCTGGTCCAAAATTACTTTCATAATCATACTCAAGCTTTATTTCCTTTTTCATTCCAGAAGCTACATGTGTGATGACATCATCACTCCATAGGTTAAAAGAATGTGTGCTTATATATTCTTGTAATTTAAGAAATTTTCCAGTTTTAATTTATAATATGGCAATTATTAATAGGTGTAACCCACAAGAACTAAAGTTCTTTAGGGTCCTCAATTACAAGGGTCCTCAGACCAATAAGTTTAAGAGCTTCTAATCTTCATAATACAATTCAGTAGTCCCCTAAATTCCAACCATAGTATTCCCTTCTTATCATGACTACAGAGACAACATAGGTGGTCCTCTTGACTATTGCTTTGCATTTACATTCAGTGTTTAGCAGAAGAGCTTTCCCTTCCTTCCTTGAGGCTTGGAGATCTGAACTGTGTTAATCTGTAAATCACTCATTTACAGTTTTATAACTTTTCCTTGGTATAAATCATGTAGGCACCACAAATCCTCTTTGCAATGATACTAGGTATAAACAAATAATAATTGTTCTTGAATGGGTAGAAAATGTTTTCTTACTATTTTTCTCCATTGTGATAGGCAGAATTCTAAGAATGACCCTCAATACCCTTGCCCTTTAAGTGTGAGGTGGAACTTGTGAACTTGATAATACTTCTGTGATTATGTTACATTTTATGGCAAACATGAGAATATCAAAAGGGTCAAGTCTAATCATATAAGCCCTTTAAAAACGGATAATTTTCTCCTGCTGGTAGCAGAAGAAGAAGTCAGATTTGAAGGATGAGAAGGATTTAATGTGCTACTGCTGAAGCCAAGGAATGTGGGCAGCCTGTAGCAACGGAAGTGGTATTTCATTATGGCTTTGATTTTCATTTCTCTAATGATGGTTGATGTTGAACATATTTTCATGTATTTTTTGGCCATTTGTTTATTTTCTTTGGAGAAATGTCTATTGAATCATTTACACTTTTTAAATTGAGTTGTTTGTCTTTTTGTTTTGAGTTATGAGTCCTTTATGTATTCTGGATACTAGACCTTTGTCAGATATGATTTGAAAATATATTTTCTTCCATTATGTAGGAGTAAATAGAATATTAAGGGACATTTTTCTCTAGCATGTAGGGATGTGTGTCTTGCAAAAATTAAGATTATACCGTGTTATACAACTATATTATACATTCCTCTGGTTCTTGTTTTCCTCACTAAGGAATAACTCATGGAAAACATTCTGTGTAATAAGGTATAGCTCTAATTTTTTTAGTTTTAAAACAAAGTTTATTAGAGAAAGAAGGGAGAAAAGGAATGGAGACTTGCCAGAGTTGGCATGGGCAAAAGAAAGCACATTTTTTGCCTTTTACAATATATCTGATATACCTTCACAATGAATGATATGCTAAAAAAAGGATGGAGCTTAGGTTACCATCACTCTGGAGGCTTGACACCTCTGGGCTCCTGATGATAGAAGACAAGGGGAGGAGGGGTGTTTTTTTCCTGACCACAGTGTCTTTTGCAGGAGACCTGCCAGACATTTCCACTTTACAGTTTCCTTAGCTAAAAGGTGATCTCATTGTCATTTCTATGGTTTTGGTCAGTTAAGGGAAATATTTGGCCTTCCACCTTTCACAGGGAACCTGAAAGTTTCTTAGAGAGTATTATGCTAAACCATGAATTGGAAGGTTGGGCTGTCCTATTCTTGCATCTGATGGAGTTTTCTTTTGATTTGCTGAGGGGATGGGGTAGACTGCCAGCTTGGCCTGCAATAAAATGTAATTTTAAGAATGTCTGAATGCTTCCTGAAACCTGCCTATGGGAAATTTATCTATCTTTGTCTAACCTGCCTCAAATTCTCCCTTAGAGATTTTTTATCCCATAATCATATGGGGTGCTGAGGGGTGAAGATCAGTTTTCTGTCTTTTCTTCAAAGCTGGCAATGGACGTGGTCCTGCCTAGCCAGAGATCACAAACCTCTCCCTGTCTGATCTAAAGTGTCCAGATCTGTTTTGACAGAGGCATCGTTTGCAGGCACCAGCTGGCATCCTTGCATTACCATTGTGTGGGCATAATATTACTGGTTTCTGGAAGAAAGAAATTTAACCAGGTAGTTAAAAAGACATGGACCAAAAATTAGCAGGATTATAATCATTACAATAAGCCCAATAAAAAGAACAATCCAAGCAGACAAGGGCATATAGTTTTTAATAGGTGTTTGCAGTCGAGGCTCCTTATGTAAAACCATGGAGCCACCTAGCCCTGTCATAAAATTTTTAAAATCTCCTTCAATTTGCCCGGTAATATTTATGTAAGTACAGCAGGTTTTATTAATAACCGTACAACACCCACCCACCCTCCACCTTGAGCAGCAAGTAGAGAAGTTAAGTGAAGCCAGGTACACATTTTGACAATTTAGGTGGTGGCTGATTACCTTTTGTGCATTGTGGCATGTACTTACCAGCGTATTTAAATGGTAAGCTTTAATTTCTGTAGCTTTATTATGAGTAGTAGCTTTTAGAGTTTCTGATGTATTTCTAGACTGTAATGGCAAACTGACAGGTTTTCTGGATTGTAATTTGAACCAGGCACTCAAGTGAGTCTTATATAATATTTGAAGAGAAAACCAAAAATGTTAGTTTGGAGATTTTCACCCAGAAAAGACTTCATGATGTAATTTAAATTGTAGAAAACTATAAAACTTAAAAACAATAAACAAGAGAATTTAAAACAGCTGTGCCAGTTTCTTTTGAAACATAATTTTTCAATTCCCATTTTTGTTAAAGACAAATTATAGCAGGATTAGTTTACTTGTTTATACTTATTATATTATATTTGCACATAAAGTGTAATGAGATTATTTGCCATATAGGCTTTTAAAAATTGGCTTTGTTGGAAACTTTTTTCCCATAAGGAATCTCAGATTAGATTAAACCTTAATCTTAATTCTTTAAAGCAGTCTGTTTTGAAATATTATTCCAGTTGCTGCCTTTGGCAAAATAACCAGTGTTTCTAATCTTTTCTTTTGTTACAAAAGAAAACAGATTCTTAACTGAACTTATGCAAACAATAATACTGTCGGAAAATACTACTTATAAATAGTTCTTTTACATTTTTAGGGACTTAGGTAGAAAGAAAAATATGTTTTAAATTTTGTGTACAAGACCATACTTTACTTATTTGTGATAAACTATAAATTGCTCCAAGAAAAAAGATGTTTCTTTTGACTCTGAAAAATGTAACAAAAATAATTGTAATACTTTAAACAAAGAGGTTATAAAATTACTTAGTTTTCATTAACTTAGTTTATGCAATTAACTCTTGTTCTGTTGGCAATTCAATGTTGGATTAGCAATCCTCACGAACACACAAGTTTTATTTTTTTAATAAGAGTTCTGGAAGAATTTAAAGTTATTAGCAATTTGTACTAAATGACACCGTTTAGATTTTAGCTAACTTGACTATCTGTGATTAATCTGGCATAAACCTTTAACAGCTTGAATTTAAAGATATACATTTACTGACCACTTAAGTACAAAAAGTATTAGAAAAGCAAAGTTTTATATTTTAAAACATTTAGCAGAAATGATATTTGACCAATGGACCAGTAGACTTAGACAAAATATTTAAATTTTGAGAGTATTCTATTTTACCAATTTTAAAACTATAGTTACTTACTAAAGATTGATGGATTAGTATTTTAACAAAAATACGCCGTGCTCGGTGGCTCAGCCTGTAATCCCGTGCCTTGGGAGGCTGAGGTGAGTAAATTACCTGAGCCCGTGGGTTCAAGACCTGCCTGGGCAACTTGGCGAGACCTCATCTCTACAAATAAAAATTTTAAAAAATTAGCCAGGTGTGGTAGCGTGTGCTTGTAGTTCCCGCTACTTGGAAGGCTGAGGGGGAAGGCTTGCCAGAGCCCAGCAAGTTGAGGCTGCGGTGGCCGGGAGCGGCCACTGCACTCCAGTCTGGGCCACTGAGTGAGACTCCATCTCAAAAAAAAAAGAAAAATACAACGGTACCTGCTCTCAAGCCAAGCGAAGTGGGGACCAAAGGGAGGCCCAAATTCCACTTGTAGGATGACTACCCATCCACCCAGCCATGAATTGCACTCCACATCTTCAAAAAAAAAAAAAGACTTACTTTGTCATAATGGCATTTCAGCCTAATATCAGTGATTGATATTAATGATCAATTCATAGACATAACTAATTTTTGATTAGAGGATAGGTGAAACGTCTAAATCTTGGAACAACCCTAACTCCCACTAGGGAGCAGGTGTCTGAAGAAAAGGTTCCACATGAGCAGAAGGGCTGAAAACTTAGCCTCAGTCTTGACTAAGAAATTAATTTGGACCCCAGTCATGTCTCTACAGACCCAGGGATTCTCTGGGGTCATGGCAATCAGAGCTCTGGGCCCCATCTGTCAATAGCTACCATTACTGAGCTAGGTGTTTCCCCTAGCTCACTGTCTCTTTCAGTGGCCTTGTCTGCATGTTGGACAAGGTCCTGGGTGCTTAGGCTGTCAAGAACAATTGCGTTTCAAGGGCCCAGATTGACTGCCTCCATAGCAGCAGATACCGTACACCTCAGCAGGTCTATTCTTGCTGGGTCTCTGTTGGGCACCTGAAGTTTTGCCACTAACGCAACTGCCAATACATTTGTCTACTTTTTGTCTTGCTGGTGCCCATTCTGGAGTTTTTCTCTTTTTCCCTCAATGTTTCGGTTATTAAAAACCTCAAAATTTTTCTGTAGTTGAGTTTGGTATTTGTAGCTCTAAGTCAGGCCTCTCGAGTTGGGCATGTAATATCCCATAGGATATAATTTTTTTTTGCAAAGCAGTGAAATAAATTAAAAAATGCCTCTACATATGGAGCTTCTGACCATTTCCCTTCATGCCTATAAAAGGAATTTAAGTGCCAGATGGTATTAAAGCAAAGAATCCCATTTCATTTCCAAACCACATTATCTACTAACTTATATTGAGTCCAAATTTGATTGCAATAACGTATTAACTTTTTGCATCTTAAACTGTGTAACTCTAATTTTTTCCAATTCTTTAAAATCTGGCCCAATGGGGTGTCTGAGGGTATAGATTATTACCCATTTTCTTGCTTGTGTTCCTTGAAAACTCAGAATCTTGCCTTTGAACACTTGTGCACGGCGTTCCTTACAGAAAAATTCTAAAACAAAAAAATAAAACCCAGAATTTTGCCTTTGAACCTTTGTGCACTATATTCCTCAAAGGAGAATTCGGAAACAATAAAGCCATAAATAGCAATGGTCGGCATCCCTGGGACCCTGATGGCCTCTCCTGAGTTGAGCATCCCCAGCCCTCCCTGAAGTCCCTGAAGCCCTCCCCAACCTTCCCATATCAGTAACCTCAAGGCTGTGAACCAGTGAGGTTTAATTCAGGACTTTCCAACAGTGCCTTTGAAATGGTCTGATACAAAAACCTTTTAGAGTGAACAGACCCGCATAGATGTGAAATGATCTGTTCCTACTTATTTCCAATTACAAACAGGCAAATTTGTTGAGACCCTTTATAAATTACTAAATTATTGTTTTAGTTGTAAGTTGTGGACAATTAGGTGAGAGTGATCAGGTCTCTTGCTCCTTGTGCCACAAAGAGAGCATCCAGAATTTCACCTGTCTAGCAGAAGTACTGGCTACTGGCCTTAGTAAGGTACCTAATTTCCTTTTTCCAAACAAACAAGTAAACAAACTTTTAGCAACCCTTACAATGCAAACAGTATTGTTATCTAGCACTAAATTTTAAAATAGGGTCTTAAAGTATACTACATGTTTCTAAGTTACCTTTGAACAGTTTTACAGAGACAAACAGTTGATTGCAATTTCAGGCAAGGCCTAAACCCTTAGAAAGACTCACTTCCAAGTAACCTGGCTGCTAGCATTGAAAACAAGAACAGTCTAACTGCTTAAATACCAGAGAAAAACATTCTGTCCCCATTCCAAGTAGGAAACCTTTCCTCGCTCCAGTAGAACAGTGAGAATAAAGCGTGAGAAAAAGAAAAAGTGGGGTCTTCCGGTGCTGCATGGAAATGGAGTCTGGCTTCATCCATTCCCTCGGTGCCTCCTATCAAGGAGGATCGCTTGAGTTTTAGCTCTGCAAGGTGCAGGAGCTTGACTCCATTCCACTTCCACTCGCCTCCTATCAGGGAAGACCAGTAATCTTGGCCAGAGGGAGCAGAAACTGAGCGACAGGGAGGAGAGTCCGTAGGTGACCCCGAGAAGGAAGAGGAGCAAAAAAGAAAATGGCAGAGACTGAAAGGGGAGAGAAAGAGAGAGAAAAACTGGAGCTGCCATACTTACATACTTACAGACTTTGTGGTGCCAGCGATTGCTGAGCTTCAGGCCCTACACGTTGGGCGCCAGATGATGCCGCGTGGGATGTGGAGCAAAAACTGTAGATTCCTTGGCTCGTTTCTAAAATGAATTTTAGTGCGGCCGGCAAAGTTTTAAAACAAAGTTTATTAGAGAAAGAAGGGAGAAAAGAAATGGAGACATGCCAGAGTTGGCATGGGCAAAAGAAAGAAACTGCCAACTCTAATTCTTTTAAATGCCTATGTAGTAGTCTATTGCCCAGTTGCGCTAGGCGGCCCCTTCTTATGGTCATTCATTCTATTTCTAGTTTCTGGCCACTGTCAAATTGCTGCAGTTAACATTCTTGTACCATATGAGTGGAAACCCCCAAAACCCCGGAATTATCTCCTGAAGGGTGGGCCCTTGTAGTACAGGCTTACCCTGCTAGGTAAACATTCTAGAACCCATTGGCATCAGTGTAACAGCCAGCATTGCTGTGAGGGGCTGCGTTTGTCATCAGTGAATTCTTTTTTGGAGAGTCTTTCAATGTTTTTGCCCCTCTCATGGTGGGTGATTTAAGAGAGCACCTGTCCACACCATGTTCAGCAGTTTTTGACCAAAAACATCATGACTCCCGTGCCCCACTCTCCCTATTTTACCCGATCTCACCCGAGCAACTTTTTTTGTTTGTTTGTTTCATCGGATTAAAAAAACATCCTCAAAGGGAAACATTTTGCCCATGTGGAAGAAGGGAAACAAAAAACGGCAGAAGCACTAAAAGGAATAAAAATTGACGAGTTTAAAAACTGTTTTGAGCTGTGGATAAAGCCTCTCAATAGGTGTATTGCATCAAATGGAGAGTACTTTGAAGGTGACTGAAGTTTAAACAGGTAAGAATAAATACACAACTTTTTCTAAATAAATTCCATTTTGGGGGGCCCCCTTATACATATTTATGTATTTTTTTTTTTTTTGAGTTGGAGTCTCACTCTGTCGCCCAGACTGGAGTGCAGTGGCCGCTCCTGGCCACCGCAGCCTCCACCTGCTGGGCTCCGGCGATCCTTCCGCCTCAGCCTTGCGAGTAGCCGGAACTACAGGCGTGCGCTACCACACCTGGCTAATTTTTTTATTTATTGTAGAAATGAGGTCTCGCCAAGTTGCTCTGGCGGGTCTCGAACCCGTGGGCTCAGGCAATCCACTCACCTCAGCCTCCCAAACGCGTGGGATTACAGGCTGAGCCACCGAGCCCGGCTATATTTATGTATTTTTAACTCTATTTTAATAGGATTTATCCCAGGAATAGGATTTCTGGGTTAAAAGGAATCCTATTTGTTCATGCCATGTAACCTCTTATATATTTAATTTTAATTAGCATCTCTCAGTTATTTTACATAAAAGCTGTAATAACTTACATTTTTACTAGCAACCTATGAGAATATTCTTTTTGTATTGTATTCCCAATTACAGATGTTACTAGGCTTTAAAATGCTTGCTTGTCTAATAGGTGTAAGTCAGTCGTTCTTAATCTGTAATGATTTTGTCACACGGGGGAGGGATATTTGGCAGTGTTTGGAGACATTTTTGATTGTCATGTCTTGAGGCACGGATACTATTAATTTCTAATGGGCAGAGCCAGGGATTCTGCTAAATACCCTGTAATATTCAAGCCAACCCCATACAAAGAGTTATCCCACCCACAATGCCACTACCAAGGGTGATGAGAAACCATGTATAATGATACCTCATTGTGTCTCCAACTTAAAATCTTTGAGATGAGTTTGAAGATCTTTTCATATGTTTGTCAGCTACTCATTTACTCTTCTGTATTTACTCTTCTGTATTTACTCTTCTGTAAATAGTTTATTCATATCCTTTGCCCATTTTTCTTTTGGTAACTTATTCCTCTTTTAGTAATTTACAAAAGCTTTTTATATTTTATAAGCTTTTTATTTTTCCTCTTCATTGAAAATATTATTTTTAAAGTATACTTTTTACTGATTTTTTGCCAAACAGTTAAATCTTATTGTAGACCATAAAATAAGATCTGAAAAACTTGTCTGACATACTGTGTCCTTGAATGAAATAACAGTATCATAAAAATGTCCTTTTTTTCAAAGTTAATCTATAACTTTAATGCAGTTTCAATTGGATGAGAGAGTCAAATATTTTTAACCCATGTAGTAGTGCAGACTGGAAATGAGCATTGATTAATGTCCACTGTGTGGAATATAGAATTTTAGAGCAAAAGGGAGAATTAAAATCAGCTCGTTTAATGCATTTCTTTCCACAGTAAGACTCTCTAGTTAGAGAGAAATTAAGGGGCATGTGACATGATTGGTTAAAATTAGAAACATGCTTATGGGCCCAATTTAAACTGTGATCTACAGTAAAATTATGAAATTCAGTAAAAGTAATACTCACAGATTATTAATTTTGGAAAGAACATTGAAGTGGAGGCCAAGAAATGCAAATAAGTTTACCATGACCACCTAGAGAGTCACAGCAAACTCAAAATAGTCTCTGGTTGTACAGACTAGTGGTGCAATCCTGTTCCTTCATGCCATGTAACCTCTTACGTTATCTCCTAGTTAATATTTCTTTACTTTCAATATACCATGCCACAAAGCAGTTCTAGAAAACAGAATATTGGAATGGCTTTCAAATGCATTTACTAGAACTTGGATTCTTACTTCATTTCTATGAATTTTATAGGTACAAATATACATTTTCTTCAATTTATTCCTTTAACATGAGTTTATTATTGAGAGACAATTGTTTAAGTCATTGTACTTGGTCCTATAGGGAAACAAAGTTAAGACAGTCCCCAACTTCCAGGAGCTCATATGATGAATCAGTAGTGAATCAGTCACCCTAAGTATCACCAGTCTGTGCCCCTGAAATGTCCCTAACCTGATGACTTATTTCACAAACAGAAACAAGTTGTATCCTGACAATAATCACAGACTACATGACTATGCTGTGCTATCCAGCCAGTTCAATGCCAATTCAGCTCACACGTGACTCTCCTCTCTGTTTCTTAAGGGCTTGACCCAGAATTTTGGATGTAGTCATCAAATCATCACCCCACAGCCCAGCTGAGCTGTGTCATGAACCAGCTCATACAAAGGGCTGCCTACTCATCAGCTTGCTCAGCTTGTGTGGGCTGGGAATGTGGTCCCATGCAGGCAAGGCATTGCCACACCAACGAGGCCCTTTGGGAAAGTGCTCTGGAGCATGCTGGGTATACACTCTGTGGCATCATTCCTCCCTCCTGACTCTCTGCCTGTCTTCTGCTGTCTTTTGAGACATAAACTGAAAAGCTGTCGTCACTCACTGATCTCAAAAATTTCATCCTGTGTGAAAATTAGTGCACCTGTGAGAACATGAGTAAACCACTTACCTTCATCCTCTGACTTGCATTTATTTGATTGTAGTTTTCTTGTCCCTAGTCTCTCCCTAGCCCAGGCAAACCATCATACTATAATTAGAATAATCTTCTTCACATCTAATATTACCCTTGTCCTGATCTCTAATTGTTTAAGAATCTTTGGTGCTTACTAAATTAAGTAGAAACTTCTTATTTTTGACCTTGCTAGGTCACTCCATTCTCATTCTCCACTAATCTTCACTAATGCTCACCAATTTCTCAAAATGTCATTCAGATGTCTTATCTCCACCACCACTACCATCCTAGTCCAAGCCATCATAACCTCTCTTCTGAGCTACTACACTAGCTCCTAATCCATTTTTTTTACCTCCTTCCCCCACTATAGTCTGTTTGCACAGCAGCCAGAGTAATCTTGCTAAAGCCTAAATCAGATTATACCAGTCTTTTGTTCAGATCTCTCCAATGGCTTCCTATCAAATTTTGAATTAAATCCTAAGTTTTTACTATGGTCTGTGAGGCCTTATCTTACCTTCTCACTCCACCTCTCCACCTCTGATCACATCCCCTACAGCTTCTGTTCTGTGCCAGTCACACTGGCTTCCTCATTGTTCCTTGTATGCACCAAGTTCACTTCCACCTCAGGACCTTCGCACTTGCTGTTCCCTCTGCCTAGAACACTCTCTTCCTAGATATTTATAGGACATCCTCCACTACTTTCAGTTTCAGGTTTCTACCTAATCATTACCTTATCCTGCTTAAAATAGCACACATCCCCATCCTGGCCACTCTGTCCTTCTACTCTACTTTCTTCATCTAAGCACTCATCCCCACTTGCTATATTACATATTTATTTATTTTATGTTTCCTAGAATGAGCACTAGACTAAGAGCTCCATAAAAGCAATGGTTTTGTTTTTGTTTACTGTTCTAATACAGTGCTTGGCAACATACTCATACGCAATACATACTTATTGAATGAATGAACGAAACATTGGTCCCTGTCTGCACACTTCCCTGATACCTCTTGGGCAGTTGTTCTATTCTCTGGTCCCTTGGAACTATGTATATACTTCTGTTATAGCCATTGTAACTTTTGTCTCTTACTCCTCATCAGTCTATAAAATCCTCAGAAGCAGGTGTCTTAACTTCATATCCTTCCTAGCACCTAGCACAAATTTGGTGAAAATGGGTGGAGTCAATGAAGATAGAATAAGCAGTACAGTACAGCCACACTGGAGGCTCTAGGTGGACATATGAGCCCTTCATTAATCCCATCTTCAGGGGGCTAAATGCACTAAATGGCACTAAATGCTGGCATGTGATTCCCAAGGCAGAAACAATTTCCTTCCAGTCTGTCATTTCCCAGTTTCCCTGTAGACACAACTGCCTTCCTCAAACTTGCAGCAGCAGGACTTCCACCAAGATGGAAGAGGGAAGGGTCTGAGACACTTGTGTAGCCAGGCATCAGTCGTATGTGCAGCTAAGAAGGGTTTGGCCAGGAGACTGCAAACTTGCCAGCATGGGGGTGATTGGCTTAGCGCTGCTGTTGGGTTTTTCTCTGAGAACTAAAACAAATGTGGCTTAGGGGTCAGTCCTTTGGACGTTCCCAGGGGCGTTCTGGAGATTGCCAAAGAAACACCAGGTGCAGTCACAGTCACCTGTGTGATGGCAGATCTGGAATTTCCATCGACTCAGCCAAATCCTGTTCATGTCCTTATATCAGACGGATGTCCATACAGAAGGAGGTTCTCGTGAGACCAGTGGTGAACTAATTTGTGTTTTGATATACTTTATCTTTCTTGATGAATTCATCAGAACTTTTTGGGAAAGTGTGTGAAGTCCTTTATGGTAACCTCCAAGAGCAGCATTTATAATCACATGTGAATGAATCATAAGTTAAGAAATTTGGAATGAACTAAGGACTTGTAGATTTCTTTCATCACGTATTCATTTGGGGCAACATAATGAACCCAAGGACCAGATCTCAAGTGCTAATAAGTTCTCAAAGCCACAGAGACAGGCCATATCTATTAACATTCCTGCTATGTTGCTCACCTCTTTCCCTCTTGATGTATAAGCATATCCAAACACACAACCACACACTTATTTTCTCTCCTCTCATTTAGTTATGTATTCTCCATATGGTTTGGTGAGATATTTGAGAACACTCTTCAGTGAATAATTAAAGGATCAAAACAATTTTTATAAAGTTCTTCCAGAAAGAAGAGATTAGTAAGGAAATATTCTTCTCAGGTCTTAATCTGAATATGGTACTGATTCAAGACCCCCTCTCCAAGTTCTCATAACTGCAAAATCCTATCTTGCTATTCAACTTTCATCTCTTCCATTATGATTACAGAATGAAGGTACTTGGCTAGAATCCTTATAACAGAAGACAGATTTTTTTATTGGTGAGGCATTCATATGCTATGGGACATGACTCCTCAAGTCATGTGGTCACATACTTGTTACGTCCTACCTGGTAGATGATTTCTGGTCATCGTATACACAACTTCTCCCATCAACTATAGGGAGTTTTGTGATCAGAAATTAAGTGTGATTTTTATGTCTTCCTGTGTCTCCTCTGGTATTTTCAATATAAGAGTTGTCCGAAATGTGGTGGACACATTTGCAAGTCCTCATGTCCGCTCAACCTTCATTAGTACATTTGCAGCTCATTTACAAGCATTAAAACATCCCACCTAGCTGTAGATGAAGCATCCCATGCTCATAGCCCAGTTCTATTGTGGCATAGAGATCGTCACACAAAACCAACTTTAGAGTTTGTCATATACCACAGGGTGAAAAAGGCCTATTTCTGTATTAGAGTATGAGCATCCTTTAAGAGACAGTTGTATGGCGGGTTAAAATGTAGATAAATGGGCACCAGTATGGGGACAGTGGATGGCATTGAAAACATTCCCAAATGTTACCTACCTTCCCCATATGGTCAGGGGCAAAGTACATGCTGAGAAAAAGGTAAACAAGGTTGAGTCAGAGTTTACCATATAATATGAAAGTTTAGATAGCACATGTGGGGAGCGATTGGCAAGGGATGTGTGTAGAGATTGCCCAGCTAAGCCCACCAGCATGCTACAGCCTGGGTGTGGGCATAGAGAATGCAGGGACTGTCCTAATGCAGAGGGATTTCTCAGGGAGTGGAGATGAGGGCACAGAAGACCAGAGACAAAAAATTTATCTAGGGTTTGTAAGTATTGTTTGTGAACCATGGTGTATGTCACTTAGAGGAGGCGGGGAAGCCATGAGGGGCCCAGAGGTATGATATAATGGAGAGGCTGAGAGAACTGAATGCCTCAATGAAAGCCACGAGTGGGTGGAGTGGAGGTGAGGTGTACAGGGAGTTTCTGGCCAGTTGGGTTTAACATTCCATGGAGAACTTTTCCTGAGAGATGACAAGGTTCAGGTTATGCTCACAGAGACTGGCTGTCATGCAAAGTTCATGTATTAACAATTGGTAGAAAAGAAAGGATCATTTTGACAACACTGGGCTTTTTAAAAGCACTGACAATGTTTCAACAGGGAGGGTTTTACCCATAATCATTGGGTAATAGCTGCTGTATTGTGTACTGTCCAATTCTTCACAAATTCTTTTAGCTTTGCCTTCAAAATATGTTCAGAATCATACCACTCTTACCACTTTTTTTTGCTAGCACCTTTTAGATATGGATATCAGCAGTTGCATCCAAGTTGGTCTTACTGCTAATATCCTTGCCTCCCCATAGTCTATTCTTGTTATAACCCCCAGAAAGATTATTTTAAAGCATGCCAAATCATATTCTTCTCTGTTCAGTACGCTCCAATAACTTTGATCTCGTTCAGCAAACAAGCCCAAGGGCTGCCTGGACCACCCTGTTTCCCACTCCCACCTCTCCCCAACCACTTTATTTTTTTATCTCATCTCAGTTGGCTTCATGGTTTGCCTTGCTATTCCTGGGCCACCCCCTACATTTTACTGCAGGACATTTGCACTCACTGTTCTTTCTGCCAACTAAGTTTTTCTCCCATACATTTGTGCTGTTACTTCCTCACCTCCTCTGGTCTTTATTCAAACATCATCTTCTCACTAGGGCCTTCCCTGACAATCCTATTTAATGTTGACTTCCCTTTCCGCAGACACCACATTCCCTCTTCTGATTTACTTTTGCCTCAGGACTTATTATCTGGCATCCTGTATGTTTTTCTTATTGCACATTGTCTTTTTCTTTCAATTTGTGGGTAAACTGCATTAGAGTAGGAATTTTGTCTGTTTTGTTCTCTTCAGTACTTAGAAATGTACTTGGCACTTAATAAGCACCCAGTGCATTAATTGACTGAAGAGATATTTGTTCATATCTATAAAGTAAAATTTTAATCGAATTCAGGCTTAGATAAGAGGCACAATAAAAAGGTAATTTCCTCTGGAAAAAGCAAAAATAATAAAAGGAAGAGAGGAACAACTAAAAAGCTGCTAATGTTTACTAGCAGATCTTCATATTCCCAAACTGAGACAGATTAAACGTCAGAGAGAGAAAATAAAGGGGTAGGATAAAGATTTAAGAACTTAGCTAGAAGCCTTGTACACTAAGTAAATATTCTAGGAAAAACCGTGATCTAATTTACCATCATTCCACATCCATACACATGTAGATTGTAAGGAACTGCAGAGCATCATTAGAAAGGGTATGTAAAGGCGTGGCATTACTGTGTTTAAATAGGCCAGTAATTTAAAGGGACC
This sequence comes from Cephalopachus bancanus, assembly GCA_027257055.1. Lineage (NCBI taxonomy): Eukaryota > Metazoa > Chordata > Mammalia > Primates > Tarsiidae > Cephalopachus > Cephalopachus bancanus. The sequence goes on from JAPVLO010000060.1 coordinate 8,210,939, forward strand.
CAAACACAGAATGACAAGATGTATTTTAGTAAAATAGTGAACATGATTATATCAAAAGAAGTTCTCTTAATATAAAAAAGGGGAAAGGTTTTATTTTGTGTTGAAAAAGTATCATGAGTAAAGTATGTGGGGGAGAAGTGTGGGAAAAGGTAGTTTAAATATAAACCTGGTTTTATTTGCAAAGCTTTAATCTTGATAAATGGTAACTTCTTAAAGCAAATGTTTTGTATAGGGAGTTCATATTTATGTTTCAAAATCTAGGTTATAGTCCAAATGATTTCAAATCTGGGAGAAACTGTTTCGAGTCCATTGTTAATATGAGTGTTAATATAAGAAATCATAAAATATTAAGAAACTAGCTATTAAGGAGAAAATAATGTGTAATTGCTCAAACAAGGCCTTAATAGCTAAACGTTTGTAAATAAATTTGTTAGTTATTTGAGGGCTCTTCCCGGTACTATTCTTTGTAGTAACTAAAACTTCCTTTTCTATAAATGATTAACAATAAATATTTGTTTAATTGATTTGAAAGACTCTTGACATGTTATGTTCATTTTCAAGAAAGATGATTATAAGAAATGGTTAATTTTTGTTAAATGAAGTATAAATAAGAATCAGATGTGTTTATACATATAATGTTTGAACGGTGATAGCTTCACCATATATAGTCTTCTATGAGTTGGATTGAATTGTTCAACCACCAAAATAGGATGGTGCTTTTTTCCAACATAGCAGGAAAGAGATTAGATTAACAAAAATAATTTTCTCAGTTTACATTTTTTTATATTAATAGCTCTGAAGCATTTGCTTTTACTGCCATTTGCTTATAATAGAATCTGGTATACGAAATAACAATTTTGCAAAACTGTAGTTATACCTTGCAGAGTATATAATCTTGAGCTCACTGCCACAGAATGACTATCAAAATCATGACTTAGAGAAACAGTATTTATGATATGAGCCCTTGCCTGAGGTAAATGATTTTTAGAGACTGGAAATCTACCTTTGGCTTAAGCCAGACCAGTAAAGAGCCATACAGTTTGCACCACACAGCACTGGCCTCTGAAGACTTATTTTGACTGGGCAGTGCTTTGGTGGGAAGCCCTCAACCTCTCCTGAGGGCCGCACAGAAAGCAACCTTATAAAATCTGCTCTTGTTAAAGGCATTCTGCACATTACATGGTGGCGTCTTTCTCCAGACCTTCGGGAAAAATTTATTTTTGATTTCAGGCCCAATAACAGTGTGCTTATTTTGAACATTTTTTTGGGAACACTGTATCGTATAACTAATAAGGTTTTTCTTTTTGCATTGGCTATGGAAAACTTTTGCTAAATCCAAGTTCACATTTTCATGTTAGTCTCTTTCTGCTTATGTTTCTACCTCTAGTTTTGCTTCTCTCTTACATCTAGTATATGTTATTTAGTAGGATTTTATGTTGTCTTTTAAGCAACCTTGTGGAGATAAGTCTTGTGAGGACAGGTGATAGATAAATATATTCATTTATACATATATAAAATTATGTTGTGTTTAGTCATTTGAGTTTTATTTCCAGCTAAGTACATTGTGCTTTGTAATTACTTTGCCAACTGAAGAACTATAAGAACTTTTTAATTTTTTTTTTTTGAGTTGGAGTCTCACTCTGTCGTCCAGACTAGAGTGCAGTGGCCGCTCCCGGCCACCGCAGCCTCGACCTGCTGGGCTCCAGTGATCCTTCCACCTCAGCCTTCCTAGTAGCCGGAACTACAGGCATGTGCTACCACGCCCGGCTGATTTTGATTTATTGTAGAGATGAGGTCTCGCTGCCCAGGCAGGTCTCGAACCCGCGGGCTCAGGCAATCTACTCACCTCAGCCTCCCAAAGGTGCGGGATTACAGGCTGAGCCACCGAGCCCAGCCTATAAGAACTTTTAATTTAGAATAATAGCTGCTAGAAGGACAGAAAGGAGTCTTTATAATGCCTGGTAAATATCAAACTACACTATTATTACCACCCAATAATTTTTAATAACCTACTTGAAACATGGCTGAAACGTACACTCTTCACAATACATACTACAATCTAGCATGATAACCATTTTTCCTAGTTTAGTTTCTGTCACAATTTATTTACCACTACCTGTTTCAACTCCTTCATTGGCAACTAATTAGTTTTTCTTATAAAGAAAATCTTTACTTAATTCAGCTTAAATTTTTCAATTTGTCTTTGGACAGTTTACAATAATTTCTGAATCCTATACTGGGCCTGTAGGCTCAGGATATAAACAAATGTTAATAGTCCCTACCTTCCTACCCCTGAGAAAAACATAATTAGGTCGGTTAGATCCACTGGATAAAGTCCATGCAAACTGTTCAATTCTTTGTTTAGCCTGAATAAGTAAAGCTTGACCTCTATGTGAAAGTCCTCAAAACTTGGCTATGTACAGTGGAACCAGACACACCACCTACTGGGAAAAGCATTAAGTTGGAAAAATACCTCAGCAATAAGAAGTAATACATTAAGAAGTGGTATGAGCCGGAGTCAGTGGCTCAGCCTGTAATCCCGCGCCTTGGGAGGCTGAGGTGAGTGGATTACCTGAGCCCACGGGTTCGAGACCCGCCTGGGCAACTTGGTGAGACCTCATCTCTACAATAAATCAAAAAATTAGCCAGGCGTGGTAGCACGCACCTGTAGTTCCAGCTACTTGGAAGGCTGAGGCGGAAGGGTCACCGGAGCCCAGCAGATCGAGGCTGCGGTGGCCGGGAGCAGCCACTGCACTCTAGTCTGGGCGACAGAGTGAGACTCCAAAAAAAAAAAAAGAAGTGGTATGGTTGTACAACAATGAGAGTGCACTTAATGCCACTGAAATGTACACTTAAAATGGTTAAAATTTTACATTTTGTTAAGTATATTTTATCACAATTTTTATAAAAGTAAAAGCAGTATTAAAAAGTGTTAGAGATACAACGTAAATATTAATAACTAATACCGTCATATTCCCATTATAGTATATCATTCATGTTATTTTTGTTATGATTAATGTTAAAATTAATAATAATAAATACCTACTTAGTGCTTACTATGTGCCAAGGACTATTCTATGCTTTTTACATAGAAATATAGTTTTTGTCACTATTTTTCCCAGACTACTTGCAATATAAAAGTTTGTTGGGTTTTTTTACATTTTTGTCTGTCATTTCTGTAAACAACGTTGTCACATTCCAGGCTTTCAGCAGCCTTTTTAGTCAGCAAAAAGGAACTTTGTTACAAGGCAGTCAAGATCAATAACATGGTAGTGCCTTTACCAAATTTCATGCCAATAAAAAGCAGGTGGGGATATGACACTATCTGACATTATCTGCACATTACCCTAAGACATTGAGAAGCTGCCCAAGTATAAAACTTGGAAGTACAGATGAATTGAAGGTGGTTTAAATGTGGACCAGTAGCAAAACAAAATGAAACCATCATGTAGACTCTTTGAGCTCTTGTCATTATGCAGCATTCCCTGTGAAGTCTCATCTCTCTATTAAACTCTCCACATACAACATACTTTTCCCCATCTTATTCCTGCTCCAGTGCTGTTCTGCTTTCACCCAAGCAAGTCACAATCCTGGCTCATGGGAGCATCTTCCATAACATTTCCAAAGGTAACCCTGCTTTTAATTTGGTCACCAGCATCTATCATTTACACTTTGCAGATTAGGATATGTTTTATATCTGTGTGTGTCTCTTACCCCACCCTCAGATTTTCGAGTGCACCTAGATAACTGTTGTTATTATTTTTTGACCTGGCAGACATACTGGATTCATGGGAATGGTGCAGGAGATAGAGGGAGTTGGATGGGTAAACTGCTGTCATACTAAGTACAGAGAGAGTATGGAGAATGAGTAGGTATGTCAGGGAAAGCTTACAGGGTCCTGAATTTGAGCATAAAGCCCCTATACTTCCTTATCCCAATCCTCTCTTCTTTGGGGTCCCACACAGATTGCCTTCACACATGTCTAATATCCTCTTCAAATCATCTAGGTCAAATCATTTTCTCCAGAAGCTTTCCCAATCTGACTCCAGCCCATGTAGTCTACTCCTCTAATTGCCTTTTTACTTCTCAGAGCATAATCTGTTAGGCTTAATGGGCTCAGAGTCTCCATTTGCTTCTTATGTCTTCTCTATCCAACCAGATGGTACATTTGAAGAAGCCAGAGAAGTGTGTTTTATTTCCTTTATAGATTTTCCCCAACATCGTCTATCATGGTGCTGTGTTGTACGGATAGAATGAGCTTAATACTTTTTAAAAAACAAAATGGAGAGGCAGTTAGGGTGGTTAATATTATTGTTTTTATTTTCCATTTATCAGACATAAAATACATGTATAAGTTTTGGTGGGGACTGTTCCTATAAGCCAAAAATATCAAAATCTTAAAGTTCTATAGTCTATCCCAACACAGTAAATATTTGGATGTGAAAAACTGGGCATTGACCGTGTAAATGTCACTCCACCTATACTCATTTTCTCTATGTCCCACAGCTTTTCCTATCTCCGGGCTATGGGAATATAAGAACTTGCGAGAATTAGGCATTCAGAACTTTACATAAAATACTTCTCTGTTAGAAAAAAATGAGAAAAATGGTAACATGGAATTGTCAGATATTTTTAAGTATGTGTTAGGCTCATTGCATTAGGGCACTGACAGCTGTAGGACCAAAGTTTGCTGCTCCATGAGTTGTTCCTTCCTGGTCTATGCGGAATAATAAAGATAAATGGTGAAACATTCATGGCTCTTGGGAGGATCTACACTATTTGGCTAATGGTTTTCTCTGAGTTTGCCAAAATGACCCTGAATTTAATAAATGGTGATTATTCTAAAATGGGACGGGAAGTTGGCATTTATTTTGACAACTTGAAAAGATCTTAGAAAAAAATTATTTTATGCTTTCTGGCCTTTCACATTTTTGTGATACATTCGTAGCCACTCTCTTCCGACTTTCGACTAGGATGACTAATAATGTTTAGGATTTTATCTGTTTGTTCTCCTTCCAAGTCATTTAACTGTGAGTCATTTAACTCCTTTCCATAGCAACTGGTTATGATATAACAAACAGTGAACTGTATCATGTCACTGAATTTTGGGGCAGCTTGTTTCACAAATATAGGTAGCCTCATTAGTGACTGTCTATCCCATGTGACTTTAAGGATGCCAAAACATTACCCAGTTGGACAATATCTACAAGATCATTCGAAGCCAAGTGCTCAGGGAAAAGAGTGATGAAGGGGGAAGTTGCTGGAGGAAGAGACAGGAGGAGCCTGAGGCCACAGAGAAGACACTGAAAGAAAGCTTTAACCGCTTGCCAGTTGGGCTAGGAGTCTGTTCTAGCAGGAACAGCTGCAGTTGGACCAGCAGTTTCAATGCTCTGTTTTACAGGTATTAGCTTTCCCTTAGGTGAACTTATGTTTTGAAACCGTGTACCATTCAGGGTTAACTAGAATGAAGCCAGTGTTACACTTTTGGTTCTCCCATGGTTATTTTGGTTGTGTTCTGTGTCTGAGGACCACTAACCTTGATATGTACAATCAGTTTCAAGGGAGACCAGGTCAGATTCAGAAGTTCAATGGGGCTGTTGGAAATGTGCTTGCCTGTTTTTTTACCCATGGGAAGTCAGAAAAATCATCGTCATATAGGAATGACAGGATATTCTAGGCACTTATTTCATATGGTAATATTGTTTTTCTCGCTACTGTCAAGAAAAACCATTTAAAAATCTTTGTTTCTGTTGCTCTTAAATCAGTTATTCTAAAGAAAAAAATGTAGAAATACAAGTTGTTCAGGTCTATAAAAGATTTTTAAAAGTAATATCTATTTTATTAATGTGTATAGGATTTGAAAGAGCTGCAATGAAGCACACTAACCACATGAATCTTACTTTGTAGCATTTTTAATCATTGTGAAAGATATGCCATTTTCTTGTTGGTTCTTAATCTATTTTAATTAATATTGAAATTAGTGCAGAAAAATAGCCACCATCTCACTTAATGGTAAGGAGTTACCTTTTACAAGCTTCTCATATAAAATTTTATTCTATAATAGAGAAAGGAGAAATAGTAGAAAATTGTTAACATTTAAAATAGCCATAAAATATACAGCCCATTCTAAAGAGTCTCTTGTCTTTTTTAATATTCAATTCTAGTAAATATCACAGCCAAAGAGTTCCAGGCGAAGTGCAATGCTTTGATTCCATGTTTTAGGAATGATACGAATAAACCTGGACATGATTGGGGGATTGAAAAAGTTTTTCACATGTCCTCTGGTATTACTGTTTCCTTCGAAAATCTGGAAGAAAAATATGAGAAAATCTTTAATGATGGTATAAAAACCTTACAGGTAATATTTTTTCCTTTAGCTCAAACTGAGGGCATCAAAGAACACATACACCACGATCACAGAGTGATCTCAGTTACTTGTGAAGTCACATGCCAGACAGTCTCCTTTAGGGATTTCAGCTCATCAGTGATCGGAGTCAAATTAGGGGACAATAAATAAGCCTGCCATGGTTTAAGCTGTGAAGCAGCTGCGAACTCTCTGTCCTTCATCCCTTTGTAGCTGTGTGACTTTGAACAAGTTACTTACATTCTCTGATTGTTCATTTCCTCAATGGCAAAATGGAAATAATAAAATGTTACCTCACAGAAGTTGTTGTAAAGGTTTAAAAATGCATGTAAACATGTGACAGATGCCTAGTGAGTGCCAGACAGTGGCCACCAATAAATGGTTAGCTATTGCTAACATTTAAAATAAAATGTGGTCATGCATTCTTATTTATTTATTCTTGTTAGCATATTCTCTATATTCCCAACTAAACTGTTTTATGGTTTTTATTTTTTCATCCTCAGCAAGTTCCTCAGGATTTATATACAGCATAAGCGAAATCACTATTTGTTTCTGACAATGACATTTGCCCTGCTATGAGGACAACCTGGTGTAGTGAGAAGTAAACCAAATCAGGAGAGAGACTAAGTGCTGAGCATTTGATGAGAATTCATTACATATCTGTACCTTCTCCTGTGTTGCCTCTGCTACTGACTTTAGGCCAGTTTTTATTCCTGGAATGCTAGGAACATCTCCTTAGCTTCACCTCTGGTAGTATTATTAAAACACATAACCAAAAGGTAGAGGAAGTAGGAATGTAACAAAGTAGCTCATTTTGCAGAAATGTAGTCTCATATCAGTAAGGAAACCAATTGTTTTCTGTTTAATAATATTATGACACAGCAAGGTTTATGGCCTTGGCTATTTGATCAGTCATGAATAACAAGTATATCTAAGGCAATGCTCATGGAGTATTTTTACACAGTGGAGGGCTTTCTGAATCCCTTCACCGTCTTCCTCAATCAGAGCGAATTAAGCCTTACAACAACCCCTGGTGCTTGTCCTCACTATTTCTTAGGTGGGACTGTCAAAGCAGAAAGGTGATGTGCACGGTCCCTGTCCCAGGCACCTGGAGAGCTAGGATTTAGAAGACTTAAAGGAGTGGTACATGCCAGTGCATATTTGTCAAGTGCAAGGTGTTGTAATTCTCATTACAGCATAGTTTTCAAATAGCTTTCTCTATGCCAAGAGGCCACTCTACCTTGTCCACCATTGAGGACTTCTGCCTGTAAGGTTTCCATTCCACTCCCTGATCACTGTAGTAGATGGTATAGCTCTTCACATACATTTCAGAGGACAGAGACTTGCAACCCTGAGTTACAATTGCAGTTATCTTCTTGATTTTGAGTAGATCAATTTGTAACCACTGTTTGTTGTTGTTTGCCTATGAAAACAACAAAACATATGCATAAGAAAGATATTAAAACTTTTGCTTTTTTAAAGCCAAGATACTCAGAAATGCACAAAGCTCAAAAGGATTCTGTTTCTGCTTCATTCTCTAAGATTCATATTCTCCTAGAAGCTTTCTCTGTTTCTTCTTATATGTTGCCACAGCATGTATATATATTTCTTTCTTTCTTTTTTTAATCAATATTTTTTATTATGATATTGTGGGGTACAGTTAAGGGTTAGGTATACAAATATGCTTCGTTCAGGCACCCTTATTGATAAGAGGTGTCTCCCCATCCCCAGATATTTACTACTGTTAATCCTATCTCCCTCCTCCTCCCCCCCATAGTTTCCCACCACTGTCAGTCATTTTCTTATAGTATTATGTTGGATGTTCAAGGTCCACTATATGAGTGAGAACATGTGATACTCAGATCTTTGTTTCTGTGAGAGATCACTCAGTATTATAGACTCTAGTTCCATCCAGGTTGCTACGTATACATTTCTATTAAAATATTTGGCCGGGCTCTGTTGCTCAGCCTGTAATCCCACACTTTGGGAGGCCGAGGTGAGTGGATTGCCTGAGCCCGCGGGTTCGAGACCCGCCTGGGCAACTTGGCGAGACCTCATCTCTACAATAAATCAAAAAATTAGCCAGTTGTGGTAGCGCGTGCCTGTAGTTTCAGCCACTTGGAAGGCTGAGTGGAAGGATCGCTGGAGCCCAGCAGGTCGAGGCTGCAGTGGCCGGGAGCGTGCCACTGCACTCCAGTTTGGGTGACAGAGTGAGACTTCAATTCAAAAAAAAAAAAAAATGCACACATTATACTATAATTACTTGTTTCCTTGTTTGTATCTCTTACTGCTTGAGGGCAAAGGCTTATCTAGTTTTGTTTCCTCGGATTCACCATAATGCAAGGCACACAATTGATGTTCAATTAATACTTTTTGATGCTTCAGTATCATTGGTGACCTACAGTTTTGACAGTTAGAGAAGGGTTGTTGATTTCATATATTATGTAGAGAATGTGCAGGGAGGGAAGGACAATTAAGAATAATAGCTGGTAAAATAGTTCATACTGTTTCTACTTCTTGGATGTATATTTTGCTTGTGTGTGTTAATTTAGTTGTTACTATAAGGGAATGATACAATTTCCCTTAAATTTTACTTGGAAAATTATTAAATTGCTGAGTTATATGTAGATATTATTCTCTTGAGCAAGTTTGTTTAAATGCTGTGATATTGCTGCAGGGTTATCCGGGAAAGAATTAGATAGCATCCTATCTCTATTTAACCTATTTTAGAAATGTCCAACTTCTCTTTTCTTTCCATTGCTAATGTCAAATAGTGAAAATAGCCCAATTTCTTCTTTTCTGATATTTCAAATAAATGTAAAGCCGTATAGATACACAGCAGTCAGTAATTGTCCTGTCTCTGGCCTAACAAAATGCCTAATCACATGTTTAGTGCTATGTACTTAGAGAAAGATCAGAAGAACTGAGTTTTTGGAGTAATCTGAGATAAATTTTCACTTTTCAGAGATCTCTCATCTCCCATAGTCTCATTCAATTCTAGAGGAAATCAACATCACCTGTATGTACATGGGTATATGTGTGTATACATACACACATATATATTCATATGGTATATGTATTTTAAATGCAAACTGATTGAATTAAAATGATTGAATCAGAACATTTAAAAATTTATAGCATCCTCTAGTGACATCTGGGTGGTGTCTCAGTATGTCTCCAAATCAAGATTGTACTAATGACACAGAATATAGGTATCTCAAGGGTTTTGTGGGCATAAATGAGGTAGAGACACTTTAGTTACAGAGAGATGGACATCTATCTATACGCAAGCCTGCATGTCTAGCTTTGATTTTCAGCCTCTTTAAAGAGAGCCTATAAACACATTAAACAAATACTTCTAATGTAGAATTTGAAATTTAAAATGACAATTAAAAATTAAAATTAGCATTTCATCTTTGGAGCCTTTATTACATCGTAAAGACTAAGAGGAAATTATATAGAGAGAAATTTAAAAAAATATTTTAAATAATGAGAGTTAGTGTGACAGTGTTATGCCATGAACAGGTCTAAAGGTTCATCTGAAAAAGAAGTGAATAAGAGCTCTCTTTAATGACTTATTATTTATATTTGTTATATAAATTCCATAAGTATAATGCAATATGACATTATTTTTATTATTTTAACTTCTCTCTAGAAGAGAAGTTTTCTCCTCTGCAAAATTGCAAAATGGGGTATTTGATCTGCTTCAAATGGTGGAAGGAGCACTGGTCTGTTTACTGGGGGAATGGGATTCCAGTCCTCATTCTGCTATTCAACTAAGCTTAAACAATTTAATCTCCTGTGTATTTAGACTTAAAAGGAAAAGTCTGAACCAGATGCTTTTCTACTCGCTACCCTAACGTTCTGTGATTCTATAATGGGCCAAAATGAGTTGTGAAGTACACACATCAGTTTCCAAGACTGTCTGTATGGGGTCCAATCTTTTCTATTTACTTCATTAACACCACAATTCCTTTTTCCTTTCTGGTGGCCTAATATAAGGATAAGTCCTGGAATTCTGTAGAACATCAGGGAATTTGAGCGTAGGTATCTTAAGGGAAGGAGATAAGAGGATAGAAAGTAGGGAATTTGGATTTAGTTGGCTAAAGGGATTGTAAAATTAGCTATGCCATTCTGATATTTCAAGTCAGTTGAAGCATTAAATAAAATTGAGTCAACTATTAACAGTTACCCTAAACAGTGGGCTAATATCAGCTACAATATAACTCTCTGGAAGGTATTTGTTTAATTTAGATCACCGATTTACAACTCTGGTTTTACAACATTTTACCATACCTCCAATTGCCTCAGGTAATGTTACAATGCTCTTAAAAAATGGAAACAAAAAAGTTTAAATAGTACTCAAGAAAATGAAAAATATTGCTAAACTGAGAATAAAAAGTAAGAAATTATGTTGTAAATCATTTGTTTGCCACTAAGGTAAACTGTTTAAACCAGGAGGTGGCAAACTACAGCTCATGGGCCAAATTTGGCCACTGCCTGTTTTTTGTAAATAAAGTTTTATTGGAACACAGCCACATTCAATGTATTTACATATTGTTGATGGCTGCTTTTCTGCTACAATGGAAGAGTTGAGTAGTTATGACAGAGAATGTACCCACAAAGACTAAAATATTTACTATCTGGTCCTTTGTAATAAAGTTGTGCTCACTCCTGGTTTAAATCAAGACTAGACCAAAAATCACAGAGATGATTAAAGACTTTTCTATGAGCCAAAGTTAAAGATATCAAGTCAGTAGGCATCCTAGGTTTTTATATTTAGAATTTTAATCGGAAGAAACAGATTAAAATATTCTTGCTTCTCAGACCCTGCATTCCCTGTAGTGAGGGCCTATGTTTTCTTCTGGAGGCCTGACAGAACTGTATGCATAGACTGTACTTCACCTTGGCTTGCCAGGCATTCACACGTCCCAGGGCATTAAGACGGGCGCAGGACGGTTCCCAGAAGTCTCCCCACCAAGATTTTTTAAACGAGGAAGCTGTGATTTGCTTATTTTCTATCTTTCCATTTTCCATACCCAGTGGTGTGGAGCATCCTGTCAAGAGAAAAGTAATGTGGTTAAATGATGCATGTTTCACAAATATTCCCTGCATGGAATTTTGCACCACAGAGGAGATAAGAAATAATATTACTACCACCAAGTAACAACAAAAACAATGATCACAACAATGAAGATTTATTAAATCCAAATGCCAAACACTGTTCTCAGGTCTTACGTGTATTATTTCATGCTCATAATTATTTCCATTTTACAAATGAGAAAACAAATAGTAATTTGCCTAACACAGCCAGAAGAATCAGAAACTGAATTTGAGTCCATACAGTCTAACACCAAATGCCATGTTCTAAAAATTTAAACTCAGGAACCTTTGGTGCTTGCTTTTAGGTAGACATTCCTGAACTATCCTTATATAAAAACAGTAATCTGTTTCTTCTAACAAAAGCTACAAAGAAGATGTAATGGACCCTTGGTAGCTGCCATTTAATATTCCCTTTTCCAACCTTTGAAGGGTTATTCATGTTATGTATGTTTTGGAATTTTGCCAAGGTGTAATTTGAACATCATAGGCAGGAAGGCTGATCTGTGGCTGTAAAAACATAGCTAGTGAGCGAGTCTTGCTGACTGCTCACCATCGCTGTGACACTTTGTTCTTGTCATTTACTTAAAGTTGTTACCTTACTTTCACTATGAAAAAGCAGGCTGGGCTCAATGGCTCAGCCTGTAATCCCAGTACTTTGGGAGGCTGAAGCAAGTAGACTGCCCAAGCCTGCGGGTTTGAGACCAGCCCAGGCAACTTGGCAAGACCTCATCTCTACAATAAGTAAAAAATTAGCCAGGCATGGTACGTGCACCTGTAGTTCTGGCTACTTGGAAGGCTGAGGCAGAGAGATCACCGGAGCCCAGCAGGTTCATGCTGGGGTGGCCCTGAGTGTGTCGCTGCACTCCAGCCTGGGTAACAGAGTGAGATTCCAACTCAAAAAAAAAAAAAAAAAGCCCTAAAGAGAACACATATTCTTAATGCTAATTATAATACATATCAAGAAAGTAAAATTTTTAAATGCTATACAAATAGATGTTTTAAATAAATTAACAGAGTTGGAGGTCACATTTTAAGGTAGTTTGACTCTGTGATCTTAATAAGTCTACCATTTTCATACTATATATCATATGAAAATTTAAAAAACCCAATGATTTATGGAGCTGTTTCAAGGAGTGGTCCTGCCTGTACAAGATTTGTGTTTTGTATGGGAGAGGTTGTATATTACTGCTATTTGAGCACTGGCAAAATGTCCACATGCAATTCTCTCATGAATGTCAAGGGTACACTGTACCATTATCTGCTTTGGTAAGAAACTGATTCCAAGGTTCAGCTACTTTCTCCACTGTAAGTCATGGCTTCTTCCCCCCACCCCAAGGGGAAGCTACTGAAGGTCCCAACCAATGTGCTACAGCAAGTTTCTGTTGTGCCTATTTATTAATCTCCCTAACCTCCCAGCCCTTAAGCAGCCAGGTAAGGCCTGGGCCAGCCAAGCCCTGGGTTGATTGCTTCATTCTTTTACCTCAATGCTTTTCTTTTTTATAGAGATGGGATCTTACTATGTTGCCCAGGCTGGTCTCGAATTCCTGGCCTCAAGCAACCTTCCCACCTCAGCATCCCAAAGTGCTGGGATTACAGGTGTGGGCCATGCCAATATTATCTTCTACATGTGCTTTGAAGTGAAAAATTTTGGAAAGCACTGCTTTAAGAGTCTGAGAAGAATAGTTGATAAGACTCTTAAACAACCTTGTAATATAATATACAGTAGAATTTTATCATGACCATTTATGATTACCTGGATTTATTTATACCACAGGTCACATTACAGCCCCTGAAAAATAGCAGCTTACATAGAAAATGCTTGAGTACCTACATAGGGTATAAAAGAATATACAGTACAATCATGGTTCAGGAAGTGGGGAGGCAGATTCAGATTTCCAGATACTCGGTGAATACCAAATACATGTCAGTGATGTTGCTAGATACCTGCATTACATTAATGTCTGAGTGACCTAGAAGACTTTGGAATAGTTAGGCCTGGTTTGAACCCAAAATGGGTGGATGAAGCTAGGGTCCTGCCTTGGAGGATCATGGTGTGGTCATATTATCTGGGCACTGTTCAAAGAGGTAGTGCCTGCCCTTTGACTGACAGAACCAGTCTTGGTCTAGATCACAGAGTTTTACCTGAGTGGAACCTTCGTTTCACAAAGGTTTTTTTGTTTGTTTGTTTGTTTGTTTGAGTTGGAGTCTCACTCTGTCGCCCAGACTGGAGTGCAGGGACGGCTCCCAGTCCACCGCAGCCTCGACCTGTTGGGCTCCGGTGAGCCTTCCGCCTCAGCCTTCTAAGTAGCCGGAATTACAGGCACGCGCTACCACACCCAGTTAATGTTTTGATTTATTGTAGAGATGAGGTCTCGACAAGTTGCCCAGGCGGGTCTCAAACCCATGGGCTCAGGCAATCCACTCACCTCAGCCTCCCAAGGCGCAGGATTATAGGCTGAGCCACCGAGCCCGGCTCACAAAGGTTTTTTAGGAACCTAAGTCATTGAAGAAAACTAACAATTCTACTCATTCTCCCATACTTCCCAAATCTTCACTCTCTGAGTGGCATTGAACAAATAATGCATCTTTGTTCCTTACCATTAAGCTCACAGCCTTGTAGCTCCAATCGAAGGGTAGGTCTGTTATAGGATCTAGTTGGAGAGATCCTAATATATCTAGCCACAATAGGTGGATCAAACTGATTCTCCTTTATTGTAGAGGCATCTGAATTGCCATCAAAATACTGGAAGGAAAGAGGAAAACAGTTATGTAGCAATTCTCTATAAAGTGACTTTATAATATAATTTTTATCTAATTTAAAATTGTAATACTAAGTTTTCATGGGGCCTGAACCAAATCAATTTGGTCTTAAAGCATATTTGGGGATAATTCCACTACCAGGAGTTGGTACTTTGTTCTATTACCCCTGCTGAGTGTGACTAAAAACCCTAAGAGAAACACAAGAAGATTGAGAGGAAGCAAGAAGAAGGCAGACTGGCCAGGGGTTTTGGAAGGAACAACACAATGGTAGGTCGCTGAACTTTCTTTTTGCCTCATGCATCTCAGACCTGGAGGTGAAGAAGTCAGCAATCTGGAAACACAGTGTATTAAAAAATATCCCCAACAAAAGCCTGCTCTGTCTAGCCAAAGAACCAGGAAAAGGTAGCCTAGCAAGATAGAGAACTTGTAATTTTAATTTTAATTTTTTTGTGTTGGAGTCTCACTCTGCCACCCAGGCACGCTCATGGCCACCGCAGCCTCGATCTGCTGGGTTTAGATGATTCTTCCACCTCAGCCTTTCAAGTAGCTGGAACTACAGACACATGCTACCATGCCTGACTAATTTTTGTGATTTATTGTAGAGACAAGGTCTCACCAAGTTGCCCAGGCGGGTCTAGAACCCCTGGGCTCAGGCAATCCTCTCACCTCGGCCTCCCAAAGTGCTGAGATTACAGGCGGAGCCACCGCGCTCAGCCAATAGAGAACTTCTAGACAATAACTTAGCAACATCTCTACTTGAGCCAACTGCAGAAAACTCTGTGGCCCCTCCCCCACCTACAACAGCAAGGCTGGGGAGCCTAGACTTCTAACTCGTGATATCAGAGAGGCAACCCGATACCCCCACTGGGGTAATGTCAGAAAAGGCCACATAGAGACCCCTGGCTCTCATCCCCTCCTAACCCTAGGGAAGCTCCCACCTCTGCAGTGTCAGTGGATACCACTAGGGAGCTCCTGACCCCACCCAGCAACAAAGGAGCAATCCCACCTAAGCAGAGTAGGGAACTGGACTTTGACCCCATTCTGCAGTTTCCAGGTTGTGCCCGGTCCCTTTCCCTGCCAGAACAGTATCAGAAACAGCCAGCTAAAACAGAAGATAAGAGCAGACATCAGTAAGCTTGAAATAGAACAGAGAAAAATTATTGAAATATCTGATTCTGTGAGAAGATTAAAAAAAAAAATCCTAAAACAAAACAAAACAAAATAAAACCCTACAAACTCTGTCAAGAATGACAAAAAAATGAAAGGAGGTGCAAATTACAATAGCAGAGATGAAACAGGCAATCTCACTGCGGGCATCAAAAGGATAGTAAGGAAATATTACAAACAACTCCACACACATAAACTTTACAATTTAGAGGAAATGGATCAATGTATTGAAATACACAAAAGTATCCCAACTCACCCAATATGAAGCAGATATTTTGAAAAACTTTGTAACTACTAAAAATTGGAATCTATAATTTTAAAACTTCCTGAAAGTTTTAAAATCTCCTGAAAGGAAATCTCCAGGCCCAGATGGTTTCACTGGTGATGTCTACCAAATATTTAAAGAATTAATACTAATTTTAGACATTCTCTTCCAGAATGTAGAATAGAAGAGCACTATTACTAATTTATGAAGCTAGTATAGCTGTGATATCAAAGACAGGAAAAGATATTCCAAAAAAAAAAAAAATTAAATAAATAAAACTACATACCAGTATCTCTCATGAACATAGATGCAAAACTGTTTATGGACTCAACTGCAATCTGAATTCTATCTCTCAATACTGATTAGTAAGGACCATAATTTAGAACTTTTATGATCTTTTCTAAGATATACTGTAAGTAATTTATTATTAAAATAGCTAAGTGATAATATAGAAAATAGCAAATGATTTACATAATATATAATTGATACAAGTTTGAAGTTATCAGTCAAATCATGGCAGTCTTCTTGATTTCATCTTTGTTTGGGTTGGGGGATGAGGGAGGAGGAGATGAGTTGTGGCTCCTCACTGAGCTGGTGGAAGATTTAGCAGAGGAATGTCATTCCTCAACCATGGCCCCCCAAAAAGTCTGAGACTCACTCTGCCTCAGAGCATTACTGGCATTAACACTACTATGTCCTTTAGGTATATTTAAATAAAGAATAAAATAGGTGGGATTAATAAGTAGTCAATATCTGTCTGGGGATGGGGGGACACCCCTTATCAACAAGGGTGCCTGAACAATGCATATTTGTATACCTAACCCTTAACTGTACCCCACAATTTTAAAATAAAAATATGTTTAAAAAAAAGAATAAAACAAAATAGTAAAATCAATACTCTTGATAGTCCATTTTTAGCACAAGCTCCTTGAGACACGACCAGATATTCCACTCTGCTGCATCATTTGCCAATTGTTGTTTCACCATTTGCCAGTCTGAGAAATCTGGGTATCTTGTTTGATGATAAACTTATTTTTTTTCTCATTTTGTGGAGGTTTGAAGTTTCAGTAATCCACTTATCTCTTTAATGTATGATACACAGATCCATCATATTATTGGTTTTCTCCATAAGCCCCTTAGAAAGACATTCACATTTATAATACTCAGGAAGGTATTTCTAAGAAAGATATAGTCATTAGTCTTAATAGGCTGAATCTTAGTGATTCAAGTAGAAATATGCACACAAACCATCACATTCCTTGTGCTGTTCCCTTTGAAGATCTGCCAGTTGGTCTGGTCAGAGCTGTAGGCCACATAGAACTCTGTGGTATAGCAGGACTTCAGGTAGTGCTTGGCGCCTTGGGTCTGGATCCCTGTGAGCACGACTTCCCTTTGCATGTCCACCTGCAAGACAGCAAATCCAATAAACAGGACAGTCCTTATCATCAAGACACAATCAGCTTTCTTCAGAACTAAAGAGTCAGCACCTAAGATCTTAGAAAATGAATAAAATGACTAGACACAATCCATATTTGAGCACAGAGTGCCTGGACTCAAATCCCATCTCAACCACTACTAGCTCTGTGTTACTTTGGGAAGGGAGTTAGCATCTCTGTGCCTCAGTTTTCTCATCTGTAAAACAAAATATTACTAGAACCAACCTCCAAGCATTGATTTTGAGGCTGTGAAGTACTTACAATAGTACCTAGTACGTAATACTTGTTGTTTCCCCTAAGAACATTGCAAGAACAACAAGAAGAAATGATTAAATAACTGCCATTTTTATTATTACAACAGCAGTAAATATTATCAGGTTATTAAAACATACCTGGATCCAAGGTTTAGAGGCAAATTCTACTGCAAGTCTGTCTACACTCCAAGCATTATATGATCCACCATTGTTTAATCTTGCTAATCTGGGTTCCCAATAACCTAAATTCAAAGGAAGAAAAAATTATTCTAAATTTTAAAAAAAGAAACCCAGATGATTAGCAATTTCTCAAGGGAGTTTAATCCAGCGGAAAAACATTTCTTTGGTGGACCTGTGTTGCAGTTAGGAAGCCAGGCAGTTGACATGGGCTTTGGCTACTAAGCCAGTCCTTGATGATGAGAATTTGTCTTCATGTCTGTGTCTGGTCAGCTATCAATGACCAGCCATCCCCTTTCTTGCACACAGGTCATGTTTGTCTTTTCTCAGTTATGTTGATATGTCTGCTGATAAGTGTACCTGCTTAGTGGGAACACATGGAAGAGGTGTATGGGAGCCTCACGGTCCTCTTGATCACGACTTTTTGATTTTGGGAAGGACTTTGAGCCACAGTGAGGAAACTTAAGAGGAGTTCCTGACACCTGGGAGTGATTGACACAGTTTCTCGAATACAGGAATGACTGGCATAGGCCAAAGGCCATATTAATTGGGACTGTCATGCCTGGCTGATAAGACCCTGTGAATCTGGCTAGAATATTATATGTGTGATCAAACTCACAAAAGATGAATGGGGATAGGTTTGGAAATAGGCATGTGGTCATAAGAGTAAGCTATCTTCTTGCCGAATACCTGCAGAGAGGTTGGACTCCCTGTGCAGAGATATCAACGACCTATGGCTCTTGGTTTTTCCTTGAAGACACTCTTTGGGAATATTATACACCAGAGGGGGTGTATAATATAAGAGTGTACTAATATACTTTTAGCTCCTGTCATAGTGTTCTTTCCTTTACCAGAGGAGCATCCCAAAAGGAGCTGTATCACTAAGGTGTGGTAGAGAAAAGCCTGGAGAAAATAACTGATCTATAGGCAGGATTGCCATGTATGGTTTCACAGGCTGTATACCACACAATTATAGGAGATACCATTCACAAGCTATGATGCTACAACTTACCCAGATACTCAGAAGCCTTGATCTGTGAATCAGATATGATACCAGTGCTTAGTCCCATTGGCATCTTACATTCTATGAAAAACAGAAAAATAAATATTTTTTGCTTAGATTAATACATACAGTAAAGTAAAACTCCATGACTAAAGAGTATATCTCCGATGGGTCAGTAAATAGATATTTTTACCTACCTTATATGGCACTGACTTAAATCTGTTTCATTATAAAATGGTAAATGCACCATCAAGACTGATGCTTTAAATAGTGACATCCTGAGGAAAGCAACTGAAATCCTGAAATGCAATTGATTTTTAAACTAATTTCTTTCTGCCTGTCTCTTAAAACAGGAGTCCCCAAACCCCGGGCCTGCAAACCAGTAGTGGTCCATGGCCTGTTTGGAACTAGGTCACACAGCAGGAGGGACCAGTAGGCGAGTAGAGCTCCACCTTATATCAACCACGGCATTAGATTCTCATAGAAGTACAAACCGTACATATGAGAGTCCTAGGTTGGGCACACCTTATGAAAATCTAATGCCTAATGATTTCCCTCCCTATCCTCCCCCTTTCTGTGGAAAAACTGTCTTCCACAAAACTGGTTCCTGATACCAAAAAGGTTGGGGACCACTGTCTTTAAATATTTGTAGGCTATTTTGCAACATTAAGTGCGATCCCTCATGAGACCATGTCCTCAAAAGTTAGTTGGAAAGTTACAAGGTTATTGATATCTTGATCACCATGCTACCTGGATGTTGGCGCAGTGCTTGGTAATTAGCAGGCACTTAGTAAATGCTTAAAGGATGGATGGATGACAGATGGAAATAGTGTTTCCTGAATACTGAAATGCCAAGTTTAGTGAAGAAGTCACTGCTGAATTCCTGTTCCCTCTTCACTCTTGGAACTTGGAGAATTTCTTTTCTGTTTTTTTTGAATTGGAGTCTCACTCTGTCACCCAGGCTGGCGTGCAGTGGTACACTCACGACCACTGTAGCCTCAACCTTCTGGACTCAGGCAATTCTTCTGTTTCAGTCTTTCAAATAGCTAGAACTAGAGGTGTACACTACCAAGCCTATATAATTTCTTAAAAAATTTATTGTAGAGATGAAGGTCTTGCCACGTTGCCCAGGCTGGTCTCAAACCCCTGGACTCAGGCAATCCTCTTGCCTCCACCTTCCAAAGTGCTGGGATTACAGACGTGAGCCACTACACCTGGCCAGAGAATTTCTTATATGCACCTTCCTATGGATCATAGCTCATGAGGGATGCTTCTTTACATTGATTTCCCAATTGAGAGGGATGCCTTTGATCTGACTGATATGTTTTCAATGCAGTCAGATAATGGGTCAGAATTAAAGCAACTATGGCTACAAATTATGCCTTTGTCATTTCAGAGATCTCAGACTTGATTGTTCCAATATAAGTGTTGACAATATCCTAATAACAGGCACTCTCCTGCTAAAAAGTATCATGTGGCTCTTGGGAATACCTCTGTCTATGACAAGAAATGGCGTTTGCATCCCTGCCCTCTGGTTTTCTCCAACCTCTGTGTTTAGGAGCCACCAGCCAGGTTTTGATGCCTTCATTTCAAGAGTTTTAAATGAACCTAAAATAGAGAGTTAAGGACAAAATTACTATTGTGGTTGAATCCTAAAATCCCTGCTTCACTAGAGGCTTCAGAATAGAGTTTAAGAGTTATCAATTACTCTGTAGGTAAGACTACAGATAAAAACAAAACACCACCAACACACACACACACACACACACACACACACACACACACACACATACACACCACACACTATTAAGAATCAATTGTCCCAAGATTTAAAAAATTTCACTAAAGTTTCACTAGATAGAAACTTTCACTAATCCATATATATTGTTAAAAGTTAGCTCTCACATAATACAGCTTTGCAGTCCTAAGTGTCAAAGTGATCCTGAATAACTTATCACTGTGCCTCAAAAATATTGGACTTTTTCTCTCTCTCTCTCTCTTCATTTTGCTGTTTTCTTCTTTTATATAAGAAAATCAAAATAACATTATTTCCCCCAGATGTTTTCAACTTGTCTATAAAGCTTCCATATTTAGATAGAGATTTATATAGCTTGTTTCAGAAAATCATTGAAAGAAATTTCTAAAATCTCTGGTTATCCATTGTGGTATTTAGCATTACCCCCTACTACTTTGTATTTAAATTCTGTTGCCTATAATTTGTGACGATTTCCCCAGTTGTGGGTGCAAATTAATAGACGAGGGTCATGCTCTTCAAACACACTGAAAAAAGATCTCTGTTTTCCTCTTCCCAATGCAGATATTTAGGTTTGGAGATTTAGATGGGCCAGCCAATCCCAGCTTCTCAGTCTACCTTGCAGGCTCATGGGAAGGACAACAGATCTGCTAATATTTGGCAAAAAGATAAGGGATGAGTTTAATCTAATCCAATTTGCTCTGTCTCTGATTTTTTTTTTTTTTCCCAGAGATAGGATCTTGCTCTGTTGCCCAGGCTAGAATGCAGTGGTGCAATCATAGCTGATTATAGCCTTGAACTCCTGAATTCAAGCGATCCTCCCAACTCAGCCTCTTGTGTAGCTAGGACAAAAGGGGTGTACCACTACATCTGGCTATTTTAAAAAAAAAAATTGTGTAGAGATAGGGTCTTGCTATGCTGTTCAGGTGATCTTGAACTCTTGTCCTCAAGCAATTCTTCTGCGGTGGCCTCTTGAAACACTGGGATTACAGGCATGAGCCACTGCACTAGCTCTTCTCTGATCTTAATAGAGTGGGTCTTTCTGATGTATTAGTGAGTCACCGGGATGTGAAAAAACAACAAGAACCCCCTCCTCCCCTACTCTTAGCCAAACTATTCCATTTGGACTTCTGTCCCTAAATCTGAGGCAGACTCACACAATGACTTTCCCACCCAAAGTCCTGTCATGAGACTGCCTTCACTAGATGCTCAGACAGTAAGGGAGGCTGCTTGTTAAAAATACAGCTCTGACTGGGTGTGGTAGCTCACGCCTGTAATACCAACACTTCGGGAGGCTGAGGCAGGAGGATTGCTTGAGCCCAGGAGATCAAGACCAGCCTGGGCAACATAGTGAGACACATCTCTACCAAAAAATAAAAGCAGACTCCTGGGAATTCTGCCCAAGATCTGCTTTTTAATCTGCTTCCTAGGTTTTATTACACCCCGTGAAGTTTGAGAATCTGGCATCAGGCACCCACAGTCTCACTCACACACCTACTCCACAAGCAGATGCACCCACAAACAACTCACTCACTGGCACATAAACATCCTGTTTGGTGATATAGTTCTTAAAAATCTACATTTATCATTTGGCACATGAAAAGTTCTAAATGTTGTTGTTATTCTTTAGCTTTTACAATCATTAGAAAAAAAGGTTTTTAATTTGTTTTTTCTTTTAGCCTTATGAGTCAGTTCAAGATTATGATTCCTGGAGTTACTTGCCCAAAAATACGAGGGTGACAGAACCAGAAGTAGAATTCAAGAATCTAGAAACCTTAGTAAGTTTCTTTCTTTCTTTTTTTTTTTTTTTAAGAGAGTTTCACTCTGCTGCCCAGGTCTGAGCCCAGTCGTGTGATCATAGTTCACTGCAGCCTCAGACTCCTGGGCTCAAGCGATCCTCCTGCCTCTGTTTCCCAAGTAGCTGGGGCTACAGCCATCATGCCTGGCTAATTTTTTTATTTTTGTGTAGGTATGGGATCTTGCTATGTTGCCCTGCTGGTCTTGAACTCCTGGCTTCAAGAAATCCTGCCTTGGCTTCCTAAAATGTTGAGATTACAGGCATAAACTCCCATGCCTGACTGCTAGTAAGTTTCTAACCTCCCTCCCAATAGAGATAGCTTTAGCTGTCTGAGCCCTGTGGGACTCATTCTGTCATCCGTTTGAGACCTGGTCTGTGTGACACATAATTGCTCAGGAGAACCTGCATGTGACATAACATCTCTGTAGACCCAAGCTGGGCTGTGCATTTAGCCTGTGTGGTGCTGCAAATGGTTCATACATTAGGTGACGTTTTTGTACTCTGTGCAGCTTTGGTACATGGCTTTGCCTACAGGTTCTGTGCCAGAACCCTGTGTTCTAATCCCTTAGACAGTATATGTACAAGGAGGGAATGAGGGGGAGTCACAGAAGCTAAGATCGCCTTCCCTCAGCATTTCTCAGCAGGGAACTCTTCCCATTACCCAGTCTTTACCAGGTAGAAGGGGCCAGACGCCTAACTGGTGCTGCTGATTGCCATTTTCCAGCAAGGTCTGACCATGAAAGTGAACCACATGGATGTCTTGAGAGCCGCCTATGTTCAGCAGGTGTAACCTCACCCACTCTTGCTCGTACATCCTCAGGCCCGGCAAGTTGTAAATCAACCCATTAATGGCTGAAAGGACAGAGAACCGCAGTCAATAAAAACCTGTATGTACCAAGAGGGCGGTTGGTTGGTAAGGAAATATGGGGCAACCCCCTCACTGCCCTTCTTCCTCATTACTGTGTACAAAAAGGGTCCTCCCACATGTCTTGACATCCGTGAGGCTAAACAGAGCCACCAGTCCTTGTCATGTCACTCATGCCAGTTTATAGCAGAAGGGTGGGGCACGCTCCCTCTCTAAGCAGTTTCTCCCTCTTTCCTCAAATTTTACACATCTCCTGCTCTGTGTTACCCATTTATTCTTCACATTAACATCTGAATTTTCCTTTGCTTCGAAAGGATAAAGACTAATATGAGCAGACAAAGCACAAGCCAGGGTTTAGAGAGTAAGAAGGAGATATGCAGAATGTAACTCTAAGGCCTGCTAAATTCAGAGATAGTTCTAGGCAAAATTAGGAAGTCTAGAAGTTTATCAAATCAGGATTTATCTCTGATGTGCCCACCAACCACAGTGAGGCATGTTTCTCTTCTCATTAGTGATAAAGCATAGTGCTCTTCTTTTAGTGATAAAGCTTAGTGCTACCAAGCATTTAATGGAACCAAAGTGAGGGGCATTCATTTTTCCTTCTTAAGTTAAAGGAACTTGCGGTGGAATTCCAGGAACCAGGAAATTTTTGGAGGGGGAAGAGTTGGGATCATTTGGGCACCCTTAAAACTATACTGGCTATAGGAACAACTATCTACATACCCATGATACCAGCTCTTACCCCTCATCTTGGTTCCTGTTTTTGTTGCCGATGTACAGGCCAAGCTCCTGAGTGGATTTCCGGTGGGCTTACTTTTCCCAGTATGACCACCCATGCTCTCATGCTGTTCTCCCATTACCTGACTGTCTAGCTTCCTATCTCATTTTGCTCCCAGATGCTTTGGATGTCACCTGGGAGCAGCTGAGAGCCAGAACTATTAGAACCATGCTTATTTTTGAAAAAGACACCTGGGTGGTCATTTTTTCTAGATAAACACTTGCATCTTTGATGATCAAGAGCTGTTCACTTTTAAAGCTGCAGAATGATGCTAATTCCTTTTCAATGTATGTTACCAGCTGAAACACACTGACTTTTTTGTTTGTCGGTTTGTTTTGTGGCAGTCTCTGTGCTACCTTTCAGACATTCTTTTCTCTCCTTCACCCACAGTGCCTCCTGCCAGGTGACATCAGCTCACTGAGACATTAAGGAACTGGTTTTAGTTGTAGCCCCTGGTTCCTCAGAAGCATCTCATGTCTAATCTTGTGAAGATCTAAGGGCAGGAATCACCGTGACCCAGTGCAATTTAATTCAGAGATTAGATCAAAGTCAGAGGAAACTACCATGAAACTCATGGGAGTTTTTTACTTCCGAGGATGTGAGACTCCAAGACTTTTTGACTTCTTCTCATAGTACCAGCTCTTCTTTTCATCAAAGATCATAAAAAGTAAGACAAATTCTCTCATGTCCACAGGCATGTTGCTCTCTCTATGAAGTGTTCCTTTTCGACAGATCATAAGGGGACCTATCAGGCCTGAGTGGATATCTTTTTCCTGGAAGACAGTAAGAGCAAATTGCATTTCTCCTCCCTTTCTCAGGATTTTCTTTGCTCTTCTGACAGTTGTTGGTCATATAGACATGGAAGATTTCTTACAGGCTCTGAATTTGAAGACTATAAATTAATAGCTTAATAAGCCTGGATATTTATCATCTAATTCTGTTGCATTCATATTCCCTTCCTATGGTTGATCCTTTATACCAGTAATGGTGATAATAATAATATTGATGAGTACTACTTATTGAGCATATACTATTATATTAAAGGCTTTGCCAATAGTATCTCATTTAATATTGACAACTATCCTATGTGGAAAATATAAATTCATACCCTGATCAAATATTTACCAAGTGCTTACTATATGCTATGTACTATTATCTCTTCCTCTTCTTTTTCTTCTTCTTTTTTTTGAGACAGGGTCTCTTTCTGTTGCCAAGACTGGAGTGCAGCGGCAAGATCATAGCTCACTGCAGCCTCAAAATCCTTGGCTCAAGCAATCCTCCTGCCTTAGCCTCCTAAGTAGCTGGGACTATAGGCATGTGCTACCACACCTGGCTAATTTTTTATTTTATTTATTTATTTATTTATTTTTGAGTTGGAGTCTCACTCTGTCGCCCAGACTGGAGTGCAGTGGCCACTCCTGGCCACCGCAGCCTCGACCTGCTGGGCTCCGGCGATCCTTCCACCTCAGCCTTCCATGTAGCTGGAACTACAGGCACGCGCTACAGCACCCAGCTAATTTTTTTATTTATTGTGGAGATGAGGTCTCACCAAGTTGCCCAGGCGGGTTCTCGAACCCTCAGGCTCAGGCAATCCACTCACCTCAGCCTCCCAAGGCGCAGGATTACGGGCTGAGTCACTGAGCCCGGCTATTTTCCTTTTTTATAGAAACAGAATCTTGCTATGTTGCCCATGCTGGTCTCAAATTCTTGACCTCAAGAGATCCTCATACCTCAGCCTCCCAAAGTGTTGGGATTATAGGAATGAGCCACTGCACCTGGCCGATTATCTCATTTTTAACTTTAGAAACCAAGGCTGAGAAAGGTCAAGTAATTTTTCTAACAGTAAGTGACAGTAAAATCTTCAATCTAAGACTGCTCTTTCCACTATGCCTTACATGAAGGTTTTAAAACTAGTGCATATTTACAGTATGCAGCATATTATATTGAAGTATATATACACTGTGGAATGAAAGATGGAGTCTTGACTGCAGTTCTTTCATTTGAAAGAGCAGAAGAAAGCTAATACTTATTCAAGAAAATTGCAGATAAGTGTCTTGCTCTGTATATGTTGGCACCCTCACTTGGGGCCAACCACTTAAGTAATCCTCCCTTCTTTCCACTGAATTAACGTTTCTCTCTGTCATCTGAAGAGCTGCATGGAGCATTCCTGGTTATGGTAACTGTAGACTATTGACCATACCCTTACACAATAGCAAGACAGACATTTCACAAGAAATAACCCCGAATTTTGGTGGACTCAGTTCATCAGGCCAGGAGAATAACACAGACTCGACGAAGGTACCTACCGGGTTCACTGCTGAGTAGTAGGCCCAGGCCCGACAGGCAGAGCCAGGGCTCTCTGGCCCTGATCGCTCGGTGGCGTGCCATACGTACGTATAACTGCTGTTTGGCTGAACAGCATTGTCTTCTTTAAACCACTCAGGAGAATCATCTTCATATGTCTTTCCCTCTGATGATTTTTCATAGGAAAGCCCATGGGGGTGAAGAGAATAAGGTCTGGATGCTAAGTTTTTAAAGTGAACCTAGGAAAAGGAATGATCCACAAAGGTACTTAAGTTTAGCAAACTCTAAACCACAATATGTTGGCATCGTAGGCCAAAATGGGTGGTTATGGAAGCAGAACTAAGGTGTACTGAATGCTTACAGTTGCAAAGTAACTTATGTATATTATTTCATTTCGTTTTCACAACCATCCTGTGAGATAGGGACCAAGTAGTTTACCCTAAAAGTACCAATATATGTTTGTTCTTAGGCTCAAGGCGAAAGTACTGACATTATCTACAAATGAAATGATAGTGATGGGTGCTGGAGATGTGAAGATGAAAGAGGCTTGGTCCTTGCCATAAGGAGCTCTCCAGTCACTGGTGAAGACATATACATGTGAAACCACACTACAGATCTGGAGGCAACAGTTATTGTATACCAGGTATGCCTGGGTTTAGATGAGAAGGTCCTGGAGGAACAATTTGGTTGAATGTTTAGGAGAGAGGGAAGAATTAGGGGAAGTTTCTCAGGGGAAATGGAACTGGCTCTTATAGGATGAACAGGAGCTCAGCAGAGGGAGAAAAAGGAGAAAGACATTGCAGGCTCCCAGAAAGGCAGAGACACGCCGGTGAGGAGCCGAGTGAAGGAAGGGTCTGGGGCACAGCAGAGGTTTGGGGGTGGCTGGGCTGTGGAAGGCACAGCGATGGCTGGAGCCTAGTGAGAAGTGAGATTGGAAGAGGACTAAGTTGGACCAGATGACAGAGGACCCCAGCACAGTCAGACCCGTGTCCTTCTCTTTTATGACTTTTAGTGAGAAAAGTCTCCTTAATCATATGAGAAAAGACTGTTGCCTCCCACATCTTCACAGAACACTTAGAACAATTAAGATTCTTATGTCCTTATATACCTTTCTGTATTTTTAAAAAAGAGCAAATGATCACTGAAAATTTGGCAAGTGCTTAAATAGGTAAAATAGATTATATTTTTGATAATTATAGTTTATTTTAGATTTTAGTTTATTTATTTATTTATTTTGTAAGTAAGAAGTTAGCAAATATGGGGGTAAAATAAACTTTGTTGTAAACATCAGTGATAGGCCTGGAACTGAACACAGGATTTGGAAAGAAACACCAGGACTGGAAAGATACTTAGGAAACTTGCTTACCTTTGGAGTGCATGGAGATACCTTACTTCCCTTACAAATTTCTTTAACTTCACTTTCTTTTCTTTTAAGAAGACATCAGGAAATTTGTCTTTTTTTTTAAATTTTATAAAAATGGAGTCTTGCTATGTTGCCCAGGCTGGTCTCAAACTCCTGGGCTCATGCAATTCTCCTGCCACAGTGTCCTGAGTAGCTGGGATTACAGGTATGTACCACTAGGTCCTGCAAATATTTCTAAAATACTATTATGCCGCCACTACTATAAAACCCAATTGAATTGTTCCTGAATATATTGATTTTCTGTGTTAACTTTAGATATGTTAGCTTTAGATAGAAATTATAGTGTGATTTTCCTCAGATCATATAGTTTTCAGCATTTTAAAAAAGGTATTTTCTTACCTTGAAGATTGTTGAATTGCTTGACAAGGAATCTTTGAAAATAAGTATAATTATTTGTTAATTCTGGAAAATGAATAAATCACCTATAGCTCTCTTACCACCTTCACCTTTATAACCTTCCAACTTGTGGAAATTCTCTGATGATCTTAGTGGTCCTCAAAAGGTGACTTACTTGGATAACATCATCCACTTCTGCTCTAATAATAGGTCCAAGAATGCCAAGATGCTCTTCATATTCCCCCTGAGGATCACGTTTGGTGAAAGTGCTGTCAAGGTACTTTCGAAAAACTACTTTCTTATATATGGTGTTTTTTGGAATATCATCAGTGTCTTCATTATCTATTTCACTGAAATGACAATAGTATTTGTTAAAAAGAAGAGATTAAAGACTGTTCAAAGCATTTAGAAAGTTGTCTTTGTTTCTAAATATAGTATCTAATGAATGAATATGTAAGTGAGCAAAAGCACAAACCAGTAAGTATCTTTCAACTCCCAGTTCAATTATAATTTTACAGACAAGTCTTCCTATGATCCTTTAGACCAGGTCAAGTCTCTCTGTATCATTATATTTCTATAGTATTATTATAGTGTATATAGCAAATTCCTGTAGTATTCCTATATTTCTATAGTATATATAGTAAATCACCTATAATTTATTTGTGAGATTATCTATTAATAGCTAACTCTGTCACTGGGGTATGAGTCCCATGAAGTCAGCAAATTAAGAGCCTAATTTGCTCTTAATACTTTCAACAGTGCTTAGCACATTATTTGGCACATAGTAGGCACTTATAAATTTTTTCAAATATATATGTAAATGAACAAATATTATCATATATTAGCACAGCAAATTTTAATATCAAAGGCAGACAAAGCCATGCAACAGAACAGTGCTAGAGCTTGAAACTCTAAGGGGACAATGGTCATATGAGTTAGAAGGTCACCTCTGTGAAGGTCGCCAGATGGATCAGAGCTTTGTACCCTGAAAGTAGCCATTCTCCTCACATTTGTTTTTGCCAATATACATTATTCCTAAGCTTTTTGACATTGGTCTGGGCAAAGATTTTGGAATATGACAAATGGGATTGCATCAACTAAAAAGTTTATGCAAAGCAAAGGAAACAATCAACAGAGAGAAGAGAAAACCTATGGAATAGAAGAAAATATTTGAAAACCCTAAGGAATTAACATTCAAAGTATAAGAAACTCAACTCAATAGCAAAAATAAATATAAACTGATTTTAAAACGAACAAAATGCTTGAATAGACATTTCTCAAAGAAAACATATAAATGGCCAACAGGTATATGAAAATAATGCTAGGCCGGGTGTGGTGGCTCAAGTCTGTAATCCCAGCACTTTGGGAGGCCGAGGTAAGAGGATTGCCTGAGCCCATGGGTTTGAGACCAGCCTGGGCAACTTAGCGAGACCTTATCTCTACAATAAATCAAAAAATTAGCCAGGCGTGATAGCACGTGCCTGTAATTCCGGCTACTTGGAAGACGGAAGCCGAAGGATCACCTGAACCCAGCAAGTTGATGCTGGGATGGCCGTGAGCATGCCACTGCACTCCAGCCTGGGCAACGGAGCGAGACACCAACTCACAAAAAAAAAAAAGAAAAGAATGCTAAAAGTTACTAATAATCAGAGAAATGCAAATTAAAATTACAATGAGAAATCACCTCACGCCTATTAGGATGGCTATGATAAAAAGACAAGAGATAAGTGCTGACAAGGATATGAAGAAAAAGGAGTCCTTGTACACACTGTTGGTGGGGATGAAAATTAGCACAGGCTGGGCATGGTGGCTAATCCAGCAATTTGGGAGGCCGAGGTAAGAGGATTGCCTGAGCCTAGGGGTTCAAAACCAGCCTGGGCAACTTGGTGAGACTTCATCTCTACAATAAATCAAGAAAAATTAGCCGGGCATGGTAGTGTGCACCTGTGCTTCTAGCTAAATGGAAGGCTGAGGCAGAAGGATCACTTGAGCCCAGCAGGTGGAGGCTGCAGTGGCCATGAGCATGCCACTGCACTCCAGCCTGGGTGACAGAGTGAGATTCTGACTCAAAAAAATTAAAAAAAAAAAAAAAGAAAAGAAAATTAGCACAGCCATTATGGAAAGCAGTACGGAGATTCCTTAAAAAATTAAAAATAGAACTGCCATATGATCCATCAATCCACTTTTAATTATATATACAAAGGAAATGAAGTATGTCAAAGAAATGTCTGCACCCCATGTTCACTGCAGCATTATTCACCTTGACCAAGATATGAAACCAGTCTAAGTGTCTGTCAACAAATGAGTGGAAAAATAAAATGTGGAATATATAAACAATAAAATACTATTCAGCCTTAAGAAAGAAGAAAGAGAAGAAATGTCACTTGCAACCACAAGGCTGAACCTGGAAGATGTTACATTAAATGAAATAAGCCATGCACAGAAAGACAAGTACTGAATTATTTAACATGTGGAGTCTCAAAACACTGAACTCACAGAAGCAGAAAGAACAGTGGTTAGCAGGGGCTGTGGGGGAGGGGGATTAAGAAAGCCAAAAGATACAAAATTTCAGTTAGAAGAAATAAAATCAGGAAGTCTAGTGCATCATTTGACTATAGTTAATAACGATGCATTGTATTCTTGAAAATTGCTGAGAGTCGATTTTAAGTGTTCTCACCATGAAAAATAAGTATGTGAAGTAATGCATATGTTAATTAGCTTGATCTAGCCAGTTCACAATTTATAAATATGTTAAAATAAAATGTGCACCATAAATATGTAAACAACAACAAAAACCATAAGTACTTGTAGTAGCCTGGCTGACTCTCCAGAGGATTATACTGAGTGGAAAAAAAATGCCAATCCTCAAAGGTTACATGTTGCATGATTCCATTTATATAATATTCTTAAAATGACAAAATTATAGAAATGGAGATCAGACTAGTAACTGCGAAGGGAGATAACAAAGGTGTATGGTGGAAGGAAGGAAGAGCAACAAGAGGAATTTTGTGGTGATGGAAGTGTTCTGTATCCTAACAGAACTAACATCAATGGGCTAGTGGTGATATAGTACTACCGATTTGCAAGATGTAACTCCTGGGGGAAACAGGGTAAAAGATACAAAGACTCTCTCTGTGTTATTTCTCTTAACTGTATGTGAATCTTAATTACCTTCAAATAGAAACCTTAATTAAAATATAAATAAATAAAGCACATAATTCCCACTGTAGCTCATCAGCTTAGTCTGGGGCCAAAGCATGCCAGATTCTCCCACTGGCTCTCCAATTTCCCAAGCCCAACACTTACCCAGAATATTTACTATATTCCATGAGCCATCAAAAGAGAACTTCATTTTGCTTTTAGTCCAGTCTTTCTCCCCTAAGAATCTCATCTTTGCAGACTCTGAGTCTAGCATACAATCTCACAAACACATAGGGATGGGCAAAGCAAATTTGATTGCCAGAAAAGGGAGTTGTAGGCCTGGAATGGGATACAAGATTTTGAAGGAACTGGTTCTATCCCTTTCCACACCGGACAGGCCCTAGATCCTATCCCCTTGGGGCTTTGCTTTGAAATTATCCAATAACTGGGTACGTATTCTCATATAGTATTGGGTGCCACATTTAAATAGGAAGTCATAGGAGAAGGTGCTTGAAGCAGAGTTATGATGTGTAAATGTCTAGCATCAGATTGATGAACTGATTTGCATGTCACACCACACATTATGTTTGTCTACTCTATTTACACTTTGTTTTTTAATTGATTAGTGTGAAGTTTGCTTTTGTAAAAACTGTGGGCTGCGTTGAGACAGTGTATGCACAGTCAACATGTACCACCCTGAGAATCTGTAGTTGACTAAGACTTACTCCTTTCTTCCTCTCTCTTCTCTCTTTATAGGTTCATTCCAAAATAAAGAGCCCAGCCCAAGATGACTTTCTACCCCCTAAGCAAAACTGAATTGCTTATGATCTTAAAAAAAAAAGTATACAGATTCCTTAGAAACTCTGATGTAAACAAGTAAGTGCAGAAGGAGATTTCAACATCACATTGGATTTGAAGCCAACTTCAATTAAATCCTACTGATTAGTATATAGCTATGGATAGAGTGGGCTCTGCATTAGAGCAAGAAGTGGGGGTAGGAACATGTATAGTAAGAGAAGAAGATATAGGGGGAGACTTATTTAACTACAGAATATTATAGACTTCCTACAGTGATTGTTGTTATATTGTCCAGGTTCTTGTAAAGTACAGAGGCTAATCTTGGAAATGTCAAAGGAAATAGTTTAAGACAAGTTGCAACAGGGGAACCAAACTATACATAGCACAATTTGCCCAGAATTATCTCCCTGGATTGTTGTAGCTACTTTTTTTTTTTAACTTTAGTAGAAAAATTAGAATATAAAAGGAGAAAACTGGCCAAACCGTTGTACAAATTTTGAGTAATCCCAGGATATTTCTTCAGCAGCAATGTAATACTTTTTTCTGTTTCCATTGTTGCTGCGGAGGTACCATGCTGCAATGTTGTCAGGATTTCTGGAGGAGTTGGTGTCTGTCCTAGTATCAGTTTTGTAGGGGTCATCATAGGACACATAATCAGTTTTAACATCGTCTTCTTCACTGCTGTGGGCATCTGGCCTTGGAATAAACTCAATGTAATCTTCACCATCTTTACTGAGGCCTACTATCACCACTGGCTTAAACTCCTCTGATAAAAAAGTATCATTAGGTGTAGGAGATGATGGTGGAGATGGCATCTGATAAAGGTCTGGATAAGGAACAGTCTCACTAGATTCTGGAAGAGGCAATGACTGCCTAGACTCAAAAGGGTAGGATGTCTGATCAAGGTCAGGCGGAGGCGATGTCTGCTTGAGATCGGGATGAAGTGTCACCTGACTGATGTCTGGAGAGAGAGTCACTTGGCTGAGGTCTGGGGAAAGGGGTATCTGACTAAAGTCTGGGGAAAGGTTTGCCTCACCAAGGTCTGGAGAAAGGGTCATCTGGTTGAGGTCTGGGGAAAAGGGTATTTGACCTAGGTCTGGGGAAGGGGGTTGTCTCACTGAGTTCTGGAAAGAGGGGCATCTGACCAAGGTCTGAAAAGGGCGTCATCTGGTGGAGATCTGGGGAAAGGGGAATCTGACTAAAGTCTGGGGAAAGGTTTTCCTGACTGAGGTCTGGAGAAAGGCTCATGTGGCTGAGGTCTGGAGAGAGGGGCATCTGACTGAGGTCTGGGGAAAGGGTTGTCTGACTGAGTTCTGGAGAGAGGGTTGTCTGTCTGAGATCTGGAAAGACAGTTGCCTGCCACACTTTATGTTCTGAAGAAGGGGACATTTGACCAATGTCAACAGAGAAGGGCTTGAGACTTAGGTCATACGTGAGCATCTGGTCAAGCTCTGGAGGAGAGGACCTGGGCCTGGGGTCTATAGTAGAAAGCATTTGATCAGGGTCTTGAATGGGGAATGTTTGATAGTGTTCCTTTGGGGACACCGTCTGATAAAATCCAGGAGAGGAGTTTGTCTGACCAGTATTCTTTGGGAGGTCCTGATTATGGTCAGGAAGTGAGGCTATCAGGCCAAGGCTTATTGTGGGCAGTGTCTGATTGAGGTCTATGGAAAGAGATGTTTCATTGGACTTATGGAATAACAATGAATGACCCAGTCTTCTGTCTGAAAACGTGGCAGAGGCCTCACTTCTTAGCAGGTTAAAGCTCCTTGGAGATAAAGGAACAGACGTCTTTTCCTTTTTCTTTTTTCGTGTCCTAATGAAAAAAGGGCTTTTCTTCAATCCACGATTTCCTCCATTCTGTGTTACTTGTAGAGATGTATGCCTAACTCTAGAAAGCTCTGGGCGACCACTTTGCTCTCCAGGTTTATTTGTAAGAGGAGTGCTTTCCCCCCAAGAACTTGAGGCATTCTGGGGGTTGGTCAGCAGCTTATTAAAAGCCTTGTCTTTATCAGTATCTTGTATTATTTCATAGCTACCTTTCTCAGAAACCAAATGCCATTTATCATTCAAAATCTTAGATGGATTCTTTTGTTTTAAAAGTAACAGATCACCAGAAAGGTCCTCCCAGAGCTGCATTCTGGGAGGATAATTACTGTTTTGGCTTAAATGGCTCCCAATTTCATGTGCTGGTGATTCCATCCAGGAGAACCTGTGCTTTTCTGCCTGGTCTTTTTCCTTCCTGGGTCCCTTATGTTTTGCTTGTTCTTGCCTTGTGAATCTTCCTAGAGCAAGTGGAAGTAGGCTTATCCCCATGACATCTGACTGTAGAGGATCATCTACAGGGTCTTCAGAATAAGGGTTGAAATGCTCTGCTGTGGAAGAGTTAAGCACTGAATTGTTGTCTAAGTCAACGAGGTGTCCCCATTGGGGGCCAGCTGCAGTGGTTCCTGAGTAATGAAGGGTTTTCTGAGGTTCAGTGGAGTTGCTAATAATGAGCCTGCTAATATTACTTGGGGAAGAAGAATTTGAACCGTCAGCTGTATCTGTACTTGGGGAAACGAATTCAGAGCTGTTCTCTAGAGCTAGGGCAGTAAGATTGAACTCATCTTCCTCCCAATTCGATGATGAGTTTCTGAATGACCTAATTCCTAATACTGAAGCCAGTAAGTCCTGGTAATCATATTCACTATTATCCTTTGTATCTTCATTTTCTGAAGAATCATGCATTTTCCGTGTAGCCATGCCTGAAAATGCTGAAGGTGCATACATCTCATATGAGTCGTCACCCTCATTGCGGATACATTTAACATCTCTGAATCTCAGCCTTAGATTTTTGCTTCTTGGATTAGAATTCATGGTGGTTAATATCCAAGTTCCTACAGAAGAGCGAGAGAAGAGAGAGATGAAAATCTGGGAGAAGATATAAAAACAATCTGTTGTAGCAAGTGGTTTCTAATAAACTTTAGTCAGAGATGCTCAAGTATGGTCTGTGGACCGCTGCTAGACTGTGAACTTTTTTTCTTTTGGAGTCGTGATCTCACTCTGTCACCCAGGCTGGAGTATAGTGGCAGAACCATAGCTCACTCACAACCTTGGCCTCCTGGGCTCAGCAATCTTCCCACCTCAGCCTTCTGAGTAGCTGGGACTACACCATGCCTGGCTAATTTTTATTTATTTATTTATTTACTTATTTATTTATTTATAGAGATGAGATCTTGCTATTTTTCCCAGGCTTGTCAAACTCCTGGGTTCAAGCAATCCTCCCACCTGCACCTTCCAAAGTGCTGGGATTGCAGGTGTAAGCCACCATGCCTGGGCTTAGACTGTAAACTATTGATTACTGATCCACAATGACATGAGGAGAGAAACTGAGAATAAAATATTTAGGAAACTTCTTTAAAAAACAATTTGACATTGGTGTGACATCCAAACACATGATCAGTGTGTATATTTTGTTGAAGAGAATATAGACAAAAAGTATTAGTCAGTGGAGATAAGGGAGAAAAAGGTCTTTTAGCACAGTTAGTGTGAGA
Source organism: Cephalopachus bancanus (assembly GCA_027257055.1). Taxonomy (NCBI): domain Eukaryota; kingdom Metazoa; phylum Chordata; class Mammalia; order Primates; family Tarsiidae; genus Cephalopachus; species Cephalopachus bancanus. The sequence continues at coordinate 8,246,200 of JAPVLO010000060.1, forward strand.
GTCACTATTTTAGAATATTTTAAGAAAAGGATTAATCAAGAATAAAATGGACTTTGAATATCCTAAACATCTTGCTAACTGCACATCTTGTTTGAGAATTGGAGTTAGGGGGATGATGATGAGGTCTAGCCTACAAATAAGAGACATTTTGATATTTCTAAGTAATAATAATTCAGGTGGGCCCAGAGCCATTTTGAATCTTTCTTTTTTTGAGTTGGAGTCTCACTCTGTCACCCAGACTGGAGTGCAGCAGCTGCTCCCGGCCACCACAGCCTCGACCTACTGGGCTCTGGCGATCCTTCTGCCTCAGCCATTCAAGTAGTTGGAACTACAGGCATGCGCTACCACGCCTGGCTAATTTTTGACTTATTGTAGAGATAAGGTCTTGCCAAGTTGTCCAGGCAGGTCTTGAACCCACGAGCTCGGGTAATTCACTCACCTCAGCCTCCCAAGGCGTGGGATTTTGAATCTTTTTTGAAGTGGTATAAATTTCCAGCACACTAAAGATTTCTTGGATGTCTCCAATAGTTACTACTGTTGGGTGTCTACTGAGTGCTAGGCACTTGGCACATATTACAATTTTAATAGTCAAAACAACTCTGTAGGGTATTATTATACTATTTTTCAGATGAATAGTTTGAGGCTCGGTGAAACCAAGTAAATTGTGCAAAGTTATACAGCAACTGAGTGGCAGAACAGGTTGTGAACTCAAGTCTGACCAACTCCAAAGCTGTCTCCGAGGCAGCCTCTAAGACATGGTATCTGATGACTGCATCCCATGTTGGGATGGCTGTCTTAAAACACTGACAAGAGCATTTTGGTAAAATAAATGCTCTTTTGTGACTGAAATACTTATGTTTCTTCCTCAGAGTTATGCCTTCTCTTTTTGCTGTTTTTTTGTCTTTACTTCCTACTTTGTCCATAAAAAAGAAATGGAACCCACATTAAAGGTCTGGATTCATCTGAGTCACTAATTTCCTAAATAGAAATCATAAGAGACAGTGAAAGGAAAGCCTGCAGTGATCAGGGACATAAATTTGGGAGCAGTAGTAGTCTGGGAGTTGCAGCAGACCTTTTCAAACCAGAGTTTCAAAGCCAGCCAACTTCCTCTCTAAGAGTTCAGACTCTCACTCACCAACGTTATCCATTGTGACAGTCACAGATTCTCCACGCATGGGGAAGAGGGTCAAGGTGTCCTCATGTCTCTTTCCGTAGATGAATGAGTGCCCAGTGAAGTGAATGGTCAAAATGTCATCCTGAGTCCCCACACTGCAGAAGTGCCACTGAACCGTGTCATCAAAGCAGAACCCTAGAGTGTGTATGCTGTCAGGCACATAGCCATTGATAGCTGAAAGAGTAAAACCCATTAAAATGCCAGGCCTATGCCAACCAAAGGACATGTGTCTAATTAGACCTAAGATAAATGTCCCAGTGTTAATTTGGTTGTGTCAAAGCAATGAAGATCCAAGACAAGTTTTACCAAGTCTGACATGTGACTAGAAGGTCAGATTCAGAATTCCCCAATGAGTGTATTCTCCTGTTAGCCAGAGAGAAATACCAGAAAAAAGACAAAGCTTCCCTTTACTTTGATTTTTTCTTCAAATGTATATTAAATATTTTGTGTTCTAAGCTCTGCACTTAAAGATATTCTAATAGTTCCACTTGGAGGAAAAGAATAATATAAGAAATTTATTTTCTTGATATACTAGTCATTAGGTAAGAACAAAAAAGCTGGTTAGCATAGTATATTTTGTACTTTTTATTGCCTCCTCTTATCATCTATATAATCTATAGTATTCATTCAAGTATCCAGTTCATATACTTTCATTATCATTAAAAGGGACACTACTTGAGGCAATATTTTTATTTACTTATGTACTAAGCATATTAATAAAATTAAAGGTATGATTTCCATGAGACTAGGGCTCATGTCTTCCTGGGTTACCACTATAGTCCTAGCACTAATACAATGCCTGGCACTTAACAAATATTTAAGTGGGTACTTAATCACTTAAATAATGGGTTATTAGCTTGTACCTCATTCTAGGTGTTTTTCTAAATGGCCTACAGCTACATTGTCTTATATGGTGGCCAGTGGCTACAAGTGACTATTGAGCATTTGAAATGTGTGCCGACTGGATTGAGATATGTTATAAGTATAAAATACACATTGGATTTCAAAGACTTAGTATTAAATAAAGTAAATCTCATTAACTTTTTATAACAGTTACAAATTGAGATAATGTTTAGGATATATTGAGTTACAGAAAACACATTATTAAAATTAATTTCACCTATTTCTCTTTCATTTTTAATGTGGGTAGCAGAACATTTTAAATTACATATGTAGTTCATATGTAATTTCTACTGGACAGCACTGATCTAGTATTATGATGGATTCACTGCCACGATGAAATGCCGCAACGAAAGCTGAGAATCACTTTCTGTTTAGAATTATCTGAAGCCAAATGAACAGATCATGGAGAAATCATCCTCATGTGTGTGATTACCTATCAAAGAAGGTGACCAAGGGGCTCTCAGCTCCGAGCAATGGTTGAAGGGACCCTGGCTGTGGTGGAACCCTGGCATTTGCTTCCAGTTGGCTCAGGGAAACTTCTCAGACTGCCATGGCAGCAGTTTGGGGCATTGACCTTTAGTACTGCAGCAAATGCCTGAACCCTGGCTCAGACAGTTCATTCTGTTCTGAATTTCTTCCTGATCACTTCAGACTTCGTCATGCATTGCCTTTCCAAGACACTTGGCCCCCATGTTAATTTTTGCTCTACTTTACATGGAAAATTCATTTTGGATTACTTATTTTGTTTCTGTAGAGTATTCACCCTGTTTCCAGTTGAAAATCCCCAGATACTATTGATAAAGCCTATGGAGCCTTCCCTTGCTCCTATCCCCCTCACCCTCTTCCTCATTGCCCAGAGTTATGTGCGTTCACACACACACACACACACACACACACACACACACACACACACACACACACACACACACGGAGCAGGAGACCAGGTGCACATCTAAGGATAACAAGCCTTTAGCCTCTTGCTCAAAAAGGCTGCTATGATGTTGCCCACAAATTTCATCACCATGTCCGTGGACTGAAAGTGAGGATAAGAGGTACTCTTCAGTGAGTGGATCCTAATCCATGTCTCTGCTTCTAGGCACAGTCATACTTCAACCACGGTAGTGAAAAACTGATGGGCAGAAAGAGTGTTCTCACTTACTGCTCATGATATTTGATTCATAAAACTTGGGGTCGTCACGTTTCACCTCATCAGGATTCTCACAAAACTTGTTGATGTTGTCCTCAATGTACCAGCTCTTGTTCTCATCAAACACAGCAAACACAGCCTGCTGTTCAATGTCTGCTGCCCTCTGGAGGATGAAAGTGCTGTGTTCAGTCATTAATGTCCTAGCAGATTACCTACAACACTGAGTTCTCAGAAACCAAAGGGTCACAGCCCTTGGGGCCACTGAAGTCACACAACTCAGGCATCTATGAAAGCCGATTATGTATGAAGTACTTGTTAGAGCTAAAGGTAATAGCAAAAACAAATGGCAGATCAGAAATCTCAGAATAAAATAGTCCAACAGAAAAATCTCTTTTCACCAAGGCAACTGTTTATCTCTGCAAATGTAAGCTTTTCAACATGAATGACTGGCTGAATGTGCTCCAATAGTTGCACAGGATAAAACAGACGGTTGCAACAGAAAAGTCTTATGCCTCTTCTACCTGTTTCCTTTTCTAGCTCAATAAATCAGGATCAAATATCCATCTCTGATGTTTCTAGGCATATATTTATTTTGCATGTCTTAGATGAACTCTTTGATAATAGCTTAGCATAACCATGAATATTAGGTTAATAATATGATACTATGATTCTTCAATGAAGATAAACTCAGAAGATTGATATATTTGTTCACATCCTTCTCTGTAATTTAATCTCACCAGAGATGGACCATTCTCTGGTTCAACTTCTCTAGGAACTATGACTCTAAATGTATTGCTTTCAGAGAATCTCTCTTATCTCTCTCTCTCTCTTGCAGGTCTCAAAAAGTAACAAAGACTGATAAAGAGCTTTACAGATAAAAACAACCCGGTGAATTTTTTTAGAAGGGTTATTTCCCACTTGATAAAAGGAAGAAATTAAGAGTGGCTAAGTGACTTGTCTATCACAGCCAGTACTAACAGTCATGGAATTTGAAACTAAAACCACATGATTATCACTGTAGACTTTCCTTCTGCAGCGAAGGTTTAGTACAAACAGACAAGACAAAAAGTCAAAAGAATGAATGTTATCACACTCATGTTAAAGAGGACTACTTAATATTTACTATTTTCTTTAAAAAAAAAAAGCCTCACTGTTTAGCAAAGTGGCCTAATATAGTCTAGCCAGAGGAAATTCCCAAAATTTCTGAAAAGCTACTTCAAGGGCAAAATACCTGTATGCCTCGCATATCCAGGGATCTGCTCTTACAAATCAAAAGTAGTCCGATTAGACCAGAGGCAATGTCTCTCATCATGTCAACATCACTGTAGTATGGTCTTGTTAAGCACTGGGCATCGTTTTCTGTGGGTTCATCAAACTCTAGGATGTTCCATTTATAAGTGTAGGTTTCTTCTGGCTGAACTGCTCTGATCATGGTGTTACTTCCTGGGAAAAATATATTAAAAATTTTTTTCATTTGTAAAATTATTTCCTGAAAATAAATAAGTAATTGAATTCTCATCAGAACCAATTAATATCACAAAAGGAATATTATTTTCTATTAAACTCTATTTAGAGCCTAAATAACAGGTGGCCAGTAGATATCACTTCACTAGAGGCTGCAATGAAACTAACAAAAGACACCATATTTCACAACCACTAACAGACAAAATCCCTGAAGTGAGAAGAGCTTATCATCTATACTACCTTACTGTGCTAGATATACCACTGGGCAAGGAAGATGATAGAAAAATATGGCAACCTCACAGAAATCACTAGTTTGACTCAGTAGAAGTGAAAAATTCAAACCTGAAATGGAGGAAGAGTTGACTTCATCTTCATAAGGAGAGAAGGTCACTCCGTGAGGGTAAATGCTATAGGGGCGGCTGGCCGAATTTTTGAACACGATCTACAAAGTTAAGCCAAATTTATTATTCTAGGATTTAAGGTTGATCATGGGAATTAATATAGGATGCTTGCTTTATATATTCACTTTGGATGGAGTGTGTGTGTATGTGTGTGTGTGTGTGTGTGTGTGTGTATACACACAGGAAAATTAGCTATGCTTATCTGAGCAGCAACCACTCCCATCACCTGGCAGGGACATTTGAGAGAGAGTTTCACTCACATATTAAAATGGACAGAGAAGTCTGACTTTAGAGAACAGGTTAGAAGTGACGTTTTCCTCACAATGTCACCCTCTCCAAGCTGGTTCCCATGTCCCTCCTGTTCTCCTTTCAGTTTGGATCACATTTCCCTTTGAATCTGCTTCTTCTCATCTTTAGACCATGATCACCTTCTCCTAGGATGCTCCTAGAACTCCTAGGATCCTCCCCTAGGACACTGCCTTTGAAGCCATCTTCTTGAGGGGCGCAGACAAATAACCAGATCCTGAATTCCCAACAAGGTACATTTACACTCGCTAAGAGCACCTAAAAGGGACCAGAAATGAGTGAAGGGAAAAAGGCATAAAGAAGGACTGCTTTTGTCCTTTTGTTATTTGTATTAATTTTTACTTTATTATTATGATTATTTTCCTTAGGCGGTCTCAAATTGAAAACTTGAGATCATGCGCCATCACACCCATGAGTGCCACTCATCAGTCTCCTGAGCAACTGCTTCTATTGGATATACTTTATTTTATTATAAAGATGTGAGGTACAAGTAAGGATTAGGTACAAAAGTAATATATGTGCAGGTGGTCCAATTGGTCCTCACTTCCCCAGGTTTAGGATCAGGTATCCTTTGTGTTGCTATGTGCCCCTCCCCTTCATCACTCCCTTGCCAGTATCCTGTGACTAACAGAACAGGCTTTGTCAGGGTCATTTCTCACACAGGAGTCCTAGTTAGACTTTTAATCTTCAGAAGAGAACCTTAATCTTCCTTCTGTTGGTTGATCGTCAGAGCATTTGGATCATCCTTAATCTGTACATTATCTGCATTCTAGGATTTGGCCAAAGATTGCAACCTTCAATTCTCTGCTTCCTTTCAACTCTCTTATCTGTCCTAGTGATGTGCCATGCTCTTTAAGGAGAACTGTATGAGGAAAACTGCATGTTCTTGACACATGGAGTTTACCTTCATTGAGACCAGTTATTAGACAGCTGCCTACCTAGACCAAATTAAATAGTTGTTTTTACGCACTTGTGTTTACTGTATGTTCTCAGCTGCAATGAGAAACAGTATTTTTAAAAACGATGCAATTTTAAAAAATCTATTATGCCAGTTATAGGACTTGTATCAAGGATGCTTTCCATTGCTTCAAGCAGTACCCTCTTTTGAAGGATCTTTGGAAGAAATTCCTCTTAAGTCTTAAGTCTCAGTATCAGGGAAAACGTGCCTTTTTTATGAATGTTGTAAATTTTGCCCTGACATATTTCCTTTTTTTACTCTGGCTAATCTAAACCTTCAAATAAAATTTGCAGATAGCCTTATAGGATTCTATGGCATGTATTTCATAATACTTACCAGTGGCTTTATTTTCTTTGTTCCCATATTATCCTTTACCCTAATTATATTGACTCTTTGTCTCATTCCTTTAGGATTTGATAAAATGTCCCAGATCCCTTGTATTATTGAGTAGACAATAAACAAATGCCAATACTAAATAAAAACTAAAAGATGCATTTGAATTTAAGATTATATGAACATCTTTTTCTTTTAAAATAAACAAATAACCAGGTACTCTAATATATTTTCTTATTTAATTTCTTTTTCCTTCATGGTTTTGTATTTTTGTTACTTACTTTGAGAGTGTCTCTGACCTGGGCTCTGATAACAGGACCCAAAATCCCATCTTCTTTGATATTGGGTCTGTCTATACGTTTGGTGAAGGACTCATCTTCATATTGTCTGTAAATAACTTTCTTATATTGTTTTCCAATTTGGTTTGAGAAATTATCCAAGTGCAGAGACCTGTATTTTCTTAAAGTGAAATGAAATTTAAAAAATTAAACCACTTTCTTAAATACGGACCCTAACAGGATAGGGGAAGCCCTTGTGCTTAGAAGTTCTCTTCTTAGATTAAAGTGCAAGTCTCTAAAAACTTCTTAATGTAATTTTCAAAGTTCTGATGTCTTCTTTCCAATTTTCCAAACTGGAAACCTCTGGATTGTCTCCCGCACTACTGATAGTCATAGGAAACTGGTAAGAAGCAACTACTTATATCTTTCTGTTACTTTGTGACAGCAGACACCAGATATATCTTGGGAAAGGTATATACTTTCCCAAGTGAAAGCATAGGATACACTAGGAATTTTTCTTATATCTTTCTTATCACTTAGTCTGTGAAATCCTTATTGGCTTCCCAGGTATTTCTCAATCTCCAAAACTATTTTCCCACCACAGGAAGCTTTTACTATCATTATTAGTCACAGTTCTGTGTTGTTGGGCTATCCCTTCTACCATCTTCCCAAACCTTGGTGCCAACTAAAAGAAGCTTCTTCACCCATCTTCTGTAGCTACTAGGATAAAGACTTTGGGAGAAGCGACATGAACCACTTTCCCCCTGCCTCTTAATTGCCTTGGTTTACAAAAGCAGAAGCTTCATGATCGAGTATCTATTTTATGCATGTATTTTGCATAGTGGAAGACACTGCTGCCAAAAAGTCCTAGACTGAGCCGGGCTTGGTGACTCAGCCAGTAATCCCACACCTTGGGAGGCTGAGGTGAGTGGATTGCCTGAGCCTGTGGGTTCGAGACCTGCTTGGGCAACTTGGCAAGACCTCATCTCTACAATAAGTCAAAAATTAGCCGGGCGTGGTAGCGCGCCTGTAGTTCCAGCTACTTGGAAGGCTGAGGCGGAAGGATCGCCGGAGCCCAGCAGGTCGAAGTTGCGGTGGCCAGGAGCAGCCACTGCACTCCAGTCTGGGCGACAGAGTGAGACTCCAACTCAAAAAAAAAAAAAAAAAAAAGTCCTAGATTGCTAGCTCAGCTTTGTCACTAATCTCAGAATCTTGACCAAGTTTCTTCATTTGCCCTTTTTGTTAGTTTAATTTTTTTAATAGAAAATACATTCTTATTACTTTTATTACAGTGAAAATTATTACACCCAATAGTCCCTCAACTTGATCTCCCTAACCCTCCCTAGATTTTCTAGGTAGCCACTTATATTAATTCTATGTGTATAATTCCAGAATATCTTTATGCAAATATATGCAAATATGTCTTACAAATATAAATATTCTTATCCCCCCACTCCTTCAACAAAAGGCAGCTCTTTATACACTCTATACTACATCTTAACTTTTAACAAATTATTAAAGTGAATTTATTTTTTGATTTTTTAATTTCAGATTCAAGGGGTATAAGTGCATGTTTATTACATGGTATATTGCGTACTGATGGGGATTGGGCTTCTAGTGTACTCATTACCTAAATGGTGAACAATGTACCCAACAGGCAACTTTCAACCTCTGTCCCCCCATCCTCCCCACTTTTGGAGTCCCCAGTGTCTATTATTTCCATCTTTATGTCCATGTGTACCCATTGTTTAGCTACCACTTATAAGTAAGAACATATAGTATTTGTTTTTCTGTTTCTGAGTTAGTTTATTTAGGATAATGGCATTCAACTCCATCCACATTGCTACAGACCTCTTGACTTTTTAATTTAATAATGCATCTTGGAGAATTTTTATATTAGTACACAGAGAGTGTTTGTGTCTTTTTTTGCAGATGCATGGTATTCCATTGTATGAATAAGTCATCATCTATTAAACTAGTTTCCTATTGATGGTCATTTGACTTGTTTCCAATCTTTTGCATTCACTCCATGAAGTGCAATTTGCATTTCTTATCTGAGTGAACTTAGGTAACTTCAAGTGTTTAAGAGCTATTTGAAGCCGGGCTCGGTGGCTCAGTCTGTAATCCCACGCCTTTGGGAGGCTGAGGTGAGTGGATTGCCTGAGCCCGCGGGTTCGAGACCCGCCTGGGCAGCGAGACCTCATCTCTACAATAAAATAAAAAAATCAGCCAGGCGTAGTAGCGCATGCCTGTAATTCCGGCTACTTGGAAGGCTGAGGTGGAAGGATTGCCGGAGCCCAGCAGGTCGAGGCTGCGGTGGCCGGAAGCGGCCACTGCACTCTAGTCTGGGCGACAGAGTGAGACTCCAACTCAAAAAAAAAAAAAAAAAGAGCTATTTGAATCTCCAGATTTCTTAATCTCTCTGAGCTATTTCCTCATCTATAAAAAGTAAGAGCTGCATCGAATTTGTAGAGTTGAAGTGAAGCTCTTAGAAAGGGTTGAATACAATACTTGGCAATAGTAAGCATTCTACAAATGTTAGCTACTGTTATTATTATTATTAGGCTGAATTGCCTTGGTGAGAGTGGGGTAATTCAAAATTAATTTGGACAAGAAGACCTGAATAGAAGCCAAGACATGTGTCCCCTTGAGAGCTGTCTACTCATGACATTCACCCTCACATATCTAGGGTCCCATGCAATGTGTCTTGAACCTTTGCACGATGGCATGAACCTCAACAACTCACTTGTCCATATTTGCTGGTATTGTAGGCGCGTAGTCCCAGATGACTTCCTCTGCAGCAATGAAGTATTCCCATCTTTTCATGTGCCGCCTCTGCTCACGAGTTATTTTCTTAGGATTCCTGGTTTTCTTTGGGCAGTTTTTAATGTCAATGTAAGCCTGCATCCCAGCTGAGTCAGGACAGAAAGACAGTGAAAGAATTCGAGAGAAGAAACCACAGTTGATCAAAATGCATCATTGAAACCAATTTGTGGAAGGTCTAAATAATAACAGTGACAGTCACACCCAGGGCATTTCTGAACATTTTGGATTGAAACTCTTTCAGTGGTGTACAGAATGCGGAAAGAATGAAAAGCAGGAGAAACGGGAGGGCTAGAGAAAAAACTTGGAAAGATTCCCTTTGTTTCTCCTTGAGCAGGGATATTTCTCATAACTTCCAGCCCCTTAGGAACCTATGACTTTAGTTTTATTGAATTCTAATTTTTTCTGTCATCTGTCCCTTAATCTGTAAAATGAAGAGAACACTAGCATTTAATAAAATTGTTGTTAAAACTTAGCCATATGTAGAGTACTTATCCTCAATAAATCTTATTTTCACTGTTGTATTATTTTTAGGAACTCTATCTTCCAGGGATATCGTGGCAATTTTATTACTTCAAATATAATTTTGACTGTTCCGCGTGGAAAGAAAATGATCTCAGGAAGTACCTCTTCGTCATGTGTGTTACTTATACATTATTTTGGTAACAAAATGATTTCCTATAGTAATATTATTTACTTAGATTTTAGTCTCTGTTTACACGAACACTGCCTTCAACAGTTTTAAAGCAAAAAATGTATAGTAGAACAATTAGTTATTTTGTTGACATGATACCATCTAACAACCTGGGCTGATTTATTTTCCCACCTGACTCACTGATGTTCTGTCAAGCCACCTGTCAGCTGTGTAGATATCATGTAAGATCCATTCAACATACATTCATTGAGTTCTTCTCTGTGTAGGGCTTTATGCTCATCTAATCTTTCCATGCTAAAAACTTTTGTACTTTCTGTAACTTGGTACATCTGTAAATCTACAGATGTTTATCTTGCGTTAGCACCTAGATATGAAATATCCCTAAGAAAGAATAGCTCTATGTATATATGTTTCCTTCCTTTTTTCTCCTTTCGAGAAAGTAGAGACCTTCAGCTTTTGCTTCATTTAAAAACATCTTTGTCAATTCCTTCAATTCCTCCATCCCTAAACAATAGTTTATAAGTCTAAGGGCACCTAAATTTTAGGAACCAAGGCATGTATATCTGGGGTTCAGGCAGCTTGAGAGTGCAAAGGAGAAGGAGGAGTTAGTGTCTGGGAAGAAAGGATCCTGCATTCAGAAGCAATACTCTCAGCAGAGTTTCTTGCCTTGCAAGTGTTTTGGCGTGAGAGAAGATACGATCCACTTTCCCTCTGGGCTCATAGTCATGTTTGCGGTAGTGGATGTAGCACTGACGAGAGTGATGGCCGACACTTTGTGATGGTTCTGCTCCAGGACCTGACCATTGAAATGAACGGAGAACATTTCTGGCCCAGAGCTCATTCCAATTAGATGCCAGCTGATGTGGTCATGGGCACAAACCATTATATCTGAGAGAGAGAGAGAGAGAGAGACAGAGGCCAAAACAGGCATTCAGTCCAGTACTCTATAATCAAAAATTCAGCAAACGTGTCTTGAGTCAAATGTCTACCGTGCATCTGCTCTGCATCAGATGCATGTAAGGTTCTGAGAGAACATGTTCCAGTTGTGGTTTCTGCCCTGTGAAAGCAGACATCGGAGTGACGGGCAAACAAACAGTCACAAATCATTGCAATAGTGACATTATATGGGCAAGAATAGAACCCAGAGATGGGGGATTTAGCCCAGAAACACATGGATTACTAAGGGATTAGGCTGAGGAGAGAACCAAGGAGGTAACCAACTTTCCTGGTTTACTGCAGACTAAAGGGTTTCCCAGGATTCAGGACTTCCAGTGTTAGAACTGATAGAGTCCACAGCAAAATGAATGTTGGGTCACACCAATCTGGTCTCAGCTGGAGGGAGTCACTGGAACCTCCAACTGGGCTGAGATCAAGAGCCAAATGCTCTTGGCTAGATAAGGGTCAAAGCTCTGCCCAAAGGGGAGAATATGTGAAGATGATGTAAGGATTTGCTATTGCTTCTTCACTCATGTTTTGATCGGTTGAATGACAAGTCAGTGAATCACTCTGTGGGTTTCATACTCTCCTTAAAAATGCAGTGGGTGCTGGGTGTGGTGGCTCACTCCTGTAATCCCAGCACTTTGAGAGGCTAAGGCAGGAGGATTGCTTGAGTCCAGGAGGTTGAGACCGTGGTGAGCCTTGATTGTGCCACTGCACTTCAGCCTGGATGACAGAGTGAAACTCTAATTACAAAAAACAAAAAAACTGCAGTGGGTAAGTCTTCATTATGCTGGGCCACTGGGAGCTTCTCATGGGCGGAGTAATGATAACTGAGTCCAGAAGCTTAGTTTTGCTCCTTCTTTGCTCCCACAGTTACTGGGAAAATACTCATTTACTCTGGGAAACTCCATCCCAGGCTTCTAGGGTTGGGTTTTAAGTTTCAGATCCATATTCACTAGATACTAGATAATGGGGCTGAGAATCAGTCTCTTAGCCACAGAAAGGCCTGGCTTTTTGGGAGACCTTTGTAGCAAGGCAGGGATTCCTGGTTATCACTGGAGAGAACAAGAAACTGGAAGGGAGGAGGCTTTGGTGGAAGCATTTATCCATCCCAAAGAAATGCTCATATTTAATTCAGCAACTAACATATCTGTTTATCATTTATCATATTTATTTAATGTATACTGCTCCATAAGGCAGAGGGTTTTACAAACATTAACTATTCTCATTTTCTGCTAATGATGTTTCCCTACCCTGTCCCTCTTACCCTCAATTATTATTTTTCAACTATAAATTCATAAACTCTATGTTCCTATCAGGTCATTTGTTTTTATTTTTGTGCATATGGTTTTGCTTTTTTGGGGGGTGGGAGGCTTCCATATATTTATACAGATTGTTCACTCTGCCAGGAAATCAGTATTAAGATAGATGGTCACTCCAATTTTGTAAGTAAGCACACTGAGACAATTAATTGCCAAGGGTCACATTAAAGTAGAGAATTGAATGAGATCTGAACTTAAATCTTCTAAGGCAGAAGTCAGGTAATGAAGCCCCAGGTTGGCAAGTTCCTGGTACTGGAACTCAGAATTAATACCCAAAGTCATATGAGTAAGTTTTTAAGAATTCAGGTGGAAAATAGAGTCAGGTGAAATAGAATACAATTTAAAAGCAATGCCCAGACATCAATTAACATTTGTTTTTTAGTAAATGAAGCCATTTGTGATTTTGAGACATTAGAGAATAACCTCTAAGAATTTTAGTGTTTTAAAATATGGTTTATTTAGTAAAGCGATATTTTTTGGTTTTGGTTTTTTGTTCTTTTTTTTTGTTTTTTTCTTGGATTTTATTCAAAGTTCTGTGGATGAGAAAACATACTTATGAGTATAGCAGAAGTTGATGAGGATCAATTACAGCAAAGAAAAGATACAAAAGAAAACATTCTCTGATCCTGTCTCAGTACGTCCATTATCTTCTCTCACTTTTCTGTTTTTTCTTCTTCATAAGTTTGTTAATACTTGGTTCAGTAAATTTTAGATGCCATCTTGTAAGATGCACTATTATTTTATGGATTGCTAAAAACAAACTATAAATGCTGTCAGTTAATTTAGCTATACCACCAATTATAAGATACATCTAGATAGCAGAGATGATTAAATGCTAAAACATATATCTAAGAACAAAAGCATTCTGGGATTTATTTACATATAATAATTATACATATTTACTATCTAGCTTCTCCACTAGAATCTAAGATACAGATGGCAGGAAACATACTTATGTTTTTCATTGTCATATGTTCAAAGAAATTAGTATAATACTTGCTATAAAATCATGGCTAAATATGAATTTGTTAAAGCAATGAATAACACAGATAGGTTCTACAAATATTTCCTATGACAATTCCACCAGGTTTTTTCTGTGTGTGGCAGGGTAGGAATGGTGGACACTTATTTAAAATACACACGTGTCATGCAGAAAGAGACCTAAGAACCATCAAGAATGGTGGCACTTGAAGCTAGTTGTATTACAGTCTTTATCTTGACACTTAAGAAGGACCCTAATGGGGCTTCACACAAAAATACTCTACTCAAAATTGTGTCTGAATATGCTTCCCTGGAAAAGTACCAATTGACCTTTGGCACGTGGTATTCCAGAGGAAGGTTAAGGAGTTGTTAAAGGCTGAATGTCCATCAGAAAGTGATATTTTAATTTTTCTGTGTTTTTCCTCAGTCTGGTACGATATATCCTGGATCTTTAGTCAGCTCTACCAGAAAGAAATAGAAGGGGTGTGTTCTACGTGGGAGTCAGTTTTTTGTTTTCCCTTGATAGTTGCTATGAGTTTTTGCCTTTTAACAAGAGTCTATATGAAATGGAAAGAGAAAAAAATCCCACATGCCATTAAATATTACTCATTCATCATCATTCGAAATTCCAGTAGTATTTTTGTGTGTTGGGGATTACTCCTAATCTGTTCATCTTCACTGCAAGTGTCTGTATTGCATTCTCCCTACTGACCCTTCCTGCTAGGGATTGACCTTGAACTTCAGTAGAAGAAAACGTGGTCACCATATAGAAGGGGCACAGAACTCACTGAGAGACTGAGCTGATACGCTGAAGGTCTTTTTGGAAGTGCAGACCAAGGGGAAGCCTGCTCAGATCATTACACCTAACAAGGCTGCCAGCTAGCTTCTAATTTGTCTGTTGTATTTCCTGGTTTAAAAAAAATTATGATGATAAAATCTTAAGAACTAGATTATATCACCTTTCTGATAAGGAGTTGCCAAACAGTGAGTATGGTCAACTTCCCTAGTACCTTGAAGAAAGCAACAGCACCAAAGGTGCTAATGATTCTACTGTTACTGGACAGTGCACTGCCCATGAGTTACCTGGCATTGTTCCATTCATATAGCCATTGACTGTGTACATTAGGGATGATGACGGGCTCCAGCTCTTGCTTTCATCAAACACAGCAAACAGCAGCACAAGTTGCTTGTCAAACATCTTCTGAGTCCCGTCCTTAGTTAGAGTGCCTGTGAAAGAAGAGACAGGCTTTCATAAGCATCCCAGAGAGAAGACTCATTAGCTTTCCTAGACAGCGAAGAGTTTAAGGCAAGCAAACAATCCTAATGCTATCAACTTGAAGATGTTCTTATTTTTAAAAATAGCATTGTATCAGTTAGTAAAGTTTGAAGGGCTTTTCAAATTCTCTTTCTACTTTGTTTGCTTTTGCGCCTTGTAGCCTTGGAGAATGGGGCTTTATTTTATCTGGTGCAGAAAGAAAACATTCGTGACTGTTGAGGCTCTGTAAAAGCATCCATTTCTTCCAGTCTTAATAGTTCAGTATATAGGTACCTTAGCTCAGTTTGCAAAGTCATCACAGCCCAAGTTTATTGCTGCCATCTTGTTTGTGCATGAAACGGGGCATTAAGAATTGGTTGGAAGTATCAGGATAAATCCACTCTCATATGAGGAAAAAGTGCTGCTGATGGTAAAATGTAAGTAAAACCTTTTATAAGTTTTAAATTTTTTTTCAGTGCCTTCACAGTATCTTCTATACACCAGATAATGAAAAATGTATTTGCATAATAAATAAATAATTTGTATAATAAATTTGTATAATAAATAAATAAAGTGAAAATCCAAGCCTGTTCCTAAGAAGCCCAGCCAATAAAACTTTGTATAAAGTCAGTTGAGTATGTTTGAAAACTACCACCCAAAGTGTTCAGCTTGTTCGTAAAAGGAAGCTGGCATTTCAAGCAGTGATAGACCAAATTGCCAGCCCAAACCTCATATATGTCAGGTATGTTTTCCAAAGTTCTTCCTAAGAGTTCTCTCAGCAAAATAGAAGTTGATACTTCAAGCAAATTCTCAAGGGCCTCATTTCATTTATAAACAAGGTATCAGCATTAAATTTGGAGTACGCTGCTTTTACTAACTGAGCTAAAGTACTTATATGTTGGCCTATTGAGATAGGAGGAAATGGATGTCTTGGCAGAGCACCAAGTTATAAGTGCTTTCAAAAAGATTTTGGCCTTGTGGTAAATGTTACAGATCACAGAAGCTTGGTATCAGAACATACTCTCAAACAGGAATTCTTTGGGAGCAGCTTCAGGACTGAGTTGAGGGAAGAATTAGGAGAAACAAAGGAGGATCCATGCCTTCAAATATCAGATGGTTTTTTTCTCTTGTCAAATAATCATTTGGTGTTTGCACTCATTTCCTCTGTTTGAGGTACAAGAAGTTACCAAGACTTAGTCCTCTATACAACTCCTTACCATTCAACATCTTTGTTATTGTTTTTACCTTTTTTACAGATAAGCAGAGGTCCAATCAGCCCAGAGTTGAAGTCCTGTGTCAGATTTTCATGGGAGTAGTAGATGTGTGTGAGGCACGGAGGGTCATCTTGTGTGGGTCCACTGTCCTCACTGATAGTCCACTCATAGGTATATTCTTGGCCAGGAGCTATAGCATCATCCATCTTCTCCACAGGGAATGTGTGGTCAGTGTAGGAAGCACCTGGAGAAGTAAAAACCGTGAAGACTGGGCCATTTCTAAAGACTGCTAACCTAAAATGAGCTTTTTAGAGATGCATGTGCCTTCTCATAGTGAACTTCTATTATTTGGAAAGATTCATATATATTTACTTCTATGCCCAAGTAGTTATAAAGGCTTTGATACCATGGTCATCTGAAAAATAAGAAATGCTATTTGTAAATTAAGGTTTAGCAAGTTAATTTTCCAGGGTACCTAAACAATTATTATTTAAATACAGTCAGAAAATTGAACAATCTTTGATGAGTAAATCATCTTAGAATCTGAGAATGGGTTGGTCATATTTTCTTTATAGTGTTTGGACATGACATACTTGGCCTATTAGAGAGAATGGGAGTATACTCAGAGATGTTTATATATTGTTTTGTTTTGCTCTGTAGGTGTTTCATATCTTCTTTCCAATTACTGTTAACCCCAGCCCAGTTTTATCTCTTTATTTCGTCTCTGTTGTCTGATTTTCCCAACTTTTTTCCCAGATCCTCAGCATCTAGCTCCTTTTATGTAGTCCAGTTGCCCTTGTAAATATGAAATGTGTCTATCCTCTGTAGTTTAAATGTCTTACTTCTGTGCACTCAAAGACCCACCATTGCCACCTCCATGTACTGGACTTTCCCTACTGACACGAGAGGGAGGATGTAGAAATTGGTCTTCCTTATTGAAAAGGGGAAACTGAGATGATCAAGATCAAAAGAATTGCAGGGGTTGGGGGCGGGAGTTTTCAACAATAAAATGAAGATGTGGTAGAGATGGAGCAATTGAGTTCAGGAAGGGGAGAGGTCAGTGTCATAAATAGCCAAGTGGGATGGGCAATTTCCCCTGCCTGAGGCATTTTTCACTTAATTAGGTGAAAGTTTCCCTATCATCAGCTTGTGCCAGAATTTCCCTTTGAGATGTGGTTATCTTCTTTGATACAAGCTTGATAAGTTCATCGAGGTCGAAAGCGAGACCCTCAGAGTGTGGATGTAGGCAGATAACAAGCATCTGAATAAAAAGGCCTGAACTGTTTTACACGTTAGGGTAAAAGGCCAGTAGAAACTATTCTTACTTAAACAATGATACTTTTTGAAAACAGAAGTGCTAAATTTCTTTTCTTTCCTTCCTTCTCTTTCGCCTTTCCTTATTCCTTTTTTCTTCTGTCTCTTTTCCTATCCCTTTGCTTCCTCCCTTTCTTCCTTTCATCATCCTTATTGAGGTGTGACTTTAATACAATAAAATTCATCAATTTTAAGTATAATATTTGCTGAGCTTTGGGTAAATGTGTACAGTCTTACAGCTATAGTCACAATTGAGGTAAAGAGGAGTTCCATCATTCCAAAAGGTCTCCTTGTGCCATTTGTAGCCATTACTTCCCTGACCTTCTGGGCCCAGGCAACAACTGATCTGCTGTCTTCCACTTAATTCTGTTTTTTCAATAATGTCATAAATGGAATAATGCATTAGATGTTTGATTTGTTTTAGTTGGTAAGATATACATTTTTTCTATCCTTTTTTTTTAACCTGTCTTTGTCTTTAAGGTGGATTTCTCAAATTCTGCATACTGCATGATGCTGCTTTTTAAACCAGGCTTACGCTTTGCTTAATTGTGGTGTTCCTTCCATTTATTTTTAATGTAATTAATGATATGGTTAGATTTAAAACTCGCAACCAACCATTTTTTTCTGTTTGTTCATCTGGTCTTGGTTCCTTTTCCACTCCTTGTTTGTTTTCTTTTAGATTAAATATTTTATTTTATTCTATTCTATTCTATTTTTGAGTTAGAGTCTCACTCCATCACCCAGGCTGGAGTGCAGTGGCACGCTCACGGCCACCCCGGCGTCGACCTGCTGGGCTCTGGCAATCCTTTTGCCTCAGCCTGCCAAGTAGCCGGAACTACAGGTGCACACTACCACGCCCGGCTAATTCTTTGATTTATTGTAGAGATGAGGTCTCACCATGATGCCCAGGCTGGTCTTGAACCTGCAGGTTCAGGCAACCCTCTTGCCTCAGCCTCCCAAAGTGCTGGGATTACAGGCTTAAACCACCACGCCTGGCCTAGATGGAATATTTTAAATGATGTTTTGTCTCCATGATTGGTTCATTTGCTTTGCTTTGTTTTATTAACAGTGCCTTTCAGTTTAGAATATACATCTCTAACTTAATCCTAGTCTCCCTTTAAATTATATTACGCCATTTCACTTATAAGAACCTCCAATTAATATTTTTCCATTTCCCTGCTCCCAGTCTTTGTGCTATTATTACACATTTTACTTCTATAAAATAATATAACCCAGAATAAATGGTTATTATTTTTATCTTAACCATTAGATAACATTTAAATATTCATTCCTTCTAGTGGATCTAAATATTTTTCTGATATAATTTTTTCTTCTATCTAAAGAAATCCTGTAACATTTTTCTGGTCTGCTAGAGAGAAATTATCTCTGTTTTTGTATGTCTAATATGATCTTTAAAGGAAAAATTATGAACTTTGCAGAAACTTTGATGGAAATAGAGACCATAATACTGAGTGACCTATCACAGAAACAAAGAACCAAGTATCACATGTTTTCACTCATAAGTGGACCTTGAACAACTATCATAATACTATAAGAAAGGGATTGGCAGTAGTGAGAAGCTGCCAGGGGAAGGGAAGGCACACTTCATCAACCGGGTACCTGCATGATGAGCATATGTATACTAGCCCCGAATTGTACCCCACATCTTTAAAATAAAAAATAAATAAGTAAATAGAAGATGGCCAAAAAGTATAGGTTTTACTTTAAAAACCTAAAGTAAATAAATAAATAAATGAAGTGGAATTAAAAAAAAATATGGTCTTTATTCTGGCTTTATTTAAAAAATAATTTTGCTGGGTATAAAATATTAAATGGATAAATTCCCCTGTTACCCACCTTTCTGCACCTTATTATTATTATTTTTTTTTTATTTTAATTTTTACTTCAGAATTCTGGGGTACAGGTGAGGATTTGCTACTTAGTAAATTGCATGCAGGTGAGGTTTGGGCTTCAGGTAAGCCCTCTCTACCCCTGGTAGTGGACATGGTACACAATGGGTAGTTGTGTGCCCCGTATCTTCACTCCCTCCCTCCCTCTGTTAGCAGTGCCCAGTGTCAGTTGTTCCCACCTTTGTGCTCATGTGCCCAATAGGTAGGCCCACTTATGAGTGAGAGAATGCAGTACTCAGTTTTTTGTTTCTGTGATAGTTCACTTAAAAAGATGTTCTCCAGTGGCATCCATGTTGCTGCAAAGGACATGATGTTGCTCTTCTTTATGGCTGCATAGTATTCTATTGTTTATATGAACCACGTTTTCTTTATCCAGTTCACCTTCAATGGGCTTCTGGGTTGGCTCCATGTTTTTGCTGTTGTGAATAGTGGTGCAATGAACATATGCGTGCAGGTGTTTTTTTAGTAGAGCAGTTTACGTTCTTCTGGGTATATTCTTGGAAGTGGGATTGCTGGATCATATGGAAGCTCAATTTTTAGTTCTTTGAGAAAACACCACACTGCTTTCCACAAAGGGTGAACTAGCTTACATTCCCACCAGTGGTATAGCGTGTTCCCTTTTCTCCGCAGTCTCACCAACATCTGTTTTTTGTTTGTTTGTTTTAACTTTTTTTTTTTTTCAGTTGGAGTCTCACTCTGTTGCCCAGACTGGAGTGCAATGGCCGCTCCCGGCCACTGCAGCCTCGACCTGCTGGGTCCTGTGATCCTTCCGCCTCAGTCTTCCAAGTTGCTGGAACTACAGGCGCGCGCTACCACGCCCGGCTCATTTTTTGATTTGTTGTAGAGATGAGGTCTCACCAAGTTGTCCAGGTGGGTCTCTAACCCACAGGCTCAGGCGATCCACTCACCTCAGCCTCCCAAAGCGTGGGATTACAGGCTGAGCCACTGAGCCTGGCTGAAACAGCATTTCATCTCACTGCTTCTTTGTATGATTTTTTTTTTACATTCAGTTGTGGCTTTATTTTAATAATTTCTATTTTTCTTCTAATCACTGAGTTGGATTGCTTGTCTTTCCAGCTTCCTTAGGTGTAAGGTTAGACTGTTACTTGAGATTCCTCTATTTTCTTGATATGTATATACAATGTTATAAACTTCCCTCTCAGCACTAATTTGATAGTATCCCAGAGGTTTTGGTGTATTGGGGGGGTTCCTGTTGGTGGTAATATTTATTTTTATTCCACTGTGGTCTGAGAATAAACTTGAGATGATTTCAAACTTTTAAAATTTGTTCACACTTGAAATATGTCTGAGTATGTGGTTGAACTTGGAGTATGTTCCACATGCTAATGAGAAGAATGTATATTCTGTTGTTGGGTGCAGTGTTCTTTAGATGTCTATTAGGTCCAATTGATTAAGTGTTGAGTTAAGGTTCCTGATGTCCTTGTTATTATTTTATTTATTTATTTATTTTTGCCTTAATGATCTAAGGCTGTTAACTAACTCCAACTATGATTGTATGACTGCCTATATCCTCTTTTAGTTTAATTAACAATTGTTTTATAAATCTGGGTGCTCTTATGTTGGGTACATATATATTCAAGACAGATATTCTTGTTGATGTATTGAGCATTTATTGTTATGTAGTGTACTTCAGTGTCCTTTTTAATTTGTATTGATTTAAAGTCTATTTTGTCTGATACAAGAATAGCTACATCTGCTCTTTTTGTTTTTCATTTGCCTGGAATATCTTTCTTCAATTCATTACCTTGAGCCATGGGTGTTATTTGCAGTGAGATGGGTTTTCTGAAGGCAGCAGAAGGATGGATCATTCCTCTTTATCCAATATGCAACTCTGTGCCTTTTGAGTGGTGCAATCAATCCACTTACATTTAAGTTAATTATTGATATGTGGGGGGTTGTTCCTGTCATATTGCTCTTAAGAGGCTATTTTGATTTTTAGGCTTTGTGGTTGATTTGTATGGTATGTAAACTCTGTGCTTGTCTGCTTTTGCAATGAGTGGAATCATTCTTTCGCTTCTTAGGACCTTCTTAAGCATCTCCTGAAGGACTGGTATGAAGGTGACATATTCTCTTAGGGATTGGATATCTGGGACGGATTTTAATTCTCCTTCATTAATGAAGCTTAGTTTGGCAGGTTAGGAAATTCTTGGCTGGCATTGCTTTCCTTTAAGAAGATGGAACTCCAGTCGCTTCTGGCTTGTAGGGTTTCTGCTGAGAAGTCTGCTGCAATTCTGATGGGTCTTTCTCAGTAGGTGATCTGTCCCTTCTCTCTAGCTGCCTATAGGATTTTTTATTTCATGTTCACCTTGTAGATATGGGTTGTTATGTGTCTTGGGGATGGTCTTCTAGCGGAGTACCTCACAGGAGTTCTCTAGATCTCTTGCATCTGCATGGCTGCCTCTCTTTCAAGACAGGGAAAATTTTCTTGGATAATCTCTTGGAAGGCTTGCTCCAGGGTATTCTTTGTTTCTCCTTCTCTCTCAGGGATGCCAATCAACCATAGATTTGGTCTATTTACATAATCCCAAACCCCTCATGGGATTTTCTCATTTTTCCTAAGCCTTTTCTCCTTTTTTTTTTTTTTTAAACTAGGGTTAGTTCAATAGTTCAAACCTCAAGCGCTGAGATTATCTCCTCTTTCTGGTTGATTCTGCCGCTCAAGTTTCTCATTACGTTTTAAAATTCCAGGAAAGAATTCTTCATTTCCAGTTTAGGTTGGATCTTTCTTATATTGGCCAGCTAAGCTTTTACTTCCTGCACTGTTTTTGTGGCTTGTATGATGAGTGTGTCTCATTGAGTGTCTTTGCCATCCATAGTCTGAATTCTTTGTCTATCATCGGGGTCAGGTCATTCTGGATGGGACCCATTTCTTGGAATCTGGGAAGCTCTTTTGTGGGTAAGGCTTTGGGGATTGCGGGAGTTTTGTGGCTCTTTCTCATCTGTGAGGGCAGACTCTTCTTTTTGTTGTTGTTGTTGTTGCTTTTTTAATTAGATGAGATTGCTACTGTTACCTGTTTTCTCTCCTCTGGTCCACCAGGTGTGGGGGTGGGGAGGGTAGTAGTGGCAGGAAGGTTTGTGTTCTGGTGGGAGATTGTCTGAAACTGTTTTACTGGTGTGGTCTGGCAGAAACAGGAGGGAATCTTTCCTCTATTTCACATTCTTTCCCTTCCTTCTGGGACAGGCTATAGGGGAAGCTCCTCTCCAAACTTCTTGTTTGTCAGCAAGGTTGGCAGGTGGCCAGGCAGGGCCCTGTGGCTCTACTCTGGCTCAGGTGCTCTTGAGGGCATGGACTGGCCTCCCCTTGTCTTGGTGGGACCACCCCTGAATGAAAGGTTATAGTAGGAAAGCATCGGTGGGCTACTTTTTTCATTTGGCCACAGGGAGGTGGGGCCACTGCCACTGCAGTGCTATGCAGAAGTACCTGTCTCTTGGATCCTGCCCTTCTCTATGGGAGGGGCTGTAACCACAGTGTTGGCCCCTAAAGGCAAGCCGCGCCCACAGCCCTGGCCTAGGGCTACAAGGGCTGCCAGCATGCAGTGAAACATCCCCAAATTGGTCAAGTACTGCCTGCTGGGTACTTGGGAAGGAGGGAAGGATGTTTGCCCACACAGCATAAACCTTCCATGCAACGTGTTTCCTGCTGAGGCTCTCCAAGTAGGGGTTGTGGTATGGGAGTCCTGGGAATGAAGGCTCCCTGTGAGACCCACTTGCTGCCTCTGTCTCTACCCAGGGCAGCCCTCTATGCCTGGGCTGTGTGGGTGGGATGCGAGGGGTAGTTCCTAGGCTGTCTCTCCCTTGGCTGAGACTGAAGAGGCCTATGTGAGGTATGCAGAGAAGATAAGCTGTCATTTTCACTCACTTCCTGTCCTCCAAAGGTGTTCTCCCATTCTTGCATCAAGGCTACCAGGGGTGTCCAGGACTTGGAACTGTCTGTCCTTTACGTCCTCAAGTAGCCATCGGATAGACTTCAGGTTGTTTTCAGGTTGACCCCTGAAACCCTAGGTCTGTTCCCTCCATACAGGCTTATTTTTTGCAGAGAGCTGCAATCATGTGATGTCCTCAATTGGCCATCTTGGCCCTGTCCCACCACCTCCCAGCATTTTAAAGATGTCCCTAATTGTCTTCTGGCTAATATTGTTTCTAATAACAAGTTTGCTATTATGTCTTTTTTTTTCCTCCACATAGGAAATGCCATTTTTTTCTCTGATTGCTTTTAACATTTCTCTTTATCACTGGTTTTCAGTAACTTAATTATGATGTGTCTTGATGTCGTTTTCTTCATGTTCCTTCTCAGTTTGGTAAAGTCTCTTGAATATGTAGGTTTATAGTTTGCATCACATGTGGAAAGTTTTCAGTCATTATTTCTTCAAATACGTTTTCTGTTCCCGTCACTTCTGGCATACAATTACACATATGTTAGATCACTAGATATGGACCAATGGTTTACTGGTGCCCTGTTCATTTTTTTCAGTCTTTTAAAAAAATATCTGTTTCATTTCTATTGCTATGCATTAATGTTCTCTAATATTTTCTTCCACAGTGTCTAATGTGCTGTTAGTCTCATCCAGTGCACTTTCCATGTCAGCTATTGTATTCATCTGTATAAGTTATATTTATGTGTTTTTATATTCTCTTTCTCTTCCCTCACTATGCTCATGATGTTTGCTACTTTCTGGAATGTATCAGAAAGATGTATGATAGCTATCTTAATGTCTTTGCTGCTAGATCTGTCATTCCTTTCACTTTTGAATCCACTGAGTTTTTTTCTTGGTCATAGGTCATCTTCTTCTGCTTGTTTTAACACTTCTTAATTTTTATTAACATTGTGAGTTTATACTGTTTCTTGCATCCTTGAATTTTATTCACAGTTAAGATACTTGGAATCAACTTGATTCTTTCGAACCTTGTTTTTTAAAGTTTTATTTTGTTACTGCCGCAACAGCCTGTAGTCTTGACTGATTTTATCCAATTCCTGTGCCTAAATCCTTCTGAGACTCCTACTCAATGCTTATTTATTAGGAAGTCATACCACTTTTGATGGTAGAAATATAAACTATTGCTCACCCTGTGTATGATCCAAAATTGTTCTACCTTTTCCTTTTCTGCAGTATTTTTCTTACCCTCAATACTCTCCTCACATGCCTGTGCAGATTAGTGCTCAGCTTGACAAGACCTCTCTGTAGATTTTCTTTTCTTTTTTTTTTTTTTTATTGAGTTGGAGTCTCACTCGGTTGCCCAGACTGGAGTGCAGTGGCCGCTCCCGGCCACCGCAGCCTCGCCTGCTGTGCTCTGGCGATATCTTCCGTCTCAGCCTTCCGAGTAGCCGGAATTACAGGCATGTGCTACCACGCCCGGCTGATGTTTTGATTTATTGTAGAGATGAGGTCTCGCTGCCCAGGCGGGTCTCGAACCCGCGGGCTCCGGCAATCCACTTACCTCAGCCTCCCAAAGGCACGGGATTACAGGCTGAGCCACCGAGCCCGGCTTTCTCTGTAGATTTTCAAGAGCTCTTTCTCTGTGACTAACTGTCCTCAAATTACAAATTCCAGCCACTTTAGTTTCCCCAAAATTCAAACTGTTTCCTCAGCTCATAGAGACCCTGTTTTGGTTCACTCTCTCTGTGCTGTTCTCTATAAACTTTCTCCAGGCAGTGAGCTTAGGTACTCCATAGAGCCTACCTGGCTTATTCTTCTTCTCATGGGCTACTTTCTTGAGTTGTCTGTCACCCAATGTCTGAAAACTTTTGTTTCATGTATCTTATCTGCCTGTCTAGTTGTTAAGAAAAAGGGTGTGGCCGGCCTCAGTGGCTCAGCCTGTAATTCCAGCACTTTGGGAGGCTGAAGCGAGTGGATTGCCTGAGCCCAAGGGTTCGAGACCAGCCTGGGCAACTTGGTGAGACCTCATCTCTACAATAAATAAAAAATTAGCTGGGTGATAGCGCGTGCCTTTAGTTGGAAGGCTGAGGCAGAAGGCTTGCTGGAGCCCAGCAGGTTGACGCTGGGGTGGCCATGAGCATACCACTGCACTCCAGCTTAGGCGACAGAGTGAGACTCCAACTCAAAAAAAAAACAAAGAAAAAGAAAAAGGGTATATCTGATCCCTCAAGCTCAAAAGGCAAAGCCTGAGATGCTAAGTTTCCATATGAAATATTTTTATATTACAGCAGTCTCAGCTGTCCTTGTTTAACTGTATCTTCCCCCACCCAATCTATTCCACTCAAAACACTTGTGGGCATTTGCATGGCACTAGCATATATTTCGGCTCTCCAACTGGGAGTGGGAAACAAGGCACATACAATCATCAGTAAAAGGGCATTTCGTTCTGCAGTGACATGCATTGCTGTGCCACATGAGGTTCTGAGAGTGAAAACCATACATGGAAAAGTTAAGTAGGTATAGCTAGGCTTGCTTATTGTACAAAGTCCTTAACATGGACCATAAGTCCATGCATGATTTGCCCCTACTTCTCTCTCCACTCTTATCATGTGTGATACTTTCCTCTGTTTACTATGTATCAATCCCCAGGTCCCTTGTCAATTCCCTGGACATACCAAGTTCTATCCTACTTCAGGGTTTTTTCCGATACTGTTTCCTCTGCCTAGGGTGCTCGTCCTCTCTTTTTTACTTTGAATAAATGTGTGCTCATCCTTCAGATGTCAACTTAAGTGTCAGTCTTTTTCTTTTACAGTACTCATTACAATTTGTAATTAAATGTTTGTGAGATTGTATGATTGATTTAATTTTCTTCCACTAGATTATAATTATTTTCACAGGTTGGTTATCAGAGATTAAGCTCCCCAAGGGAAGGTGTGGGATTGTAATTGTCTTAGTATCTCTGGTGTCTTCACAGTGCCTGAAGAAGCATGGAGCATGAGCATGGAAAGATAGAGAAGATGCTCAGAGAATGTTTATTGAAATCCTAAGATTTAAGGTCCCATTGGGCTAGAGTTAAAGCAGCCAAGTCATACTCATGGGTGTATTTTGTTAGGATTTCATGATATTAAAATAGATCGGCTGGGCTCAGTGACTCAGCCTGTAATCCTGCACTTTGGGAGGTTGAGGTGAGTGAATTGCCTGAGCCCGTGGGTTTGAGACCTGCCTGGGCAACTTGGCAAGACCTCATCTCTACAATAAATTAAAAAATTTAGCCAGGCATGGTAGCGCACGCCTGTGGTTCCAGCTATTTGGAAGGCTGAGGCGGAATGATCGCTGGAGCCCAGCAGGTCGAGGTTGCAGTGTCCGGGAGCATGCCACTGCACTCCAGTCTGGACGACAGAGTGAGACTCCAATTCAAAAAAAAAAATAGATCAAATGCCAACAATTAAAAATGTAGATATGATATCAGAATCTGGTTTGCTGGTTTCTCTTTAAAGAAACAAAAAGCAAAACCTGGAGATCTAGTAATAACACGACCAAACTCCTGCATAGAATTTGGCTAGATCTAATTCTGCTTTCTGGTCCTTGGTCCCTACTGGACCCCTTTTATTCCCATTGAATTACCCACCTGGCTACTGTAGAAATCTGAGTTTGTGGCCCTCATGCTAGTGTAAAGCTTAACACTGGACTTTTTTTGTGTCTTCCCCCCCCCACAAATGGCTTGACACTGATAACCAATATTTACTATAGCTTCACTTTAATGCCAAAGAGGATTTGATTGTTAAAATTATCAGGAGCTAAGCAATGATAAAAAATAACTTCTTGTGAGTTATAACATTATTTCAGTCTAAAAAAAAGAAAGCAATTTCTGAGGAAGAGTTTCTATTGATAAACAGGGAGCATTATCTCTGAAAAGTTGCAAAAGAACTTCCGTAGCAAAAACACAAACAGGACTGATAAGGAGAGTTGCCCTCTCAGGTCAAACATTGTCTATTAACTAGAACTAGCATGTCTAGTTGCTGAGTTGCGCTATCTTGAATCATGTGTGCTAGCCCTTATTCAATGCCTCATGCTACATGACCTCATGAAGTTAAACAATGATGTTTTTGGACCTGAAGCTTCCCTGTCCCAGCTGTTAAAATACCAGTATAGCAGAAAATAACATTCTTTCTATTGCCTTCACAAGTCCTCAAAAGAACAAAACATGATATGCTTTGTGGGGTAAGAGAGAACTTTTGAAGTTCTTCCTCCTTTCTTTTTCAGATAAATATGTGCTCATCCTTCAAATGTCTGAATAAATATCAGCTTACAACAACTTCCTTGTTCTCTGATTATAATACATATCTTTTTTCTAACATCACTCCTTATAGTTTGTAATTCAATATTTGTGAAATTATATACTTAATGATACTTTCTCCTGCTAGACTGTGGGAGAAAGTAGATGAACTTTGGGGTCAGAGTTGAAATGTCTTGGTTGTATTACTTGCTAACTGTGTGAATTGGGGAACATTTCTTAATGTCCCTTTTAGCCTCAATTCTCTCCTTCATAATTTAAAATAATAGAATCCTTTTTCTAGAGATAACATTATCGCTTTTAATGGGTTACAAGAATGGAAAATGTATATAAAATGTCTGGCACCTAACAAATGCTATGGCAGCCAGTGGCAATATATGTTAACATCTTGTTACATACTTCTTTCCCCAGCCATTTTGCAATTAATACAGTCTCTTTCCTCTATGTCTTATTTTGGATAAGAGATATCTTAAGTGTTCTTGAGTTCTCATAACACATGTGAGTAATTGAAATTGATTGAAATTGATGATTGTCTTAGTTTAGGCTGCTATAGCAGAGGGCCCTAGACTGTGTGACTTATAAACAACAGGCATTTATTTCTCACAGTCCTGGAGGCTGGAACTCTGAAATCAGGGTGCCAACCTGCCTGGGTTCTGGTAAGGGCCCTTTCCAGGCAGTCTTGAAGACTGCTGACTTCTTACATCCTCACATGGTGGAAAGAGGGTCTCTATTACAAGGGTACCAATCCCATCATGAGGTCTCCACCCTCATGACCTAAATACCACCGAAAGGTTCTGCTTCCTAATACTATCATATTGGGAGTCAGGTTTCAACATATGAATTTTTGGAGGACACAAACATCCAGTCCCTTGCAGTGATGTATCTATTCTAAAGGTCATAAAAACTGGTAATAAGACAAGTTAACTGCTCACAGTTACCAACAAAATCATTAAATCTGAGAGCAAGGGGAACATACCTACTTTCTAATCAGTTCTCAGTCCCCCCGTTTAGTTCAGTAATGATTAACATCATCATCATTGGCATCGGCATCTACTGTGGCATTTACATTTGTAGGGAGCACATGTAAAGAAGACATGAACTGAGCCTGAGAAGCTCAACCTAGTCAACGGCAGGTACATGGTGGTGCCCTAGTTGTGATGGGTTTGACCTCTAGACTTCTAGGGTCACTCAGTGCGGGGTCAGAAATTAGAACACAATATTTATCTGGAATGAAAACCAACCAATACAAATATCTAAGAATTACCTAAGATGCCATAACACTTGTGCTGGATACAGCAGTGTGACTGATTTTCTAACAACATAAAATGTATTTGTAACCAATCAGTGCTTCACACCTAGGTTTATTTTAACACTTAAATGTGCTATTCTGATATACAGACAGTAAAAATTTACTCTAGTCACACATATGTATGTCTAATTTGAAATTCTGTGAAGTTACTCAGAATTTCACATTCACCTGTTAAGTTAAATATACAATAAATTTCAAATAAATAAATGATTTTGATTAAATTTACTATACTACTAAAGGGTGAATTATGGGCATCTTGAAACAACAGTGAACAATATAGACTTGCACATGGACCATATTCTATAATTATACTGAATGAGGGCTACAAATGAGATCGTTGAGGAATAATTTTTTTTTTTTTTTTTTTGAGTTGGAGTCTCACTCTGTCGCCTAGACTGGAGTGCAGTGGCCACTCCCGGCCACCGCAGCCTCACCTGCTGGGCTCCGGCAATCCTTCCGCCTCAGCCTTCCAAGTAGCTGGAATTACAGGCATGCGCTACCACGCCCAGCTGATTTTTTTATTTATTGTAGAGATGAGGTCTCGCTGCCCAGGCGGGTCTCGAACCCGCGGGCTCAGGCAATCCACTCACCTCAGCCTCCCAAAGGCGCGTGATTACAGGCTGACCCACCGACCCCGGCTTGAGGAATAATTTTACCAATGCTTTTATTCTTTTCACTGCAAATAATTTCACCTTTACTCTAGAATAAGACAGCCATGTTACATCTTTGTGCAACCTACATAATATAAAGTATAAAATGTAAACAGCTATTTAGAGTTAGTATTTGTGCAATGCCTTTTGGATGAATCGGGTTTTGACTTTGTAATCAAAATAAAAAGTGAAAACTCTAAAGTGAAAAGAGGAGAAGTGGACAGGGACAACTATTGTGTTAGAGTGCAAAAAGTCCTTGTTCAGCTTCTTGCAAGAGTAAATTCCTTACACAAGGGGAGCCCTTCATTTAATATTTACTCAGTTTTGTTACTTCCTGCTCAGTGGACAGTCAGTTTTGTAATTGTACTCTTGTCATGATGTACTAATTTTTTTCCAAAAGGTTCTCAGTATTTTTTTTTTAATGTAAAATGGTGCGTACAATGGTGGGAAAGGGAGTTACATAAAAAGCCTTTTTGGTTACCCATTGGGGTGCACATGCAGTAAATCTTCCTGTGTTACTTATTTTTGTGAACAACTCTTTCCCTCTCCATTTAATAAACTTAGTGAATGCTTCAGTGCATCCAAAGATTCAGAGCATTCTTTTAGAAGCTATAATTTAGGCAATGAGCAAATTAATGTTGGTGTTTTGTGAAGAGTCTTATTCCATTGCACAGGGCTTGCAGGTCTCTTTGGAAAAGGAGTTTACATTTTTGTGATTTATGAGAATTACTATATTAGCCATTATAGTATGTTTCAGGTGTTTATCCTATTCTCAAGGATGTGTCGAAATATTCAGGTGAAAAATGTAATCACCCACATTATGTCAAGCTTTGTAATGTTTTGGAAAAATCTGGAAGACTAGGAGATTTTTGCAACACCTAGATGCAAGGAACAATCACTGGGTGGAAAACTTGTATTTTATTTGAAGAGTTGGCTTACCAACCAGCAAATGGCTAATTATTATAGGGCTAGTTTTGTGGTATAATACTCATAATGTACCTAACTCACTTCAAACATCACAATATAAATCAAATATAAGGACACTCAGTCTGAGTGACAGAGTGAGACTCTGTCTCAAAAAAAAAAAAATTAAATTCACTATGACACAAACTTTTTAAAGGTAATTGATCAAAATAGCTTTGAAAATCTAACTGAACACCAACATTTGCTAAAAGGTGTGTTGTTATGTTTCAAACAGTTCAATGCATGCTAGTTACAGAGTTTCTGAAAATTTAATTGCAAATTGACAGCCTTTTAGTGACAGAAAGTTTTTTAATGACCAGGTACAGTTGCAGATATTTTCTTTCTATATTTAAAAACACTCTCACTAAATACATTATTGGAGGAAATGTCCTTGTAAGAATTTTTACAAATGACGACTTGTCCATCTTGTCCAAAGGCATTACCCACCCTTTTCTTGTGTACTATTATGGTTTCTCAAGCCTGTTATATTATCTGAACCCTCTTCTATCTTTCTCTCAAATATATACCTCTGGGATAGAGGAATCTAGATTCTCATGAAACTGGCTCAGCATGTAGTTAGTTTATCCTCACTCCTGAAAAAAATAGCTTCAACCCTAGAGGGAGGCTATAGATGAGGGTGAGTGTCAGACAAGGAGAAGGGGATATTTTATTTAAACACAAGGGCATAATGAAATGAACTTAGAAGGCTTGTCTTTTACCATGAAGGACACTATCTATCTACTAGCTTGGCATCTCATTTCCCAAGCGAAATGTTATATTCCCTACCAATATGTATTTACCTTCCTTAGATTCAAGGGATCAGGGGGAATATGACCAATAATCAGGTCTCCAGTGGAATTTGTGGGAGCATTTTAAGCAATTGCTCATACGTGATTGCTGGCTGTGGGAGATATAGGGACAAACAAACAGTAAGGGAAGAGAGATAATGTTGCAAGGTTCATTCACTGTGCAGACAATCCAGGTGGGGTACAAAGTCTACAGCTCTTATCTCCTACCTTGTTTGAAATGGAACCTGCAGGTGACATTTTGACATTTTGAGGTTTCTCCCTTCTGCTCTACATCGCCAAACTCCTGCTGCAGTCATCTGGATGGCTCCTAAGTAGGTTACGTGGTTGTTCATTATGACACTGAATGATTTTAGGAACACAGGAAAAATCCTGTGCATGCCACTTCACCCAGAGTCCTGCCAAATTCGCTTTTGAAGATGTTTGAAATTTCATGGTTAATGCTTCACCACTTTTCCTCAAGCCAAAGATTAAGTTCTAATGCAAATACTCCTGAGGAAGGTAGTTTGTTTACCTGTTATCAGTCATTTACACCTTAGTGGGCATGAATTTGACAACAATATACATAGGAAACAATAAATGTAAAAATAGCTTTCTAACAAGTCATTTAAAAACTAAATTATTGAATACATCTTGATTAAAGAATCATCCTTACTATCATAGCTAATATTTATTGCATTCTTATTATATACTAGGTATTGTTATAAGATTTCATGACAACAAACCTGTATGAGATAGATGATTATATCCTCATTTTATAGATGAGATATATGAGGCAAAGAAAGGTTAAAGAACTTTCCAAAAAATCATACAACTAGCAAGTATCTGAGGCAGAAATTTGTAGCTGTCAGTCCAGTTCTAAAACCTACGCTATAAACCACTCACCTACTCAATTCCCCTCTTCAGAGATATGATAACTGGAACATTTGGGAGAAGGAAGGATATTGTGAACCTACCTAAATGATCTCATTTAATCCTCAAGTAAACTCATGGGTGGGTTTAACCACTTCTATTTTATAGAGGAGAAAACTGAGGCTCATACGTACTAAGGTCATAGAACCAGAAATGACAAGGCTAGAATTTGAAACTAAGTCTGCCTTCAAAGCTTATGCTTTTACCATGTCCAAAATTCTAATGCTGCCTCTAGTACCACCACCACCAAATATCATATATTGAGTGCCATTCATGTTCCAGGATAGCCCTTATGTCAGGCTAGTTCTACGTCACTATGTCAATGGCTTCTGGGCCAAATCAGCCAGCTGACTGTAAATCAAGTTGTATTAGGGCACAGCTGTGCTTGTTCATGCACATGTTGTCCATGGCTGCTTACTAAGAGTCAGAACTGAGTACTTGTCATGGAGATCCTATGGCCGGCAAAGCAAAGAGCATTTATTCTCTGGCTCTAACAGAAAAGTTCATTGACCCTTACCTTGAATCATCTTGTGATGTATGCATTACTGTTTCCATTTCAAAATGAACATGTTGGAATTCCAAAAAATTAGGTAACTTGCCAACCCAATTATTAAAGAACAAGAACCTGGTGAAAAATGGAGGTCTAGAAGTTTCCAGAACCTCTTTGTTTTTCATCTCTTGATGGGCCACCTGACCCAATCCCCAACACTACACAATATGTCCATGTAATGAGTATGCACGAGTACCCTCTGAATCTAAAATAAGATTAATAAATGACCAATAAATTTGTGACTATCACAATCTGGTATAGGAAAACAATACTGAAAAACACCAACTTATAACAGTAATACTGTGACAAGTAAGAAGACTTCTCTAATAACAGATGGTTTACAATATGGTTTTAAATGTTTGATGGAGGTATTAAGGAGTTGTACATTTTCCCTTTGTGAGAGGGGTGTTAAATTCCTCTTACCTTCTGATAATTTACTGTACTTAATTCCTTGAGGATGGATACTTAAGGGCTTGTCTGCCTTATTCTTAAAGTGAACTTTCATGATATCTCCGACTTCAGCATATAAAGTAGGCCCAAGAAGTCCTGTGAAAACAAAGATTTGAACTATGTCTGTATTCAGGATTACCAAAGGCCCAGCTGCTAAGCAAGACAAACATACAAACAATACCAACAGTGATTGCTGCTGTTCCTCCTGGTCCGGAGGCTGACCTGGTTTTACCAGGTTATTAACTCTATAAATCTTGTAGAGAGATAAAAACAGGATGGTAGAAACACTTAGCCTGAACCCAGAAGTCCAGAGGGTAAGAGAAATAGTTAGGACTATGTCCTTCCCACCCCAACCACTGTCTTTCCTTAGAGATGACTGTCTTTGGTTAAGAAAGAAAAATGTTCATTTTTGATTACTACTGAGGGTGATGTGAAAGAGTGTTTACTTTAGATTTCTCTGAGGTAGGAGAACTCAGGAGACCAAAATGAATTCAGGGAAAAAATCACACAGCTGTCTGGTCCTGAGGCAAGTTCAAAGTCCCCAAGGCAAGAGTGAGCTTGAGAAGAAAGAAGAGATGAGGTGAGCATGAGGCCCTTTGTGCTATGGTCAGAACTTGGATTTTCTCCCAAGTGAAACAGGAAGTCACTGGAGTTTTGTGCAATGGAGACATAGTCTGACTGACTTGCATTAAAAGTGCATCCTAGCCTGGGCAACATAGTGAGACCTAGTCTCTACAAAAAAAAAAAAAAAAAATTATCTGGGTGGCGGCACATATCTGAAGTCCTAGCTACTTGGGAAGCTGAGGCGAAGGGATTGCCTGAGACAGGAGATTGAAGCTGCAATGAGCCACGATTGTACCACTGCACTCCAGCTTGGGCAACAGAGGGAGACCCCAACTCAAAAAAAAAGTACATTCTGAAAAAAGAAAGTTTATCCTAGCTGCTGTCTATAGATTAGTCTGTGTAGTGTCAAGAGTAGAAGCAGAAAGACCAGATCGTATAGGAAAGAGATGACATTACACTGGGCTAGCACATGTAGCTGGGCATGTTGAGAAGTGGTTGGATTTTGGACATTTATGTAGGTAAAGACAACTAGACTTGCTGATGGATTGGATGTGACTCATGGGAGAAAGAAGCCAAGGATGACCCCGGGTTTTTGACCTGAACAACTGGGTAAATGATGTTATCAGTTACTGCCTTGAAGAACACAGCAAGGACAGTAGGTGAGGAGTGCGGGAATCAGGAGCGAGATTTCACTTACTGCATGCCAGGTGCTGTGTAAGGTTCTGGGACTACAGAGGTAAATAAGAACACAGTCCCTGTCCTCAAGAAACTTACAAGCTAGTTTGAAGACAGACATATATATAGGAGCTACTGCTGGAGCTTGGCAATAGACTACAGAAGCAGCGAGGGTGAAGGACCATTTCTATCTGGGGATTTTGGGGAAAAGTTGACATCTGAGTCAGCACCTGTGACATCATACACAGTCGGCCCTCTGTATCCACGGTTCGGCATCCATGGTTCCATTCACAAATTCAACTAACTTTGTATAGAAAATATTTGAAAAAGTAAAGATAAAAAATAATACAAATATTATAAATTTTAAAATACGGTCTAATAGCTATTTATATAGCATTGACTGTGGATTCGTTATTATAAGTAATCAATTTAGAGATGATTAAAAGTATACAGGAGGATGTGTGTGGGTTATATGCAAATACTACATCATTTTATATAAGAGATTTGAGCATCTTTGGATTTTGGCATCCTTGGGTGGTCTTGGAACCAATCCACAGTGAATACCAAGAGATGCTAGAATATCCCAAAGTGTAGTCTATGGCATCTCTTCAATGGAATAACCTGGGGTCTTGACTAAAGGCAGATTCCCAAGTACCACCTCAGACTCAATGATCCAAGTATCTGGAAATGGAGCTTGGGCATCTGGATCTTTACATGTGCTCCTTGGTGATTATGGGGTCCTTTAAAGCTTGGGAAGCTATCACAAAAGCCTCATTTCAGAAAGTGACAGGAATCAACTGCTCTCGCTTCCAAGCCATCCATCTGTCATGGGGCTGACATCTGCCCTTTAGGAATCATAGAAGCAGCAGAAGGAAGATAGCAGTAGTCCTGGAGTTCTACCAGTGTTTGCTTGCAGCAGTGATGATGGTTAAAGTAGTAACGGGGCTTCCATGTATTGTTCCCCCTAATACATTCAAGCACTGTCAGTTCTTACATTAATCCTCACAACAAATCTTGAAGGTAGATCCTCATTTTATAGACAAGTGAACAGCCTCAGAAAGTCTGGATCTCTTCCCTAATATCACACAGTGAATAAGAGTCAGGGTGATGATTTAAACTTAAATCTGTCTATCTGACTCTGGATGCTACCTCTTTCTACTGCAACTCCACCTTGTGTTCATTCATTCAACAATTATTGAGTGCCCACCTTATCCTAGGCATCAGAATTGTAATGGTGCATCAAAGAGTAAAATAGATACAATCCCTATTTCTATAAGTAGAAACATTTTACACGTTCTATAACTTTATAAGTTTTATGGTAGGAAAATTGGAGTTTAAGCAAAAGATCACAGAAATATTTAATTACAAGCTAAGACAAGTATTGTGAAAGGAAAGAATAGGATACTCTGAAGAGTATTTGACAGAGAAATGTAATCCAATCTTGGAGGCAGAGAGGGAATCAGAGTTGGGAGTACTTTCCTGAGGGATTGATGCTTGAACTGAGATCCAAAGGCAGAGGGGCAAAGGGATGGGCAAGGGAATTCTAGAAAGTGAAAGCAGTATGTGCAAAGGCCCTGAGGTGCCAGAAAGTGTGGCCTATTCAGAAGCCAACGGATGGCCATGAGGAAGGTAGAGCTTGGTAGATGGAGGGCAAGAAGGTGAGGTCAGTGGCATCATCAGAGGCCCATCCTGCAGGACCTTGTAAGTCTCTTAGAGTTTTGCCTTTAACCTAAGAATATCATCAGTTTCCATCAGGGGTGCAACATGGAACAGATTTGGGTTTCGAAATCTCTGCCTGTATTTGTGGAGGATGATCTGGGGGCAACTAAAGTGGAGGTTGAGAAAACAGAGAGGAAGGGTCTAGTGGAGAGATGTTGGTGGCAGAGACTGAGATTATGGTGGAAATGATGAGGAAAGAACACACTGGTGATCTATTTAGGGGACCGAATTGTCAGGACTTGTGGATGGACTGCATGTGGGGTTGGAAGAAGAGCAAGGTCAGTTGCCATGATTGGCTGATGAGGTTCTGGTTTGGGGAGCTGGGTGGATGAGGATGCCCTTCTCTGAGCTGGAGGACACTATGAGAGGGCTTTGTTTGGTGGGTGTGGAAGCAGAATCATGCCCCCTCCTGCCTGAGATGTCCAAGTCCCAATCCTTGGGACCTGTGAATATGCTACCTTATATGGCAAAAGGACTCTGCACCAATTAAGTTAAGGATCTTGAGATTAAGGGATTCTCCTGAGTTACCCAGATGGGTCCAATGTAATCACAAGGTTCTTACAAGAGGGCTGCAGGAGAATCTGAGTTAGGAAGAGATTGAGAGATGCTTGAAGGTAGATCCTCATTTTAACAGAGGAAGGGCCATGAGCCCATGAGTACAGGTGGCTTGTCGTCTAACTGGAAAAGGCAAGAAAACGATTCTCCCCTAGAGCTTCCATCCAGAGGCAACTCTGTCAAGACCTTGATTTTAACCCAGTGGAATCCATTTTGGACTTCTGTCCCCCAGAAGTAAAACTCTAAGAGAATAAATTTATATTGTCGTAAGCCACTAAGTTTGGGATAATTGGTGACAGCAGCCATGGTACACTATGATCTCTGGGACAGAGATCCTGTCTCTTTCTACTCCGGTCTTCCCACCCACAGCTGTCCTATGCCTTTTCCTGAACTCCCAGTCCTGGAGCTTATACTGATCTTATGGCTGAAACTTTTTGTCTGTTTGTTTTCATGTTGGCTCTGCATAGGACTGTGGAGGTCACATAGCTCAATCCTCATTTTAGAGACAGTTAACAAAGCCTGGGAAGTTGGGAGGGGGACAAGGGTGGCTTGCCCAAGGTCGGTCAGTGATCTGGCAGCACTGTGGGACCAGAACTCACATCTCTGGACTCCTGACCTAAAGCTTTATAACTTCCACAGGGCAGGTTCAGACTGCTCACCTTTCTAGAATCATCCAGATATCTATACCTTTTTTGATCTCCAACATGTCTGACTGCTGGCTGACCCTCCTCTCTTCTGGCTTTACCCTCAGTCCTGGCTCCCAATGAAAGACCCACCTGACCACTCACTGAGCAGTTGATGTGCCCACCAGGCTGCTGACTGTGCCATCATTCCTTGCTTGGTTGATTCACATGGTTGCAAATGCCAGATTCCCAGAGTAAGTCTCCTGAGTTATTTAGCCTAATAAGACTTCTTACTTCAATGGACAGTTTGGAGGATTATTTATTCAGGCTCCCTTCCTGCTTCTTCAGAATTAACCAAAGCAAAGGGATGTTTTCATAAATGCAAACCAAAGGCCTTCATGCATGTGGGTAAACACATGGTCAAATGTTTTAGAGCTGCTATATCTCTAGCCTCTGTATCAGCTAGATGGCCTACGGCCTTTCCTACCCTCTCTTCAGTGCCCAAAGCTGGACTGGGGAAGGGATGGCCAACTTCAGGGCTTGGAGAAGGCAGCACAGCATGTCCCCAATTTTGTGAAGTTGTGGAACTGGAAAGGACTGCAGGAGGTCAGCTAATCCAGCCACCTGCTCTTAGGTGAATACCGCATTGCATAACACGAGGCAGTTGGCTCTTGCAGCTATTTTAAACTCCTTTGGGAACAAATATTTCCTAATCTCCCCTGAAAGATGCAGAGCCATTTTAAAGCCTAAGACAGAATCCTGAAAGTGAGCCCAGCTACACCTCCCACCTGTCTGTCCCCTTGCCCACAGACCTCATTGGACAGGTATCTTCCGGCCCTGTAGCCTAGCCCCTGCTGCAATTATAGCAGCTTAGCCCCTGCTGCAATTATAGCAGCTTCTCCTGCTGCAGAAGGGAGGCCCACGACTTGTTCAGGGCTCAGCTAGAACCATCCCCAGCAGATGGGTGGAGTACGTCTAGGCTGGAGAATGGGAAAGGCCTCATGGTTAATGGTAGTGTTCAAATCCAGATCCTGTCTGTCAAAATCGGAGGCTTTTCCTGCACACTAGACTTGCCTCAGGCTGCAATCGTCCACTACAGGGACACAAAGATGAATGAGATACCACTCCTGCCCTTCAGGAGTTCATCCTTAAGGAACTCTGGGAGTTCAGGAAGTGCCTGCATAAAAAATGGAGGCTGAAATGCTTGGGTTCATATAAAGCAAGTATATTCTGAGATCTATAGGGGTTGACATAAAGATAATGTTTGAAGTGCAAAGGACTTAAAAGTAAACCAGAGACCATCCCCACGAATGATCAAGGTCTGCCCCTCATTAATAAGGTTAAACCAAGAAATCACTATAAAACTTCATCACTTGAAGGACTCGACTCACAGCACTTTCCTTTTCGAAAACCACCAATGCCTCCATACTGCTTAAAAGCCTCCAGCCTGGCATTGGTCCTCTTACGGCACTTAGGTAATGTCTCACACAGCAAAGGCATTACAATTTGGTTAACTTAACAAAAGCCACAAAAGGTGCAGCCCCAAATACCTGCCTGCTTCCTTTTTTTTTTTCCAGGCCCAATGAGTACATTTCCCAGCACATTTTCCTCTTACCCCCCTACAATTTAGTAGTTCCTAAGTGACTGTTGCACTCGCTAAGCTTAGAGCTGGAGCTATGAGAATGAATAGGCTCTGCCATGGAGGACAGGAGATCCTTCAACTACCCACAACTACATTTTATTGGCAACCTCACAGCCTCCTCTGCTGGCCTGGCACCCCACGAAGGTAGCAGCCCTTCTGCCTAAGGCTGGGCCAGCCCAGGCTTTGAATCCCAGAGCTTCCTGCTTCTTCTGAGTGTGGTTTCCTCAGTTATTTTCTCTTAGATGTCTTTATCTTCTCCTTTTCTAAGGGGTTCTTCCCTTAAATATTTTAAGTTCCTGTATTCCTTTTTATAAAACTCCAAAATATTCTTAAAGCTTTCCTTTCCCCTCAGAACTCCCCTGTGTCTCCTCCCGTTGGGAGCCACATTACCAGAAAGAGTTATTCCATGAGTTCCTTCTGCTTCAATGTGCTCCCCTTCCGTTCACTCCTTAATGTCCTCTGATCTTGCCCCCACTGTTCCTTAACAAAACATGATCTTTAAGCCCTTATCTTAGCAGTTCTTGGTAGCATTTGACCCTTTGTTTCTAGAATGCCGCATTCTCTAGCTTTCCTCTGCCCTCTCTGGACTGACTTTCCCCAAGCTTTCTGGTGACATTTCTTCCTACATTGTTGCTCCTTTGAGCTCTGTCTTCTGCCATCTCTTCTCCTCATACCCTCTCTGCGTGAGCTCACACCCTCTCAAAACTTAATTTATTGTCTTTGTTCTAACGTCTCCTGAATATTTATATCTAGCTCAAATCTCTCTCCTGAGGACCAAACTTCTACACTCATTCGTTCATTTTACATCTCTAGGTAGATATTCCTCAAACACTTCAAACTCCATATCTGAACTCATCACCTTCTCTCACAAACTAACTTTCTTACTGAATGGCACCATATCCATTCTGTTTTCCAAACCAGAAACCTTGAAGTCAGCCATGATGTCTCCCTTTTCCTCATTATTTACACCCAATTAGCCACCAAGTTTAATTGATATTAGCTTCTAAAACTTTTGGGCTCCATTTAATTTTCTCCCTCTCAGCTTCTCTGTCAACTTCTTACCTGGATTGACACAACAGCTCCATGACTAGTTTCTCCAGTTCTAGACTTGTCTTTCTCTGATCCATTCTCTATATTTGGACAGAATGATCTTTCTAAAACACAAATCTGAGTCTTTCTCCTGCTTAAATCCTCAGTGACACCTTATTTCCCGTAATACAAAGCCTTGACAGGGTCTCTGATCTGGCCTGTGTCCCCATGTATCGCACCTCTTGTTAATTTATTCCCTGGGGCTTATACTTCAGCTGTGCTGATGCAGCTGTGGTTTCCCAAGTACGCCATGCTCTCTCACCTCTGAACTTTGACGCACACTGCTTCTTTGGCCTGAAGTGCATCTTTCCCCCAGCCTCCCTCCTCGCGACTTGGCCTTCCAAGACCCTACTCTTTTTTCAGCTATGACTTAGAGACAGAAAGATTTTCCTGACCACTAGACTGGAGATGAGTCTCCTATGTTCTACTACAGAACCCTCATCGTAGTCATCATAGCTCTGCCTTATGACCGTGTTGCAATTGTTTGTCTCCCTATAGGTTGTCTCCAATAGGTAGTTGGCTCTTAGAGTTCTTAGATAAGGCTCCACATCTTATTCATTTTTATATTCCAGAGTGGTTCTCAATACCCAATTATAAGAAAATTAAATAAAAATATTTAAATGCATGTTTATTTAAAGTTAAATAAGCATATACAAAGCTTTTATAAA
Source organism: Cephalopachus bancanus (assembly GCA_027257055.1). NCBI lineage: Eukaryota > Metazoa > Chordata > Mammalia > Primates > Tarsiidae > Cephalopachus > Cephalopachus bancanus. The sequence goes on from JAPVLO010000060.1 coordinate 8,286,942, forward strand.
TGAGTGAAGAAATATAGATATTAACAATACTATATATATTTTACACACACACACACACACACACACACACACACACACACACACACATATATATGACCTATTAGAGGTACCAGTAATAACAACTGCAACAATAATGTTGCTAACTTCTATTGAGTGCTTATTATGTGTTAAAATTATTATAAATGTTTTTATACTTATTAATTCAGTTGATCCTCATAAAATCTCTAGGTAGGAATTAGTTCAAGATATTGCAGATATAAGAAGAGAGAAGAGCTAATTCTGCTGGTGGGGACAGGAAGTAAATGTAGCTTCAGGAAGAAGAAGTCCCTGGGGAGGCAGTAGTGAAAGCCATGGCTGTGGTTGGGTGGAACCTGGAAAGAAGTTCTGGTGGAGGAATCAAGAAGGAATGATAAGACAAGTCCAAGGAAAACTAGGGGAAGTGGCATGAAGAGAACATGGCAGAGGTTGCTTTAAGAAGAGACAGTGTTAGCTGGGTTCGGTGGTTCAGCCTGTAATCCCGCGCCTTTGGGAGGCTGAGGTGAGTGGATTGCCTGAGCCCGCGGGTTCGAGACCCGCCTGGGCAGCGAGACCTCATCTCTACAATAAATCAAAAAACAGCCAGGTGTGGTAGCACACGCCTGTAATTCCGGCTATTCGGAAGGCTGAGGTGAAGGATCGCCGGAGCCCAGCAGGTCGAGGCTGCGGTGGCCGGGAGCGGCCACTGCACTCCAGTCTGGGCGACAGAGTGAGACTCCAACTCAAAAAAAAAAAAAAAAGAGTGTTAAATGTCCTAGTAATATCAACTGGCAAGAGAACTGGGAAGAAACCAGGGACTCTGGCATCTTGAGTCATGAATGCTCTTTTCTGAGAGGAATTTTAGTGGACTCACTCATGTTGAAGCAAACTAGGGAAGGAATGTAGCAGAAGAAATGTAAAGAATGATCGAGACCCCTCCTCTTACAGAATATTGGCAGCCAAGGAAAGGAAAAGGCAGGTAGGGTTGAGGGGAGATTTTTTTTTCTAGGTAGGAGTTAACCTGAACATGTTTGGTGGTTGTTAAATTTTGACTGACGGGAAGATTCCAGCTGAGAAAAGACTAAAGATTAAGGGAGATCAGAAGAGGCAGGACAGACTGGGATGAATATGAGAGGTAGAAGCCTAAGTCTAGGAAAGCTGGTGGGTCGTCACCTGGTTGAGGGGAAAGATGGGCAAACTACTGATAAGGGGACCCAACAGGAGGAAGTTCTCCCTTGAGGATCTCTATTCCTGTGAAATATGGTACCACAGTTAAGATACGAGAACCCCATTCAACCTATTTTCCTTGATAAAAGAAGAGATGAGGAAAAGGAAGATTTTTTTTTCTTTAAAAAATCATAGCTGTTGGTTGGGTATGGTGGCTCAGGCCTGTAATCGCAGCACTTTGAGAGGGCGAGGTGAGAGGATTGCCTGAGCCCAGGGGTTCGAGATCAGCCTAAGTAACTTGGTGAGATCTCGTCTCTACAATAAGTCAAAAAATTAGCCGGGCATAGTAGTGCACACCTGTAGTTCTGGCTTCTTGGAAGGCTGAGGTGGAAGGATCGCCTGAGCCCAGCAGGTCGAAGCTGTGGTGGCTGTGAGCATGCCACTGCATTCCAGCCTGGGTGATAGATAGAGTGAGACTCCAACTCAAAAAATATATATATAGCTGTTGTGTACATCTCATGAAATAAACAGGTGAATAGATGGGAAGATAGATGTAAAAGTATCAGTTGTGTATAGTTCCAAGTTTGTCTTGCCTACTGTTGTGTTCACAACATCTATTTCAATGCCCCATCCACACCAGATACTTGGTAATAGTTTGTCAGATGAATGAATAAAAACTTACATACATGAAAGGTATTTTTTGTTTATTTGTTTTTGGTTTTTTTAGCTATTTTGATCAAGGTTATAAACAAAGCTGACTTCGTGGGCTTGTGACCTGTGCAATTTTACAGGGCCCCATGCTCAGAAGGGTGCCTGTTTGGTTTAATGCTTTGTGGTTATTGCTTTGAGATTCTTAATAATGTGAACAAGGGGCCCTAGGCTTTCATTTTGCTCTGGACCACACATATTATGCAGCCAGTACTTGCTGAAAACAAGAACACACGTTTCTATAAAATTTCACTAAGTGGATACTTTAGAGACCTAAGAATGTCAAATTATCCATAGAAATGTGTCTTTAAAATTAAAAGCTTACCTGAAATGCTAGATCGTGGCTTTTCTTTCTTAAAATATGCTTCATACTCTCTGTAGACAATTTTCTTAAAAGAAGTTGCCAAAGGATTCAAGCTGGAAATAAAATACAAAACTAATTTGAAAGGCATATTTGGCATCAACTTCACATATCACAAAAAAGCAGATCTCTCATACCCTCAGACTTCTAGTAGAGTGCCAGTATTTTAATCTATTTCAGAAATCCAAGGTTTTATACATATGAGCAATAAGTGAAGTTAATGAAAAATTATTAGTTATTATTCTCCTCAAAATAGTCTGTTGTGATAACCATTCTTTATAATCTAGGCTACCCTAATACTGTTTCAGAGAATTAATTTTCTAAAAAGAACCCAAGATCATAATGTGAACCCAGACTTTAGGTTTCGACCTTAAATGGTAAAAAATATGACCAGGGTAAAAGCCCTGGAATTCATATTGGAAACAAACAAATGAAAAACTGTCTTGCAAAGACTAAGCAATTTGTTCAAGGAGATACAGTTGATAAAGAGCAAAGATTCAATAAGGTTGAACCACCACATTAATCGTGAAGAAATTCAGAGATAGGGCAACAGGGAGACTACTGGGATGCTTGTTTCCTTTCTGTTGTCTTGCACCTCTATCGATGGGTACATTCTTCCTATCCTTGTCTTACACTCAAAGATGAGGGTAAAAAGGAAGATAACTAGAGAAAAATAGCTTACAAATATATAAATTGGTTGACTAGATTGACTGCTGTCAATCTAGTTCTGCTTCTTAATGCAGAGACATAATCAGGCCATAACAGAGTGGCAGACCCAGCTATAATCGGGGCATAACAGAGTGGTAGACCACACTCATTTACTGTGACTTTGGTATAGTACAGTGACTAAGGGCACAGGCTGTGGATTCAGTGTCTTGGTTTGAATACTGTATTTACCCCTTATTAACTATATATCCTTGAAATGTTTACTTAATTCATTTGTATCTCAGTTTTTACAACTGTAAAATGGGATTAATATGAAAATCTCCCTCACAGAATTGTGTATTAAATAAGTTGATATGTGCTGAGGAATTAGAGCTGACACACTACAAATACTCAATATATGTTAGCTAGTAATATTATCTTTTAAATGTATAAGTTGGTCATTAACCTTCAAGTTTTTCCAGTGAGCAAAAAAGTCAATGCACTGTAATTGTAGTAATGCTCATGAGTTTTGTGGAATACAAGAACTGTGTTAATATTTGGGGGCAGAATTAAAGGAGGCATGAGTAAGTTCTTTTAGAATGACTAGATATTGAAGGTAGTGGATTCTTGGTTGCCGGAAGCATTCAAGTAGAAATTAGCCAACTATTTGGTAAGGGTACTGGTGCTAAGAGCCTAGGGGAAAGTAGAAGGTTAAAACATGAAAGCTGGAAATGAATTGAATGATCTCCTGAGAGTTCTTAGAGCTCAAGAAAACTAGGATTCTGTATGCTAGTGTCCCTGATGTGGGTGTTTATTTTTATTCATTTTAAAATTACAACCAAAATTACTGTCCTCCTTTGCCCCAGATTTTTAAATACAAAAATATAGAGGATGGTATAAAATCTTTACTAAGAAAAATCAGTCTTTGATGTGGAGTAATTTCAAGAGCAGTGTGTTTCCTGATATGTTTTACCATGTGTATTGGATAGTCATACTGAGGTGTGTATATTTTGATCTGAACAATTTCTATTGGAAAATAATCTATCTGAATAAAAAGTTAGATGATATGAATTCAAACAGTGTGCATGACACGCTTTCCATTTATAGACTATTTAAAGATGATTAGTTCATAACAATAAAATCATATAAAGCTAGACCTCTGGAAGGAAAATATATGTGTATCTTTTTTCAATATCTCTTGGTATAACTGAGAATTTCCATTTCACCTTTTGAGAAACAGTTTTAAGTCTCTTTTTTATGTTAGCCTATCTTTTAAAGCTTTATTTTTCCTTTCTAATCTAATTGTGTATCCGTTTGCGAGGTTCCAGAGGATGACCTTGTAATTGCGGAGTCTGGAGACCCCATGGCAGCCAGCCCTCCAGGTGGACGATGATTCAAGATAACCATTGAAGCAAGACCGGCTTCTGTACTGCGCCCAGATATTACTCATTCCCCTTAAAATCCTCTTTCCCCTTAAAATCTCCCATCCTTAGCCTAAAATTTTGAAATGTTTTATTTGAGGCATGAACCTGGCCATTTCCCCATCTGCCGGCTTTTGGAGTAAAGTCACCTTCTTTGTCCTACATTTCGTGCATGTTCATTTTCGCCTGTAAGCAATGAGCAGTAGAACTTGTAGTCTGCAACACTAGTACATACACGTGAGTATCAAACAAGTTTCCTTAATGACATCTTTGAAAGCATTCACCGTAGTCCCAGTGCAAGAATAATAGACATAATTGACCTTTAAAAAGCATTGTCCTGCTAATATTAGATGAAATAAGTAGACAGATATCTGCTTTGTGCTAAAGATGGAGTGGTCTAGCAAGTATCATTCAGCTCCAGGGGAAGGACAAGCTATAGCAAATTATTAGTTTAAGCAGCTGGACATACAATCAGATTTTCCATTGCACTAGAGTGCAATGGCATGACGTGAGGTTCAAAAATATTGACAGTTTATCTGGGTTATCTTTCTATGGTTTTGGCTCAATAAATGACTCTTCCCAGAATTTGGCCACAGAATGAGAGGACAGAATGACCAGCCATGACTCCTTGTGAACTTGCCATGTGATCAGACCTTTGCCCTCTGTGGTTCTGCCTACAGTATCCCGCTTGTTATTTTCAGTGTCAACTACAGAAGAGAGAACAAGCTCCCAAGCATAAACACAGCATGCTACAGGAAAGTCAGCATGAACTTTGTGTTCTACCCATGAGCAAGCAAAATTAGTGTTGGAAAGACTGCTATTTTCTTTGAGGTTTTAGCTTACGGTAGTTCCCCAAGGGTGTGGGTGTGACCTAGAATTACAACCCTGAAATGCAATATTTAAAATGATTATTTTTGAAAAGGTGAGATTTCTTATTATAAGACCAAGATGGTACGTTATGCCCTCCAAAGAGACCCAGTTACAATGAAATTTTTTAAAAGGCTAATGCTATACACAAAAAGATCTCAAAATATTACTTTATTTCTTGGCAGATTGCTTTGGTTTTGTCATTGTAAAAGAGGAACATATCTTTTGTAATCACTTAAACTATGATAATTTTCAAAAGTGAGTCATGCTAGGAGGTTTACCATTTAAAAAATAAAAATACAGCTAACTGGAAATATTGAATAGACTCTATGATTTGGTTAATTTTTGGGAAATCTTATTTTTAACCTTTCAATAGAAAATAGAGTTTGCAACTCAAAGATAGAATTTTATAGGACTTAAACCTTCCCTGAGTTACACAAGCCTTTTAATAGTGACATTCCCACAACAGCCAGGGTCAGTCATAGCCCTGGATGTAAGTAAGAGAGATTAAAAAAAAAATGAAGAGTCATATTCAATAGCAGAAATAAGTCAAATATGAAGTGGAAAAATTTGAAAGTACAAAAGTGTTGTATTTTCATGGATTGGTGATATTTTGAAAGTTATTTATAAGAGCAAATTATTTGGCAAGTTATTCAATTATCTGCTTTGGAAAATGAAGTTATGTGAACAATGGAATAAATAATATGTAACTATTTGTTCCGCAAATATATGACAGACGACTAAAAATCTGGAACAGGAGTTTGCAGGAAGGACTAAGGAGGGTGCAGGTGCCTTGTGCTTTTGAATCAAACGTACTAACAAAACCGCATCGAAAATAAACTCGTTCGAGACCCGCTTGGGCAACTTGGCGAGACCTCATCTCTATAATAAATTAAAAAATTAAAAAAAAAAAAAAAAAGAGCCGGGCGTGGTAGCGCGCGCCTGTAGTTCCAGCTACTTGGAAGGCTGAGGCGGAAGGATCGCCAGAGCCCAGCAGGTCGAGGCTACGGTGGCCGGGAGCGGCCACTGCACTCCAGTCTGGGCGACGGAGTGAGACTCCAACTCAAAAAAAAGAAAAGAAACTCGTGAAAGAAAACAGCATCTAACCAAGCAAACCGAGTGTTTTTGTACATTCAGAATAATAAATTATTATTGGAGGCAAAATTAACATCCACCAAGTTTATTTCATTCATTATGCTCTCCTAATGGTTGTATTTACTCACCTGATTTTTTTTTAGCCATGAAATTGCAAAGGGAACGTTCGCTAAGAGAAACAGGTGGTCCTCCCTGCAGAAGCCCGCCCGGCCCCCACCCCTGCGTTACCTTGTGTTTGCAGACTCGGGGCGGTAGCTCCAGCTGATGCCCTGGGCGGCCACGTAGAACTGCCTCAGCTGCGCGGCGTCGGCCCCGGGGCGCGCCCAGCCCGCCCAGCTGGCGCTCAGGACCACCAGGACCCAGAGGCGCGGGCAGCCCCGGGCCATGCTACCTTTCCGGCTCCCGCCAGCTGCCGCTGCGCCAGGACCCGGGAGGGCGCCGCCGCCTGACTCTGCCAGGGCTGTCCTGGCTGCAGTGAGCTCCACAGGCTGCGGGTGGCGGCGTCCTCCACCCTTGCAGCTCCTCCAGACTCCGCAGCGGCCGCCTCCTGCTCCCCTCCCTCCTCTCTTGCTAGGCCGTTTCTGGGCGGGGGCTTGGTGAGGTCACTGCTCCCGGGTGACAGCAGGTATTAGGGAGAGCAACCAGATTAATGACTGCTTTGCTGCAGGTGAAGAAAGCGCAGAGATCCGAGGCTCTGGAAGGCGGGACAATGCCCCGGGATTCATGAGCAGGACAAAACTGTTATTCTAGCACCCCTGGAGCAGCAGTCCCTCCGCCCACGCAAAGCCCGCCCGGGTCAAAGTTCACACTTGCCAGACCTTTGCAAGAGCCCGTGCGAGGGGACCCGCTGTTAACCCGCTGACTCCCCTGATCTGAGGAAAGGGGCATTTGGGCATGAAACACTGTATTTTCAGGTGGAGAAAAAGCAGGAGAAAGGGTGCATAAATAAGGCCTACTGCTCTGAGTCACTTTACTGCTTCTACCAAGGCACAGTCCTGTCCTGATAAAGGCCTGCGGCGGGCTAAGTGCCTCATAGCAGAAGGTTTAAAGAGCTTGACTGAGAACGTGAATTGTCCAGATTTCAGTTCCACTTACTAGCTGTGATGACTTGGGCAAGTTACTCTCTCTGTTCATTTTGGACATCTGCAAAACAGGGATGATAATAATAACTTACAGGTTTGTTAGGAGGATAAGTAAATACTGTAAACTGTATAATTCCGGCACCTAGAATGCACACAGTACCTATGCGGTACTATGATTATGTTTTCCTGCCTCCAGGCCCCTTATATTTCTTGGAAGATTTGACTGTTCCACACCGCCTTAAACCTTACTCTGATATTGACAGAAGATCTGAGAATGATATTGTCTGGAGCATCACTGTGACTGGTCCTGGGTTCCCTGGATCTTCATGCCTCCAAGTTTCAGTCTTGTGCTTTATGCATTCAGTGCATGCAGTACATTGTAACTGGCATCTCCCAGTAATGACATCAGGCTCATCAATAGCCCTGCCCCCACAGTTCCTCTCTTTGCTCCTTTGCTGATATTTTCCCACCCACTTGGAATGCCCACTCTCTTCCTCTTTGCTGGACCATTCTTTACAGTCCAGAGTTCTGTCTCCTTGGGTTCAAATGGACTTTTCCACTTGATGAACTCCTCCAATGCTGTTCAAAGTGTATACTTATGTTGATTACCCTTTATTATTCTGTCGATTTTCTTCCCAACCAGCTTATATTATTCAAGAGCAGCTGGGCTCGGTGGCTCAGCCTGTAATCCTGCGCCTTTGGGAAGCTGAGGTGAGTGGATTGCCTGAGTCTGTGGGTTTGAGACCTGCCTGGGCAACCTGGAGAGACCTCATCTCTACAATAAAATCAAAAAAATTAGCCGGGCGTGGTAGTACATGCCTGTAGTTCCAGCTACTTGGAAGGCTGAGGCAGAAGGATCGCTGGAGCCCAGCAGGTCAAGGCTGTGGTGGCCGGGAGCGGCCACTGCACTCCAGCCTGGGTGACAGAGTGAGACTCCAAAAAAAAAAAAAAAAGAACAGAAACAATGCCTTACACTTCTTTATATACAATATTAGTGGTTCCCAAAGTTGGTAGATCACCAGAATTCTCTGGAGAGCTTTTACAGAATCCAGACTCTGGCTCAGGTAATAGAATTTAGGGCCATAGTCCTATAATACCAACTGACATATAACAAGTAGAGAAGCTATTGGCAGGGTATCAGGGGAATTTTTAAAAAGCAAGGTATGGCTGGGCTCAGTGGCTCAGCCTGTAATCCCAGCACTTTGGGAGGACGAGGCGAGTGGATTGTCTGAGCTCATGGGTTTGAGACCAGCCCAGGTAACTTGGCGAGACCTCATCTCTACAATAAATCAAAAATTAGCCAGGCTTGGTAGCATGTACCTGCACTTCAGGCTACTTGGAAGGCTGAGGAGGAAGGATTGCTGGAGCCCAGTGGGTCAACACTGGGGTGATCGTGTGTGTGCCACTGCACTCCAGCCTGGGTGACAGAGTGAAACTCCAACTCAAAAAGTAAAAATAAAAAATAAAATAGAAGCGAAATATCCGTCATCCCAAGGTTACTACAAAAATTCTTGCAAAATTACTGAAACCTCTAGTTAGATTGCTTTTTTATCAGCATGTTTATGTGTTTATAGTCTACATGGCATAGTCATTGCACTGCATTTCATGGAGACAAGATCACTATATTTTGGGGCTCTCTATTTCCTGTATCAGTCACAAGTAAGCACTGTGTAAATTTCAATCATCTAGTCACTAAACATGGAATTTAAAGAACTTATAAAACACTTGTTTTTCCCTGTAGAACATTAAGGGGATGACAATTCTGCTTCTCTGATTTTCTCTTGGCTGGGGTGTGTGTGTTTGCTGACTGATTGGAGGGTTGAGCTGAAATTAGAACAAATGTAATTGTGCATTATTACATTAATGGTCAACTATTGAACAAACCATTGAACAGAGGAACATGGCATTTGGGGGGAATCTTTTTAATTATACATTTGAATATTGGTCTTTGGGTCTCTTGAAGGGGGAGTGACTAGTGGCAGGAAGGTCTACAGTGACATGTGGCCTTCTGGCTTGATCCTTGGTCCACTGCAGCCTCCAATGCCAGCCAGAGGCCTCTCTGGAGCGTCAGCAGCAGAAGTCCGAGGTCTTATAAATGGTCACCACTGGAGACCTCAGAAGATCCTGCAGAAATTCCCTCAGGTTAGAGATGCCACCTGCCTTCCAACAAAGCAGAGAAAGTCCACCTTTAATCCACAAATCAAGAGGTATTTTTATTTCTCCACAGTCTGGCCTTCTTGTGAGTCAGATGCTCCAGCTTCTTTGGCTAGCTGATATTTCAAGTGACAGCCAAGCCAAAGCACTGAGACCACTGCAGAAACATTTGCTCCAGGCTCGTGGCTTCTGTGGCTTGTGTTGACAGAGGAGGAGAAGTGGGGCAGGAAGGAGTGGTGTGTGGAGAGTCTCAGACAGTGGTACAATTCCGCTCTGGTCCAGAGCTAATTTAAGGAAACTCCATGTCCTCTATTCATGAGTGTTTATTGAAAACTGTAGCAAATGTGGTAGAGTTAAGTCAAGTCTAGGACGAAGCTTGATGTTCTTCACAAATGGGACCCTGTGGAGGTTGAATGACGTGACTAGGAGAAGGGCAGTTCTCTGAAAATGAGATAAAATAAATGTAAATAATTAGCTTTTCTTAAAAGAATAAAATAAAGAAGTTGTTTATAATATCTATCCCTCAAGGCTCAGTATAATTGATTGTTTCTAGATTTCAAATATTCTACCATCCAAGCTTTTTGTAGGAAACCCAAACACCCACTGAACTTTCTGGGAGAGGAATGGTGTCTGATTATTTTAGTCTTTCCAGCAGGTAGCATGGGGGATTGATTCCATAAAAGTTAGTAAAAATTTCCCTGACTTTCACTTCTCAGGCAAGTCCACAGTGTCAATACCACCTAGAAGCTGGTAACAGAAATGTCACCCGTCCTGAAATAAGTTCTGTCTTGTGAGAACACAGACTTCTGTCCTTCAGGAAATGGAAGTCCTTCTTTGAACTCACTCTCTATTGCCACTCCATTGCCATACCTGGCTCCTACTGCCAACATATTTTCCTTCATAGCCTGAAAATTTAATGTGTACTTAAAATTAAATACACGATTATAGAAAGAAAAGTCAAGCTTTATTGTCTTCCTTTTTTCCTCACTCTTCCATTTCCTTTAAAAATATCCTCATAGGGAACTCACCTTAAGGGCTCGGGTCAAATGCAGCATTCGTGAAAACTCCATATGTTCCCAGGTGGCTAAAGAACAGAAACACAAGGATGACCTGTGCTTAGTCCTCAGCAACACAGTCCAACATAGAGCATCTCCAGAAACCGCGGTTACCAGCCCACCCCTAGCATTCTGCTTTCAAAAGGAAACAAAAATGCCAAAGATATATTCAAGATCCTACTTAACATTTCTGGATAACTTGCATTGCATTTTACATCCACACTAACTTATAGTTAACGCTTTGTGTACTGAATGCCTGTTATGCCCGCTAGGGGGCTGCAGCCTCTTCTTGGTGAGAAGAAATAGTGACAAAATTCTCAACCTTGATACTTGATAATCCAGCAATAGTTTTCAAAGGGGGCTATAAGTCCCTGGGGGCATTTAAATTTTTTAATAATAATCAAGAGTTCTACTGACAGTGGGCAGGGATCAGGGGTGCTGGATGTCCAAGTAGGCCCAGGACACAAAAGAATTGTCCTATATCCTACATAACTCTGGAATATGCACTCATTATTCATATAGGTTAAAATGCTTTGAGCCTAGAACTCAACTATAACATTTTCATATGAATGTTAAGCATTTTTTGCATCTTTTAGAATGCAGTTGCCATATGAATTAAGGAGAGATTATAACAGGTTTCACAACTCTTTACCAGAATTATTTAGGTTGGTGCTGGCAACACTTCTGATGCTGTTTGAGTCACTAATATAATACTCCCCTAGTAGTCTCCTGAATGGCTGTTGCCTTCACAGTGATTTTACCAGAAGGTGCAAGTTTCTGATGACCATACAGGATCTGCTCGTGGAGCACCTAAGCTTTAGCATTTTGTTTTTATTATAAATCACTTTCCTTTTTATTTCTATTTTATATTATAACTAGGGCATCTGTTGATTTTAAAAACATTATGCTTAGTCAGGATATACTATCTGTGTATATTAATTCAGAATAGAAGAGAGGACCCTGCAAAAGACATTGTAAAAAGGGGACTGGGCACGGTAGCACATGCCTGTCATCCCAGCACATTGGAAGGCCTGAGGCAGGAGGGTCACTTGAGGCCAGGAGTTCAAAACAAGCCTGGGCAACATAACAAGACCTCATCTCTACAAAATATATAAATAAAAATAAATTATCTGGGTGTACTGGCACACACCTACAGTCCCAGCTACTTGGGAGGTTGAGACAGAAGGATTGCTTAACCCAGGAGCTTGAGGCTGTAGTGAGCTATGATAGTTCCAGTGCACTGTAGTCTGGGCAACAAAGTAAGATTTTGATTTAAACAATTGAAGCAGATATTGTACATGATCATTCTGACATATTTAAATAAATAAGAATGTCAAACTAGCAAAATCTATTCCATCGTAACACATTTACATCTTACCTTTGAGGGTTCAAGGGGCATTTCCCATCATCTGAAATAAGTGAAAAGACATGAATGATTGGTTTAAAATAAACAAGATGAAGGAGAGTATATTAATGATAGAAATTATTGGGGAAAGTCAACATACTGATTTTCAGATAGACTCATTATAAGGAGATTATTGGGAACACTCTTCCTGAAAGGTAAGACTTGTTTTAGGCTAACTTAAACATATGACAAGATTTAATTCCAGAGTCTTCTCATTTTGTCCTCCTTCCTCTTCAGTTAAAAAAAAAAAATTATTCTCATATCGCTGGTCCTTACTTTCAGCCTCTGGGATAATATATATATATAGTGTGTGTGTGTGTATGTGTGTGTGTGTGTGAAAGAGAATCTGTGTGTAGTTTTGTTGTTCACAGTTTTGGTTCTTGCAACACATTTCTTCAGTACTTGAGGGTCCTTGTTATTGTATCCCGAGACACACTCCCTAAGCCCTCAACTGGGAAAGCTAATCACATAGACAAACCCATACCAACATATCAGTGAGTGTTTTCCCTCCCTGGCAGCATACATGATCAGGCACCTCCTGTCTCAATCCAAACAACAGACTCTTCAAACATACTGGGAAGTCTGGAATTAAATTGCGACAAGCCGAGGAAAAATCCCTTATCCCCAACAAATGAGTTTACAAAAGGGGACCCCAAAACTGGGATTAGCTTTTGGAGAGCAGGTCCCTTATAGTTCAGGCTTCCCCTGCTAGATAAGTGCTCTAGGAACCCATCGGCGTCAGTGTACCAGCTAGTGTTGTTATAAGAAGCTGCATTCAGCTTCAGTGAATTACTAATACTTTTTGGAGATTCTTTCAATCTGTTTGCCCATTTCACTATGGGTGGTTTACATGAACAACCTGCTCACAGTACACTGAGTATTCAGCAGTTTTTGACCAAAAACAGCATGACTTCCATACCCCACTTTCCCTATTCACCCAATCTCGCCCCGAGCAACTTTTTTTGTTTGTTTGTTTCCCCAAATGAAAAAAGTCTTCGAAGAGAAACATTTTGCTAATGTGGAAGAGGTGAAACAAAAAAAAAAATTGACAGAAGCACTAAAATCTATCAAGATGAGGAGTTCAAAAGCCTTTTTGAGCAGTGGAAAAAGTGTCTCGATAGGTGTGTTACATCAAATGGAGAGTCCTTTGAAGGTGACTGAAGTTTAAACATGTAAGAATAAGTACACAATTTTTAATAAACAAATTCTGGGTTTTTTGGGGGGTCCTGCTCGTATTAATTTATTTTGTTTATTTATTTAATTTTTGAGTTGGAGCCTCACTCTGTTGCCCGGACTGGAGTACAGTGGCCGCTCCCGGCCACCGCAGCCTCGACCTGTTGGGCTCCGACGATCTTTCCGCCTCAGCCTTCCAAGTAGCTGGAACTACAGGCGCACGCTACCACACCTGGCTAATTTTTTGATTTTTTTTTTTATGGTAGAGATGAGGTCTCACCAAGTTGCCCAGCGGATCTCGAACCCGTGGACTCAGGCAATCCACTCACTTCGGCCTCCCAAAGTGCGGGATTACAGGCTGAGCCACCGAGCCCGGCCCGTATTTATTATTAAAGATATTGGAGAATCAGTGGGGACTGGTTCTTTCCACTGTTCAGAGGGTTCCCTGGAAATGTCTCAAAACTAAAGAAAGAACTTGGGAGGGAAAGTAGAAATAGTGTGATTCCTGCACGATCATGGAGATTAAGGTCTAGCTAGGTCTTAGGAGCTCTTGCCTCCACTTTCTGTTTGGTTAAGCAAGCCCAAATTCTGTATTGGTTGTAGCTCGTGGTATATCCCTTTGATCTTAAAACAGAGTATTGCCCTGTGCCTACTGTCTTAGTTATCCACTTGCAGGAGAGTGTATGAAGGAGCTTTGAGGAAACAGCCTCAGTGCAATGGTAGTTTTGTGAATGGTGAGAGAGTAAGAGTGGAGAACACACAGTTTTGCCTCTGAGCAGTTAAAAATAGATGTTGAAACCTATTTCAACAATAGAGAAATTCAATGAGAACTCTGTCGCTTTCAGTTTTAACACAGCCACTTTCAGTCGCCTGGATTTGAGCACTAATGATTCCTCTGTTACCCTAGTGGCTTCCTATGAGGAGTAGTGAAGAGAGTCCCACTAGCTTATAAACAAAACTTTATGGATTTATGCACAGCCTAAGTGTGCAGAGCAGATTGGGAAGAGATGGGCTGGTCCCTTCTTTTATTCCAAAGTTCTTTGTCTGATGAACTCAGTTTCTCTTATAGAGTCTTCATCCACTTGGTTACTTCCATGCTTAAATCCTGCATCAGCTCCATAAGTTTTCAGGAAAAAATGCAAATCTCTTAGCTTATCACACCAGTTCACCAATATGGTGGCAGCCTCTTCCACCTGTGGCTTCACCTCCTACCCCCTTCACACTCCCCCTTAGATTCAGATCTACTGAACTGCGAAACACACCATTTTCCCAGTGATTTCACCCATTCATGTCTTTCTACATGCCATTCTCTCTGTGGAAACTCTTTTCCATTTTTCCCCCTTGGCTAAATCCCTTCCTGCCCTACCAGTCTGGTTTAGGCACCTCTATTCCATATTCTTGTACCCAGGTTGTATTTGTGTCTAACACTCATACCACACTTCAGTATTAGCAGTGATCTCACTTGTCTATCTTTCTTACCTTCTTTAATAACAGGAACCATTGTTATGGGTCCTATTGCCTATAACAGAGTTTGTCAATAAATGTTTGTTACATAAAGGAGTGAGTGAGGGGAGGAAGCATGACACTTTTCTGACTAGTTTTAGTGATACCTTAGGGGACTTAAACCAGAGGCCCCCAAATGCCAAATGGCAAACTGTCCTCATCAGAATTTGGGGGAAGGATTTTGAATGTTTCAGATTTCCAGGCCCACCCCCAGGTCTCCCTGTGGGAGGATTTGCATTTTTATGAAGTTCCCCAGATGATTCTGGTGACCAGTCCGTTCCGAGATCACTTTTCTTGGCCTTGTTTTCTTGTAATGCAAGTGTTTTCCGACATGAACTACTGAAGTTGTGGTTTCACCACCTCACCCCAAATCACATGAATGAAGCAAGCAAGCAGAAGACTCTTTCCTAGTTACCTTTTTGTCTGAAGCGCCTTCTTAGCAGAGCCAGGAGTGTCCCTCCCATGGCCAGGCCTGTTGCTGAGGCCACTGCTCCACCGAAATAAGTCAGGGCTTCCTGGATGGTCAGTGGCCTTGCTGTAACACACACACACACACACACACACACACACACACACACACACACACACGACATAAGAAGTGTATTATGCAGAAAAACAGTCTTTCTCTCCCAGAAAGCTCCCAAGACCTCTGTGATGTGAGACCAAACAGGATCATCAGAGGCCCTGGCAATGCTGACAAGCCAGCATGAGAATTCTGGAAATCACAAATCCACTGCAACAGGATGGGAAGTGGGCCCGATTTTATTCCTAAGGCTTAAATGTCAACTCTAATTTTCAGAGAAATCAGGGTGAAGATCCAGTAAAAGGAATTAAATTGTAGACAACAACAAGCTGGCACATGGAAGTTTGGGCAAATAAAGTAAACCATGGGTAATGTTGTTTGACAATCAAAGATTCAATCATGTAACAAAAAGTAGTTGTAACAAGCTGCTAGGAAAAAATGGGAGGGGGCGAAAGAGGAATAAACTATACCTTACAAATATATGTAATCTAATTAAGGGAGATGTATGATTTTTTTTTTTTTTAGAGGTAGGTGGTAAACAAAGGTCTTCTGAGATACTAAATAAGGAACCTCAGTTGAAAACAGTGTGAAACTTCAAGGTGTGTTAAACAGCGATTACAAGGAAGCGAGAGGATTCATTTCACAGATCCAAGTACTGAAAAGTTGTGGTGATTATACACATAGAGCCACTGAATTCAGTTCCTATCCCTCTGTGTAAGGCAAGGTGACTCTGCCCAATTCATTGTTAAACATTTACTACGTAAAGGGGAAACCCAGTGATGGAAAGCACTATGAGAATTATGCAGAGAAGAAACACTGATTTTGTTATTTTCCATATCCAAGTGACTTCCTAAACCACATGAAAAGTGTACCTTGGCAGGTCGGCATGGCAGCTGACCAGTGGCCCCTCTGTTGACATTCTGTTCTTGCTGAGCCATTAAGCAACCGGCCCTCTGGACAGTGGAAGGTGCAGGTTGAGCCATAGCTGAAATTTCCCCAGAGGTTGGAGCAGTTCATCACCATTGGGGTATTCACATGCAGTTCTGAGCATTTGACAGCTGCAGAAAGAAGGAATACAGGAGAAACCCACACAAAGTATGAAGATAAAAGAGATTATAGTTTCACGTAAAACCTGACCAGCATTGCCACTGGGTGAGGCAGAATATGAAAGGTCAGAAAGGATATCAGCCACTGTTAATATTCACACCAGTTTTTCTAACATCACACATACTGAAGTACCCATTCAAAGAAATCACAGCCAAGAATTAGGATGGGCACAGAGTAGCATCCAATAAATATCTGCTCATGGATTGATCAATCTTGCCTCCAAAAATGCTATTTACAGAATTTGTCTTCTCAAAAATGTTATTGTTCTAGATGTCACTATCACTACATTTGTGGCCAACTGGCATGTGTTTATGAAAAGAATAACTGTTCAGCCTATCTGGACACTCGGTGTTTGAAAGAAGTAGAAACATTCATCTTTTTAAACGTATTTTTTAGGGAACTTCAGATTATTGTCTGATTTATGGACAGGAAAGTAAAGCTTGGGAAATTTAATTTAATTCAAATAAAAGTTATTGAACAATAGTGACATTTGCAAAGAACTGTGTTATGCCTTGTGAGGTACATAAAGATGAAAGAGACGTAGGGCTCAGTGCTTTAGGTACAGGATCACAGCTCTTTGAGGGGTATCCTGTATGGCTTAACTTTTTATTTAGGTTCTAATCATGAAAGTATGGAGTGTTTAAACTCTCATGTACTTAATAGAAATGCAATTTGCATTTACCAAGTCACATAACTGACTTCACATTCAGCGTGCTTACTGTTTCAACACATTTTGCATTTTGGACATCCTCAATGTTTCCTCCTTCAGGTCTTTGAGTACCAGGCCATTGGTTTATGACAAGGGAAAGGGCAGAGGTGATGTGCCCGCTATACTTCACGTTACTTCAGGTTGGGATTGGTGTGGATCTCATGGAGGGGCTGACGCTTGCAGCAGCTGTTGTGGTTGGATGGGATTTCGACAGGCAGGAATCATGGCTTGAGTACGTGTACACCAACAGCATCAAAACTGTCTGCTCCTTTCCACCTTACCTCTGCACACTGGAGTTGTTGCTGTCCATTGTCCTGAAAGGCTACATCTGAGAGTGCTGTCTCCCATGAGTGTGAATCCAGCTTTGCATCCAAAGTAACAAGTGGTATTCAAACCGAAGGTTCCTAGACGATGCCGACAGGACATGGTTCCCTGCCCTGGGGTGAGGAGGGCTGGGCATCGCACATCTGGGGTACGAACTGATGCGAGGCCTGTTGTGGGAAAATGTTTCAATTGAGAGAGCTTTCAACCGAGAGGACTATCACAGAATCAAGACTGATGCCTTTCACTCCTTCCCTAACAAGGGAGGCTCTAGCAATATCTATTTAAGGAAGTTTAGAAAACTATCAATCTCATATATAGACAACCAGATGAGGAAAATTATTTTAAGGGGTCCTTGGACAGATGATTCTCCTGAGCATAAGAAGAAACTGAGGGGACTGGTCAATGTTAGGTATATATATAAGACAAATTGGTGCAAAAGTATAAGAAATCAGAAGAAAACCAAATATATGAGGGGGACCCCCAAAACCTGGAATTTATTTATTAAAAAATGTGTAATTTTTCTTACATGTTTAAACTTCAGTCACCTTTAAAGTACTCTCTGATGCAATACACCTATCAAGATGCTTTTTCCACTGCTGAAAACAATTTTTGAATGCATCAATTTTGAGGCCTTTTAATACTTCTGCTGTTTTTGTTTCATCTCTTCTACATCAGCAAAACATTTCCCTTTGAAAACTCTTTTCATTTGGGGAAACAAAAATAAAATGTCGCTTGGGACGATATCAGGTGAATAGGGAGGGAGGGCATGGGGTCATGCTGTTTTGGGTCAAAAACTACTGGATACTCAATACAGCATGAGCAGGCTATTCGTGTAAATCACCCATCATGAAATGGGCAAACATGTTGAAAGAATCTCCAAAAAATGATTCACTGAGGTTGAATACTGCCTCTCACAAAAACTCTAGCTGGTACACTGATGCTAGTGGGTTCCTAAACACTTAGCGGTGAAAGCCTGTACTATAAGAAGCCTGCCCTCCAAAAAAAAAAATTCTGATTTTTTGGGGAGGTCCCCGCTTATACATGGACCAACTGCCTGCTCACCTCTGCTTTATGGGGAGGTGGTATTGTTCTCTGGCCATAGGTCAACATTAAAGTTGAAATGTGAGTGATGCCTCTGGTTTTGTCATTAACTTGCTGTGGGGCAGAAAGATGATCATTGACCTCTCTGCACCTCAGTTGCTAGATTTGAAAAATTAGACCAGTGACCCCACCCCTTATATCCTGCCTTGGCAGTAAAGGAATGAAGATCATTCTGTAAGCTCAACAAAGTACTCTAAGAAAAAGAGGCCAAAAATATGAAACAAAATATCTGCTTAACAATCGATACATCTTTTATTCACAAACATAAAAACATTCTGTCACTCCTTAGCAAATTCTTAATCCTTAGGTTGTTTGCTAGATCCAAATAATAGTAATGTGTATTCGTTAAGTATCAGAGCTATGAAAATGTTTATTATTATTTTAAAATAAATTTCCAAAAGTAAAATTGTCCCAGCATATATGTATAGTATTACCTTTGCAGGTTGGTGGAGGTGCTGACCACCTTCCAGAAGTTATGCATTCCACTTCGTCAGTCCCCCTCAGCTCAACACCCTTGTTGCAAGAGAAATGGCAGATGGAACCAACGCTGAATTCTCCATGAGGGCCAGAACAATCCAGGCTGCCTTGCTCTGGGGCGAAGAGTTCTGGGCACTTGACAGCTAGAATATCAGGCCAAGTGTCACAACCTCCAAGTTTATTCAGAAGTTCTGTGTTCACTTATATAAGCAACAAATATCTACTGAGCACCTGTGCTCCAGGCATTGTGCTTAGTAACAGGGCAGTGGGCAGTGGGAGGGATGGTGAGCTCTCAGAGAGAAGTATAGGTGGCAGTCACAAAGATAAGGAAGTCGAGGACTTAGGCACCCACACTGAAGAATTCATGACCTCATTCTCTTTCTTCTACACCCTCTGCTACAGAGCCCTCATAGCCTCCCCCACCCAATGTCTTATCTGAATGGGTGTAGTCCAGAATTTCACAGCTGCCTTTCCTCCTGCCCTAAGACTACTTCCCCTTAGATAGCCTGCCATCTCCTCAAATACAGAATTATCTAGACTGCAATGACTGCCTTCTGTCACAAGCTATTTCCTCCATTTGAATCCCCAGGCTTTTTCTTTTTTTTTTTAAATTCCACAGTTACATAGCACGAGAAAGCTCAAAACCTCCTGGTCAAGATAGAGTAGTTCCTGAGAATTCCCTGAACTGACCTCCTGTATTCTTGTTTCTGGTTCTTGGTTCACACTTCCCTGAGTTGCTTTTTTTTTTTCTCCCCATTTCCACTAGCTAAAATTCCACTAATCCCCTAGGATCCAACTCAGCATAGCCTCGCAGAAGCCTCTGCTGATCACCACAGCCTGCACTTTTCTCTAAATGCACCAACTTTTTGTTTGAACTCCTGTGCTGTCATATCATGTTATATCTTTCCTCTTCTACTGGACAGAAGGCTTCTAAAACCCAAGAATCTTTGTTTTAGAAACCTATAATTACCAGCAAGGATCTCAAGAGGTGGTGCTCAAAAACTACTTGCCAGGTGCAATGAACAAGTAAATTTTTAATTTACTAACCACAATTTCCCCCAACATTATTTTTACAAATTATTGCAGTTACATATTTATCTGTGCATTATGTATTTCTCCCTATTAGATTTTCTGACATAAGAATATTATTTATCAATAAATATTGAGTTATTGACAAATGGAGTGACTATTCTTTCTTTAAATCTAAGGCTATTCTGAAAATGATACCTTGGTCATTTTGTTTAGTTATTCTGATTTTTAAAAAACCTCTCCAGGTCCTAAGAGCTGCCTCATGGAAGAGTGATGTACAGTATTTGCCTTTTATATACCGGTGCTTATGTTTTTCAGTGACAAGATATTCATGGAAGGATATGGATTCTTATTACTTGAATCCATTTAAATAACCAAAGTGAGAGTGAATTCCTGTTTAGAACTCTCAAATTGTTGAGTAACTAATAACTCCACAACTGACAAATCAATTCCATTTACCAAACATCTACTAAACATGTCTACTGGTGTAAATCCTCGACACGAAATCATCTGTGAACATTCTGACTAAAATAACTTTTCCAGATTTTCCAAGGATTACACCTACAGGTATGCATAAAGTCAACTGCGTGTCATCAGTTCTTTCAACATTGTGTCCCAGGGAGCAGGGACTGACACATACTAGGGATTCTGAAAATATTTATTAAATGAGTAAACAAGCTAATTAAGACAATTTAATTTAGACGCATTCTAATAAATATTTTTACCTGGGTTGAAAAGAAACAGAGGAATTACTGTTAAAAATTCACTGGAATGACCCCTAGTATAAAATGAGAGCTACTACAGCATGAAAGCCACTTGGGAAATAATTGCTTTGGTTTCAGTTTTGTCAGTCTGGCTCAGCCAGGGTTATGTATCCAGTGTTTGGTATTTATGAAAACCTCTGAACTCTTTCAGATAAAAAATGAATCTTGTCCAACAAAAGGCCTTTAAATAACTTTAAGAATTTGGCTGTTCTGTCTGAGGGGCAGCCTTGGTGAGGTACCTGGAAACCTAACCTAGATCTGGCATCTGATGGGTTTTCAGCAAACATGGGATGAGTTAGATGTGTGGAGTTTTAAAGATGTCATTGGAATGTAGAGCTTAGTGTGGATGTTGAGAAAAAATTTATACCAGGGAATGACCTCTGTGCATAACTTTCAAAAATGGTCATATTCTTGAGCCTATGCTAAAACTTTGGAAAAAAGCTGAATAATTACAAGAAGAGTATGAAATAGAAAAGAGTTACCTTTTCTTTTTTCTTTTTTTTACATACTTAGGGCTTTATTTTCACTGACTCAAAGCAGTGCTGTCACAGAGGGGTCTTCACTGGCATTTTCCTGTAATCCATTAAGTAGGTATGCATAACTGCATGTGAATTCATAAACGTATTGACTTATATTATTTTAAATAGGTTTAGTAGATTCTGGGTTTCTCATTTTACTTGAGTTGGATATAGTTTCTTCAAGAATTTTCTGGATAGAAGATACAGTATAAATAATAAAAGTAACTGAGTTGACTATTCTAAGCCCCATCACTATGGGAGGCCGAGGCAAGAGGATTATCTGAGCTCAGGGGTTTGAGACCAGTCTGGGCAACTTGGTGAGACCTCATCTCTACAATAAATCAAAAAATAAGCTGGGCATGGTAGCACTCGCCTGTAGTTCCAGCTACTTGGAAGGCTGAGGGGGAAGAAGGATCACGTAAGTCCAGTAGGTCGAGGCTGTGGTGGCTGTAAGTGTGACACTGCACTCCAGCCTGGGTGACAGAGTGAGACTATGTCCTAAATAAATAAATAAATAAATAAATAAAAACTAGAATTCCCCATGGAATCAGATAAATGTTGGGAGAGTGAAGAAAAACATAGAGATATCGGCTGGGCCAGAGCTTGGAGGGCACCCGTTTGCCATGTTTTAGGACATGAATAACCAGGAACAAGGCAGAGGGAAGAGTTGGGGTTGGGACTTGGAACCAGGACCACCCCCCACTATGATGAGGATGAACATCAGAAGTTGGGTCCAGAGCCAAACAGGGTCTCCAGAGGTGCCAGGTCTGTCATGATTAGGTGTGCAGGGGTCCTTAGCAGGAAAGTGGCCCAACAGGTGGGGACAGGGCAATCTAGCACACAGATGGCATCAGGAAAGTTGAGAGAAGAGCCTCGTGCACTGCTTAGGCCCACAGAAAAGAGTTCAGGTCCTGATGGACAGAGGCAGGGACAAGACTGGAAAATAACCAGCCCTCTGTATCCATGGGTTCTGCGTTCATGGATTCAACCCACTGCAGATAGTAAATATTGGAGAGAAATATCTACAAGATTCCAAAAAAAACAAAACTCGAATTTGCCATGTGCCGAGTATGTTGAATCCACATAAATGAAGTGACAGGTAGGTGTTGCACTAGGTATTATAAGTAAGCTAGAGATGATTGAAAGTGTGCAGGAGCATGTGTGTAGGTCATATGCAAATACTACACCATTTAATGTAAGGAACTTGGGCACCCACGGATTCTGGGGCCCAGGGGTGTCCTGGAACCAATCCCCTGCAGATACCAAGGAATGATTGTATAGGCAGATCCCAAGTCCCAGCGGGCTCAGGGAACTGGTGTTTTAACTGAAATGAAAATCTTTGTGGAATCACCCCCAAAAAGGAAACCTCCCCTTGCACTCTGAAGAGAGCCCAAGAGCTCTAGCTGCCACACTGCCCCTGGGTACTTGGTGGCCCTGGAGCCCCTCTGGTGTACCCTAGGATGCTATGTGAAGATCAGGGATCTAGGGGCAGTGCTGAAGGTTAAAAACTCATGAATTTGGCCAGGCTCAGTGGCTCAGCCTGTAATCCCAGCTCTTTGGGAGGCTGAGGCGAGTGGATTGCCTGAGCCCACGGGTTTGAGACCAGCCTAGGCAACTTGACGAGACCTTGTCTCTATAATAAATCAAAAATTAGCCGGGTGTGGTGGCACGCATTTTTAGTTCTGGCTACTTGGAAGGCTGAGGTGGAAGGATCACTGGAACCCAAGGGATCGATGCTAGGGTAGCCGTGAGTGTGTCACTGCACTCCAGCCTGGGCGACAGAGTGAAACTCCACCCCCCCCCAAAAAAAATCCACGAATTCAGTACTAAAAATCACTGAACTGAAAACAAGTGTATGAAAGGAGCCCTAACCTGAGCAAGTTATAGTGTTGGCGGTGCAAAAATAAGTGTGACATGGTCTCCACACCAGAGGAAAAAAATAATTGCTACATATTGCTAAGAAACAAATGCCAATGCACAAATTCAGAGAGATGGACAAAACTCAAGAACAAGTAAGTCAGAAGGCAGAAAACATATACATGGGAAAATATTCACTGCCACTGCTAATCAAAATGATACAACTTAAAACAGTTATAAAGTACTTTTCTCTCTTAAAAAAAAGTTTTGAATTCAGGCATATGGGAAAAGAAGAGGCACTATTTGCCTAAGTTTAGAGCATACATCTGGAGAATGAGGTAGAAACACAAGTACAAAAACTAGGGCTCGAGAGCAGGATCTGACAAAGGTCGGTCATCCTGAGGGCCACGTTGCCTGAAAGCTGCTGTTCTGGTCAGGGTTGGGTTTGGACATTGGGTGGGGCCTGGGTCTACAGGGTTGGGGGCAGACACCTCCCCCTGTGGAGAAAAGAGGGCTAGAAGGAGTGAAGAAAGGCAGGGGCTTCAGAGATTGCAGATGCAACAACCATGTTGTTTGTATCTGTGGTTGAAAACTTAAGAAATTTTTTTAAGGGATTTTAAATTCTTTGGTCTTAAAACAAGATGTGGGAAAACAGAGCTCATGATAAATGTCAGTGAAATAAATGAATGAGAGAGTGAGAAATAAATGAGTGATGAAACAGGCAAGCCTGAATGCCCTCCCCATAACTGTTCTGGCTTCCTCAGGTGGCTTGCCATGCATCTTTTTTGTCTCTGACCTACTGAATTCTTGGCCAAAGAAGAGACCTGGGAGGTGATCTTGTCGACGCCTGTCCTTTTGGAATAGAGAAAACTGAAGCCCAAGGATGTGATAAGACTTTCCCAATGTCACATGACATTGGGGAGGAGCAATGTAAGTCTTTGAGTATTAATCTAGTGCTCATTCCATAAGAAGAAATACATAATATTTTAGCTGCTTCTCACGTGACACTAATAGACTTCCACCCACATTTTCTCTCATTTCTAAAGTTCATTTCAGCAGTTAGAGGTGCAACCTGTGCAATGTGGTGACTGACCTGGCATTGCGAAGCCTGCCACTGGATGGCAGTGGAACGCAGTGGCAAGAATAACAAGCCTTGTAATCAGACAAGGCCTGGGTTTGAATTCTGACTCCATACTTCCTAGCTATGTGACCTTTGCCAGCTACTCATCCTCTCAAAGCCTCAGTTTCTTCACATTCAAAATGGAGGTAAAAACAACCATCTCAAGGGTTGTCTGTGTGGATTGGGTATGATCACACATATGAAATGACTGACACTAACTAAACAATAACTATTAACAATGATTGCTGGTCTCAGAGTTACTCACTCTGACAACACTGAACAATCATTTGAAACAATGGTGCCTTTTGAAACAAAAGATGAGCTGTGGATTAATGAATCCAGCGCACTTGTATTTTAGAACATGCAATGTGCTACGTACATTGCCAGCCAGATGTTTCAGGGAGTTAAAGACAGATAAGATCCAGCCCCTGCCTTTGAGGATTCTGCTAATTTACTCCAGTTTGTGCTTGAGTCAATTTTACTGATAAATAGCCAGCTTCAAAATCACTAAAATTGAATTGAAGTTCTTCATAAAACTGTGCAATGTTTAACTAAAAGTTACTAACTGTAAGGGAGTAAAAGCTTCAGAGACATAGCTGAGCTTCATCACTTGCTACTTCTCTGAGTCTGTGTTTCTTCCTCTTTGATGAAACGGAAATGACACTACCTTTCCTCATTATTTCAGGATTGGTGGTAAATATCAAATGCTATAATGACATGAAAGCCCTTCATAAAACTGTGTAATGTTTAACTAAAAGTTATTAACATACTAGTACAGCAAAAGTTTTGATCAAATTACCATGTTCTGTGTAGAGTGTGGTGTTTGTTTTACTCAGGGACACTTCTATATGAATCCCTGGTGATTTTCCACTCTATAATGTCACGCGCCTACCTTCACACGTTGGCGGGGGACCTGTCCAGTGTCCGGATGGAGTACAATCCAGTCTTTCCAGTCCAGATAGAGAAAATCCCTCTTCACAGGTGAACTGACATGTGGATTTATAACTGGAATCTCCAAGCGGCTGGACACAGGTGACAGTTCCATCCCGAGGGTTTAACAAGGGTGTGCAGGGCCTGGCTGTGGCATGGTGGAGAGGAGAGATCGTTTCAGAACTCGGCAACTTGACATCAGGGGTCGTGTGGAGTCTCTCTTCATGCACAAGGGCAGTGTTGGGCTAAAATAGTGGTTTAATTTCCTGGCACTTTCTCACCAGGGAGCAGCTGTGGAGGTATAAGATAGCCACAGCTTACAGTGCCTGATATCCTGAGACTTTAACCCACAAGGTACTTAGAGGTAATTTTAGGAGGCTGGGGCCCTGTTTGGAAAGAAGAGGTGCAGCTCATTCTGATTGTCCTGAGCAGGGGTGCAAGGGCTTGCCCCCTAGATACCTTTTTCTGAAACAGACCTAATGACCTTACCAGGAAACAATGACAAGGGACTGGAAACAGAAAAAATGGAGTAAAATATTTCTTCCCCTTTCCACATCTGGGTGGTGGAAAGAATCTGGACCCAAATTCTGGCTCAGTGACTTACTAGCAATGTATCCCTGAACAATAACTTTTCTAAGCCTCGGTGGCTTCATCTTTGAAGTGGGAACAAGTATAATCCTTGCCTTGCAGGGATCCTTAGCTATGTCATAAATTCAGTTAGTTAAATCAAATATAAAATGTAACAAAACACAGTATGCAGAATGTAACTGGCTCTCCTGTGGATGCTAACGTCCATCCCTTCCCGAAGGTCCCATCCTACCATGGCCAGCCACAAATGACTCTACTTGTTCACTTGCCAAAATAAAGCTAAATTAGGTCTCGTGGTTTTTGCCACAGTTTATGCATATAGAATTTGGGGTGCTAAGGGACTTGCTTGGGTTGGAGATCATGCTCTGTGGCTTTTGGTCATTCATTTAACTTCTCTGAGCCTCAATATCTTTACCTTTAAATGGGGAGATACACATTACACAGCTCCCAGAATT
Organism: Cephalopachus bancanus; assembly: GCA_027257055.1. Taxonomy (NCBI): domain Eukaryota; kingdom Metazoa; phylum Chordata; class Mammalia; order Primates; family Tarsiidae; genus Cephalopachus; species Cephalopachus bancanus. The sequence continues at coordinate 8,313,095 of JAPVLO010000060.1, forward strand.
TTTACTAGGATCAAGAGTGAAAACACTCTGTATGCAAATGTTAATAGCTGCAAGATGTTTCCCCGCCAACTAATGAAACAGTAAAACCCAGATTTAACATGTTGACATTAAAAAGTAAAGACTAAGTAAGCACATGGTTTAGGGTATTGCTTCTTTGTGGTCTGACCTGGTTGAGCAGTTATGACTTGGGCTAGAGCCAGTGGAGGGCATGGTTATCCGGGGGTCATTTTTCAGCTACTGACTTAAATGGCATGAGGTTTTGAGGGTGTTTTCTATACCTTTCTCTTCCCTTCATGACTTCCCTCTCTGGCTACATTCCCTTCAATCGGATCAACTTGTGCAAAGGCCTGGTTATCTTCTGCCACTTGAATAGTCTTTCTTTAATGAGTGTGTATGGGGGGCGGGGGGAGGAGACAACTCAAGAAGTCTATAAGACAAGGGGAAGGGTTGTGAATAGGGACCTTAGCGCCATGAAGCTAATTTCCAGCTCTTCTATGGCTTTGGCGTCTGGCAGCAGAGGTGGGTGTGCAGGGCTGGGAGCATTGGAAAGGGAAATTGAGGCTGGGCTTAGTGACTCAGCCTGTAATCCCAGCACTTTGGGAGGCTGAGGTGAGTGGATTGCCTGAGCCCACGGGTTTGAGACCAGCCCGGGCAATTTGGCAAGACCCCCCTCTCTACAATAAATCAAAAATTAGCCAGGCCTGTAGTTCCAGCTACTTGGAAGGCTGAGGCGGAAGGATCGCTAGAGCCCAGCAGGTCGAGGCTGCAGTGGCCGGGAGTGGCCACTGTGCTCCAGCCTGGGCAACAGAGTGAGACTCCAACTCAAAAAAAAAAAAAAAAAAAGAAAGAAAGAAAGAAAGAAAAAAAGAAAAAGGAAATTGTCTGATAACACTCTCTCAGAAGTATTAAAACAGCTAGTGGATTGTAAGCCTCTTGGTACCTCCAGCCCAGCCACATGTGGGTATTTCACTTGATGCCACCCAGCAACAAAAGGAGAAAGTTCAGTCAGAGTAAACAAAAAACTAAAAGCAGAAGGGAACTGGAAGGTCACAGGAAGCCATGGTGAGTGGCAACCTCCTTGCCATGAAACGCCCACGGGCAGGACGATATGGGGCAATGAACTGTAATCTGTGCCCTGTATGACCCAGATTTCCTGGAAGAGTTCTGATCATGGTGGTCACCCTCCTCAGGGACTCCAAGTTCTTCGCCAAAGCTGTGTGGACTTTGTAATATATCCAGGCTTCAATGTAGCCCAGATGAGCCCTGACGGGACATGGTCACGGTCACCCTGTTCTCTCCAGACTCAGCTCTGAAGGTGCACCCAACCCTGACCCCACAGGCCTGCCATGCTCTCTGGTGCCTGGGGATGAAGGGCATCCAATTCTGCAGAGTTCGTTCATTCATTTACTGTTGTTGATCTTGCTTGATAGTGTGAGGTATGTGTGTACATACGCATGTGTGGGCTTGCCTGTGACCCAAATAGCAAGTGGTTTCCTCTTCATAAAAAATATGTCTCTGCCTGTTTTCACTCAGCTGTTGAAAGTCTGCATAATGTGAAAAGCATGGCAAATAATGTAGACATGTCTCATATTTTATCCGCTTAACTCCATTACTAAAATTGTGCATGCTTCATACTGATGCATACTGATTGCATAGGGGGAACCTACTGGAAGGGATGGGAAAATACTGGAAGAATTCATACCAGAATGCAAAGTATCTGTTTTAGGATAGGAGTGTTTATGAGGATATTTTTTCCATTTCTCTATTTTCTTATTTTTCTGCAGATTTTATAAATGAAAATCTTATTTTAAAAAGCAGTATTTACTATAAATTTATCTAAAGAGTTGGTTATGTTGAGGGGAAAAAGAATAGAGAACATGAAAAGCATACATCTGTCCTTCAATTCACAAACACAGATGAATAGAACCAGTTCTGTTTCATGCAATAGTGTATGACAATATTGACAGGATGCACTGACTTTTTCATAGCAAGTACAATGCAAATGTAAGTGCTTGTACTGCTTTGTGCATTCTTCTCTTCTGAGAACCCTGTAACCTCCAGTTCATAAAGTTTTTTTCCTTTTCTCATCACTCTCCACTTTATCCTCTGCACATCTCTCCAGTATTATACAGATCTTGGAGTATGTTTGCAACTAGGTTGTTACCTGTAGATTCTGCCCACTCATTCCACCATTTATACTCCATGGTTCCTAGGAGTAAAGTACCAGGCTAGTCTTGGGACATCCACCCCAAAGTTATCTTTGTTCTTCTGGTCTTTCCAGACACTATTTTTAGCCAGGTGAGAGCCGTTTACATGGTTCATGGCAGTAGCCTTTGGGTCCTGGTAAAGACCCAGATAATAGGGCCATCCCCTACTGCCTACTGCCAAACATCCTGACACTTGTGTGACCTGCCTAGTCCCCAAGGATATTTGCATTTGGGATCCTTGGGTTGCAGAATGAAAGGATGAGGGAGAGTATTTATTAATTTTCTATTTCAAAGTGGGCCCTACACAGCGACCACCTCTGAAATTTAGCCTTTTCAAGCACTGCCCAGAGTTCATTTCTAAGATCCCAGAAAGAGTGTGCTCTTACCTTGGCATTCTGGAGGAGTGGCACTCCAGTTTCCTGTAGGCAAACACTGCAGAACATCCGCTCCCACCAAAAGCAGGCCATCCTCACAGGTAAAGCTGCAGACTGACTGGTATCTAAAGGCACCAAAGGGGTGGGAGCAGTTCACCTGGGCCATCATTGGAGCTGGAAGATTCTGGCATTGCAAAGCTAGGGAGTGAGGAGGTGAGGAGTAAAGAGACAGTAGTACACATGTATGTGTTAGTCTTGACTGTTAACCCTTTTTAGTGCAAAGAAATGGGATTTCTGAGTTGGGCTTGTTTAACTTGGAAGATGAGAAAAGTGTCATTTCATCACAATGGCCCATGAAGGATTTTATTATTAGGAAAATACTAAACCATTACTGAGCATTTTGGCAATGTGTATCAATAATGTTTAAACTATCATACTTTTGGACCTGAGAGTGTATGTAACCGAGATGCAGACCAGAAAATCAATTCAGAGACTGTAATCAAGACATTATTTGTAAGAGCAAAATATTGAAAACAAATATAAATGCTGCTAATTTGGGGCTGAAGATAAATTATGGTGGACAGTAATCATAGTAAGACCACTCATCAGATGCAGACCTTGAAGGCTGGCGTGTGAAACACTCAGAAGACCTATGAAGGGAGGTGCTGAGACCACATCCCTGGATGCTTCAAGGACTGTCCAATGGTTTTGTGTTAGACATTTATCTGCCTGGAGACAAGAATGGGACGAATGCTCCCTCACAATTCCTTTAAGTATGTCAGAGGGCTCTTTGTGCCTCCCAGATGACATGTCCACAGAACATCCCATTACCTCACTAGGTCTCACCATCATGGCACGTGAACATCTGTTCCTCCATTGCCTTATTTTTGTTGTTTGCATTTCAATTTTTTATTATGATAAAATAAGTATAGCATACAATTTACCAAGTACCACATAATGAAGATTAAATGTAGTGTTCAATGGTATTAAGTGCATTCATGTTGTTGGACAACTATCACCACTATTCATCTCCAAGCCCTCTTCATCATCTCAGACTGAAACTCTAGATCCATTAAACCATAACTTCTTATTCCCCTCTCCCCACAGCCCTGGAGGCCACCATTCTACTTTCTCTCTCCATGGTTCTGACTACTATAAGGACCTCATTTGAGTGGAATCCTCCAGTATGTTTTTTTGTGACTGGCTTGTTTACTTGGCATGATTTCCTCGAGGTTCATCCATGTTTGTAGCATATGTTAGAATTTTCTTCCACTGCAAGTATATGCCACAGTTAGCTTATCAATTCATCCACTAACACACACTGGGTTGCTTCCACATTTTAACTCTTGTGAATAATGCTGCCATGAACATGGGTGTACAAATATCTCTTCAAGATCCTGCTGTCCAACCACTGTCTCATTTTAAAATGAGGTTAAACTTAGACCCAGGGTAGCCATATAAATTGCCCATGTGTCTCAGTAAGTGACAACACAAAATGCCAATACTACACTTCTGGAATGTGCCTTCTGTGTAATGTACCTCTTATTAAAAAAAAAATACTAGTGATCCCCCCCTACCATGCCTCAGTTGTGTATGAGGAAAATATTGAAGACCTGAAATATTGAAAGAGGAGTCATTTTTGTCAAATCAGCCCATAGACATATGATTTGTAAGGTAATATTATTATCATCATTATCATCATCCCTATAAAGCACATACAAGTTTTAAAGTTCCTTTTATACACATTAATTCGCAACTGCTAGTAAGGCAGGAAGACAAGGCAGGTAATAGTACCCCCATTTTACAGAAGACACTGAGCCTCAGAGAATCTGAAAGCTTAGTGAGTGACAGGACCTGACTAAATGCCTCGTCCACTCTCTTCCCTGTCACATGCTGTTCCTCATGCATCATTTCTTCCTCCAAGTCTCACCTCCTTCATACCAATGAACCCCATACCTGCCAGTCCATGGCACCCTCATCTTGACTATGCTATATATAATGGAGATGTTATGCCTAAGACTGGCTTTGCTTGCCATTTCACCCTTAGTGCCAGGCACAGCAGGCATGCAGATAGCATGTTTTTAGTGAGTGTCTGATGAATACAGAATGGTGCTCAGTGCACCAAGCTGATACACACAGGAAAACATTAGGATGGACACAGTACCTTGACAGTCTGGCGCTGGCATTGTCCACTGTCCCAAATCAGTGCACCGAACTGTGTCAGTCCCTCTCAGCATGAATCCCTCTGCACAATGGAAGCTACAGGTGGTGTTGTGCTGAAATGCCCTTGACGATGGGGAGCAATTCATGCTTCCGTGGACAGGACTCTCCAGTGGTTCACACGAAATGGCTGAGTGGAAAAAGTTATCTCCTATAACCGAGTAACGGAAGGGCCCAGTTCTTTCTCAGCAAAACCACCCAGGGATGCGACATTTTTCCTACCCACATTATCAGTGTGGTTAGAACACTGAATCCCTCATTTTACAAAAGGGAAACTACCTGGGTCACCTTCCCATGCCCTCTTGACCTGGTCCACTCTCACCTATCCTAAGGTCTCTGCTTTGACTTCACTTTCCTTAGGAAGCCCTCCTCCCCCCCCAGCAGCCCCTGTTCTTGTGCTGTCCAGATAAAATTGTAATTCTTCCCTGTCACACCAGTCTCCTTGAGGCTGGGCTCAGTCCTTCATCTTTGTATCCCAGAGCTCAGCACATTGTTTCATGCATCAAAGATACTCATTAAATAGTTACTGACATAATCTGTGGAATTGCATTTGGAAAGAGTAGATGCAGGAAAAGTCTGGACTCACAGGGAAAAAGCTGGACTAGCATGCTTATTGTTGACACTGTTACCTAGCCCTATAAAGTGATCCAAATGGGCTTTGTCTCTGAACACAGGATGTCATCCTAATCAAGTTTCAGTCGTCAAGTGAGTGCAGCCCAAAGTGAGTTCCTGAGGGCAATTAAGCCCTCGGTGACCTCTGCTCTACAAACTGGTGCTCTTCCTTGATAAAGCATTCATCACCAGGCTGTTTCTGGGTTTTTTCAGAGTATAACAACTGTCCTTTCATCCTGGGTTTTGACCTCTGGTTTTTACAGAATCGGGGCTTCAAGAACGAAAGATGCAAAGATCCTCTAGTGTTTTTCTCTTACATTACAGACAAGAAAGGTGGGGTTCAGGAACATTAAGTGACTCCCCTAAAGTCTCACAGTTAGACAGTAGCAGAGCTGGGCTTGTAATCCAGGTTTGGGACTTCAGTAATCCACCTTTATTTCCTATTCTCCCATTAACCCCCTCTGCCTCATAAACTGAGGGTATGAGGCATTGCACAGAATTCAGTCTCATGGCTTTATATGTTATTGAAATTGCATCATATGTTCTTTCTCAATGAAGTGTTCCTTTGCTCCTTTGTCGAAGGCTACCTCCAAAAGACTACGGGGGAATCTCTCTGTAGCCATGCCAGCCTCTGCTCTGATTCCCTCTGAGGTATAGGGCATTGTCCCACAGCTTGGAAAGAAGCAGAAACTAAAGCTGATCAGGTGCCCAGCTCTATGCTAGGGATTTCATGCATGCTATTTAATTGTATACTTTTTATATACTTAACCCTCATAAAAGCACCTTGATCCATTCTTAACTCCACTTCACAGTTGACAAAAGTGTGGTTCCCAGAGGCTGAACAACTTATTCCAGTGTCAGAGCCCAGAGGCGGTCACCCTGACATTAAGCACTTTTGGTCTTTCTTCTGTGCCATGACTCCTCAGAAAGACTGGGGGCGAAAGGCAAATCCTACCCTCACAGGTTGGCAAAGGTGCCGTCCATTGTCCAGAGCCAATGCAGCGGAGTATGCCCGAGCCCCTAACTCGATGGCCGGGTTGGCACTCAAATGTGCAGCTGGAACCATATGCAAAGGCAGCTAGAGGATGAACACAGTCCATGTTTCCTTTTCCAGGGGCTTCCAGGCGCTGACACTGCACGGCTGGAAAGAATAGCCAAGGATGAAGAAAGAGAAGGGTACTGAGGAAGGAGAAAAATTGCCCATAGACAGCAATAGTGGAACTGTCTCTGGAAATGGAAGGGGAACAAGGCAGATTTAAGGGTCAGGAGACTCTAATGATGTTTGTTCAGTCTCGGGGCACCAGTCCTTAGGGTGACCTGAATCTCTTAAAAAACACAGATTCCTTCAAGCTTTGTTCTTCATGTCCTCTCTTCTCTATATCTCTATAAATCTGTCCAAGTAGGTCTTCTAGTGCCTCCTTACAAATGGAAATGCCACCCTTTCCCGTCTTATGTGAAGCTTATGAATGAGGCCATTCTGAAACCTTAGGTGGGTTGTGCGTTTTGGGAAAAGGAGGACTTTTAAATTTTGTAGTAAAATCAACCTCTTGCTTTGCTAGGGCCGCTCTTTTCCCATCCCAGATACCCAATCTAGCTGAGTGGCAGGTGGAATGAGTTAAATTCCGGCAATTCAGGCCAGCTTCTCCATAAGCTGGCCAGTTTCATCTATATGTTCAGTAAGGACTTGGTGCAGTGGACATTACACATCCAACTGCCTGAAACTCACCTTTACACACTGGGGCTGGGGCTGTCCACACCCCTGAGGCTGAGCATTGCACCACTTCTGGTCCAACTAGTGCAAACCCCTCTTCACAACTAAAGCTACAGCTAGACTGGTACTGGAATGCTTTTTCAGGATGAAGACAGGTCATGCTTCCTTGTTCAGGAGTATTCAGGGATGGACACTGGGCAGCTAAAAACAACAACAGAATAATGATATGAGTCCTTGGGTAAATTATGTCCAGCCACCCTGGAAACCTTAGGATTCTGCAGCAGCTATACATTCCTAACATGGTAGGCTGGGTGATGCACTAGGTTGGTTCAAGAGAGCTTTCAATAGCTGTTTGGATTTTTCCTTATTTTTTCACTTAGAGCAGCAAGGTAAAGTTATCAGTTTAATAACACTCAATCCCTAAGTCCTTATCACTGTATTCTGTTCACTTTGCAGTTAACAAAGGGAAAGAGGTCCCTTTGTAATATATTTGCCAGAGAATTGAGAATTAAACAGAATTATTCCACAGATGCAAAATACCATGATAATCAAGATTAGTGTTAGTCTGGTGGACCAGTGACAGTGATAACCAGAATTTTCCACCTGACATAAATCTTCATTACTTCTCGTGTTTTTTAATGGAGAAAGCTAATTCCTCCTCCCTTCCCCCTCAAAATTCCAGCCGTCATTGAGGATGGAAAGAGTAAGGTCTACACACCTACACACTGTGGGGGCTTATCCGTCCAGATTCCAGAGGCCAAACATTCCACCTTGCTGGGCCCATTCAGTTGATACCCTTCAGGGCAGCGGAAACTGCACTGCGAGTTGAAAGAGAAGTGTCCCAGAGGGTGGCTGCAGTTCATAAGCACGTGCTGTGGGAGGTCAAGTTCTCCACATTCCCTGACTGCAGGAGACAAAATATTGTTTTTTTCTCATTGCAGACTTAACCACAATGTCAGGTTTACTGAGAGCCAGAACTATGTGTGCAACTCTCTTAACTCTAACTTTCTTATCTTCTAACTCAAGTTATCTGTCTTTACTTGGTCCCTTTGTTTTGGATGCATCTTGGAAAATAATCATTCTTTCATTGGTTTTTATCCCAGTAAGTAAAATTTGCCTGAAAGGGTTCTGTTTTGCTTCCTTTATATTTCCCTTTTCTTTTTTTGAAATTTAACGAGCAAATGGTCTCTCCGAGAATAAAGTGTTTTTACTCAGAGTGCGTGTCTAGGGACAATTTGAGTGGAACAGGCAGACAGATGATAGAGAGGGCCTGTTCTCACTGGAGAGTATCCAGCACGATTTACTTCATGGCATCATCTCTAGAATAAGACCAATAACCAAAATGACATTAACTAATTAGAAGTCTCACCATATTCACATTCTGGCCCATAAAATCCAGGATAGCAGGAGCAGGTGTAGTTTCCAATGGTTTCAATGCACTCCCCTTGCTGGCTGCAGGGCATGTCCTGGCAGGAGGCTGCATAGATACACGAGAGTCAGAAGTACGGACTTTCACAGGAGATGAGAAGAAAAGCTGGATTCTCCTTCTGAGCCACAGACTCAGCTGCTCTCAGGTAGGACTGAGCTAGCCAGACAACAGAGAGCTACAATGTCTGGAGAGTAGACTTGCTCCCTGCAAAAGGCATTGTAGGAGTCTGCAGGAGTCGCACATAGTTGTTTAGCATTTCCTAAGGAGGGGGGCATTGCTATGTGTGAACACAGAGGGACAAATGGAGCTACTGGCAGTTGTGTGGACAGGGAGCACACACGGTACAAAATGGGTTGTGGTTTTCCAACCAAGAGTTGTATGTGTAGAGTTGTATTATTATGGAAGCCCCTATCTACACGTGGCTCATGGAGGTTAGGAGCCAGATGTGGGGGGTGGCGTCACACACAGGTGATCTGAATCCTGGCTCTGCTGCTTGCTCACCATGTGACCTCAGGCAAGTTTCTTCTCTGAGCCCAGTTTGCCCAGTGTTAGGGTCCTAACCCTTTCCCCTTCTGTTTGCTTCATATCTATTTCCAATACCATATGTTGGAGGAGCAGAGGAGCCAAAGTGATGTTTAAGACCCACTCACGGTAAAGGACAAATGGTCCTCTGAGAGGATGTTTTGCCAATCTAAACACAGCACCTTAGGAGGCGCAGACCATGACTGACCTGTCAGGTCCTCCTCGCCAAGGCTGTGCCACTTGAATGACAGAAAAGAGAAAGACCAGAGTTTCTTTTCTGCAAGAAAGTCTCTGAGGGCATATGTACTTAGTGGAGGAGCAGTGCTAGAATTGATATTGTAAAGGCACTGAGAATATTTCAATTGATGGTTTTACTAATGGAGTCATATTTGGGGCAAGTTCTATGCCTGGAGTGTTCCCTGGTAGCCACTTCCTCTGCACTGATCCCTGGCCCCTTGTTGGTTCACTTTGGAGTACATTACAGAAGGAAGTCCATATGTCATATAAAGTGTTCTGCTAGATGGTTTCTATGTTTCCTCTCAACTGTGAGATGCTGTCATTCTATAAACCATGCAGGGTCCTATAGGAGAAAGCCCTATGGCAGCCAGTGAATTTGGTGACGCTGCACTGAGGCACTGGGAAGGGTTCATATAATGAGAAGATGCAGTGGGCAACAGCAGCTCATAGATGTAAGTTTGTCCACATCTTCCAGCCTATTCACCTTGCCCTTGCCCCCACCAGAGCCTTACCGCAGTAACACCTGCCTGCCGTACGCTCTTGCAGCATACAAATTTTGCCCTGATTACAGCTTCCTCAGGATCAGTTCAGGACCTCAGAACTCTAGGAATAGAAAAACAGGCTATGTTCTGTATTCTACCACATTTCAGGGTTTCCAGGCAGCTTAGCAACTTGACTGTTCCTTTGGACCTCCAGGGAGAAGAATAATTATGATTCAATGAATAAATGTTTTTTGATAGCCCATTCTGAGGTCTCACATTCTCCTGCTGAGAATTGTTCCACCAATTGAAACTTAATTATTTGTTATAGTAAACATATCTATTTCTCACATCCCATAGAGAACTGATTTTTCCCTACATCATTTACATCTTGGTTGGCAAAATGCCAGTCAATGATGGTGGCTGCCTAGAGCATTATGTTGGTGAAGATAAAACCCATCTGTATTCAGGTAATATTGCACCAATTAGTGATGTCAGCTACTGCTGTGGGTTAGAGGAGTGGCATCATTTATGCCAGTAATTTTCAATCTCTTCTCTATCCTGTAATTTTTTTGTAAGGTGGGAAAAACTGTCTTTCAGAAATGGATGTTGAAGGTTAGGTGAGGAGGGGAAGCCGGGACATACGGAACCAGCCAGTGGTAGTCTGATAAGGGAAAGGTAGTCAAGATAATCTGATAAGGGAAAGCTCTAGGGAGGCATAGTTCAGAAAGGGTAGCAGTAGCATGAGATAATATTTACATTATATCCATCCTGGTCCATGAGCAAATGGTCATTAATCTGTTTATTTGTTTGTATATAAATACATTATTTGTAAACTAGATCTGACTGCATTGACAGTGCATTCATGGATATGCTTTCCTCAGTTAGGAGGCTTGAGTGAGAAGAGAGAAACTGTAGAAGAAATACTTTATGCTGTGTACTTAGTTCCATGCATGCACTGTTGAGGGTTTCTGAAGGAGAGGTGTCAAAATCTAAAGACTTCAGAATATGTATAGCAGAGTGTGGCATCTGTAAGATGATTTCTCAGAGACTTCAGAGTATGTAAGGCCTTCTTGCTTAGGGGAAGGCCTACCGTCCCTAGCCACAATCTTCATGTGCTACGAAAGGCAAGAGGGGGCCCTGCTAGACAGGAAGCAGCATCAGAAAGAAGAAATCGGCTCTGACACAGGGCTCATGACTGCAGGAAGCTTTCATGCATGTCTGCTTACTCTGGGACTGGGAGAGTTGAGAATCAAATATACCCACAGTATCTCACTTTCAGTTACTTCTTTCCTTTCCTGGTTCCCCACTCTCCTACCAAAGTGCAATGAACCTGAAGTTATGTTGCTGTTGAAGATAATCTGTAAAGCATTTGTGATCCTTGGTCATGTCCTCCAATTGTCTCATGAAAATGTGGGGCATACATGGCTAAAAACACCAACTCTGGAGTCAACATGAGTTTGGCTCCATCATCAACTAGCCGAGAACCTTGGGCAGATTACTTAGTAGCTCTGAAGGCCTTTCCCTCTTCAGCAATATAAGGGTGATAGAAAAACCTGATTGATGAGGTTGTCATGAGGACTGAATGCAACTAATACTAAATGAACAAATGACATGTGAATGAAATGAACTAGCAACACAATGCCTGGAACATACTGGCATTCAATAGATACTAGTTATAGCTGTGTCTTCTAGAGGCTGGGTTAACTTCCTCTCAATTTATACTCTCTGTTATACTAGGATGTAGTGGTGATAAAAAGTCCTAAACCTAAAATTTAGGAGACTGGTTTCTAGTCCTAACTTTGCTTCTGTCCTGCTCTATGGCCATGAGAAACTAAAACTTCTTGAGTGTCCATTTTATCAGTTATAAGATGAGAAATGGGCCAGGAGATATTAAAATACCTCTGTAGTTTCAAACAGTCAATTCTCTCTAATTCTGGTATCATATTCTTCCAGGTGCTCAATAACGCTGCTTGAGTTTATTCCTTGATTTCATGTCCCTGTCTTTGTGCCTCCATGTTATCGACTCAGAGGTTACACTGGCCAACGAAGGAAGGTGTTTTTTATGTTTTGCTGAGCAGTCAAGTTTCAAATTGAGAAGGTCCTACCTGTATAGCACAGTGCCCGCTTTCTTTTCAAGCAGGGCTCGTCGTTCCACTTGCCAGGGGACAGCGGACTCTTGATGTAGATCTCCACACAGTCCTGGTTGTTCCTCTTGTTGTTGGGCTCATTCTCGGCCCAGTTCTCAGCTTCCGGGGTGAGAGCCTTTTTGGTTCCCACCCAGGTCCACGTATTATTGATCTTTCGGATCCCAATCCAGTAATAAGAGCTGTAGTATGGTATGATGTCATTGAGGTAAGCAATTTCATTTTTATTCTGGATGGCCACTAAATCTGTGTAGTGTCTCTGGCAGAAAGCCCGGGAATAATTCCATGTGTAAGCTTTTGTGCTGTAATGATAGGTCCACGCTGCCACTTCTTTCTGGTTTGTTAATTCTAGAGTAAAGGAGATTGAGTGCCAGGTTAGCATTCCTCACCAGAAGGAGGCTGTGATCCTAAGTGTGCTATCGCACAGCCAGATGAATTTATGACAAGAAGGTGAATACCCCAAACGTGACTATTTTATGTCTAATGTAGTTTGTTTAAAGAAAAAAAGAGTGATTCCCACCTTTTACTTGAAAGTGTACATGAAGTCAGAATAGGAAAATGTCCTCTTCTGAGGCTCCTGGATGTAAAAGATTCGGAATCATAAAATATCGGGTTGGAAGGGAGATTAGAGGTCATTTCCTCTATAAAAGGAGACATAGTAAGTAATTTGTCCAAGCCAAAATTAAATGACACATCAAATGTTGTCTACCTCTTCAAGTGGAAAATAAGATTCCTGGTGATCTGGAGCCTGTCTGTTGGGTCCACCTCATCGCCCGCCATGTTTACTTTCGCTTCTGTGCCTTTGCACGTGTTCCTCCTCCTATCTGGTCTGCCTCCCCTCTTATGCCTGGCAATCTGTGTTCCTCCTACTTTGCATGCCTTGCCGGGGTAGGCTCGAAGTCCTCCAGACTCCCCCTGAACTTTGTCCTGTCCTGCCTGCATTGCCCTAATTGCAGTGTATTGTAGTGTCTGTTTCTACAATAGGGCCCAATCAACTGGACTTCACATCTCTGATGGTGATTTCTTTTGAGCTCTGGATCCTGAGCACCAAGCATAGAGTTTGGCACTAACTGGCCTACAGCAAATACTTGTGGCATGGGTGAAATACAGCAAGTGTGTGGCAGAGCCAGGGTTGGAAGTCAGATCTTCTGCTTTGCAATCTGTACTCATTCCGTTTCTCTTAGTTGTTTCTTTTTTGATTAATTACTTCCTCCCCATCTGCTTACTCATTTATTAAGATAGAGCTCAAAATAGCCCTTCTTTACAAGTGTTTGTGATATCAAATGAAATAAAGAATGTGCCCTTCAAAAGTATAAAGGTTCTATGATGCAAAGTATTGTTATCATAGCCTGTGGGAGCTCGTCTGGGGCAGGAGGCCAGTTCCCACATGAAGAGGTGTACAAAGCTAGCAATCAGGCCTGGAAATGGCTCCCTTCCTGTTTATAAAGACTTGTTTCTAGTCAACCCTCTTCTCTGCTGCCTGCATGAAGGTTGGTCATGTTTGTACCTCCCTCTCTGACATTTTCAGGGTAGTTTCGCCTTAAGACTATTCTGATACAGCCAGGGCTACCTTATGACTTTCACGGACTCTAGAAAGTTTGCCTTTGTAGGCTCCTTCCTCCATAATAATATACTGAAAATTGTATTTTGCAACTGCACTGATAGAAAGATGAATGTATTACTATATATTAAAACTTTTTAAACCTCAAAGAAAATAATTTTTAAAGAAATTCAAACATTTTTGTGGGTCCCTAACAGTACTGTGAGCCTGTGCCTAATGAATACATGAGTCCTAGATATATATTACAGAAGCAAAAGTAAACATGGCGGGCGATGAGGTGGAGCCAACAAGCAGGCTCCAGGCTTGGCTCTTTCTGGAGCCTTTTCCACTACTATGACAGTGTTAGGTACCCTTTTTCTTTTAGCAGTCTGGGCTTGGTCAGTTCTCCCATGCCTTGTAACAACTGGTTACAATCCTTAACTTCTCCCAGTGGACTCTGGGCTCTTCCCGAATTACTCAGGGTTAAATGAAGGGTTAGTATAAAGTTTACCAGAGATCAGGGCACTGAAGCAAAGGAGTTGGGCAGTTCCAAATACCACTCTCTGGAATCTCTGGTTCCAGATGGCTTTTAGGCAGCTGGCCTAAAACAAAAAAAGAAAACTTCCTTTTAGTATTCATATACCACCAACATGGCCAAAAAAATTTTGTTAGTAATCATTATGTTGAGTTATAATTCTGCATATTTCCACTGGGAGGGTAATTCCAGCCCTCTGCTTCATACTTGTTTCTCACTGCCCTGCTTGAGTCCTGCCCTAGATGGACAATGTAGCAAAACTGAAGACAGAGTTCATTTCTTCTCTTATTCAATAAATCTTTATTGAGTGCTTTATGTCAGCAATATTTTAAGACACATTTTAATATGTATGCTAAAAAAATACAGAACACGTGAATATGGCTGTCATTATTATTACGCAATGATCTCAATTTAAGAACTGGCATATCACAGCCAAGAACAATAGAAAGTCACATGAGAATTCCTTGAACCACACAAATAATGTCTATTCTATGTTAATATTTCTGCTTCTTTCATTTCAGCATATCTCTGTAGTTGTATTCAATATTTAATATATATATGTGTGTGTGTGTATTTACTATTTCATAACATATGTAGCAGATGTATTTCCCTTGGGTCTATGGCAACTAGTATTTCTCATGAGCTTCCTCTGCTGGGATTTCATCAAATCTATGAACATTTAAAATATGTTTTTAGGTAACTAAGTTCTGGTGATACAGCCTTGTCCAACTTCCTCATGTTGCACATGAAAATACTAAAGCTTCGAACACCCGAATAACGTATTCAAAGTGACAGAAGCAGAGTCTGACTTTGAATAAGCACTCTTTCCACTCTACTTTTTTACCTTTATAAACCCCCAAGCTTCCCAATCCTCGCTGTGTTGCTGTTCTGGATGATAGAATGTGCAACATGACCAAACCTAGCTGCTGCGTCAGGTCCCCTCCAAATCCACCCCTTCATGACCACCAACATACAAGTAGTGCATTTTCTATACAGTTGTAGCTTTACCACTCTTCCAGACAGATTACTATCTAAAATTCCTCCTCTATAGAAATTCTGAATTGCCATAGGTCGCTCCCCAGTGATGGATGATGAAGGCTGCAGTATGAAGTGAGTGTGTGTGTGTGTACGTGTGTGTTGTGTGTGTGCGCGCGCGTGCATGCATAGTCTACTGACCACATACCAGGAAGGACACAACTCAACCAGTGCATGTCTCCCAGAGAGGGAGGTTACCTTTGTATAAGAAGTCCAGCACCCTTCTACTTAGGACCTTCTGAATATTGACTTTGATAAGGAGGCACATTTCATGTTCTTGTAAGCTATGACACTCATCAGCTGACCTCTGCAGGACCTATGCTTAAATACTGAGAGTATTATAATGTTATGATTTATGGTGTTGTTTTTTGCACATGAAGTAGGGTGACAATCCCTTATTTCGGACTTAATCCCACCATTTTCTCTGCATTGTGTTGTATCTCCAGATATTATTACTATGGTATTTCTACACAATACCCAAAAAGTGCCATTCCAAGGTTGGAGCAGAAGTCTTCAAACCAGGATGAGCCTGGCTTTCTGAGGGTTCCATCAGCAAGTAAAGTGTTAATTACATCTATATTCGGGTTCTCAACTTTCACAGCTATATTTTCAAAAACCAATCTGCCTGAAAACACACCCTTCTCCCTCGATACAAGAGAAAATCATACTTTTACTAATCTAACTCTTATTTGTTATGGAGCCTTCCTCTTTAATATAAAATACATTGATGTGCCAAAGATGATTCAAAATATTGGTATGGGTATTCAGAATTTGAATTCTGAATACCCATACCAATATTTTGAATCATCTTTAGCACAATTCAATAGTGTAGCAAATCCTTGTTCAATTCTAGTGGTTTCCATTTCTGTCCTTTCATCAATTTTGAGGGAAGAGTCAGCTAAGTTGTCAGCTTTGACTAAATGTTAATGATAAATCACTATATAATTTGGGGCATATGACTTGGAAGGAGTTCAAAGAATTGAGAGACATTGCGGTAATGAAATTTGCATTTTCATTTACTTATTCATGTGAATGAAGTTTCTCAATGTTTAAATACTTAAAAAATAAAGTATAGGAATAAGATTCAAGTTGAAATTGTCTAATTTTGTTGATAAATAATATTCATTCATAGATGTATGAATGAATGGTGAAAAGCCCCTCATTGCATTTAGAGATGTTTCTTCAATAGCATTTTAAATATAAATGTTTAGCCGGGCTCGGTGGCTCAGCCTGTAATCCCGTGCCTTTGGGAGGCTGAGGTGAGTGGATTGCCTGGTCCTGCGGGTTCAAGACCCGCCTGGGCAGGTGAGACCTCATCTCTACAATAAATCAAAAAATTAGCCGGGTGTGGTAGCGCGCGCCTATAATTCTGGCTATTCGAAAGGCTGAGGTGGAAGGATTGCTGGAGCCCAGCAGGTCGAGGCTGCGGTGGCCGGGAGCGGCCACTGCACTCCAGTCTGGGCGACAGAGTGAGACTCCAACTCAAAAAATAAATAAATAAATAAAAATGTTTAAGTTACTTATCAAAACTTGTAGTATATTTATGATAGTTTATTTGTGTACTGAAAGTAATTGTCATGGTAACTCAAAAAAATGTTTTAACACATAGAGACTTATAGTTTCAGAACATTAAAATCTTTCAAATTTTGATGTATTATATTTATTTTTGCAAAGAAGTATGAAAAGACAATTAAAACATACTTTAAGCCTACAATGTTGTATATGAGGTTAAAATTCTGTAGGGAAAGTAGAACAGAAAAAAAGTATTAAAAAGGAGAAAATGATTAATGTAAAATTTCTTACTGAGAACTTTTTTTTAAGTCATAAAGATGATCAGATCACACCAGTTAGCACTCAATTCCATTGGATAAACTTTAAGAAATGATGTAATAGCTTTTTAAAAGGCCAACCTTTATAATACAATTACAACCTTGGAAATTCAATCTTTTCTCCTAAAATTTATGATGAAAGATTTGCGCTCACCACTTAAAAAGATATGAGAGGTTACGTAGTGTTCCAGGATACTTTTGGAGAAACAGAAGCAAAGCTACGGCTTCTGAAGAGTACAGCAATGCAGCCTTCATGAAGGGACACCACTGCTCACTTCTGAGCCTGTGCTGGCCTTCTACTCAGGCAGGCTGGGGGAGGAAGGCTGTCATTTTACATTTAGTGGTGCTCTTCCTGTGCCCCTGAGAAGTGGTTTGCTCCCTGAACAGAGTGTTTCAGGGGTTTCTCTGGCTTTGGGGCCAGCGCAGGAGGGTGTGGGGGTGAGCAGGGGAGGCTCCTGATCCCCATCACAGTGCCCGGCTCTACCCACTGTTTCCTGTTTCGACTTGTTTGTTTGTTTAAACTTTTAAATAAGGTTTGGTTCTAACAAAATTTCCAAACAGAGCTGTTTCTCATTTTAACTTGTTTGTTTGTTTAAATTTTTAAATAAGATATGGTTTAAGCAAAAGTTTCTCAGCAAACTCTCTACCACCCCAGACAAAACACACCAAGAGGGAGACGGGGTGGGAGGGGAGAGAAAGTTGTAAATATGTTAAGGTTTTAGACTGGTAGGGGCTTTTGATTAAGACACGATCTAAGAAAGGAAAATGCAAGTCAATGCACATCTTCTGCTTACCCTGACCATACTTTTCTGTTTCTTTTAATCACCAAATACCAAGAACCACCTCTTACAGATTATTTCAGAGCTGTAGGAGACCATAAAGATTACTGCCAAATCAATTTAGCATTTCTCTGGCATTTGGCAGCAGGTCCCTTGGACCATGAATACTCAAGAATAGGCGACCCCATCCCTGAGACTTGATGAGTTTAAGCGATGTGCTCAAGCTTGTTCACCTGAATGCACATCTGGTTAACATGGAGATTCTTATTTTTCCAGGGCTCATGAGCTTTGACAGAAGCCATAGTCAGACTTCAAAAAATGCACACTTGAAACTTTTTAGACCATTTCAGGTGTTTCATGGACCCACTGCATCTGCATGTTTCATGGACCCCAAGTTCAGATCCCTGTGTTAACTGTAAGGCAGCACCTTGACTCGTCAGTGACTGATAAGGGTTTCGTGTGGAGATACAGAGGATGGATGAGGATTAAAAACCCTCCCTGAGTCATAGTTTCCTTCTGAAACTTGCATGGGTGGGCAGGCCGTATCACACCTACTCCTGCTCCACCTTACAGTCTTCAGGACGGTGCTGGACCTAGGATGCTAAAGAGTTAAGGACTGTGCCCTGTATTACTAAGCAAGTGTTGGAACAAGAGGAAATTCCTCTCTAGGAGAAGCAGCCACGTGCTCTGCTAAATCTTTAATATTCTCTGGCAGATTGGTTCAACTGGAAGTTGCTGGGAAGGAGTCCGGGTCTGGGTCATTAGAATAACATCCTGCGCCTGTGTAAACCTTTGCTAAGCATGGTGGTTATCTTTGATTTTACTTTTCTAAAGAACTAAAAGTGACTGCGGGGTGAAGAGAGAAGCAGAGAAAGTGGAAGGCGCAAGCGTTTCCCCTGGACCTTGCTTTTCATAGAGAGAGGTGGCAGGCGCCAGAAGGAGTCCCATGGGTGGCCAGCATCCCCCATGGTTTACCAAGTTGGCAGGAACAGTGCCACAGAAAGCAGTTCCTTTTCTCCTGCTATGTTGTAGACCACAGCTCTGCATTTCTAGAAAGGCACAATGTCCCTGCCTTGACCCTTTGCCCTTCTGCCCAGACACTGCCCGACCTCTCCCCTTCCTCTGTTGCTAGGCTTTCTTCACTTCCTTTCCTGTCCTTTACAATCCAGCCCACTCCCCACCATCCCACCAAGCTGCTCCTGCTGACTTAGCCACTTAGACATTCTAATAGCCAAACCAAATGAAGACTTTCCACCCTTATCATCTGTCCTTGACCTCTCTGTAGCAATCAATACCGTTAACTACTTCCTTTTGCTTAAAATGCTTCCCTTGGCTCTTCTCTTGAACCTTCTCTAACGTTCTGAGCAATTTTTCTGAGTCTCCCTCTGAATCTACCTCAACCCTCTGCCTTTCCTGCAGAGGTGAGGGTTTCCTTGGGTTCCTGCCTTCATGACCCTATTCTCTTCTTCTTGGGGCTTCCTTCTCATCTGTGTGCCAGTGGCCTGTAATCAGCTTCTCCGTTTCTAACTTTTCTCCTGAACCAGAGGTCCACAATTTAAGTGCAAAGCAAACGTGTCAGCATATAGCTGGAGGGAGCTACTGACAGGCTGCTCAAGGGCAAGGACTACTCAGGTCTGAATCCCCAGCCATGGGAGAGCAGGTGCTTAATGCTGAACAAATATTTTGAAGATAAATGAACGAATGAATAATGGCAGAGGACAGACTCAAAATTAGATAGAAATGTGCTTAACAGGAAAGTGTTGGACAGATACATGATAAGTATAACTAAGTATATCATGGTTACTATACCAGCAGCAGGATCTAAGTAAAAGTGTATTATGATGTGAAGACCATAAGAAAGCTGTGAAGAAACATATTCTTGCCATTTCCTCCCCGCCACCACACAAGGTAGCAGATATATAGGATGAACCAGTCTACAAACTTAATGTACACCATGAGGGATATAGGTAATAAAATTGTGCTGCAGCCGGGCTCGGTGGCTCAGCCTGTAATCCTGCGCCTTTGGGAGGCTGAGGTGAGTGGATTGCCTGAGCCCGCGGGTTCGAGACCCACCTGGGCAGGCGAAACCTCATCTCCACACTAAATCAAAAAATCAGCTGGGCGTGGTAGCGCATGCCTGTAGTTCTGGCTACTTGGAAGGTTGAGGCGGAAGGATGGCCGGAGCCCAGCAGGTCGAGGCTGCGGTGGCCGGGAGCAGCCACTGCACTCCAGTCTGGGTGACAGAGTGAGACTCCAACTCAAAAAAAAAAAATAAATTGTGCTGCATATGGAATTCGTGTTAAATGAGTAGAGTTTAGCTGCTCTTGCCCCCCCCCACACAAATAGGTAACTATGTGAGATGACGGATATGTTAATTTGCTTCACGATAGTAACCTTATTACCATATATTCCATAACATCCTATTATGTATCTTAAATACACATAATAAAATTTATTTTTTCAAATGAGTTATGGAATTCTGGAGTCTACAATAAATAAATAAATATATTTATATCGTCATATATTTACAGATGTATTCATATATATTTTTTTGGCATATTTCCTCATTCTATTTGAATATAAGAGAAACAGGGAACATGATGGCTCATTCTCTCCTATGTAAGAGATCAAATGAGTAGGACTCACTCTCTTAAGTCCACACAGGTGGGATGCCGCGATAAGTCGTGGACTGGGATAAGCAAGGACTTTACCTTAGGTAGTGTGTCTCAGGAAAGCCCAAAGGGTGTTAAACAGCAGCAGCTCTTAAAAGCGGGGGAAGAGAAAGCAAATTCCAGTCTGACTCTCTGGACTAAATGTGACTCTGAAAGGCTCTAGCACCACAGGGAGCTCACATAAGAGATGTATACTCTTACTAGCAGATAGTATCATTGAACTAACCCCCTCATCTACCTGTGCACAGAGATGCTGAAAGGGAAAGCCAAGGATCTCTCCCCCATTCCAACCCTTGATGTGAAAGTGTTAAAATGAAACAAACACCGATAAGGGCACAATGGTACTAAACAGGTAAACATGAAAATTAGAAGCTAGCAATAAGTTCCAGGTAGGAAATGGGAGTGGGGTTATGTGACAGAATGGCTAGGTTGTTATTTTGGACAAGAAGGTAAGTGCAGACCTCTCTAAGGAGGTCATAGTTAAGTTGAGAGCAGAATGACCAGAAGAAATCAGCTACTGAGAAGCAGAAGAAGCACGAAAGGCTAATTCAAAGTCCTTAAGGTAGAAGCAAAGTGTGGAGTGTTCAGAGAACACGAAGACACTAGTGTGGGTGGAACAGAGAAGAATGTGAAATGAAGCTGCTGACAGATCACTGCAGGCTTTGGGACTCAAATGAGGAGATGAGATGTTATTCTAAGTGCATTGAGAAGTGAAAGATGACATTTAAAAGAGGCAGCAACGTCTTCTTGTTGATGCTGAAAATGAGGAGGTTCTGGAAGTTAACTGAAAAGGTCATGTGGGATCAGAACTCAGGGGTCTCAGATACCAGTTGACAGAAGCGATCCAATTGCAGGGTTCTGCACAGGAAAGCATCATAGAAAGATACATTTAACAGTGATTTTTTTGTTTTTTGATGAATCAGGAGCAGGAAGGTTGAACTACAAAAAGAGGAGGCTATTGCAATAGTCCCAGTAGGAGTTAAAGAGGGTCTAGCTTGGGCAGGGGTCAATGGGAATGCAAAGCAGAGAGATAGACATGAGAATCACTGAGGATGAAGGACTACACAACTTGTTGGTAGCAAAGCCCAGATGTCACACGGCATTACCACTGATGTAATATTCATTCCCTTAAGTTTCTGGATGGTAGTGGTGGTGGCGCAGCACATAGTAGTCCCAGCTTAAAGGTAGAAAAGGAAGCAGAGTGGGAAAAAAAGAGATTGTCTCTAAGACAAACAGCAAGTTACAAATAAAGACAGAAGACAGGAAGGGGCCTGGACATCAACATTTAGAATCCAAGCATGTATTTAAATTATACTACTGATTTCCATTGTTTAGGGTGAAATATTAACATTAAAAGTAAAGTACCATGCTTAAAAGGATTTTAGTCCATTGGACAATAGCTGAATGAACTCTACAAATGAAAGGATTTGCTCTGTATTGGACTTCATAAACTTTCTGCTTTGCTTTTCAATCAGAGGGATTAGACATCTAGGACACAATGTAATGAATGTCATTTATGAAACTGCCAGGTATGCACTCGCTAAGGTTAGTACCATCTGTTAAGTTGTAAGCCATTTTGATTTTTGAGGATTCGGTCAGTAAGTATCAGCTTACAGAACTCTGAAGATGCCCATTCTAAGAGCTGGTGGTCAGCCCAGGAGGGTCTGAATCTTTTAGGTGTATTTCAAAAAATAGGTAATGGAAGTAACAGTAAAACTAGAAGCCACAGACCTAAGGTGTTTAAGAGGCATACAGGGAAGAGAATCTGGACCTGCTTCTTAGCCTGCTAACATCAGTGTGGTGAAGTTCCCAATCAAGAACTCTTCCTCTGAGATCTGTCTGACTGGAAACACCGCACCATCCAAATCTTAACTTCATTTTCTTAGGTCCTAGAAGTTAACTGAAGCCACTCTGAACTTGAAGCAGAACTTAACACAGGCAGTTTGAGGTATCTGAATCTTCTGAACTTAGCACAGGCAGTTTGAGGTTTCTGAATCTTCAGGGTGAAATGTGTTCAGAGGAAAAGGAGGAGGTCCTGCCTGTGAAATAGTGTAAACTATTCTGGGGCTAGAGTCCTTAGCACTTTGCTGTGGAGCTCCAGCCTGGTTTCGAGGTGCTAGGTGAGGCGAGACTAGGAGCCGATAGAGTGGGGTTCTTACCCTGGGATCCATATGAAGATCTGGGAACCCCCAGTGGTTATCTATAAAGGTTGGTGTTTATGGGGATGCTTGCATTTTCATCTGGGAAAGAGGAGGTGTGGCTTTCATCAGATTTTTGGAGAACTCCATGATCCAATATATTTATATCTTTGAAACAGAGGAGGATACCAAAAAAGAATAGAAGGAAGAGAGAAACAACTGCTCATTCAACTAAGTGGACCAATTTCAGAAGCATGGCATACAAAAGATAAGACAAAAGTAACCACATTCTTATGTCACTGTGGTTCAAATTTAGTTCAGCCTTCTATTCCTTCCTGTTTTCTTCATCATTCTCTTATCACTGTTTTATCCAACATAAAAACTAAACTTAAAAAAAAAAAAAGGCTGGACTCGGTGGTTCAGCCTGTAATCCCAGCGCTTTGGGAGACCAAGGCGAGTGGATTGCCTGAGCCCGCAGTTTTGAGATGAACCCAGGCAACTTGGCGAGACCTCATCTCTACAATTAAAAAAAAAAATTAGCTGGGTGTGGTAGCGTGCACCTGTAGTTCTGGCTACTTGGAAGGTTGAGGCGGAAGGATCGCTGGAGACCAGCAGGTTGACATTGGGATGGCCGTGAGTGTGCCACCTGGGCAACAGACAGAGTGAGACTCCAACTCAAAAAAACCAAAAATCTCATTATATTTGAAAAGTGTGCTATAGTAAAGCAAAGAGGTGGGATGGATCAAGTATAAGCACTAGCTTTTTTTTTTTCCTGGAATCTCATAGAAAGATGCCCAAACGCAGAGACCTGTCTGGCTCCTCTCTAGCCGACTGCAAGATTTTGGATTCTAGGACTGTATAGGATACTCTTGAAAACTTGGGAGTAAAATTAGAAGTAGCTTAACCTTGTGCATCTTTTTTTTGTTTGTTTTGTTTTTTGTTTTGAGTTGGAATCTCACTCTGTCACCCAGACTGGAGTGCAGTGGCTGCTCCCGGCCACCGCAGCCTCGACCTGCTGGGCTCCGGCGATCCTTCTGCCTCAGCCTTCCAAGTAGCTGGAACTACAGGCGCGCTACCATGCCCGGCTCATTTTTTGATTTTTTTATTGTAGAGATGAGGTCTCACCAAGTTGCCCAGGAGGGTCTCGAACCCGCGGGCTCAGGCAATCCACTCACCTCAGCCTCCCAAAGGCGCAGGGTTATAGGCTGAGCCACCGAGCCCAGCTCCTTCGCATTTTATCTAGGATAACACTGAGTTCAAAATGATTAGTTATCCTTGAATTTTCCCTGGATCCCAAACCCCATTATACCCCAAGAATTTTCTCTTTCTTGTGACAATAACAGCTAACATTTACTAATCACTTACTGTGTACTAGGCTCAGGTCTAACTGCTTTTCAGTATAGTCTTATTTAGCTCTCACAATGACACCATAAGGTAGAGAACTATTATTATATTCATTTTCTAGAAGAAGAAACTAAGCCACTAATAAGATTGAGACTTAGGGCAGAAATTGAGACTTCATGAATATTCCAGATCAGTCTCAGAAGACTTACAGGGTTCACAGAGAGAAATAGGAGGAGTAGGGATGAGAAACTGTTCGATTATAGAAATGTCCCCGGGCACTCATTCAGCCTTCTATTTATACTAGAGAGAAGAGCAACCCTGAAAAAGTGAGAGGCAGGTTTGCCAAGATCTACTCTTAGAAGGTTTCTGTAAGTTCCAGTAAGAAGAACAGCAGCTGTGGAGCCACAAGACAGGACCCAGACCATGACATCATTTAGTAGCTTAACAGTGCAACATAGATAAGACACCTAGCATCTGTAAGCCACAAAGTCTTCATTTGTAAAACAGAAATAACAGCATCAACACACAAGGATGTTGAGGGGTTAAAGTGGCCAGCAGGTTTAGAAGTGTTTGCATCAACGTTTGTATACCTAACCC
Organism: Cephalopachus bancanus; assembly: GCA_027257055.1. Classification (NCBI taxonomy): domain Eukaryota; kingdom Metazoa; phylum Chordata; class Mammalia; order Primates; family Tarsiidae; genus Cephalopachus; species Cephalopachus bancanus. The sequence continues at coordinate 8,337,502 of JAPVLO010000060.1, forward strand.
TGAATTGTACCCCGCATCTTTATAATTAAAAAAAAAGAAGTGTTTGCAAACTCTTAACAGGCGACTCAACATAAAACTTCACAGCTATTTTCCTTCATATTCTGAACCTTTACCTGCCTGATTCAGTTCCAAACCTCTTCAACCCCAACCACTTCCCATGCAAAAGAAAAAGGCAAAAAAAGGAACTCACCATCTCCTCTGTGAGTCTGCGGGTTTTCTGCCTTCTGCCCAACCAGGCTTCTTATAGCTTACCACTTTCCCTCAGTGTCAGGCTGTGTAGAAAAACAACTTCCTATTCACTTTCCAGAAGTTCACCACAGCCCTTCCCATTAAGTTAGTGTGCTGATAATGCAGGAGCAATGTTGGCAGCTTAGAGACAGCCGTTGCCAAGGGGTCAGGGGGTCACCTTCTTCCACTGGAGACAGTCTGGAGACAGGGACAAGTGTGAATCACTCATGGGCATCCCGGGCTGAGCAATGCAGGAACAGTACCTCCACCCCAGGGATCAGATTTCCTTTGAGTATTACATGAGCCCCAATTTAGGGTCGTAAATTTGGAAAATATGCTTTGTATTAATCATAATGTCCTGGTGTAAGTTTTCCAGTTATTATTAAATGTCAGTGAATGTTTACTATTCCAGCAGCCTTTTGAGGCAAAAGAGAAAAAAACAGAAGCAAAATAATAATAGTTAACTGAAAAAGGAAAAAGACACTGAACGTTTTCTGGCATTTGGGGAAGACTGTTGGTAACAGTTTTGAAATGACATATAAAACATGCTCGGGTCATTTGAAAGGAACTCTGCTTCTTATATCAGAAACAAAAAGATGTAAAAATGGAAGCATTAGTTTTCCTTTTCCCATAGAGTGTGTAGGACTGAAAAATTGTTAGCACAGCAGTAAAGATGTGGGCAGTGCTATCAAACCTGCCCAAGGCTCATCCTGGTTCCCCCTCTGGCTAGCGATAGGGCAAATTATTCAAACTCTCTATACCTCTGTTTTCTCAACTGTGAATCAGAACTTACCTCACAGGGTTGTTGTAGGATCGAATAAGTTAATATATGGAGGGTGCTTGAACTAATTTCTGTCACACAGTTGGCACTTAAATGCTAGCTATTATTTTTACTTTTCAGATTGGTCTCAGAAAAATTAAGCATCAGCCATTTGGTATCAAGTCAGAAAGCCATAACGAATGTATCCTCTTAGAATACTAGTGGTACAGTAGTAGGCATTATTCTCCATTCACTTCATAATTGTGACAGCTTGTAAACAATCTCATGGATAGATTGAAAATGGAATAAAATAGGAAGATTTAGAAGGAAGTCTACGGGTGAAGACGAATTAAGGAGCATGAGGTTGCATTTGTATTTTGGAATTTGGGACCAAGGGGAAGGAATTACTTATATAGTAAAAGTCACAAGGCTGGTGAAGGAGTTGGTGATCAAGGAATGATCTCGGGGAAATAAGGGAAGTTGAGGGAGAGGGAAGAATGGGGAATTTCAAGGCAGCATGATGCAGGCAGGCAGAGTTCAGACCCAAGAGCCAGGCTGCCTGGCTCCCTCACTTACCAGCTGTGACTTGGGCAGGCTATTAGCCTCCTTATGACTCAATTTCCTCAGCTATGTGAATAATTAAGGGTAACAGTCACCAAACGCACAGAAGTGTTAAGACAATTAAATGCATTTAAAGTGTTTGGATCAATACCTGGCATGCTATAAGTGCAGTAGAAATGTTAGCTACTATTTTTATAAGATTGCTTTCATTTCCCTCTGTTCTTATTTTCACTCCCCAGGCCCTCTTTGCCCCGTTAAAAAAAAATCTCAGATGAAGATGAGGGAGGGTGCTATGTAGACTAATAGCTTCTTATTGATAGCAGGTTCAAAAATAGTATGTTTGATTGATAAGAAGTATTTTTAAGTTCAATGATGTTAAATTTTAGTGAGCATGAGGAAAGAAGAAAAAGATTCCTAGGGAGGTGACATCAGCGAGACGGTGGCATAGGAGATATCACCCTTCATTTGCCCCACAGAAAAAACAATATAGGCAGTTATCCACAAGCCAAAATCAACTAAAGGCTTACTTAAGAATAAGGAACACCACAGTGAAGCAAAAAACAACAGAGAATATTGCACAGAAAGGATCACTTGTGAGATTGGCATATGTGAGATGCCTGGAAACAGCTAGGAACAAGCAAAAAAGGCAGAGGCTGTCAGAGTCAGTCATGCAGTGGGAGCCACTATACTATGGCCTTCAGTGGTCTGCTCTGCTGAGACACTGACATCTTTTGCCACTGAGGAAACCAAAAGCCATTCCCACAGCAGAACCCTAGAGAGGGAGATATGAGTGCATACACAGAAGCAGCTGCTGTTGTACTGCTCTGGTACTGGGGCTGCATTTGCCACGTCTCATGACCCCACACATGCCCCTAACTCCTGAACTATGGCCATTCTGAGAGCGTTCACACTCTAGACCCTGGCTCTGTGGCTACCCTACTCACTCATGCCTCAGACACTGGAGCCATTGTGATAGTTCTCACCCAGGGACACTGAGCCAAGGTTGCTCTGTGAGGGCTCATGCTCTAGACACCAGTCCAGCCACTGTAGAGAAATAGTCCATGATCCCAGAGCTGCTGTAGTAATGTGCACACCTGCACTCCAGACTCTGACTTTGAGACTGCCTTGTACACTCCCACAACTCAAACTCGAGCACCTTCACAATGGTGAACCAGTTCACACCCTGGGCCCCAGAGTCTAGGTCTCTCTGTCCATGCTCCAGTCATCAGCTCAGTCACCAAGAAAAGCTACCTCACACCCTGCACTCTAGCATCTTTGCAGCTCTGCACATGCCCATGTTCCAGTCCCTGGTTTCTCAGTTACTTCACAAGCATCTGCACCTTACACACTGTTACCAGTGTGGCAGTAGGGATGCCTGTTCCCTGAGCACTGATGCCGTTGCTGTTCCTGAACCCAGTACTGTAGTTCCTCCACATGTGCCTGTGCTTCAAGCCTTGGTTCTGTGGTCACTCCATGGCACTCATCATCAGACACTGATGCCACCACCGTGAGAAAACTTTTAAGCAGTGCCGGGAGGGATGATTTCTGTCATGACCTCCCAGGTGGGAAACGATGAGACCTGGAGTATCTTGGCAGTCATCATGACTAAAATCCTCAACAGCCTCATTGCCCTGGTAGACACCCATACTATGGCCTCTTAGGACCCCTGCAGTCTTAATCAATGCCATCTGACAGATCTGCATGGAGACTACATAGCTGTGCTCTCACCAGGGTTAGAACTGCCGCTTCCTCCTGTCAGCACCTTTGCACGCTCCCATACAGGAAGGTATTTTCCCACAGAAACAAGCCCATAAAGTTTGGAATTGGTGCTGATCCACCAAATGCTCAGGCATCAGTATAAGGCAAAAGGAAACATAATAAAAACAAGTGGGGGGAGGGGGAAGATGGCAGCCCAGTCATTCGGACTATGCAAGTCCCCATGTGAGTGAGTGACTATGAAAAATTTTGTGTATGTGCTGGTGAGTGAGTGGGTGTGTGAGTGGCTGACTGAGTGAGGGCTAAGGAGCTGGTGGTTGGGGCTTTCCTGGTGCAGCGACTGGTGCCACAGTGGCTAGGCTTGGACCCCAGCAATTCCCGGGATGCAGAAGTCGAGCACCATTTTCTTTTTCTTTTTTTTTTATTCAACAAACTCTCCCTGGGAAGAAAATGATGGGAGAGACTGTCTAAGTGGGGCTCGTGAGAGGGTGGCCAGGTCCCTGGCGCAACTGCTGGTGTTGCAACTTCTCTACTTCGTCCATGGCTCTTCCCAAGTTGCAGAAGCTGAGCACCATTTTTTTAAATGGACAGAAGTTTTCCTTTGAAAAAGCGGTGGGGAGAAGCTATTGCCCCAGTCTCTCCCTCACCATTGAAGCAGGAGAGAGACTGCCAGCTCCTGGCTTTGCCTCACTGCTTCAGCACCTGGCAGGGCTCTGGCAGGGGCTGCGGAGGGAGTACAGATGCAAGTTCCCATGGAAGAGAACAAGAGGGGACCCTACCACAATCTTGAAGATGGAGCAGGAAAGTGCTCCAATGTGCTCACCACGGAGCAACAGACATGATCTCTGTGACTGGCGGATCAACTACTCAGGGATTGATCGTGGCCCAGGGGGAATATCCTGAAAGCACAAACTTCAGAGGAACCCGATGAGTGCTGAGTTCCAGGTGCCCCACCCCCATCCCAATCCAGTGTGACCCAAAGGGTGTGACTGGAAAAGGACGAGGAAGGACTCCAAAGAGATCAGTGGTGAGTCCAGGCCGACCCAAAGCCCCTCCTCCCCACCCGTCCTCTGAACATCAGACCCACACAGCTGGACCAGGACTGAGAGGGACAAACCCAGGCAAAGCCTGGATGTCAGTCACAACAGGAGAACTCCATTCCAGGATAGGGTTGGCTGGGGCAACCCTGGTGAGAGTACATAACTGAGGAAGAGACAATCCCGTACCTCCTCACCAGAGGAGAGCTCCCTGACCATACGAGAGTGGGAGGGGAGGCCTGCAGCCCCACCCACCTCCACTACCCCTCCTCCTTCCCTGCTTCAAATACTGAGGAGAGAGTGAAAGAGGTGGCTCTGCAGGAGAAACCTGATTAGAGGAACAATTACGGAGCCTGCCACAAGAGGGCAGGTTTTTTTTTTTTTTAAATTTTCAATTTTTTTTTAATTTTTAAAAAATTTTTTGGACTGTTTGTTAGTTCATCTATTTTTAAAATATTTTTTATTTGTGCATGAATGTGTATGTGAGGATTTGATCTGCATCCTCCCCCCCCAAAATTTTTTTTCTTTTCTATTTCTTCTTTTGTCATTTTCTGTTTATATGTGTATGTAGATGATTGAGTGTTCATCTTTTGACTTTGCTGTTGTGGTTGGTTTTTGCTCTTTTGTTCTTCTGGGGGGTTTTTTATATTCATTTTTTATAGTTTAAGATGTGTGTCAATATATGTGTGAGGGTTTGACCCGAATCCCTTTTTTTCCTTTTTAAATTTTCCTCTGATCTTTCTGTTTTAATTCTCTATTTACTTTGTGCTAGGCATGTGTGTGTGTGTTTAGTTTTCTTGTTTTTTGTTGTTGTTGTTGTTATTTGTTTTGCTTCGCTTTGTTGTTATTCCAGTTTGTTTTGGGGGGTGTGTGCACGTGTTCAATCGCTTTTGCATTGGTTTCTGCTTTGCATCATCATACAGAGTGGTGGTGGGGAGTGGGTCTCAGGGAACACATATTACAATAAGTGAACATTTTAATTTGAAGTAGACTCTGATTCCTAGTGCCCCATCCCCTACTTGATTCGAATTTCGAAAACTACAAAAGGCAGCAAAGTTTCCCATCCATCATCCTATTTCAAAATAGAACGAATCCAGAGGCGGATCAGGGACAAATAGAGGACTGAGAAAACATCAGAAGGGAGAGCCTTTCCCACTGACATTGAATAACAGAATTAAAGAGAAAAACAAGAGATATGTCCCAAATGAGGAAAAACCAAGGAAAGGCCTCAGTCAATTTCAAGTGTACCAAAGACAAAACTCATGAAAAATCAGACCTGGGTGCCCAAACAATGGAAATCACCAGCAACTATCTCCAGAACATGACAGGGATTAGGAAGTGGATAGAAAGAGTAAACAAGACTCAAGAAAGATAAGATATAACACTGAAAGAACTTCTAACAGAGATTTTGGCAATAGAAAATTTCATCCAGGAAATAAATAACAAGATGACAAGCATGGAAAGCAGAATTAATCTAGCTGAAGAAAGAATCTCAGAACTTGAAGACCAGAACATGGAATTAAACTGATCTGTAAAAAACATAGAAAGAAGACTGAGAAAGAACAAAGCCTACAAGAGATGTGCAATTATATCAAGAGGCTGAACCTACATCTGATTGGTATCCCAGAAGAAGAAAGAGAAATGGAGAACAACTTGGAGCAAGTATTTCAGGAGGTAATTCATGAAAACTTTCCCCATCTCACCAGAGATGTAACCAGCCAAGCACAAGAGATACAGAGAAACCCCACAAGACATCTAATGAGAAGACCAACCCCTAGAAACATAGTAATTCACCTACATAAATTAGGCACAAACCGGGCTCGGTGGCTCAGCCTGTAATCCTGCGCCTTGGGAGGCTGAGGTGAGTGGATTGCCTGAGCCCACGGGTTTGAGACCCGCCTGGGCAACTTGGCGAGACCTCATCTCTACAATAAATAAAAAAAACTAGCTGGGCGTGATAGCGCGCTCCTGTAGTTCCAGCTACTTGGAAGGCTGAGGCAGAAGGATTGCCGGAGTCCAGCAGGTCGAGGCTGCGGTGGCCGGGAGCGGCCACTGCACTCCAGTCCGGGCGACTGAGTGAGACTCCAACTCAGAAAAAAAAAAGAAGAAAAGATTCCTGGAAAAAAAAGAAAATGAAGAAACATCTTACCCAAACCTCTGGGATGCCATAAAATCATTTCTAAGTGGGGAATTTTTATCTCTATGAGCACACATCAAGAAAATGGAAAGATCAGAAGTTGAGAGCCTAACAAATCACCTAAGGGAGCAGGAAAGAGATGACCACCAAAATCCAAACTTTAGCAGAAGAATACAAATCACCAAAATAAGAGTTCAAATATGGGACACAGAAGACAAAAATATCATAGAAAACATCAACAAAACAAAAAGCTGTCTCTTTGAAAGAATTAACAAGATTGATGACCCCTAGTCAGAATGACCAAGAAAAACTCCAAATAAACGCAATCAGAAATACAAAAGATCAAATCACAACTGACCCTGAAGAAATACAAAAGATTATCAGAGATTACTATGTATACCTGTATGGAAACAAACTTGATAGCCTAAATGAAATGGAGGACTTTCTGATATCACAACACCTCCCTAGGCTGAAACAAGAAGACACTGAAGTACTAAATAGACCAATGACAACACAGGAAATTGACTCTGTCATAAGAAAATTATCTACAAAAATAAGCCCTGAACTGGATGGCTTTCCACCAGAATTCTACAAAATGTACAAGGAGGAGCTGATACCAATCCTACTGAAAGTATTCCAGGCAATTGAGAAAGATGGAATTCTCCCCAAATCACTTTACAAAGCTAACATCACACTGATACCCAAACCAGGTAAAGATCTAACAAAAAAAGAGAACTATAGGCCAATATCCCTTATGAACATAGATGCAAAATCCTCAACAAGATTCTAGCAAATCCGATCCAAAACACATCTCAAAAATCATCTGCCATGACCCAATAGGCTTCATCCCCAGGATACAGGGCTGGTTCAACATTTGCAAGACCATAAATGTGATTAAATACATCAACAGATGTAAAAACAAGAACCACATGATTATCTCATTAGATGCAGAAAAAGCTTTTGATAAAATCCAGCATCCCTTCTTGATATAAATCCTCAAACACCTAGGTATAGAAGAAACATACCTCAAAATAGTAAGTGGCATCTACAATAAACTGACAGCTAACATAAACCGACAGCTAACATAAACTGACAGTTAACATATTTCTAAATGGACAGAAACTGAAAACGTTTCCCCTGAAAACTGTAACAAGAAAAGACTGTCCACTCTCACCTCTCTTGTTCAACATTGTTGCTGTAAGTCCTAGCTAGGGCAATAGACAAGAGAAGGAAATCAGGGGTATCCAATTAGGAAAAGAGGAAGTGAAGTTATCCCTCATTGCTGATGATATGATCCTATACCTTGAAAATCCAAGAGAATCTGTCAAAAACCTGCTTGCACTGATAAAGGACTTTGGCAAAGTCTCAGGATACAAAATAAATGTGCAAAAGACAGTTACATTCCTTTACACCAACAACAAGCAGGCAGAGACCCAAATTAAAAGCACAATCCCATTCACAATAGCCACAACAACAAAAAAAGAGAAATATCTTGGCATCTTCCTAACCAGAGAAGTGAAAGATCTTTACATTGAGAACTACAAAACACTGTTCAAAGAAATCCAAGACGACACAAACAAATGTACAAAAATATGCCATGCTCATGGATAGGAAGAATCAACATTGTTAAAATGCCCATCCTACTAAAGGCAATCTAAAGATTCAACACAATACCCATTACATTACCATCATCATTCTTCTCAGACCTGGAAATGACAATACAGAAATTCATATGGAAGCATAAATGACCATGAATGGCCAAAACAATCCTTAGAAAAGAAACAAAGCAGGAAGTATCACACTTCCAGACTTCAAACTTTACTTAAGACTACAGTAATCAAACAGCCTGGTATTGGTACAAGAACAGGCACACAGTCCACTGGAATACGATAGAGATTCCAGAAGCAAAGCCTCAATTCCTTAACCAACTCATCTTTGACAAAGTTGATCATACTCAATGATCGATCACAGAAACAAAGAACAGAGTACCATATGTTCTCATTCATAAGCGGACCTTGAACAATTATAATACTATGAGAAAGGAATTGGCAGTAGTGGGAAACTATAAGGGGATGGGGGTGGGATTGGCAATTGAGGGAAACTGCTAAGGTAGAGAGGGGTATACCTCATCAACAAGGGTGCCTGCATAATCAATGTTTGTATACCTAACCCTAAATTGTACCCCACATCTTTATAATAATAAAAAAAAGTTAACATGTACCAACAAAAAACACAATAATTTCCCAGTAGCTGATCAAAAGAAGTGGAGAACCACAAACTGCCTGAAAAAAAAATTAAAAATAATTATTTAAAAAATCACAGCAACTTTGAAGAGAAAACAGAGAAACAATTCAATGAAATCAGAAACAAACAAAATAAGAAATTTAACAGAGAGATTGAAATCATTTTAATACAAGAAAATTCTGACCAGGTATAGTGGCTCACACCTGTAAATTCCAGCATTTTAGAGGGCTGAGTGGGGAGGGTCACTTGGGCCCAGGAGTTCAAGACCAGTTTGGGCAACATAAGAAAAAACCTCAACTGTACAAAAAAGAAAAAATTAGCTAGGTTTGGTGGTGTGTGCCTGTACTCAAGTAGCTGTGGTGAGGTTCACTTGAGCCTAGGAGTTTTTACTTGAGCCTAGGAGTTAGAGGTTGCAGTAAGCTATAATTATACCACTGCTCTCCAGCCTGGGTGACAGAGTGAGACCCTGACTCCAAAACACAAACAAACAACAAAAACAATAAAAAAAATTCTGGAAATAAAGAATATAATGAATCCTTGGACAAGACAGCTGTCAGTCACATGTCCTGGATATGTCACACTTTAAATAAAAGGTGCTCACATGGAACATACTCTAAGACCGACCACATCCTCGGCCATAAATCAAGCATAAACAAATTCATAAGATTGAAATACTGCCATGTACCTTCTCAGACCACAGTGGCATAAAAATAAATAACAACACCAACAAAGTTCCCCCAAACCCCACAAAAGCATCATGATGCTAAGCAACTCCTGGCTCAACATGGAAATCAAAACATAGATTAAAAGATACCTGGAAACAAATGAAAATGAAGAAACATCTTACCAAAGACTCTGGAATGCCATGAAAGCAATACTAAAAGTGGAATTCATATTTCTACAAATACATATGAAGAAAATGGAAAGATCACAAGTAATTAGCCTAAAAAATCACCTAAGGAAGCTGGAAATGCAAGACTACCAAAACTGTAACTTCAGCAGAAGAATACAGATGACCAATAAAAGCCCAAATTTGCGACAAAGAAGACAAAAAGATAATACCAAAAAATCAAGAAAATTAAAAGCTGGTTCTTTGAAAGTATAAACAAGATTTATAGTCTCCTAGTTAGACTGACCAAGAAAAAAAGAGAAAAAACCCAAATAAACATAATCAGAAATGCAAAAGATCAAGTCACAACTGACTCTCAAAGAAATACAAAAGATTATCAGAGACCACTATGTACACTTGTATGGAAACAAACTTGAAAACCAAAAGGAAATGGAGGACTTTCTTACATCACACAACCTCCCCAGGTTGAAACAAGAAGAAGTCAAAACCCTAAAGAGACCAATAGCAATCCAGGAAATTGACTATGTCATAAGAAAATTACCTACAAAAAAAAAAAGTCCTGGACCAGATGGCTTTGCAGTAGAATTCTACAAAACATGCAAGGAAGAATTGATATCAGTTCTATTGAAAGTATTTCAGGGAATTGAGAAAGATGGAACTCTCCCCAAATCATTTTACAAAGCTAACATCACATAGATACCCACCCAGGTAAAGAACCAACAAAGAAAGAGAACTCGGGTCAATATCCTTGGCTGAACATAGATGCTAAAGTTCTCAACAAGATCCTAGCAAACCGGATTCAACAACACAACAGGTCGATTTGAAACAACAACACAAAAATCATCCACCACGACCAAGTAAGCTTCATCCCCAGGATGCCTGGCTGGTTCAACATTCATAAGACCATAAACGTAAGTAAATACATCAATAGTTGTAAAAAAAAACCAAAACCACATTACTGCATCATTAGACGTGGAAAAAGCATTTGATACATCCAGCACCCCTTCCTGATAAATTCCTTGAACATCCAGGCATAGATGGACCATGCCACAAAATAGTAAGAGCCATCTAAGAGAAACCCACAGCCAACATACTACTAAACAGACAGAAATTGAAACCATTTCCCCAGAAAACTGGAACAAGACAAGCATGCTCACTCTCACCACTCCTTTTCAACATAGTTTTGGAAGTCCTAGCTAGAGCAATCAGACAAGAGAAGGAGATCAGGGGTATCCAAATAGGAAAAAAGGGAGTCAAGTTATCCCTCTTTGCAGACAACATGTTGCTATCCCTAGAAAATCCAAGAGAATCTATCAAAAACCTCCTTGCACCAATAAAGGACTTTGACAAAGTCTCAGGGTAAAAAATAAATGTGCAAAAGACAGTCGCATTTCTATACACCAACAATAAACAAACAAAAACTTGAATAAAAAGTACAATCCCATACACAATATCCACAAAAAAATAAAATACCTTGGCATCTTCCTAACCAAACACATGAAAGATCTCTACAATGAAAAGTACAAAACACTGCTCAAAGAAATCAAAGATGACATAAGCAAATGGGAAAATATTCCACGCTCATGGATTGGAAGAATCAACACTGTTAAGATGTTCATTCTACTTAAGGCAATCTACAGATTTAACCCAATACCCATTAAATTACCAGCAGCACTCTTCTTAGACCTGGAAACGACAATACAGGAATTCATATGGAAACATAAATGACCACAAATCACCAAAACAATCCTCAGGAAAAATTTAAAAAGTGGGCAGGTCGATTTGAAACAAGACTACACTAAGACATATTATAATCAAACTGTCAAAAATTAAAGACAAAGAAATAATCCTGAAATTAGCAAGAGAAGATAAGCATGCTACATACACAGGAATTACAATAAGGCTACCAGAGGATTTCTCAGCAAAATCCTTCCAGGCAGGCCAAGAGAGAGTAGAATGATATTTTCAAAGTGCTGAAAGAAAAAAACTGCCAGCCAAGAATATTTTACCTGACACAGCTGTCCCTCAGAAATAAAAAAAAAAGAGAGATAAAGATTTTCCCAGACAAATAAAAGCTGAGGGAGTTCATCACCACGAGATCTGCCTTGCAAGAATGCTAAAGTGAATTATTTAAGCTGAAAGAAAATGATGGTAATTAGTAACAGGAAGACTATATGAAAGCATAAAACTTACAGGTAAAAGTGAAAACATAGTGAAATTCAGAGTACTCTAAATTATAATGTAGTATATAAATCACTTACATCTTTAGTATGAAAGTTAATAAAACAAAACTACCAAAAATAATTATAGGTACAACAAATTGTTAAGAGATACACAATGTAAAGATGTAAATTGTGACACTGAAATCATAAAATGTGGAGGTGAATAAAAGTTTAGGGTTTGTTTATGTGATAGAAGTTTTACTATCTTAAAATAGCCTGTTATAAGTACACTATGTTTTATATAAGTCTATGGTAACTATGAAACTATAACAACATTTTAAAAGGATCATTCGCCATGATCAATTGGATTTTATCCCTGGTATCCAAAGATAGTTTAACATATGCAAATCCATAAATGTTATACACCACATCAACAGAGAGAAGAACACAAACCATATGACGATATAAGAGAGTAAAAAAAAATCATTTGGCAAAATTCAACATTCTTTCATGATAACAACTCTCAACAAATTAGGTTTAGAAGGAATGTACCACAACAAAATAGAGGCCATATGCATAAACTCAAAGCTAACATTATACTCAACCATGGAAAGTTGAAAGCTTTGCCTGTAAGATTATGATTAAGACAAGGATACCTATCCTTTCCACTTCTATAAAGAACTTGAAGTACTAGCCAGAGAAATTAGGGAAGAGAAATAAATAAAAGGAATTCAAAACACAAACGAAGAAGTTACATTGTCTATGTTTGAATACAATATGACCATATATATAGAAAATCCTAAAGACTCCACCAAAAAACTATTAGAACTAATAAATGAATTTTATTTAGTTGCAGAATACAATAGCAGCATACAAAAAATCAGCAGACTTTCCATACACTAACAACAAACTATCTGAAAAAGAAATAAGAAAGCAATCCTCACTTACAATAGCTACAAAGATTACAATACTAATACTTAGGAATAAATTTAAGAATAAAAGATTTGTACACTGCAAAATATAAACCATTGATAAAAGAAAATGAAGAAAATACAAATAAATGGAAAAAGTCCCATGACTGTGAATTGAAAAAAATTACTATGTTGACTCATCTGTGGTCGCTGACATTAAATTATGTCATTGTAAATTCTGTTCCTGTTTGCCACTGATGTGAATTTATGTCTTTGCAAATTCTGTTTCTGTATAATATACATTCAGTTTATAATCCTAATAAAAATACAAAGTACAGAATGCTAGTCAGATTGGTGTCTGAGACAACTACTGGATATGTCTGCAACTTTCAGCTGCATTGTGAAAAAGGTGGCAATTTAGAAAGGACCATTTCACTTGTGCTTAATGACAGAAGCTTGCGGCAACCAGTTTCAGATTTTTTTTTTTAAATTTTCATCTGCAATCAGTGTTAGAGAAGTGAAAAATTTGCCAATGATGAATGTGTTAAAATGTCTATACTATCCAAATATACAGATTTAGTTTAACTTCTTTCAAAATTTTAATAGTATTTTTCATAGAAATAGGAAAAAAAAGACAATTTTGAAGTGTGCATGAAATCACAAAAGACTTTGAATAGTCAGAGTTCTTAAGCAAAAAGAACAAAGTTGGAGGCATCCTACTACCTGATTTCAAAATATACTACCTGATTTCAAAAGCTATAGTAATCAAGACAGCATGGCACTCACATAAACAGACACATAGACCAATAGAACATAATAGGAAGCTCAGCAATAAATTCATGCATTTACAGTTAATTGATTTTTGACAAAAATGCCAAGAACACACAATGATAAAATGAGAATCTCTTCAATAAATAGTATTAGGGAATCTGGATATATATATATATACACACATATATATGAAAAATGAAATTGGATTCTTATCTCATACCATATACATCAATCAACTGAAAATGGATTAAAGACTTAAACGTGAGATTTGAAATGCTACTAACTACTAGAAGCAAACAGGTGAAAACTCCATGACATTCACTGGTCTTAGCAACAATTTTCTAGACATGACACCAAAAACACAGGAAACAAAAGAAAAAATAAACAAATGGGATAATACCAAACTAAAATCTTCTCCAAAGCAAAGTAAACAATCAACAAAATGAAGAGACAACCAATGGAGTGGGAGAAAATATCTATAAACCACTTATCTAGTTAGGGATAATATCCAGATTCTATAAGGAATTCAAACAGCTCAATAGCAAAACCCCTAAATAACTCAATTTAAAAAATGAGCAAAGATTCTGAAGACATTTCCTCAAAGAAGGCAAGTAAACAGCCAATAGTTATATTTTAAAATATTCAACGTCACTAATCATCAGGAAAATGCAAATTAAAACCTCATTGTGATATCACCTCACACTTGTTAAAATGGCTATTATCAAAAAGATGAAGATAACAAGTGTTGGCAGGGATGTGAAGAAAAGGCAACCTTTGTGCACTATTGTTGGAAATGCAAGTTAGTACAGACATTATGGAAAACAATATGGAAGCTCCTCAGAAAACTAAAAATAGAACTACTGTATGATACAATTCCACTACTGGGTATATTGCCAAAGGAAATGAAATCAGGAAGTCAAATAGATACTGCACTCTCATGCTCATTGCAGCATTATTCACAACAGACAAGATACAGAATCAACCTAAGTGTCTATCAATGAATGAATGAAGAAAATGTGGTACATATACACAATGGAATACTACTATCCATCTTTAAAAAGAAGAATGAAATTCCGTCATTTATGACAACATGGATAAACCTGGGGATATTATGTCAAATAAAATAACCCAGGCATAGAAAGACAAGCGTCACATGATCTTATTTACATGTAGACTCCAAAAACATCGAGGTCGTAGAAGCAGAGAGTAGAATGGTGGTTACTAAGGGTTGGTGGAGTATGAAGATTGGGGAGATGTTAGTCAAAGGATACAAAATCAGTTAGGAAGAATAAGTTCAAGGAATCTATTGTACCGCATGGTGACTATAGTTAATAACAATATATTATATACAGATAACCCTTAACTTACAATGGTTCAACTTATGATTCTTTTTACTTTATAAAGGTGTGAAAGCAACACATATTCAGTACATTCTGGACTTATGATGGGGTTACATCCAGATACCCATCGTGATTTGGAAATACTGATATTTGAAAATGCAGTTTTGACTTTCAATATTTTCAGTTTACAATGGATTCATCAGGACATAACCACATTGTAAGCTGAAGAGCACCTGTACTTGACAATTGTTAATAGAGTAGATTTTAAATGATTCTCATCATGAAAAAATGATATGTATGTGATGTAACTTTTATGCTATTTAACTTAGTTTGGCCATTCCACAAAGTATAGATATATCAAAGCATCATGTTGTACACCATAAATATATATAATTTTGTCAATTATGGGTAAATTCACACATACATACATACATACATACATACATACACACATACACACTAAAAATAAAGAAAAAAAGAAAGATTTCTTGTTTTTCTTTTAAATTTTTTATTTTAAAGATGTGGGGTACAGCCGGGCTTGGTGGCTCAACTTGTAATCCCGCGCCTTTGGGAGGCTGAGGTGAGTGAATTGCCTGAGCCCGCGGGTTCGAGACCCGCCTGGGCAGCGAGGCCTCATCTCTACAATAAATAAAAAAAAAATCAGCCGGGCGTGGTGGCGCATGCCTGTAATTCCGGCTACTCGGAAGGCTGAGGCGGAAGGATCGCCGGAGACCAGCAGGCCGAGGCTGTGGTGGTCGGAAGCGGCCACTGCCGCTGTCCAGTCTGGGCGACAGAGTGAGACTCCAACTCAAAAAAAAAAAAAAAAAAAAGATGTGGGGTACAATTCAGGGTTAGATATACAAATGTTCATTGTGCAGGTCCCCTTGTTGATGAGGCATGCCTCCCCCATGCCCCGCAGATTCCCACTACTGCCAATCCTGCCCCCCCCACCCCCAGCGGTTACTCACTATTGCCAATCCTTAGAAAAAGAAAGATTTCTAAGCATATACATGGGAACTACTTAAACCTGTTTAAAAATTGTTTGAGCTGAATACTATCTGCTCATATGGGTATAATCTATGTAGAAAATTTAGATCGTTTCTAATTACGTTGTCATTAAAAATATGACATGCATCTAATGTAATTAGTCGTGTTATATATCTCTTTTGTTTGTTTTCTCCTCCCTTCACAGGTGAGAAATTCCCAGAGAGCAGAGACTTTTTCCTATATTAATCTTCCGTCTTCCAAAGTATCTAGCAGTTGGCAAATACTCAGCAAATACACATTGATTTGTTGGTTAGATGATGACCCCAGGTAGACATAATAAAA
Organism: Cephalopachus bancanus; assembly: GCA_027257055.1. Taxonomy (NCBI): domain Eukaryota; kingdom Metazoa; phylum Chordata; class Mammalia; order Primates; family Tarsiidae; genus Cephalopachus; species Cephalopachus bancanus. The sequence goes on from JAPVLO010000060.1 coordinate 8,353,548, forward strand.
ATCCTGTTTCCTCTCTGAATTCTGTTTATCTTATTACAACTGGTGCATTCATATCCACAAGAAATACAATCCCTTTGAGGCTCCTGGTGGTATGCTAGCACCAGGGCTCCAACAGTACGCATGACTCTCACGAAGTTTACAGTTTTGTTGAAGGGGAGGCATCAGACAGTAAATAAAAATTACACAGATAAATGCAGGAAGAAAAGAATGTGATGCAGTGAGAGGGGATGATGGGAACTTGGCCTGAAGAAGACTCTCATGAGGGTGATTTTGGAGCAGAGGTCTGGGTGGGGACATTCTACACCAGACAAAGCTTGGAGCAGCCTGGCAGCCTGGAGACAGCCACAGTGGCCGCAGAACAGGAAAGGAAAATGGAGAGGGTGATGGGGTGGCATTGGCCATGCCAGCTCTTGCAGGCTACATTGAGGGTGAACTTTCCTGTATACCATCTATCTTTGGGTTGAGTCAGCGTCAGTTGATTCCTCAGGAAACTTCCATCTGCACAGCTGGCTCCTTTACTCAGAAAAGACTGGGGAATTTTCTAAGAAATAGTTACAGGATGATAAATTACAATTTTTTAAAAAAGAACTTGTCGTTTTTTGCCTTTATTGTTAATATAATGCACGTTCATTATAAAAAATGAAAAACTCAGAAAAACACAAAGAGAGGAAAAAATCATCCATAATACTGTCACTAATGAAATTAAAATCACACTGTGTGTTGTTTTAAAATATGCTTTTTTAAATTCAATGATATATCATCAACTTTCTGATGCTTTAAAATATGTTTCTGCTTTCCTTACAACTAAAATAACCTCAAGTATAAGTAGATGTAAGTATAGCTATAGACATGGAGGCATAAATATAGATATACAGGGAGATAAAGAAAAGGAATGAGGGATAAATGCAACCTTCCTGCAGCTTGAGTGTCCTTATCAAAGCTTTCCAGAGAAATGTAGCCCTTCAAGCCTGTTTGCCCGAACATTCGCTTTTCTTGTCACAGACAAAGATGTCAGCTTTCCCAATACTGCTTAGCAGATATCTTACACAAGTCGTGTGAATATCTAAACTCTGCCTGCTAAAGCTGGTCTGTGGTATTAAGCTCGTGTTTCTTTTCTCTCTTTGGGATCCAGTTTTTGAAAGGGAAGGAAAGGCTAGGAAAACGGTCAGCTTGACAAAAGTCCCAAACAGTAAATGTGACCTTTCAAAAAACAGTCTTCCCACATAACCTTAAATGGAAGTAGGATTCTCAGGAAACACCATATTTCCATATTTATATCCATTTAGTTCCATTGAGGGGTTCATTTATTTATTCATCCTCTACATTTTTGTGAGGCCTGCTCTGTGCTATTATCTAAGCTATGCTTTGGATATACAAAGATGAATAAGACACAGTCTCTGTCCTGAAGAATTTCAAAGACCAGTGGATCAATGGGCATATAAACGGATAATTATAGACAATGTGGAGGAGGTGACACACACATTCTTGTGGGAGACCTGCCAGAGGACATCAGCCTGTCTGATGACGGGGGTGGAGAAGCAGTGGGAAAGGTTGCTTAAGAAGATAGCCCTTGAGCTCAGTGAAGTAAGTTGGATTCTTCTGTGCAAACTCAGTGGTTAGACGCACACATACAGAAAATGCTCTAAACTCAAAAGATGAATTAAGAAGTGGTTTTTCTCATTAACAGAACTTTTATCCTTCCAGAAGTATACTGCATCTGGGCCCTTTGATTACCAGAAGGCTGTGATAACCACAGAAGGGTTATCATCTATCCTAGAATACTAGAAACATAGTTAAATGAGTGAACTGTTTATAAATAAACACCATGGACAGTTTGCTTAAAAGTCATCAAGGAAGTGAAGCAAAGATAGTGTATATTTATGAACCACCATTATTGAAAGCTTTTTCTTAGTCCAGAACAAGGCTAAGCATTAAAAAAACCATATCTCATTTAATTCTCACAACAAACTCATGTCATAGAGCTCATCTGTACAATTGGTTCATCTACTCAGCGATTATTGTGATACCCATTTTATTAAAAAGGAAGCTGAGAATTGGAGGGTTAAGCGTTTTGCTCACAATGGTACTGATAAGTGGAAAAGATGAGATTCAAATTCAAGTGAATCTGAAATGACACTATACAAAAATGTGGATTTTTTTTTCATTAAACTCATCAAGCGGTGCTTTCTGAAAAGAGTAGAAACTCTTCTGATCCCTTCTCTTGGTTTTTCTGGTAAGCATTCTATTTTAGAAATGTCTGGTAATGAAAAATGAATTAAAAATGAAGCTATATCAAGCTACTTCTTGTATGTGTGTCAGGACACAAGGTCTTTTATTATTGAGTCTGCTGGGTTAGAATCACCTTGGTCACAAAAGAAAGTTTTGGTCAGTTTTCTAGAAAACATATTTTTGATCTGAAAGTATGAGAAAATATGAAAACGCCTCAATTTAGAAGAATAAAAAAGGCTATGTTGGATGGGAAATGGAACTGGCTAACTTCTAAGTTCCCATCCAATCATCCAGTAGAATGTTATGTAGTTCACAGTTTCCTGCAACCTTCTTAGTTAACTTGGCCTGCTGTTTCCTATGCTCAAAGATAATAAAAGATTAAAGAGCTGATAATATTTGCGTAACACGATTTGTTTTCTTTTCATGCATTCTGCCAGCTCTCTCAATCATTCATTTCTTTAGGGATAGATCTCTGAGATTACAAACAGATATCAGTTTTATTAAAACATACATAAAGTTGTTTTCGTTGAAAGAGTGTATTAAAAATTAAAAAATATTAATTAAGCATTCAGAGGCACATGAATGTGGTTCAGAAAAGTATTTCTCCAGTTAAATGTTTTGCTTAAAAATCAACTCAAAGCCAGGCTCGGTGGCTCAGCCTGTAATCCCATGCCTTTGGAAGGCTGAGGTGAGTGGATTGCCTGAGCCCGTGGATTCAAGACCCACCTGGGCAACTTGGTGAGACCTCATCTCTACAATAAATCAAAAAAAATTAGCTGGGCGTGGTAGCGCGTGCCTGTAGTTCCAGCTACTTGGAAGGCTGAGGCAGAAGAATCACTGGAGCCCAGCAGGTTGAGGCTGCGGTGGCCGGGAGTGGCCACTGCACTCCAGTCTGGGCGACAGAGTGAGACTCCAACTCAAAAAAAAAAAAAAAAATCAACTCAAAATACTTAAAAGACCTAAACCTAAGAACTGAAATCATAAAACTAAACCAAAAACAAAAGGGGAAAGCTCCTAGACATCGGTCTTGGCAATAATTTTTTGAATATGACCTCAAAAACTCAGGCTATAAAAACAAAAATTAATGAATGGGATACCACCAAAATAATAAGTTTCTGTGCAGCAAAGGAAACAATCAACAAAATGAAAATACTGCCTATAGATGGGGAAAAAAATATTTGAAAACCATGTATCTGATAAGAGGTTAATATCTAAATAAAGTAATATACATATATATATAAATTCACACAGCTAAATAGCATAAAAATAAATAACCTAATTTAAAAATGGGCAAAGGACCTGAATAGGCATTTCTCCAAAGAAGATTATATAAATAGCCAATAGGTATATGAAAATGTGCTCGACATCACTAATCATCAGAGAAATGCAAATCAAAACTACTATGAGAAGTCACCTCATACCTATTAGATAGTTATTCTCAAAAAGACGAGAGATGACAAGTGCTGGTAAGGGTATGGAGAAAAGGGAGTTCTTGTACAAAAACTGTTTTGCAGAATTGAAGGTTAAGCAATTTATGCAATGAGACCTCTCAGACCAGAATCCAACAATACAAAAGCAACACTAGCAGCAAAGTATCTGGCATTTGGCATTGTTTTAGCACTTGAACTTCACAAAATATGAGACTCAGTTTTCTGAGTCTGCATCAAAATCTACCACTAGGAGCTTTCAATCAAGTTGGAGCTTTCAGTCAAGCTGGAGATATAGGCCAGACACTATACGTGACAGTGCATAATGAGAACCACCAGAGTGCTGGGGAAGAGTAAGATGATTGAACACCAGAAATACAGGATACGAGGTGCCTCTTGTGCTTTCTGTCCAACCCCAGAAGTCTAGGCGAGGTCATCCTCCCATGGCCTCCCATACAGCTGTACGTTTTCCTAGAGAGCCAACTCTATCATTTCTCACAATGCTAGTATTTATTAGGTTTTGGAAATCAAACAACTTCAGACTAGGCAGAGAGGAATTACAGGAGAGAAATGCACTCTCTACTTCTTCCTACCACATACATATACACACACTGCAGGTCGTTAAAAAAAACATATATATATATATTAAACAGTGCTATTTCCAACTATAATGAACTTCCTGTGAATTTGCTTTGCCCCATTGTAGGTTCCTAGGAATTATATTTTCTGCAGAGCCCAGAATGGAAACAGGCACATGGGTAAAAGTGCACGTAGGCAGCGGCTGGCTCTGTAAGGGCACCAGGCTGTGGCCTTTTGTCTGGATGATAAGAACCCTCTGAGCCTACAGCCCTTGCATCTGCTACACTGGGCCTGAATGCCAGTCTCCTTCGGCAAGTTTCTCAACTGCAGGGACCATGTCTTAGTTATTTTTATTTCTCTAGCTCTTATACTCAGCAATAGTCAATTCAAGTTCTATTAGATTAATTGCACTAGGATGTTCTCTCTTCCATACATCTCTATGGCACAGTGGTATGTTCTCCAACTGCAGCAGCAACTGCTTCTCCACAGTCCCAGTGGGACTGGCATCCTCTCCACAAGCCTTATTAGACCAGAGCTCATAAACTATCCTCACATTCAAGAGCCATAAGCCCATGTCATCTTCCCATCACACACAAGACATAAAATAAGAAATATTAGATTTTTTTTCAGGTGGATTTGGAGATGTATTATTAGAAATAGCTTCCTGAGAAGTATCTCTGTTCTGATGTTGGATTAAGAAGAGTTTCCTTTTGTTGTCTAACCAAGTGGGTTCTTACACAGAGAATGTAGATTCTCCAGGCATGAATAGAACACAGGCAACTTTAATAGCATCTACCAGTGATCATAGGGTCCCCGAGTGGGTCCTATAAGCTAATATGTAATTTTAAATGATGTTTTAAAATTGACATGTTTGCTTAAAAATTGTTTTATTTCCTTATAAATACCTTGATTATCAAAATGGGTAATTTATTGAAATACATATAAACTCCAACTGTGACATTAAACAATAGATTATAATAAAATAAAGAAACGGAAAAATAGCAGCTATATAAAGTCACTTAGCTGGAAGTAATCAAATAAAGTCCAGTTTTTTAATCCTCAAATAATTCTAAGATCCTGGCTTCTGATAAGAGGGAATTGTCTTACCTAGAGGCATAATAGCCTCTTAGGGATTTGCTTTCCTTTGAACAATGAAGAGGCAGGAAAAGGCGCCATTGGAGATTTAAACTTGGATGACTTGTTTGTACTTAAACTTGGCCTAATAGATGTTCTCTTTTTATAACTGGAGTTTTTTGTTTTACTCTTGTTGTTATAATAAAATTTTTGAATGTTTGTACCCCATCTGTCTATGTAATTAATAATAACAAATTTCCACAAGAAAATAGACTTTTTCTAAAATATGAAAATAGTATATTTTCTTATAAAATATTCATTCCATACAAAAAAGCATAAAGAATAAGTAAAAATTATCCACTTTATCACCTCACCCCAAAACAACCACTATTAACACGTCAGTTTAAGAATTATTAAATTTATATATTAACAAATACATTTAAGCAAAAATAGCTTCATGCTTTACTTTTATATTTTATTTTTTAAAGCTAAACCATATATTAGCATCCTCTAATGTTAATAAATATAGGTCTATATCATCCTTTGTAATGACTTCGTAATGATCCATTGTATCATGTATCATAATATATTTAAAATCTTGCTATTTATAAATTCTCGCTATCATAAACAACACTGCAAGGCATGCTAAGACATTTATCTTTGTCTATATTTGTCTCATAATTTCTGTTGGAAAACTACTAAAAATGATTTTACTAGACTATAGTATATGTGTATTAAAAAAGTTGACAGATATTATTTAATTATCCTCCAGATGAAAGTATAAACATAAGCTCTTGCCAACAGTGGATGATAGTGACTATTTCCTCACTTCTGTTCCTACACTTAGCTTTGTTTAGTTTGAGAAATTTGGCCAAGTTAAAGAACAGCAACAGCAAATCTCACTTTGAGAAGTAACACAGAAAATTAGGATATTGCACAAAGATGTCCTTGGATGTCACCTCTTGCCACTCCACATCTTCGGGACTTTGGTTCAGTAGTGAGGCATGAAAGCTGGCAGACTCAATAAAGGTGAAAAATAGATGAAGAACGTCTGGTTTCCAGTCCAGCAAATAAGAATGTTGGATGTGATCACTCCATCTAACAATAAAGAGCTAAACAAATTGAAAAAAATCAAAAGCTTGTCTTGGATTCATAAGACAAGCGTAGTCACAAGCCTCTACCCCTAAAATTGAAGAGACTAGCAGGAGCATAGAAAATATTACGACTTACTGAAGTAGTAACTTCCATGGGAAGCAGTGCTGAGTACATTATGCCTGGCTAGCAATAAAAAAGTTCAAAACACTAAAAAACCAAAAACACAGTTGGAAGAGACAGAGCAAGCATCAGAACCAGAACTCAGATACAACAGAGTTGCTGGAATTATCAGACCAGGAATGTAAGATAACCATGACTAATAAGCCAAGGACTCTAGTATTAAAGTATAGAGCTTGCAAAACATATGGACAATGTAAGCAAGGGGATGGAAATTCTAAGAAATACCAGAAAGAAATGGTAGAGATCAAAAGCACTATAGTAGAAATGAAGAATGCCTTTCATGGGCTTATTAGTAGACTGCCGACATGTTAGGGAAGATTCTCTGAAGCTGAAAATATCTCAATAGAAACCTTCCAATCTGAAAAGCAAGGAGTATGAAAACTGAAAACAAAACAAAAACAAAAACAGAACAGCCTTAGAACTACTACAAAAGATGTAACATAGGCATAAATGAAAATATCAGAAAGAGAAATAAAGAGAAAAGACTTGAAATATTTGAAACAAAAATGTCTAAGAATGTCCCCCAAATTAATGTGAGGCACCAAACCACTGATAGAGGAAGCTCAAAGAATAACAAACAGGATCAACTCAAAAACAAAACAAAACAAAAAGACTCCAGGTTTATCATTTTCAAATTACGGAAAATCAAAGATAAAGGAAAAATCCTAGAAGAAGCCAGTGGGGAACATACCTTACCTAGTATCTTCTTTCATTTTGTGTTGCTACACAAGCACACCTGAGACTGGGAAATTTACAAAGAAAGAGGTTTATTTCGCTCATGGTTCTGCCTCTGTATAAGATATATGGCATCGTCATTTATTCAGCTTCTGGTGAGAGCTTTCCTGCTGTGTCAAACACAGCAAAGAAGATCAAAGGGTAAGAGGTATGTGTAAAGCCCGGACACTCCAAATCTGCAGGGCATCCTGGCTTTACAATAACCCACTCTAGAAACGAATCCATTCTTCCAAGAGACAATCCCGTCTCAAAAGGCAAGAACTCACCCCCTACTGAGAGAAATGCACCAAGCGGTGCATGAGGAATCTGCCCCCATGACCCAGCCTCCCACACTCCTCGTCCCAACACCACCATGCTAGGGATCAAATTTCATCATGAGATTTGGTAGGAACAAACCGTATCCAAACCATGGCATCTACAGAGGGAAAAAATATAATAATTACATCCTACTTATCTTTTTGTTTTGTTTTTTTTTGAGTTGGAGACTCACCTTGTTGCCCAGGCTGGAGTGCAATGGCACGTTCACCTCCCCCCAGTGCTGACCTGCTGAGCTCTGGCGATCCTTCTGCCTCAGCCTTCCAAGTAGCCAGAACAACAGGCGCACGCTATCACGCCCGCTAATTTTTTTATTTATTGTAGAGACGCGGTCTCATCAAGTTGCCCAGGTTGGTCTGGAACCCGCGGGCTCAGGCAATCCACTCACCTCGGTCTCCCGAAGTGCTGGGATTACAGGCTGAGCCACCGAGCCCGGCCCATCCTACTTATCTTAAGAAGAGAATGAAGAGAAATATTCCGGGAGGGCGGGGGAGCCTAGAATTTTGTACCCTGTGGAGTTATCCTTTAAAAGTGAGGGATAAATACTTTCTCACTGAGCAACGTGTTACCATAGACCGATCTTGCAAAGAAATATTAAAAGAAGTTATTTAAAGAGAAGGAAAATAAAAACAATCAAAAAGAAAAAACAAATAATGAGAAGGAAAATGTGGTGAGGAAAACCACAAAATTCTGATGAAAGATATCAAAGAAGAACTAAATAAATAGGAAGATATTCCACTTTAATGAATGAAAAGTCTCAGTATTAAGATGACTGTTCCTCCCATTTGATCTATAGATTTAATACAATCTGAATCAAAATATCAACAAGTTATTTTGTGGATATCAACAAATGAATTCTAAAGTTCATTTGGTGCTATGGTCTGAATGTTTGTGTACCCCTCAAATTCATATGTTGAGAACTCTAGGGTAATGTAGGGCCACTGGTTGGTATTAGACAATGAGGGAATGAGTGCTCTTATAAAAAGACCCAGAGCTAGCTTGCCCCTTCCACCATTAGAGGACACAGCCAGAAGTTATGGTACATGGAAGAAATAATTGATGAGGCTGAACTTCAAAAAATTAAAAACTTCTTCTTCTGTGTGAGAAAGACAATGCCAAGAGAATGTAAACTGTGAATGATGATGATGCATTGATGTAGATTTATCACTGTAGCAAATGTGCCCCCTCTGGTGGGGAACACTGATAATGGGGGAGACTGTGTGGAGGGTCTAGGGGATGTCTCTGTGAACCAAAAACTGCTCTAAAAAGTAAAGACTATTAAAAACAAATAGATGAAAAGACAGGTGCTTAGAAAACAAACAATGACTACTTCCTGGATTTATAGCTGCCGTTTTTTGTAGTCACCCAGCTTCTATATGCCTTCCTTCCGCAGGATTGGTCAGTTAGCTCATGGTTTAGAAAATTAAGTTTTTTCATAACCCTGTGGGCTGGAGACTGTGTTGCTAGGGCAAGAGGGGAATTCTGGCAAGCATGTGAGCTTAAATAATTTTTTAAAAAGCTCCATATGCACTTTGAAGTAAATACTTGTCATCCAAATATCTTGGTTATCAAAATGAGGCATTGCTTGAAATATATGCATATATATTTATATATACACATTCCAATCATGATATTAAACAATAGATTATAATATAATAAATAAATGGAAAACAGTAACTGTATAAAATTACTTAGCTGGAAATAATCATATAAGTCCAATTTTTTTAATCCTCAAATTATTCGATGATCCTGGCTCCCCATAAGGGAGAATTGTTTTACCCAGAGGTTTAATAGCCTCCCTGAGGATTTACCTAAGAGATGAAGGGATCCTGCAATGACCCTAAATAAAGCCTGGGGGTCCCAGAGAGCAGTGCTGCAAGACAATTCAATTGTAAGTGTTATTATCCAAGGGCAGAGTGCTTTTTTCCCCCTGAATGTGGGTCTGTTAGTAATACCTAAACACCTTTTATGCTGAATCCATGTATTCTATGCTATACTACTCAGAACTTCAACGTTTTAATTATCTGCTGTGTGGCCTCGGTCAAGTGGCTCAGCTTCTCTGAGTATAATTTTCCCTGTGTGACCTGTGTAAGCAATGAAGAGTTACATAATGCACCATGGACAATTTGGATTTATCCCAGGTATGTAAAATCTAGTTAAAGGAGTTATGTAATTATCCACATTAACAGATTAAAGAAGATTTAGAATGTAATCTCACTACACAGAGTGTTCAATAAATTTCAACATTCATTCATTTAAAAAATTTTAATGATAAGGAATTCCATGATATAAGTGGCATCTATAAAGAAAACCTACAACAGGCATTACACTTAATGGTGAAACACTGTAACTGTTTCCTTTTAGATTAATAACAAGATGGGATCTCACTCTTCCCACCTTTATTCAATATTGTACTTGACAAGGCAGTAAGGAAGGAAAGAAAAAATAAAAGATAAAAGGATTGGAGAGTAAGAAATAAGACAGTTTTTTATTTGCAAATAATATGAGTAAAAAAACCTCAATAAATCAACAGATAAATTACTAGAACTAAGAAGGAAACTTTAAAATGCAGCTCATTAAAACACAATATATAAGTTTAAGTTGACTTTCTAAGCATCAACACAAAGAATTTTAAAATATGATGGTTTTTATAGAAAGGATTTTACACCATTACAAAAATTTCAGATACCTGGGGACAAATCTAACAAAAGATATATAATATCTTTATAGAAAAAATATAAAACTTTATTGAAAACATGATAGAGAGCCAAAAATAAGAATACATCATATTCATGCATCCTAAAATGTGCAGTCATAAAAATATAAATATTTAAAAATGATCTATGGGTTTAATGCAATTTTAGTAAAAACCCAGTAGTTTTTTAAACTATAGAGCATCCTATAAACTTAATAAATGTTTATTTGACACTTCGTCCTTGAACAAGACACGATGTCCCAGTTCTCATGGACCGTAGACTAGGGAGAAAACTGACTTAAAATAAGTAATAATGAGTGTGATATATTGGTTAGATGCTGTGTGATGGGCATTTTACAGATGATAAAAGTGAAACTCAACAAGTTTGTTGCCTTATCCAGATCACAGAACTAGTAAATATTAGAGTCAATTTTTAAATCCAGGTGCAATGAGTCTGATTTCAAAGCCCATTCTTTCATTGTCATCATGCAGATTTCCAGGCCCCCATTTGGCCAAAGCTCAGCAGTGTAAGTTCCTCTGTGCGCCTCTAAAGAGCCACACAGATGCTTTGGAAACCCACACAGATAGCAAATAACCTGAGCACAAAGGTGTTGAAGTCAAGAGCCACAGCCGCCGTGAAGTGCTTGACAAGTGTTCACAGATGCCGGCACCTCGGGATTTCGGGTTCAGGTCAGGGCGGCAGCTACTGTGATGTCATTTCAGAGATGCTTCTCCTCTAAAAGATCTCCTCCTGGGCTGCCACGGTGTCTGAAAAATTCCACAGTTGGAGATTTAGGCTGTAGGATTTCTGGGAATATTGCAGAATAAGTGTCATCAGCCTCCTTGTCTCCAATGTCATTAATTTAACTTTTTTTCAGTAATAACAACAATAATGACACAAAGTCACTACCCTGCCCCAACCAAGTAAGACTTGTTCACAGTCTGGCTCTCTCCTCTAATTTGCCTAACTTCAGTAGCCAGATGTGTGGGGAAGGAACATCTGTGTACAACCACACCACAGAAATGGAATCTGAGACCTTTACCCCAGGTCCCATCAAGTGAAACCCTGTCAAGTCAAAGTCTTGGAGACAAAAAAGTAAAGAAAAAAAATGTTTCATAATAAACGGAAACAGAGTCATGAGCCGAGACAAGCCTTTCCCTGGAGGTTTACTTAATGTATCTGAAGAATATTTTACACAATTGCTACTTGCTATATACTTAGTGGGAAAAAACAATATATGGCAGCAAGAACAGGTATGAGAAAATGCAGGTTCAGTGAAATAAGTAATAGAGCAAAGAAAATAATGGCAGCAGGCAGTAAAAAGTAGAACTATTATGGAATAGTAAGCACACAAGACAGAACCAAGTCTCTATACTCTACTGATTGAGAACTCTTGAGGCTCTTGAGGTAGACAGGTCTGGCTCTAATTGAATTATAATTCTTCCACTTATAAGCTGAATAATCTTAAGCAAGTTATTAGAGCTCTATGCTTCATTCATAAAATGAAGATAAAAGGAAGGTTAAACGAGAACGCGTTTGTAGTGTTTAATATAGAACCTGGCAAACAGCAAATGCTACAGAAAATAATGCCTATTATTATGTATTATTGTTGTTTAGACTGAGACACTTTTGACCGCAGCTCGGGACCCTCTTCTACAATGTCAACATCCTTGGGAGAGGTAGACATCATTATCATTACTGCTGAGCATCTGCGTTTTGCAAGGCAATTTTATTTTTTAAAAAAAACCATAACATCTTATACCGCCAATATTGAGGAACTAAAGAAAGGAAAGAGATGGCCAATATTTTGAAGGATGAGATGAACTGAATTTCTCCAAGGGGACCATGAAAACACTGGGTTGAGAGAGATCCAGAGGAAAGCACCAGATTTTTGACCCTTTCCACTCCCATTCACATGATATTTCACCATTCCAGAAAAGTGATGATGGTACTAGCAGACCGTAGTCTTTGCTTTCTGTTGCCTGCAGAAGATGCATATTCTCACTAGGATTCTCCATATCTTACTGGGTAGGTCAACTCATATTTCTCTTCCTTGAAGAGACCTAATCCACAAGTATCTCTAACGTAAAGACTCAGTTACATACAAAGGGTCATGAGTGGTCTAGGAAAATTGCTTTACTCAAATCATCTTTGAGATGCCAACAGGAGTAATAAGTGACAGAGAAACAATTGAAACTACTAAGCTGAACTCACTTTTCGGCAGTGTGTACCTACTGAAGGAAAAGAGGGCTGTTATCACAAACTCCTTAACGGTGACAGAGGCTGATGATATAGAAAGGAAGACATGGTGGTACTAAAGACAAACTTAAATGGCTTTCCAGTCAGGCCTGATCCCAGCGTTAGTTTGGGTACCAGGACAGAAGCAGCCAGGCAGCAGTGTCTCTTCCTGCCTTCAAGCACCTAGAGAATTACACAGGAAATCAGTTTCCTTGACCTGACAAACTTGGATGACAAACAGTAGGGGCCTTTCCCAGACAGCGTTATAATTCCCCTGCTAACCCCTCCCATTGTGGAAAAGTCTAAACAAACCAGAATTAACAGGAATCCAGTATCTTCCTTTCTATAGCAAAATTTTCCTTGCCTAACTCTTTTAGGAAACTCCATTTTGCAGGAAAGGGGAGAGTGGTTAGAAAATTGGAAAAAAGCTTACCATCAGTGCATACCCATTTTTAACTTTGAGTGTTGAAAATGAATATCTGATTTTAAAACTTTTACACATACAATAGGTTACTACACAGCAATGACGGTGAACAGTCTACATGTAACAATATGGATGGATCTCATAAAATAAAATGCTGAGTGAAAGAAATCAGAACAACAAAAAAAAAGACACACCGGAATTCTGTCTATATAAAGTTCAAAGCAGTAGGACCCTCCGTCGTGCTGTTAGAAATCAGAAGAGGGGCCACCCTGGAAGGGAGGTGGCAGTTAAAGACCAGTTAAAGCCTCAGGGTATAGTGATGATCTGGGTGCTGGTTACAGGAATGCTTTTAGTTTGTGAAATTAATTAAGCTGTGCATGTCTTTCCTGTGTGTATATGATACTTCAAAAAAGTTCAGACAGTAATTTGTGACAACATGAGAAGACTAAGTTAGCCTCAGTATTCTGGCTTGATTTGATTTTACCTTTCCAGAAAAGAAGACATCAGTCATTTTAAGAATGGGCAAATTTGGGGGGAAAGTTAGAGCAAAAAAAACTCAGAATGTAGGTTAATTGGTGAAGATTCTCCACATATTACAACTTGGGTTGATTCCTTGATTCCAGCTCTTAAGGAGTCAGAGAATTGTGTCTTTTTTTTGTTTTTTGTTTTTTTGTCTTGTAAGAAGACAGCATCCACCTCTGAAACCTAATACACTGATTTACCAACACTTGGGAAACAGAGAAACAACTAAATTTTCTCTGTAAGAGAAATTTGCTGTCTACTTCCTACCAGATACAGCAAATGTATTTAAGACTTGCCAGAGAAAGTAGTCTGAAAATAAATAAATGGATGCTATAGGATAAATGTTCCAGACTTCTCTTTCTTTTTCCCCCAGGATCTGCTTTCTGAGCCCCTAGAGACTGTCCCATGCTGCTATTTCTTCCTTTCCTACCCCCAGAGCCAGTCCTGAGAGGAGCAGACTAGGGCCAGGGAAGTCTCCCCAGAGAAATATGAATGGAGGTCACCTGAATACCACTGACTGTTGCTTAAAATGTATTTCACTTAAAAAAAAAACAAAACCAAAAAGGAGGGAGGGATGTTAACATGTTTATGAACATTTCATATTAAAATAAAATATATACTTTATTAGAGTAATTAATAAATACATGATGGTCCACTGCATGTACATGTGTAGAAATTGAGCCTTGGAGACGTTAAATACATGGGACACAGGCATTTGAATAGGAAGTGAGAGTCAGGATTTGAACGCAGTTCTGAATGGTTTGGAAGGCTTTATTCTTTTCTCATTCTAGCGTGACCTCCCATGAAGAGCACGGCTTTCCTGGTATCTATCTTACTTGATGTGAATCAAACAGATACTTGTTTAAATATTTGAGATTTATTATTAAATTTTTGCTCAATAATTGGAAAATAGCATAAGATCTTCTGAAGCCAAAAGATTCTTATCCGATGTTTGGTTGAGAAATCTTGTGCATATAGTCCTTAATTTTTATGCAGTTTCATCAGAGACAAGTCTTATGAAAAGATTAGTTGTATATTTCTTCTTTGAACTCAACTTTTTTTCTCAGCCCCACTAAAAGGTAACTTTATTTTATTTTTTATTATTTTTTTTTTGAGTTGGAGTCTCACTCTGTCGCCCAGACTGGAGTGCAGTGGCCGCTCCCGGCCACCGCAGCCTCAACCTGCTGGGCTCCGGCGATCCTTCCGCCTCAGCCTTCCGAGTAGCTGGAATTACAGGCATGTGCTACCACGCCCGGCTGATTTTTTGATTTATTGTAGAGATGAGGTCACACTGCCCAGGCGGGTCTCGAACCCGTGGGCTCAGGCAATCCACTCACCTCAGCCTCCCAAAGGCGTGGGATTATAGGCTGAGCCACCGAGCCTGGCTAAAGGTAACTTTAAAAAGAGACACCTTGTCTTTGTTGCACATAGGACCTTTTTTGCCAAAATGAAAATAACTTTATCATTTTTTACAATAATAAAATTAATAAATTATTACTTTTTAAAAATTTGATATAAAAATCTTATAGAATAAAATTTGTCTTATTTGTCTCATGTGTTTCTTTTCATTAAGTTCCATGCATGTGTAGACTTTACATTGTGCTCCCAGCCTGGTATACAGTAGGTATTCAATAGTTGTTGTCTATTATTATTAGTGACATTTAATAAATATCTGTTGAATGAAGATGAAAGGAAAGAGTCCAAAAATGGAATTTCTCTGGTCTCCTTGAGCTCATATACAACAATAAGGCTTTCCTAATAATCCTTTCCTGGAACCCTGGGTCAGTCACAAGACATTGAGATTAATATCTCCTACAGAATTTGTCTTTCAGCTGTTGGACCTTCCCCTCTCCTATATGTGACTGACCCATCCATCCATCCAGTCATCAGGGACATGAGAGACAGACCCTATATATGACTAACCCACCCATCTGCTTGCTGCCTACCACTGTGACATCAGTACCTGCCCCCCACATGATGATAGAAAACAGGGACCACCCAATCACCTGCATGACCTGCCCCCAACAAAGGAAAGGTTTAAAAAGCATTCAATCTCAAGAAGCAACTGCCATGCTTTTGTTAAGCTATGGCTGGGCCATACTTTTCTTTAAGCTCTGGTCCCCTTCCTAATCTTGGGGGGGGTTAACCCTATCTCTTTCTAACCTACTTTCTAAATAAACTATATTTTTCAATTGAATTTCTGTGCAGTTCTTTGCATCTTACCTGTAGCATCTGCCTATCTCACAGAACTAATGTTTTTACAGACCTAACAGAAGAACCTACTTACTGCTTATGTATTTGGTATTGATAGCACAGTGAAAAAAATCTCCAACTTTAGACTCAGATTTCAAAACCTGATTCTTTCTTCCTCAATTATTTACTTTTTTTGGTGAAAGTTTGTGGGAAACTTATTGAACTTTTCTGAGCTTCCAATTTCCCATTTACATAATGGAGATAATGCTTGCAATGTATGGATTTGAAACAATTGTGTAAATTTATCAGTAAATAGTAGCTATCTTTGCACAAGTATTACATTACAATATTCAGAGCCACTGCTTTGCATAATCCAAAGTGGGCACCATTCATGTGGAATACAACCTAAATGGTGTTCCCTGGAGTAGTGCAATGTCAGAACCCTGATGGTACCCACAGTATCTTCTCTCTAACCACTAGCCAAGAACAGACCCTGTTTCTCAGAGGTAGCTATTGATGGTTGCTTTACAACACCTACCCAGCTTGTTTTGTATAAACAAGTTAGCCTAATCAGCACTTCATAACCTTCATCACAGACCCCATCAACATGGCAACAGTCATGTGACTGGCCCACTCAACTGCCTGTCGTCCATCACCTGACGTCAGCACTTGTGCTTACTTGCCCCTCCTGATGATGTGGAAGAGACCACCGCCCAGCTGCATTAATGACCTGCCCCACATCAAAGGGAAGGTTTAAAAGCAATCAACCTCAAGCAACCATTTGCCATTGCTTTGCTGGCCAAGTCACGTGGCACTTTGAGTTTTGGCCTCCATGTTTCCTAAGCTTTGGCTCCCTCCTCTACCTTGGGGAGATAAATCTCCTCTCTCTCTCTCTCTCTCTCTCTCTCTCTCCATCTTACTTTCTAAATAAACTATATTTTCCAATCTAACTTCTGTGCAATTCTTTGCATTTTTGGCGTGGCACTAGATCGTAGACCAGAAAGCCCCCCATTGGGCCTGACCTAAAATTTTGGAGGTCCCACTGGGAATGTGACCTAACAAACTTAGTAAGTACAGTGAGAAAGGAAGAAGGGTAAGTAAGCTGAATAAACAAGCCAGTGTCAGGATTTGTCCTATTACCATTCATCCAACATGTACCAGATGCTAAGGAATAGCTGACGTATCCTCCACGTATCTCTTTCCTGCATCCTGCGATGGATTCAGTTCAGATGGTACCTACTAGGTAGTAATGTGCATGTCAGAACGGAGTTACAGGATACAAACAGAGCTGCCTCTATCTAATGTGCAGTTGTTGAATTGATGTCTAATCAGATGAACAGGATATTTGGCAATAACCCGTTGGTCTGAGAAAAATTGAGTTTCTTGGCTTGTTCTTCGTCAGCATTACAAAGCTGAAAGCTAAGTCTGTCTCCACTTGCACCAGCTCACCCTGTTGCGCAAATGTTCTGTCTGTTTCATTTGCTATTGTTTTTCGGTGCATGAATCAGGACCCCAGCCCACAAGGTTTCCCAGGACTAGGGGCATCATCTTAAGTGCTTGGGGAACAGTCCTGGGCTAGTACACAAAAGGGCCAACCTGAAGGATGGTGAGGCGTGGCCTAGGCATTACATTTCAGTGGGGCAGGAAGGGGAAGTGGTGACTACAACCTCAGGGAATTTTGCCAGATGACCCACCCACTCTCTCTCCTGCTCTGAGGAAGTGGCATAACCTAGAACAGCACCACACACAGGAGAAACGCAGAACCCGATCTGGAGAAGCAGCCCCTTGCCCAGCAGTCATAGTTCAAGACCACCATCAGCTTTTGTTAAAATTTTAAAAGCACTCAGGTACTGCCAAAAATAAGTGATCTTGGGTTAACGGTCACTAGAATATTCACTCTCTCTTTCTGTTTACATCTGTTCTTCCAAAGAAGATAAAATACACTGATGGTGCAGCAAGAGAAATTTAAGCTAGATGTGAGGAAGAACTTCCCTAATGCTAGGCTAATTACATGTTGGAACTATTTTTTTCTGGAAAGAATTGTGTGGAGTCCTTCCTGAAGGAAGTAGAAAGCTGAAATTATCTTGCAATCAACCGAAATTCTGCAGGGTTTAGATCCACACTGATATTCATTCTGTTATTACTGCAATGAAGGGTAGTGAAATAAGTGAAAATGTTTTGTATTTGTATGTTATTAGTCTTGTTTTCAAGGCATGAATAGGTGGATTAGATTTTGATTTTGATTTAATTCTAACATTTATTGAGCACAAGCTGTGAACAGTTTTGGGAAGTTATGTATCTGGCTATGACCAATTTTTCAGGAGTTAGTCATCTGGTAGAAGAATTCTACACAAAAATAAGATCTGTGTGATCACGTGATCATGGCTATAATCCCACAGAGAGCTGTAGAATTTTGGTGGAGAAAGGGGTCACCCCAATTTGGGAATTTAGGAGAATTTTGGGAGGAAGGCAAGTTACAAGCTGGGGCTTGTAGGATAGGATGGACTAGGCTTAAATAAATGGAGACAGTAAAAATGAATGAAAGGAAAAAACCAAAATGGATTCAATATAGCCATTTTTAACATTGTTTAGCTTTGTCATTTTTTTAGCAGCTCACTTTAATTTACCCTCCAATCACTAGTCAAGGACAGAACCAGTTTCTCAGAGGTAGTTATTCATAATTGCGTTACAATCCCTCCTCAGCTTGTTTTGTATTAATTGGCTTTTCTATTTCAAGTATTTGCCTTCAACCATAAGAAACCAAGTTAACTTTATTAGCCCTTCCTGACCTTCATGATACAAATAGTCCTCATCATCATGGCAACAGTCATATGACTAGTCCACCCATCTATATGTAGTCCATCATCATGAGGCCAGTACAGAGGCTTACATGTCCCCTACGTGGTGATGTGAAACGGACCACCACCCAATCACCTTAACATCCAGCCCCCATCAAAGGGAAGATCTAAAAGGCATTCAACCTCAAGCAGCTGCCACCATTGCTCTTGCTAAGTTCTGGCCAGGCCATGTGTTCACTGAGCAATGCTACCATGCTTTTGTTTCCCTAAACTTTGGCTCCCTCCCCTGTCTTGGGGAGGTGAATCTCCTCTCTCTCATTTGATTTGTAAATAAACAATATTTTCCAATCTAATTCCTGTGCAATGATCTGCATCTTTCACGTGGCACCGAATCACAGTCCCCTACCCCTTTGTTTGGCCTAACGTTGAAACAACAGCCTAAGTCAAGATCTGTTTACTGGAAACAGAAAAGCACATGATGGATTCAAGGAAAGGTAACTACTGAAGTGTGTCTAGAACTTAGGATCAAGGGCAGGGACTGGTGGGAAATGCACTGGTCGGCACCTCCCATATATGGTGCCATGATGAATCAAAACAGTGATAGTGTGTTAGTTCAGGTTCTCCAAGAAACAGGAACTAAGTGAGTAGGTATTCAAGAGATGTGCTGGAAGACACACCTGTGAAAGACAAAGGGGAAAAGCAAGAGCAGCCTTCAGGATGGGGTTCAAGCAAGGAACTTATCAAAGGAGAAGGAGGAATGGATAAGAAGTGTTTCAGACTGCAACATAGTCTTGAGGCATTTTCGGCCAAGTCAACAGGGAACCCTTGAGTCAAAGTTGTCCACTGGAGGGTTTCACATCACCATGATTAACCTGTACTAGTGTCACAGTTGTGCTCAGCCACTGGTTATGAGCAGCCTGAGGAATGTGCAGCTTCAGTGTGAAAGTGGTGGTAGGTCCAGGGAGGTAGCATCTGGGGCTGTTGGTCAACTCTGCTCCTCAAAACAGGAGCTCTGAGTGGTGCATTTTCATGGCCACTGCAGTTAACCAGCAACATTGAATTACTCCATATTGTAGAGGGACTGCTTTGAACAACTTCCCAGTAAGGATGATGTTTGTTGCTGTGTTTGGTAGATACTCTCTTTTGGTTAGAGAAATTTCCTTTTCTGGCTTGCCAAAAGTTTGTCTTTTCCCTTTTAAATATCATTAATTCTTTTTTTTTTGCAATGATTATATGATTTTTCTCCTCTAATCTGTTACCTTGGTGAAAGGAGGGACCCTGATAAATTTATAATAAACTTAGTTCACATTTTGCCTCAGCATAACCATTTTTGCTTAGACTGATATGCTTTGAATCTAGCACAGGTTATACTATGCTAAATTTCCAATAGGCAGGTTTTAGAAAGAGTTCAGGCATTTTACTGCAGGCCAAGCTGGCAGCCTACCCTACCCCTCAGCAAATCTCTTATCAGATGCAAGACAAGGACAGACCAACCTTTCAATTCACGATTTAGCATAATAATCTCTAAGAAACTTTCAGGTTCCTTGTTGAAGGTGAAAGATCAAAGATCGACCCTTAGTTGGCTGAAACCATAGAAATGATGAGACCATCTTTTTGCTAAGGAGCTTGTGGATTGGAAACACCTGACAGGTCTCTTGCAGGAAAAACCCCTCTCCTTGTTCCCTCCCATCTAGCCCACTACCATGGTGGCAATCATATGACTAAACCACCCATCTGCCTGCTGTCTATCACCTGATGTCAGTACCTGCACTTACCTGCCCCTTCTGATGATGCGGAGCAGACTTCCACCTAATCACCTTAATGACATTCCCCTATCAAAGGGAAGGATTAAAAAGACTCGACCACAAGCAACCAGCCACCATTGCCTTGTTAAACCCTGTGCTCTTTGAGCTATGGCCAGACCATGTTTTCTTAAGCTTTGGCCCCCTCCCTACCTTGGGGAAGTGAATCTCCTATCTCTGTTTCTCTCTCTCTCTTTAGTTTTCTAATAAACTATATTTTCTAATCTAGCTTCAGTGCAATTATTTGAGTCTTTCATGTGGCACTGGATCACAGCCACCAGGCACCCACACCCCCAGTGGGCCTGATGGTTAGAGATTTTCTAATGCTCTTAGAATGAAAGGGCTTAAATTTTTAAAACAGAGATTTTCTAAAGTAAATTCCACTCTTATATTCTAGAAATAAATGTAAACTAAGCATGAGGTTATTTTTTTATTTGCTGCTATATGTCTTGCTATACAATATTATGTTTAAGATTTGTTCACATATATTCATGAATAAGATTGGACTATTTTTTTTCTTGCCAAATCTTTATCTGTTCCTTGAATTAAAGATATTTTGGCCTCGTGAAATATTTGGGAAACAATCTTTTATTTTCTATCTCTAGAAAATGTAAAATATACAATATTTAGAAAAATCTGGGCTTAATTTTCTTTTTTTTAGTTGGTAGAACTCACTATAGAATTATCTGAGTCTGATATTCTCTTTGTGGGAAGAGTTTTAATCCTAGATTTAAGTTATTTAATGATTACAAGAGACTATTCAGGATTTTCATTTCTTCCAAAGTAAATTTGGTATTTTTTTGGACAAATTTGTTTGACTACTTTAACTATTACCAAATATATTTTTATTAAGTTGTTCTTAATTTTTTTAAGTTTTAAAAAATTGCTATATTTTTAGAGGTATTCTTTATGTACACCAAATGTGTATATTTATAGCATTTTTCTTTGATGGGCCTTTTAGAGGTTGGTCCTTTTTTTAAAGTTCTCTTTGGTCCTTTCTTATTCTCTGTTTCTATTTATTAACTTCTAGTCTTGTTTATCATTTTCTTTTTCTCATTTCCTTATGATTTATTCTAGCAATTTTTCTCTTACTTCTTAATTGGATGTTTAATTTTTAGTCTTCTTTGCTTTTCTATTATAAGCATTAAAACTACCAGTTTTCCTTGTCATTCTTTTGCAAATGGTTGATACGTGGTATTTTTATTACCATTCAATTATAATACTTTAAAATTTTATTTGTGAGTTAAACTGAATTATTTTTTTAATTGACAGGTAAAAATTGTATCTATTGTGTACAACAGGCTGTTTTGAAATATGCATACATTGTGGAATGGCTAAATTGAGCCAATTAACGTATGCATTACTTCATGTATAATATCATTTTTTGTGACTTTTTAACTTATGAGTTATTTAAATATTTTTAAATTACTAGCATACTTGGATTTTGAATAATTTATCTTTTATATTAACTTACCACAAATAGAACAGACTTTGACCTGTATGATTCTGGTTCATTGAAATCGATTAACATGGCTTTGCAATTGTTAATCGATTTCAATAACATGATCTGTTTTTGTTTACGTTACATGTGTAGTAGAATTGGTTGATAGTTGAGTGAAGTGCTCTATATATGTCTCAAAATCAAGTTAAATCCAGAGAAAAAGAGAATTTTATAGAATATATTGTTCTAGTGTTATGGTCCAAGTAATGCTCGGGGCTCTCCCTTGATGCCAATAAATCAAAGGGGTAGGGAACTGGTAGAAAGAAGTTTATTTCTGAATTCAAATCCAAGAAGCAGAGCCAAACTCGAGATCTTTCTAAAATGGTTCTGCCCACCCTTCAGGTCTCACAGTCCACTTTTATAGTCCAGGCACATATATATAAGCCACTTGACCGACAGAGCATTGTATAGAACTTAAATTACTGCTGCATTTTACATTTAGATAGTGACATTTGAGTAAAGGAAGTTTTCAAGGCCTAAGACATCATGCATTACAAAAGTTAGGCAAATCATAAGACTTATGATTACAATGATGCTATATTGTTCAAACCTATGACTATTAAGAAAGGGAGTAAATAGAAATTTACATCTTTGGGCATAGTCTTCAGGGAAGTCAAGGATCCTCTGAAGCTACTTACTGGGAGTGCATAGAAGACAAGAGTATTATCAGTAATGTGCTCAGGAATGTGCAGGAGTGCTCGAACCCTTGCCATGCCCTTCTCTAGGGGCTGTGGCAATATGGATGGACATTAGCGGGTCTCTGTATCACTAGGTATTATTATATACATTATGCTTAATCCTCACGATGACGTATGAGGCAGCCATGATTAATCTCCTTTTATACTTGAGGAACCTGAGGGTTAAAAATAAACCTTGTCCTATTCTGCAAAGACTGAAGCAAAGATACAAACGAAGGCCCATGTATCCTATAACTAAACATTTAAATTCAAACTTTAAAAGTGCTAATTAAAATGCAAAACTTCTTCTACGTTGGCAGTTCTGTAGTGACTGGGAGAGCCAGGTTCAAATTTAGAAATCTTTGTTGCTTCAGATTCTAACACTAAAATGTGGAGGTGTAGGGTGAGGTGGTCCCCAGCCTATGGCCAACCCACTACCTTCTCTTCACCAAAGGACCTTTCACATATGCATGTGAACATCCCAGCCTACAAGTCCAAGTTATAATGGGACTCTAAAACAGGACATACTTGTGCATACACTGGAGCATAGCCCATCCTCAGGAAGACCTGGAGAAGAAGTCCACGTAGGTTCTGGAAGCACACCTGTGACCATTTGGAGAGTGTGGTTCCAGGGAACCAAGAGAGGTCCCAGGCTCCAGAATACATGTTTTCTTAATTCTGTGGACTTCTCACACTGCAGAAAGGGTCCCAGGTGGAGAAGAGTCAGAGTAAGGACTTCTAAAGCATGGGGACCTGAGTAGGGGCTCTTGCCCAAGCCCAAGAATGGTATTATGACAGCCAACGAACACACCTAAGATTACACTGCCACAAGGTATAAGACCCCAGAAGCAAGCACAGGTCTTCTGAAAAAAAATTTGTGTGTGTGTTGGAGTCTCACTCTCTTGCTCAGGCTGGAGTGCAGTGGCATGCTCATGGCCACTGCAACCTCAACCTGCTGGGCTCTGGCTATCCTTCTCCCTCAGCCTTCCAAGTAGCTGGAACTACAGGAGCGTGCTACCATGCCTGGCTTATTTTTTGATTTATTGTTGCTCACCAAGTTGCCCAGGCTGGTCTCGAACCCCTGGGCTCAGGCAATTCTCTCGCCTCGGCCTCCCAAAGTACTGGGATTATAGGTCACTGCACCCAGCCCATCTTATGAAATTTTATTATTATTATTATTACTATTATTATGACAGTAGGTATCATTTATTGAGTGCTTACTATTTGTCAGTTGCTGTTCTAAATTCTTTACCTGTATTAACCTATTTAATCCATACAACCACATGAAAAATGTACTCTCAGGGCCACCATTCTCCTGATGAGGAAACTGGCATAAAAAGTTTAAGTAATTTTTTCAAGTCACACAGCATAGTGAAACCACAATGTTGCTCAATTTGCTGTTAAACATCATAGGGCTGGGAAGGTCACTTAGGTCACAGAGTCATTAAGAATTAGAGCTAGAGTCGGCTCAGCTAATCTTTAAGCTGAGTGAGATTGCTAGTTCGAGACCCCTTGGCAGCGAGATCTCATCTTACAATAAATCAAAAAATCAGTGTAGCATCCTGTAATTCGGTATTGAAGGCTGAGCGGAAGGATCGCCAGCAGGTCGAGGCTCGTGGCAGCGGTGCACTATGGGTGACAGAGTGAGACTCTAAGAATTAGAGCTAGAAAGAATCTTAGCTATAATCTAGTCTGACCCTTTCCATTACAGTAAAAGAAAAGGAGACCTTGAGTTACTTTATAGGTGTTTCTGCATGTGAATTGCAGGTGAATATTCAATCTGTTGAACATAAAACACATATTTGTAAAGTTGGACTCTTTAAAGGTATTGTAGAGTGTAGGAATAAGCAGTGAGTTTTAAATCCCTGGATCTTAAATTTTCTCAGAACAAGGAATCTTTTTTCTATTTTAATCTATATGTACATCTGTGTTTTTCCCAGTTATTGGGTAGTAGAATATAACTCTTATCTTGACATTTTTTAACTGTAAGGAGTGTTTGCCAGGATAGAAAAATTTGGAAACCATTGCTATGGATATACACTTACTAAAGAGATACTGATTTCTCCGGAATGCTCACATGATGCTCCAGAAAGCAGTTAGCACAATTTTGCAAGTCATGTGCATCATCAAACATGCATTCTGCTTGTTTGCAAAATTGAGCCCAATGGCAGAGATTTTCAGAGGCTTCCCAGCACATTGAGATGGGGTTGGCCATTCTGTATCAGGGTCTCTGTCAAAACTGCATTTCTGAGACTAAACTTGGATTGCTTTCTTTTAAGGGGTCGGAACTGAATCAAACCCACATCCTTAAGGGCACTTAGATCAGGGACTTTTCCTAATCCCGTCTCCTCTACTTGTCTTTGTGAATCCATAGCCAATTTGGCTACATCCTATATTAAGAATAAAGGAGATAAGCTCATGCAGAGGAAATATAACAAAGGAGGGACTTTCCTACAAGATCTTTGAAAAAGGAACATTTGCATAAGCCATATTTAACCAGAATTGTTGTTTTATATTTTTCCTCTCTGAATGTCTTGTTACAATCCTCCAGTTACCTGCCCCCCTGACCCCAACTAGTCAGAGACTAAAGTCTTCACAGTGTTTCACACTAGAACCTTCCTGGCCCCACCCTCACCATCACGCCTGAATAATTACTAGTCCCCCCTGCTTCCGTTTCTCTCCATTCTTCAACACTCTGACATCTTAATCTTCCCAGAATACCACTGGGATCCTGTCCTCTTGCTCAGGTCTTCCCAGAAAACTGTGGTATAAAATATACAAGCTTTAGTCGAGTTTAAAGTCACCCTGTCTCTTTTGTATCTGGTTCTCTGCTTAAGCCAATATAACCTGTCTGACATCTCAGACTTCAGTACCTTTGTCTTAGATACTAAACTCTCTTTCTTGTTTCTAAGGAAACTTCATCTATGATCTATTTTATCTCTGAATTCTGCTGTCCTTTGCCAAGTGGGCCCTCCCTTTTCTGAGCCGCAGTATCTCTCTGAGCTTACATACTTGGCACGGCCGTATTGCACACCACCTAGACTTGCAGTTGAGGATGTTAACTTTCTTCCTCTTCTAGATGTTGGGTTCCCAAGGGCAGAAACTCTACTCCTGCATGTCCACAGTTCCTAGTCACATTTCTTGCAATGGTTCATTTTTAGGAAATGTTTAATTGGCTAACTGAAAGCCACCATCTCACACCTGAGGTCTCTCTCTTTGCTAAACATACCTATGTTGTCTATCAGACAGCTATCTTCCTCCAGATACAGAGGTCAGTTCTGAGGCTGCTAATCTCAAGAGACACATTGTATTCTCTCAAGGTCACTTTGAGAGCGATTTTGTTGTAAATTGTGAAATGGTCCCTTACATTTGGACTGCCCACCTTAGCAAGAGTGAAATCAGTTCTAATCCAAATAATTGTTTATTCCCTTTTCTCTTCAGTATTAGACACAGAGCTCTTTGTATATGACCTCTCCTTACCTGTTAAACACTTACTAACTGTGTAGACACTGTTTAGCTATATGGACTTGATGGAATTATTTAATATCTCTGAATTCCAGTTTCCTAAAATTTAATGGGATATTATCTATGGTCAAGGATTCAATACTATGGAGAATGTAATCCAAATGTCAAGTAGGATTTCTCTACCCATGAAAATCTGTTAAAATGAATTTAAAATACTGATAATTGTGGAAGTCCAAAACCCTCTATAAGTATTTCCCAGATTCCAAAACATTATCATTTCCATGCTCACTTGATACTAATTTTCTTCTAAATATTTTGTTTTTGCCAAAATATTTTATCCCAACTTTGCCTTTTGTGACTAGTTCTTCATATCTATTTTCCCAAACTAAGTAGCCAGCCTTAAATTCTTCCTTAAATTCCTCCTTCAAGTCACCTAAATACAGATCCAGGTCTGTGTTTGTGGTAAATATTTACAGAAGGTTTATGCAATTTGGGCGTAAACCACCGAAATCCATATTAGTCCTCATAGGCCAGGCTGCCCTCACAGAGTTCTTCAGCTTCTCACATTTTCAATTCTTCTCTCTTAACCTCCATTACCTTCTCTTCCCCCCCTTCTCACGCCCTCATAAGAGCAAAGAAAACTAGCTTCGCGTTTTTCTTACACACAGCACCTTAATTATATAACTTGGACTTGTTCACCAGAGATCAATGTGCCTGGGCTATATTATTGTAGTTTCCCACAGAAACTACAATATGTCACCAAATTAAAATCTAACTGCACTGCCTTAGCTCTGATAAGAAAAATCTGTCACCTGAATGTCACACACTTCCAGCTTTCAACTCTTAGCTTCTCTGAGACTGTGTTCTGTTCTTTGACACATGTCCATTATTACTGCTGTTTGAATTCCTGCCAATACTAAGTCTATAGCGTTTCACTCTATATCAAGAAAAGATAGTTTTATCTTAAAAAATAATTTGGATACCAACTAAGATAAGTCTAAGATCACAAACTTTTAAGTCAGGCATGGTGGTTCACACCTGTAATTCCAGCACTTTGAGAGGCAGAGGCAAGAGGACTGCCTGAGCTCAAGGGTTCGAGACCAGCCTGGGCAACTTGGCAAGACCTCCTCTTTACAATAAATAAAAAAATTTGCCAAGCATGCTGGCACATGCCTGTGGTTCCAGCTACTTGGAAGGCTGAGGCAGAATGATCACCTGAGCCCAGTAGGTCAAGTCTGTGGTGGCCGTGAGCATGCCACTGTACTCCAGCCTGGGCAACAGAATGAACTCTGACTCAAACAAAAAAAAAGATAACAAACTTAAAAAAACCTACCCTACCATTATCATCATTATGGTTACTACTACTATTAAAATTACTACTAGAAATACCACTACCAGATCTGTTCATTGGATCAAGATGCTGAGTAAAGATTAGTTCCAACTAAAACCCTTTCAGATTCAGTGAAGGCTATGTGTATCTCATAAAATTTCTAGGGCCCACCAGATCCAACAAGGCCATCAAGGTCAAAGAGAAGTGAAGATCATTCTTTCTTCTAATAATTTCCCTATTCTTTGTCATGGATTTTGAGTTGTTTTGGTAGTACCAGCTTTTCTTTCCTGGATAGGACATATGAACAGAAGGGAAGAACCAAATTGCTGGAGTCAAGAGAGGGAAATTTTAGAACGTTGGAGAAAAGGGGAAATATAGACTAGTCAGCTGGCAGAGAATAGGAACTTTGAGAGGAAGGACATAGATATCTAAGGGATAACTGTATTATATTCCATAGTATTGTTTGGATATGAAGCTTATTTTCTCATTTTATTTCTCACTAAATCATTACAGACCTAGGTCTGTTTTGGACATGTGTCAAAGAACAGAACACAGTCTTGGAGAAGCCAAGAGTTAAAAGCTGAAAATGTGTGACATTCAGGTGACAGATTTTTCTTATCAGAGCTAAGGCAGTGAAGTTAGATTTTAATTTGGTGACATATTGTAGTTTCTGTGGGAAACTACAATAACATAGCCCAGGCACATTGATCTCTGGTGAACAAACCCAAAGGAATAGATGATTTTGTGTTCCTTGGACTCTGTTGATTTCATGAAGATTGGTATCCTGATTCAAGGAAGAAAGATGCTATTTCATTTAATCTGGGGCACAATGGGTGAGGAAGATAATGAACTCCCCATTTCATAAATAAATCTGAAGTTCAGAGAGGCTAACGACTTGCCTGGGTCACAACATAGGGGTAGAGGCAGGGTTCTAACTGGCACCTCTGACACCTGTTCCATGCTCTTCCACCTCCCCAGCAGAGGTGCAGGTGGCAGAGTTGACCTACTGCAGCAAAAATCTGAGAGCTAGTTTCCTATTTCAACACAAACGAAGAACACTCTGGTTTCTGATCTCAGAAGGCCTCAACGCTGCTTCTGTTCCAGACCGGGTAAGATCCAGAATCCTATACCAAAAAAGAATAAAAGGCAGGATTTTGGTGAGGAAAAAAAAAATCTACATCTTAATGTTCAGTTCACGAAGCAATTCTTTACTTGACATAACATCACAATAGCCCTGTGAGGCAGGCAAGACAGATGTCATTCTTCTTTATAGGCAAAAAAATTAAGTTTCAGGAAGATTGTCATTGGAGAAATGTACATTATGAATCTTTATTTCCTAAGATTACATAGTAACCTACAACTTGAATATAGGATTGTATTTTTAAAATATATACACTTCTTACTCCCAATAAGCAGTCTCTTCACTCGGGTCCCCTGGTCCTGTTGTTTTCATTGAATAAGCATTTGCAATCAGGGCTGCCATGTGTGTTGTGCAGATTGTGCACTGCACAACTCCAGAGGATGTACCTTAAACCATATGAATGTGAATGGAACATAGATTTTAGTGCACAACACGGGGAATTGTTTACAACAGCCCTTGCTGTAATGCAGAATCCAAGATGGTTTTGAGAAAGGAAATGTAATGCTTACCAAAAAATTCATCCTCGTAACATGTGAAAATTTGCATGAAAGTTTTATTGTTCATAGGACAAAGAGGTATTTCCGACTAGTTCCTGACAGGGCCCTATTCTCTCATAAGAATTCTGCCCTTGACATTACATGAGTCTGTCCAGGTCATCAGATGCCATGGAGAGAGTTTGGTGAAACTTAAGTCAACAGTACACTATATACTCTTTTTTTTTTTTTTTTGAGTTGGAGTCTCACTCCGTTGCTCCAGACTGGAGTGCAGTGGCCACTCCTGGCCACTGCAGCCTCGACCTGCTGGGTTCTGGCGATCCTTCTGCCTCAGCCTTCCAAGTAACTGGGACTACAGGTGCGCACTACCACACCTGGCTAATTTTTTGATTTATTGTAGAGATGAGGTCTCTCCAAGTTGCCCAGTCGGGTGGGCTCAGGCAATCCACTCACCTCAGCCTCCCAAAGCACGGGATTACAGGCTGAGCCACTGAGCCCAGCTCACTATATACTCTTACTGATTCACTTGAGCATGTATTTATTGTCAAGTAATGAACTGGAGCCACTCCAGGGATCTGGCACAATCTCTCCCTTAGGGAGTTTACAATTTCACTAGGGAGAAAACAAAACATATGGTAATTTTTAGAAAACAAAGTAGGTAACATTTTAAAAACAGGCTGTTTGTAAGTACAAAACTGTTGTTACAGACTAGCCATGCCATAGGAAGGCAGGAAGAGGAGATTGCTATAGGCTGGATTAGCTAAGGACTAGTTATGAAAGCAGTGACGAGGGTGGGGGATGCCTGAGATGAATCATAAAGAATCAACAGCATCTAGGTAAGTGGTTAAGACATTTGTGGGGAGAGGGAGGAAGAGCATTTCAACATGAGTACTTGTTTAACTTTTCTGCAGAATATCAAACTGATGTCACCCATAGCTAGCATTCCAGTGACGATGTTTCTTTATTAACAATATAGTGGTCATAGAAGAAACATTGACCATAAGTAATCTCATGGGTCTAATTTCATTGATTGGGTCTAATTTTAAAAAGACAGGAAAACCTCAAATCTAAAAAACTGTGCAGCTATCTCTCTCTTCTCTGCTTTTGCTTGGTGCTCATGAGATGCTGCCTGTGGAAGTCACCCAGCTGAGAAAGTCTGTGATGCTGCCTGTGATGTCTGAAGAAAGTGGGGAGGCTGAGAGTGGTTAAATAGGATGGCCTTTACTCACAGAAGGTGGGACTACAGTGCCACTTTTCCAACTTGAGTGGGACCCTGTGACTTCACTGGAGTTGGAAAGCAAGGGTAACACCAATTTTATGAACTTTCTATGGGAGTGTACCCCCACAGTATATAGGAGTCAGAACGTAAGATTTGATATTCAAGAAAACTGAGTCTATAGTTAAATGTGTAACAAATTTTCACTGTATTTAGAAGTGTATGTCTTCAGGTACAGCACTGAATTAAAGGTGTAAATAAGAATCAAGAGAGAGCAAAGTCAACCATCTTTATATTCCACAGTAATCCTTTCCCCTATGGTCTTACTTATTTCTCCACAGAAGAGATAAAAGACTGAGCTATATAAACACCTGCAGGCTGGGGGTGGAGATGGATGACAGGTGAAATGGGGCTAGGAGTAGGGGGATGGATGAGGAGCAAACGGGAGCAAAATGAGGAGTTATTGGTTGCATAGAAATCTTTCCAGATTCACTGTAGGAAACACACTTCATCTTTGACATAGAAGACATCATCATGCAAAACTTTTCATGCAACAATCTGAAGGGTCCAGTTGGGTGGCTCTTTAGTATCCCCAAAATTTTCTTTCTCAGAGTATAGTTTAATACGGATCATCCGTTCTGAAAGAAAAATAAGAGAATTGTAAATTTAACTAAGGAGCTTAAAAATTGCAAAAGGTGAAGCATTCATAGTAAAGGTAACTATTCGCTAAAGGTGAGAAGAGAAACAAGAAGATGCTTTCAGCTGGAGAGCTTAGAAAGAATGAGGGCCTTTGGGACATTTTTAAAGATAAGTGGGAAGAGTACTCTAAAGCTTCTCACACTCCATGTGCTTACCACCCAGAGATGGTGTTAAAATGCAGACTCTGGTTCTGTAGGTCTGGGTAGGGTTGAGATTTGGCATCTCTAACAACCTCCCAGATAATGCTTATGCTGCTGGCCACACTTGAAGAAATTTCTGTGGTACAGCCTTTGTGTCCATGTCTAATGAATTTGAAGGACACTTTAGATTGATTTTGAACAGTGGGAAGTCAAGAAATTATAAAACATGCTCAAATGGAAAATGAAATAGGAAAAAATAAAAACTCATGAAAGGAATGGTGGTAGTTCTAAATGTCTGATTCTGGTGGGACATAATTAAAGAGATGGTGACAAATTTAATTTCATGAAACAAGTGACATTTTTGTGGGTGACACAACTGTCTTATTGGAAAGAATAGGAGAAAACCAAGTGTGATGTCTTTTTAAAAAATTTTTATTTTAAAGATGTGGAGTACAATTCAGGGTTAGGTATACAAATGTGATATGTCTTAATAGCACCTTTTAAAGGGAGAACCAGATTCAGAGGCTCTGGCCTTGTGATGAACTGTCAGAGTAAACCACAGTTTAGCAGCTGCAAATGTGCTTGCCAATATAGAGACTAAAATGTTTCTGAAAACAAAGTTTCACATGTACCCTCCTCTGAGGTTGGCATCCTATCTTCCTGTATATCTTGGGTGTAGCTTTTACCCTGACAGAATTTAGACACTAGAAACCAAAAGAGGTGATAAATAGAGTCAGTTTGCAGAAGAGTCAAAGTAACCCAGCAAGAATTGAAACCATAAATACCCAAGGAAACCATAAATACCCATTTATTCCCCATCCAATACCTAATAGCACAAAGGAGTTTGAGAGTTTGCTCAAGGACAAAAAATAAATAAATAAATACATTGGCATATAGTATTTAGTGTGATAGTGTTTATTTTACCTTTGACTTGTTCTAGAAATATGCCCTACTTCTTCCACCCCACCCTTCCTCAGTGCTATCACACAATGGTTTCAGTGTGAAAAAAAAATATTACTGAAAGAGGAGGGTGTCTGGAACTTACAACTCTAACCTGCTAGTCAAGAGTCCTGAGTTCTAGAAACACAATGGTTTAAGAGCATGATCCCTGAATCCAGATGGGTGCAAATCTCAGCATTGCCATTTATTCTGTGACCTCAGGCTGGCTATTTTATTTCTTTCTCTGTTTCTTTACCTGTAATGGGGATGATGATCGTACCTACTCAACAGGCTTGTAGACAGTATTTAATGACTTAAAACATGTAAACCTCTCATAATAGTCTGCAACATAGAATTAATACTTGATACATTTTTATTATTATCACAACTAACTCTGTCATTAGCTCAAGGTTTATAGGAAAGTTATTTAATTAGCTCAACGAAAAACAGAGTTTGAATGTCATGTCCACTAAGATTCTTTCCAGACCTAAAATTCTATGATTCTATGAATTAAATCACCTTGGTCAAGAAATGAGAGGTATTCCAAAGTAACTGGGTAAATAATTCTTTTTTGGTCCTTCTAGACTGTCTGGTGAAGCATTCAAGACCTATGTTGTTGGGGCCAGGCTTCCCTTCCAACTTCTACTCCATAGCTCCTTAATAGGCCATGGGTTCTAGAAAGTTCTACTCACTGGTCCCTGAACATGCATGCCTTCATAATCCCACCACCATACCACTGTTCATGTCATTTCCTTCCTCTAGGCTGCCTTCCTTCCCTGCTTCTCTCCACACACATAAAACCTATCCATTCTTCAAAAAGCAATCCAGATTTCACCTTCTTTATAAGATTTTCTATAATCACTAAGCCAAATGATCTTTATTTTTTTTCTCCAATACAACATTCATCAGTCATTTCCATACTCTGCCTTGTATTTTTCCAATTTTTTATTTCTGTCTATATTTCGGTCTAAACTCCCTCAACTAGATAACAATTTCCCTGAGGTCAGGGGCAAGGACTTACTCCTCTTGGTATCTCAATCAAGCTTAGCATTGTTCTAACCCAAAAGTGTTCAATAAACAGCTATTAGTTGATTCATTGTAAAAATCAGTTAACCATTAAACTTAGTATGGCGATTTGCTTAATATAGTAATTTACTTATTGCTAATACTCTTCCAACCAACACTCCTTCTTGTGACTAAAGGACATCTAAAGACAAAAACATTGAATTGATCTGCTTCCATCTAGTGGCAATTAAAACAGATGGTTCCTGTGACCAGAAAACAGCCCGAGGTATTAATAGATTGTGTCAGAAAATACTTTCACTCGGTAGGTGTCGGCATAAAAGAAATGTTCACATCTTGTGGGTTTCCTGCCACAGAGATAGGAAGACCAGCTCAGAGAAGGGATGCTTTTGTCACTAGATCCTGTTTATAAAAGTGAAGCTAGGATCATAAAAGAGAATTAAAAAAACCTCCACAGATACCACATTCTCATCCAGTTGCCCCCTCCCATGGCCTCACTTATTAAAAGAGACAACTACATGCTCTGCCCATACTTTCTCATCCTCAATGATTCCCTCAGCCCTTGGCCAGCTGACTTCTATCTTGATCTCTGCTCTGAAAATGGTCTCCCCACGGATAGCTTTGTTGTATCCAGTTGAAACTTACTGGTTCTCCCAGTAATATTTGAAACTCTTTCCACTTACATCTTTCCTTGTCAGTTATGAATGACCCCATACTCTTCCTCCTCTTCCTTCTACCTCTCTGGTACCCTATTCTCATTTCCCCTTTCTTTAGCTGACTTGTTAGATATGGATGCTTCTCAAGTTCCCATCCTCTCTCCCAGGTCCTCTTGCATTCTCTTACACTCTCCCTGGATGTTCATATCCACTCCTGAGATGGTAGTTATCTCGTGATGTGAGAACCCCAAATCTACAGCTCCTGCCCCAAGGCAGCCCCTGTGCTGTGGATAGGCCCAAAGGACCAAAATGGATGAAGCATGGGTACCTAGAGCTCATAATGTACAAAACTTAGCCCATAACCTTTACTTCCAAAACTTATTTTTTTTTAATGTTCTCTTCTCATTAGTAAATAGCACTACCAACCACCAGTTCTCAGGTCAAAACTATGGCAATTTCTTCGATTCTCCTCTATCCCTTTTAGCTAATTAACGAACACATTCAGATGATTCCACCTACTATCCTCTCATGAACCCATCCTCAATGCTATTTCTCCAAACAGGCACCCTCAGTTTCAACCTAATGTCTTCACATGTCCCCAAAACAGATTTCTTTGGCTCCAGGCTCACTCATCTCCCATACTTGCAATGCTGCCGTGCAGGGGAACAAGATTACACCCACTGTGTAAACCCCTTTTGCAATATTCCAAAGACTTCAGGATATAACCCATGCTCCTTCATATGGCTTATACATTACTTTATGATCTGACCTTTGGCACCTCATCCCTCCCCAGTTTCTCTTTTGCACTCAGAGCAGTAGCCCACTGAACTATTAAGTTTGTGGTTGGTAGGGTGTCTGTCTAAGCTAGCACCCAGCCCCTTCAGGAACCGTCTTGCTTCATTTTAAAAGGAGCTCAGTTGTCCACCTGGGTCTTAATATGTCACCAAAGTCTCATCTCCATAGTTGTTTTTCTTTCTTACACTCTCCTTCCTAAATTTCAGAACAAGTCATTAAATCCTTGAAAAGGAGAAACATTTTGCCATCTTCATTTCTGCCAATTGAGTCATGCACTTTTACATGTCTGCATCTTGTCTTAGTATTGCTATTTCTCTAACTGAAGACATCTCTTGAGTTTCAGGACCAAACTAAAAAATAATTGCCTTATTGGGGAGTCTGTATAGACAATTCATGCTCCTCATGTTTTCTACCTTTCTGAGGGTCAATACCTGTTAACAGTAGTTGTTTACTCATTGATGTTAGGCATTAAGAGTCTGGGGTCTGAAATGCTCCTTTTTTTTTGAGTTGGAGTCTCACTCTGTCATCCAGGCTAGAGTACAGTGGCATGCTAACAGCCACTGCAGACTCGACCTGCTGGGCTCAGGCGATCCTTCTGCCTCAGCCTTCCAAGTAGCTGGAACTATAGGCACTTATTTTTCAATTTATTGTAGAGACAAGGTCTCACCAAGTTGCCCAGACTTGTCTCGAACCCGTGAGCTCAGGCAATCCTTTCACCTCAGCCTCCCAAAGTGCTGGGATTACAGGCTTGAGCTATCGTGCCTGGCTGAAATGCTTCTTCTTCTTGGGAGCTAGTATATAGTTTCTCAATAAGTACTTGTTGAATCAAATGTTTCTTAATTATAGTATTTAAGTTCTTGTGTTCAGACAGAATGAGACTCTCACAATGCTTTTAATCCCCAAAGAAAATTCTGGGACAATCAGCAAAAGCTCCTTTTGTATAAACTGCCCTTTCCTAAGAGAATTACTTGTTCATTCATTCATCTATTAGTACCAAAAAAATGCTTGTAGTGATAGCTAGTCGTTTATCTGAAAACTTCATTTGGACAAGGACTGCAGTAAATAACTGCTGTGGGGTTTATGTGCCTAGCTATAACAGGTAGCATCTTAAGAAAGGTATAGAAGGATAGACAAATATGGAAACTCTTCACCATTGATAAAACTTACCTTTCCTGAGATTTCTTGCCTAAAAAATAGAAAAGAAAATAGGGAAATGGCATTAATGAAAAGTAGACAATTACAGTATATTAAAGTAAGGTAGAAGGGAGATTCCTACTCTCAAAACTATCTTTTGAAATAGATTATGCATCTGTTAGGTGGACACCCTCTGTGTCTAAGGAAATTTGAGGTACAAGCTTAATGTTCTCATTCAAACAGTGATAGATAATCAAACAGAACAGACATGTGGGTGCAAATTCCTCTCATCCTTCCATTCCATTCTCTGTGCTGCTCATAAAGACAGACATCTAGGTTGAATTGACTCGTGTGCAGTCCCAATATGCCCACCCACGTGTTTATCCCTTCCCAACTTGCCACCTCATCCTACTGCAGATTCTTCCCTTAAGAAACTTAGCTGCTAATATAATAAAAACATGTGCCCTTATATCTTACAGCACCTTCTCTACATGAATCCACAAGAGAATTTCACTTTGGTTTCACTGGTAGGAATTATACAACTTCATCTGAGTAATTAATATGTTTTTTTATCTTACAAACACAGTGAGCATCACAACTGGTTGTGCTTCCTTCTTTGACGGGCTGCAAGGAAACTCAGAGTCATATCTGAGACCCTCTCCTACCTACTACAGGGCTTGTGACACAAGTTTTTTTGCCCTAACCTCAACCTTGTTCCAACTTAGTTTTGTATGTTAAATTTAAATTTGGCTTTCTTTTTTCTTACTTTTTAACTAATTTAATTCGCTAAATTGAATGTATTTTGTACTGTCTCACATTCCTTTTGAAACATAAGGCAGACACATTGTTTTAAAAGTCCCTTTGAGGAGAAAGAATCATTTGGGAGGCCA
The DNA here is from genome assembly GCA_027257055.1 of Cephalopachus bancanus. Classification (NCBI taxonomy): domain Eukaryota; kingdom Metazoa; phylum Chordata; class Mammalia; order Primates; family Tarsiidae; genus Cephalopachus; species Cephalopachus bancanus. The sequence continues at coordinate 8,389,955 of JAPVLO010000060.1, forward strand.
TATATTTCAGTAGCTGCAAGCTGGGGCTCTAGAATAATTCTACCCAGGTGCAAGCTCTATTTTGCCGCCTATAATATAGTGTGTCTCTGAATAGCTACTTATCCTCTCTAATCACAATTTCCTCATCAGTAAAAGAGGTGTAATAATTCTATCTCCTTCTTTGGGCTGATGAAAGAAAGTGTACTCCAAGTATTTAGACCACAGCCCAGTATGTAGACAATGCTCAATCGCTGTTTTAATCCTTTAAAGCAGAGGTCCCCAACCCCCGGGCCAGACGAGTACTGGTCTGTGGCCTGTTAGGAACTGGCCACACAACAGGAGGTAAGTGACAGTCAAGCAGAGCTCCTCTCTGTCAGATCAACTGCAGCGTTCGATTCTCATAGGAGCACAGACCGTATTGTGAGCTGTGCATGTGGGGATCTAGGTTACATGCTCCTTGAGAATCTAATGCTTGACGATCCCCCTACGTTCATGGAAACATTGTCTTCCACAAAACCAGCCCCTGATGCCAAAAAGGCTGGGGACTGCTCCTCTGAAGTGTTAGACATTATCTATCTTAGATTTTTGCTTCCAAAATTCAGCCTGTGGATGACATGGACCCAATACATTTGAGTGAGAAGAATCAAGTGTGTGAATAATCTCAAGTTCCATCTGTTTGTCTTCATTTAAATGTGTTTTAGTAACAATGAAACAAATAGCAATAGATGAGAAAGAATCTGTTTCTATTGAGAAGTTTCCTTTAGAAGAAAAGGGAACTAAGAGGGCATGTGTTCTGTTTCACACCCTGATGTAACCCTGTGTGTTGATTCAGGTGGAAAATTCTTCCAACCGCGATAAAAAACAGAGTTCATGAATCTGAAGACCAGTAGTTTTAGGTAGCATGCTAGATGAGAGTCTAATCTCTGCTTCTGGTGTCTGCTGAGATGGGATTTTAGAGATTTGGTCTAACAATTGCTTCAGTTTCCTCATTTCCAAACAGTTCAATGGTAGTGACTAATCAGAGAATGATAATTCTAGGAATACAGTTTCTAGACAAGCCCCTGCACAGAGGAACATGATTCTGGAGCCCTCCCTTATTACTTTCCTAGAAGAAAGGAACTAAACTCTGGCTACAAAGTGCCAGGTTCAGAAGATCTATCTAAGGACAAAAGAATGGGGGTCGAGTTTCTGGTCATTAAATGACTACCATGCTCTGAATATTCACTGGTCCCCTTTTCTAGCTTTTGGAACCTAAAAAAGTCAATACAATTCTCATAATAGAAGAATATTGCATATATATAGATTTGTTATTTTCTACCTTTATCTTTGTAAATGCATAAGCTGTATTTTTTTCTTAGAAAAGCTCTCAGGTTTAGCCTGAAAACCTAACTATCATTTTCTATCATTGTCTCTATTGGGGAAACATTCTTCATGTTTTAAAGAACCAATTTACAACTAAAATGTTTGGAAGACAAAATCATTTGTAAGTTGGAGATATTGGAAGATGCTGCACAAAAGAAGACTGTTTAAATGTTACATTAAAGACATCCTGACTTTCCTACAAAGTCATTGATGTTTCAGGGCTGCTGTTCTCTTTGTTGGCATAACTGTAACTAGCCTAACTGCCCGCTGTGTTTCCTGTTTGCCCCACACTGATTCCCACAGCAGGAGCATGCAGTTTTCAAGTTATCAGTCTGAGATCTTGTGCAGAAATGACTACAAGGTAAAACACTTAAAAACAACCCTACTGCTTTTCTCATCCCTACTCATAACCCAGCCTCAACCAGCTAACCCCTCATTAAATAAAATGACTTTTTTTTTTTTTGAGTTGGAGTCTCACTCTGTGGCCCAGGCTGGAGTGCAGTGGCAGGCTCACTGCCACCCCAGTGTCGACCTGCTGGGCTCCGGCAATCCTTCCACCTCAGCCTTCCAAGTAGCTGGAACTACAGGCACGTGCTGTCACGCTGTCTGACTAATTTTTTGATATATTGTAGATGTGAGGTCTCGCCAAGTTATCCAGGCTGTTCTTGAACCTGTGAACTCAGGCAATCCTCTTGCCTTGGCCTCCCAAAGTGCTGGGATTACAGGTTTGAGCCACCACACCCAGTCATACATTATTTTTTTTTATTCTACAAACACTTATTAAAATATTTTGGCATTTAGGAATAAATATCCTCTTTATTAAGTGACCTACGTCCCTAATGTCCTTAAAGTTATTTGGCTAACAGCCACTTTATCCCAAGGAACAGTGTGTAATTGCCTACTGCATTCTCCACCCTCAGTTCTGCCATCATCACACAAGGTAGAAAAAGGATGACTGGAGTCAGGCTTTGACGTCTCAAGGAAAAGGTTAACCAACGGTGGGAGAAAAATGTTCTTTTGCCTTAATGCCATACTTTAGCACTTTGTACCATATAGTACTTGGTGCTGTATAGTCTTATAAGATGACGGGATCCAATCTGCACAGAATGTCTAACAGCAGGAGTGGAGACATTTTAACTGCTCAATGCTCACAGGTTATAGTTAGTGATGTTCTTTCACATCAGCAGTGAAAGAACATTGTCCGTCTGGGTGGGTAGAACTAATCTAGCATTCTCTATTCTGAAATTTGGATAAAAGATCAGATCTTAGTTTGGAGACCATTAGAAATTGATAGATAGTATTTTTAACTGCCAGTGTGGATGGATGGGGGCAACCATTACATATCACATTCAGTGAACAGATACAGGCTATCTGATGGAAGTGAAATTAAATGGCAATCAACTGACTCCACAAAAAAGCAACACAGAGCAGATGGTAAACAATTGTTTTGAGGTGATTCATGTTTCCTGAACTTGAAACAGGGATGTCTTAAAAGCTGCCCAATGTCCATGAATTTTATACTCTCGGATGGTGAGTGTGGCCAAGTGTGGCAGCACACACCCAAGGTTGCTGTAGACTGTGGGCCTGGAACAAGCAGGTGGGTCCCGCTTTAAGGCTGGGACACACTTCATTCTTTGGTAGTATTCTATATACTATAATGGAGGATAAGCAGATATGATGTATTTGGTTAGAGCTGTGGTCATGGTGAATAGACTTCAGGAAGAACACATGGGGATTTCTCCCAGAGTAAATGTGTTCACGTGTCAACAGCTGAGCATGCATGTGACTCTTGAAGAGGTCAGATATTTGGGAGCACTGCCTGGAAGACCTTAGTGGACATCTGATCTACTTTCTGGTGGAATTGTAGTACTGAAATCAAGGTGTGTAGGCTCTTAGAGGACAAAGATTGTGAGTCCTTTTCTCAGAATTAAATAAGAGCAAAAGAATCATTAGAATATCTCATTTGACTATCATCACTCTAGCAAGGTGCCTTGAAGATAACAGGCATTTTAGAAAGGTTTTTCTTTTTTTCTTTTTCTTTTTTTTTTGAGTTAGAGTCTCACTCTGTTACCCAGACTGGAGTGCAGTGGCCGCTCCCGGCCACCGCAACCTCAACCTGCTGGACTCTGGTGATCCTTCTGCCTCAGCCTTCCAAGTAGCTGGAACTACAGGCGCATACTACCACGCCCGGCTCATTTTGATTTATTGTAGAGATGAGGTCTCACCAAGTTGCCCAGGTGGGTCTCGAACACATGGGCTCAGGCAATCCACTCACCTCAGCCTCCCAAAGGCGCAGGATTACAGGCTGAGCCACATAGCCCGGCTAGAAAGGTTTTTCAAATGAAAAACAAGACTCAGTCAGCTTGTTTTAATGAAGGTGTGTATTGGCTGATTTACATGCCCCCAGGGACTGTTGTCTATAGAACATAAAAGCTGGCATCCTGCTTCTGTTGAATCAATTGTACTTAATTTCCTGTGGGTTTCTATTTTTTTTTCTTCTTTTGCACTTTAGAGTTGTATTATTTTCACATCAAGCTAAACTCACATACCTTTTCTTAATCGCCTTGCCAGCCAAATGATAAATGCCAACCCAGAGAATGCTGTAACCACTACGGCCACTGGAATAAAGAGGGGGTTATAGTCACCCTCCTTGATCATCGAGAAGCTTCTGTTCAGTTCTGAAAGAGAAATCAGTAAGGCACACAGCATGAGATCACAAACCTTATTTCCTTAATCCATGTCATGATATTTGACTTTTCCCCCCGTATGTCTCTCAATAATAGTGCCTTTTGACAGATGAGGAATCTGGTATGGAATGCCCATGATAAGTCCATAGCAGAAACAAAGACAGGGCCAGTCTCACTTGCCCAACACCTACAGAATCTCAGTCTCTTGATCTGTGATTCATGCAATTCTTGGGAATGTATCTAAAAATCTTGGCAAGAATGGTCATTATTGCATTTAGCTACATGGCCTTGTTCAATGGATGGAACTCTGAAGCACAGAGAAGAGCTAAAAAGCCTAATGCAACTTCAGAAAAAATAAAAGCCAGTGATCTGTGCTGAATGACTTGTCGGTCAAAGGAAACTATTAATGCTTTACTTTAAAGTACTTGTGCAAAAATAAGTGCTTGCTGTGTATATGCCAAGGAACTGCACTGTCTTTCAAATAATGTAGTTCTACCACTTCCCTCCACTTCTTTCACAAATAAGTCAAAAGACATATCTGTATGTTCTCTTCTAAGTGTAAATTAAGGTCATTTTGGGGCCTTTATTGACAAAATACTGGTATGAAAAACTCTGTCTTCAGTTACCACCATTTGAAGGAACCCACTTTTACAAATGGGTACAGTTTGACTGTATCCCTAAATCTTCCTGTTACTTTGATGAATTCCCTGCACCCAAATATATAATGGAGAGGAAGCTCAAGTTCTTAGAGGCTCCAAATAGAGAGTATCTGTTGGCTTGATGAAGATGAAAAGGGAATGGGCACTAGCTAGACCTTCAAAGGAAATGACCCTGATCAGCCTGGTAGACAATCCTCCACGAAAGGCCTCCTTGTCTCCTCTCTGCTCCCCTGCTCTACTCCCTAGCCCTGGGCATACAGAGATCAGCTTCTCTGGCAGCTTCTACAGATCCTACCATTTAAAGACTCTTGCTATTCATGTAGATGGTCCCAGGGACAGACTATTCTTTCTGTCCTTTCTGTCCTGTATAGTCCTTCAGACTATACCTTTCCCAGGGTAGCTATTCTTTCACATGCTCAGTTAACATGCATTTGTTTTAGCATCTACTGCCAGGCGCTGTATCAGTCAGGTGGAGGTTATACAAAGATGAAGAAGACATGAGCCTTCTCCTGCATGGATAGACTTGAGAGGCCTCAGCTTAGTGATAACAGAGAAATATCCACTACTTTGGGAATTAGGCAGTCATTGGTAACCTTTGTTGAGGCATTTCAATGTTCTAACAGAGAAGTCGGATTGTAGTGGAATAGAAGAATGACCAAGAAATAAAATAGTAGACCATGGGTTTCAATTTTAAGGGTTAAGAGAGAAAGAGTTGAGAATGTAAAAAGGAAATGACTGTTATTAAAGGCAAGAGCAGCCAAAGAGTTTACAGTAAGTTAAGGCAAATAATTTTATTTTTAGGCCACATATATTGAACAAAACAAAATTTAAATGTTAAGTATAGTTTCCCCACCATCTGCTCATCCATCAGCTCCATCTTTAAATCTTCAGTTTTTCAGGGCAAACTTACTCACTTTGACATATTGGACTAGGATTTGACCAGACTCCAGATGATTCACAAATAGTTTTCTTCTCTCCAATTAACACAGTTCCTTCTGGGCAGTTGAAGGTACACACAGAGGTAAAGCTGAAGGTGGCCAGGGGGTGACTACAGTCCATGGTCCCCAGATCAGGTGCTGATAGAGGTTCACACTGAATCACTTCAGTGAAAAAGAGAAAAAAACAGGATTTCTGAGTAAAGACCCTTCCTCGACCAAAGATTTTTTTCATCAAAGCTTTCTGACTCAACTGTGGAACAAGCCACATAAATCTAGAAATAGCCGGGCTCAGTGGCTCAGCCTGTAATCCCCCGCCTTTGGGAGGCTGAGGTGAGTGGATTGCCTGAGCCTGGGGGTTCGAGACCTGCCTGGGCAGTGAGACCTCATCTCTACAATAAATCAAAAAATCAGCCGGGCGTGGTAGCGCATGCCTGTAATTCCGGCTACTCGGAAGGCTGAGGCGGAAGGATCGCCAGAGCCCCAGTAGGTCGAGGTTGCAGTGACCAGGAGCGGCCACTGCACTCCAGTCTGGGCGACAGAGTGAGACTCCAACTCAAAAAAAAAAAAAAGTCTAGAAATATCTGATTTTGAGAAATTAGTTCTGATAATGCTTCTAGGCTTTGTTTTTGTGAGAATGATGACGGATGGTGAGTCAGGGATGAAGCCAAGGACAGCACTAAAAGCCTGAGGAGGGAGAGGTAACTGTTCCAGGCTGTTGGCCCAGTTGTGGTGACATTCTGCTGGATGTGCAGAGCCACATGGCCTCTGACTCAAGGGTTGTTGCAGAAAATGCTCAGTAGAAAATTCCCACCTTTTCACCTGTTCTAAAGTCTACCCAAGTGGCTCTGAAAAGCATCTCAATTCTCTGAAGCAAGACAAACTTCTGTAAAATTCAGTAAGTGAGTTGATTTAGCTCTATGATTTCAACACAGGATTTTGGTGGTTCTTTTGAGAGTTAAACTGCTCAAACTAGTGAGTCAGGAGCATACATGTAGAATATGTAGCCAAAACTTTACAAGTTCAGATGCTGCCAGTTTTCTCCCAAATGGAGATAACCTTGGCAGTTTAAAAAAAACAAACAAAAACCTATCTGCCATATTTCAAATTATAAAAAACTAAGAGATTGTGTTTTTATTTTTCACAATAGTTGTTATTGTCAGGAGAGTTCATGAGGGGATAAAAGTAAAAGATGAATGATTTTTAAGAATAAGCCAAATAAAACAATCAAGAAAGACTTCTACCCCTAGGAAGGAAACTGGTTGGTGTTAAGTAGGACACCACATCAAACAGGTGTTATTGAGAGGGGAGGAACTAAAATTTAACGGAGGTTCAGCAACACTGGCTATTTATGCAAAGGCAATGAGAAAAATAAAAAATATAGTATACCTATGCTGTATTATAAATTATGTTACACACTGAGATATCTCAGAGGTATGTGGTTTTTATTTTTTGTTAGGGAGTTTTCCTTTTTAGTTTTAGTAAGAATAACTCTTTTGACAAACATCACAATATAATCTAAGTTAGATTAAATTATGTTCCCAAAGAGAACACGAACTTAGCAAGACTGCACTGAATTTTCTCAGACCCTAAACCCAAGGCTGTCATGACAAAGCCCCCAGTCTGATGTTGCCTCCAGGTTGGTTCTAGAGATGATCAGTTTCCAAACGGTTCACAAGTGGTTTCTTCAATCCCAATTAAGTTTGTTCCTTCAGAGCAGTTGAAGTCACACTGTGAGCTGAAGCTGAAGTCATTCAAAGGGTGAGTACAGGCCATGGTACCCAGCTCAGGGGCCCCCAAAGGCTCACACTGAATCACTTCAATAAGGAAAGAAAGAGTATTGGGAAGTGTTAAGAGGATCTGATGTCTGGATTTGAACCCTAGCTTTACCACCTGATAATCATGTGCCTTTAACCAAGGTTGCTTAACTCCTCCAGCTTGGGTTTCTTCATCTATAAATGAGGACTAATGATAATTGTATTATCTTTATATAGTTGTGGGAACTAAATGCATGCCAATTAATGTAAGTCAAGGGCTTAGAACAGAGCCTGGTTCATAAGAAATCCTAATTCAGCAATAGCTAGTCTTCATATTATTATCTTTGGCATAATCTGGAGAGAGAATTTTAAAATCCAGATAGGTTTAAACGGGAATAACCAGCTCATCTGAGAAACAACTACCACGACAGAGCTCCTGAGTTTACCGGAGTGTTGGGAACAGGAAGTTCAGAGAAAGAGTGGGACTCCACAATGTCTTCTTTGCCAGGGAAGAAGATAAAGTTCAGGAAGCATTTTGACCTCAATTCTGTCTTCATCTTCTCTAGATAAGTTTTAGAACTTTAGCTTTTCTGATTTTGACAACCCTCTCCTGATTGGATTTAATTAAGGCTAGATTAAATTAAGACTAGATTAAATTAAGACTTGCAAATAATTACCTCTTAGGCCCTACCATGCCATTTGGGCCATCATTGCTACCTCACTCTTGAAATCTTGATGAAGAATAGACTCAAGGAATTAGAAGAATTTTTGTATTTTTCATATAGAAGTTCAAATTAAATTCTAAAATGTTATGAGATGAGATTAGAGAGAAAGATAGGAGATAAGACAAAATGTTCTTATCTTATTTCATTGATTTAATGAGTATCTATTATATATCAAGCATGACTGTAGAGTTTGACAAGCTTAGATTTCACCCTGTAGGACAAATGATAGGTAGAAAATAAAGGGTGGATAGTCATATATGTGTGATTTTTAAGTTGTTTTTAATTGATCAGACTGCCTCTGGTATGAATAATTTACTTGAGGTGAGCTAATTTAAAGTTGTAGAACCTATCTAGGAGACTAATTGCAAGAATCTAGGAGAAAGATAAGACGGCAATGGTAGTAGAGTTGACAGGTAGAAGACAAGTTAGAAAAGTGATGTTATAAACATCAGTAGAATGTTGTAAATATTGGAGGAAGTAAGAAAGTCTTATGCCAGAGTGTCCAGGTAAATACTGGCTCCACATACTAGATCAGGAATACAAAAAGGAAAGCTGGCTGGGGACAATTGAGTTTATAGTTTTTTGAACATCCCAAAGGATATCCTTAGAGCATATTTGAAGTTCAGGGCCAGAGACAGATTTGTCAGTCCACAAAAGTCAGTAAGTTTGACCAAAGGGGACATGCAGAATAAAGTCAGAAGAGCAACAATCAAAGAACAAAAGCTGAGAAGTAATAACAGTTTATGGTCTTGGATAAATGCCCACAAAGCATCACAGGAGAAATGATCACAGGTAGAAAGGGAACCAGAAAAGAGTGATATGTCAAAAACCAAGACAAAAAAAAAAAAAAAAAAAGAATAAAGTGTTGAAAAAGGAGTGAAATAGGCATACCAATAACATAAGAATTTAAAAATGAAGTTCAGGAATGGGGTGAAGGTAAAGTATCAGGAAGGAGTCATGGGTCAGGGATTGAGTGAAATGAGTTAACCTACTTTAGTTAACTTTCATTGGTTGACATTTAAATTAATTTTGACTTTATTATTTACAATTAATGCTTTTTAAAAACAATTAAATTGCCAATTCAGTTTAGGCTCACAAGCAAGTTCCTGATGGATTCTAGGCATTTTGTGAATCCCACAGATGCAATGATAAATAGGACACTTACTCATTTCAAGAAGATTTCAGTACTAGGAAAGATGGACAAGTAAACACAGAACTTCAACAAAGGTGGGAAAAATGAAAAAGAAATATGTGGAGCTATCAAAACATAGAATAGGGACACTTAGCTGTCTGGCAGTCCAAAGAAAGCTTCCTGGAAGAAATGATCTTGAACTATGTCTTAAAGATGAACAGGTGTTTCAAGAGTTTCAATGTATGCCACTAAGTTTCATAGATGCTGTAGAACATTAGTATCGATGATTTCATTCTAAAAGCAAATAAATGCCTATGGTTATATGCTTAGTTTATTCTATAAATAAAACTTTGGCATATAATTTTAATGCAAAAATGCTATAAATGTGCAAGTAAGCCTTTTGTGTTTGTTAAAATAGACTCAGACAAAAAGTTAGGTATGTCTAAAGAAATGAGTATGAGCACTAAATGTAACCACATTAAAATATTTTTTTCAACTTCCTTGAAGCTTCTTGCCAGCCCCTGTCATGCAGTGGTCAGGCAAAGTGAGAGAGAAGGCCATGAGTAAAGTCAGTAAGATACAAGGCATGTATGTTAAGTGTGGAGAACAAAGTATTCAGATGTTACTAGAAGGAAAAAGCAAACTACCTTCTGGTAACTCACCCTCCTAATGATAAATGGCATAGTTTCTTTCAGATTTTAGAGCTCTAGCTAATCTAAGAGGCTCATTTGATTGTGAACTTTATGAAATCAGGAAACTACCATGCTTATTTCTTGTTGTCACCCTTACAGCTTTCATCTCAACTCCTTCTTCCTTAAGATGTGTCAAGAAGTGAATTGAAATCTCACACTGACTTATGAAATCTTTACGGCAAGTTAACAATATTGTGAAAGCAGAAATTTCTGATCAAAACTTCCCATTTCTCAGAATGGCTAGTATCTTTTGGTCCCAACTAACTTTTATAATAAGCTACAAAGATTCCGGTGACTTTACATAGGAAGAGATAAAGAAAGGAAAGAGACATACCAAACTGGCACTGGGGCCCATAGTACCCCACATCACAATTGCAGGTGTGATTATTGATGGTTTCCACACATTCTCCATGACCACTGCATGACAGGGGCTGGCAAGAAGCTTCAAGGAAGTTGAAAAAGTATTTTAATGTGTTACATTTAGTGCTCATACTCATTTCTTTAGACATACATAACTTTTTGTCTATTTTAACAAACATAAAAGGTTTACTTGCACATTTATAGCATCTTTGCATTAAATTTATATGCTAAAGTTTTATTTATAGAATAAACTAAGCATATAACCATAGATATTTCATTGCTTTTAGAATTAAATCATCAATACTAATATTCTGTAGCATCTATGAAACTTAGTGGCATACATTGAAACTCTTGAAATTGCTTGTTTCTAGTGTAATGAACAGGTTAAATGATGAACTGGCCTCTTTAATTTCTGCAGGCAATCAATGCTTGGCAATCTGTTTATAGAAAGTACTAAGTTTAAAAATCCCAAATTGCTAAAATAGTAGAGTCCAATTTATGAGACCAAATTAACTGTTTCACCGTTAAATATGACTTGGAAAAATCCTGAGTATTTTAGAATTGTTCAAGATTTTACAGAAATGTTCATACACCACAGCTAGTGCAATGTTTTAGTATATAAAATTCCATAAGATTAGCAAGAAGGAAACTCGTAGCACTAAGCTCTCTACAACAAAGGAATGGGATGTGAGCCTATGCTCCCTCCTGGGCCAGCTCTTGCTTCCTACTTCCCTGCCTATTATCAAGGGCACTGATCATCTGGTTCTTCCTCCTTACTTCCCACATGTACCTGTCATCCTGCGATAACTTGATTTAGTGATGTAGTTTTGGGTTCTAAGGACCAGCCTTACACACCACGAATGTTCAGAGTGACAGGATCCAAGCTTACACAAAGGACTGTGAGTATTTTCTCATGAGCTACCAACAATTCTTATCCTCCAGCATTTCCAAGGGTTACTCTGATTATTCTCTTAACTCTGGTCCTTCCTGAGTCTGAGGCAGCACAGAAACTGGGCACTCCCTACCTGTGTAACAGAGGGCCGTCTTTTGTTTGTGGCAGGCGTCATCATTCCACTTTCCTGTGTCTCTGGCCCTCTTGATATAGATCTCCACACAGTCTTCCTTGCTCTTCTTGTTGTTGGGCTCCCCATCTCCCCAGTTCTCTGCTTCTTCAGTGAGAGACTTGTTGGTCCCCACCCAGGTCCATATTCCTCCTATCTTCCGGATCCCTATCCAGTAGTAAGAACGACTGAAAGGCAATGTCTTCTCTAGGTACTCAATTTCCCCCTTGTTTTGTATGGCGACTAAATCTGTGTAATTTTCTTGGCAGAACTTTCTAGCCCTTGCCCAGTTCATAGGTTTTTCAGAAAAATGGTAAGTCCAGGAGTTGGTTCCGTGATGTGCCAGGAAATCTGAAAGACATCAGCGTGACCTTTCATGATCACAGGATGTTACAGTTGAAAAGAACCTAGCACTGCTACTGGCACTTGCCATGTAGAGATGACAAAACAGAGTCCAAGACTGTGACCATCTCAGGATCACAGGATAGTTGCTAGTGGGAGGATTACTTGAGTCCAGGAATTCAAGGATATAGTGTGCTATGATTTCACCTGTGAATAGCCACTGCATACCAACCTAGGTAACACAGCAAAAACCCGTCTCTTAAAAAAAATACAGAACAAATTCTTAGTTTCCTAAGGATTCTGAACAAGGAATGGCAGATGCAAAGAGAACATAATTAATTTTGAAAAAATAATCATAATTGCGCAAAGAACTAGGAAACAGTTGTGATTGATGGGCAAAAAACATCATAAAGTAAACATTTTGAACAGACTTGTGACGAATTTCACTAGTATGTAAGTTGTAAGAGGAAAGAAACTGTTGTATCTGCTGCTGTATTCTCAGCACCTAGAATAGGGTTTACACATTGTAGGGACTTAGAAAATATTTGTTAAATGAAAAGTGCTAGGCTCCCATGTGGCACAAGGCAGAGATGGCATAAGGAACAAGCAAGGGGTAGATGAAGTATGTTTGCTTGACAAGAGCTGAAAATCCAAGCTAGGAAATAAGAAGACATTAGTGTCCTTAGGGAATGTGAAAGCAAGTTCAAAGCCATTGCTGAAGAGTATACAGGAATCAGAATAAAACTTGTCACATCTATGGGAGAAGGACCAAAAGGTATAAAGCCACAACCCTTAATGAGTTCACACTGTAGTTGAAGAAATAACATTGATGTTCTCTGAACTTTTCATTAAAAAAATAGAAAATTGAGTACTAAGTATTTGGTGCAGGTTGTAAGTGCCCTGTTAGAGATTTTTAAATTAACTTTATCCTTTTATAATTAAAGGATTTTGTGGGATTTTCAGGATTTGAACCCTGCAGCAAAGGGTATGGCCGATTTAAAATAGAACTCAGAGGTTTCTGGGGAAGAAATAAAGGAAAGAGGAGGAAAAGTGTTCATAGCAAGGGTAAAATAATAGTTACATGTCTAATAACTTTCCTTTTGACTATGTTCACCCAGTGGAAATTTAAGAAAAATGAGCATAAGTAAAAAAAAGACTTAGCAATATATAAATATCATAATATACCACAACAGAGCATTGTCCAGACCCACAACTTGAAGATGTTCCATGAGTCCCTCTGAGACCTCTGACATTTCCATGGAAATATCTGTGAATAAAATATAAAATTATATTTAGATTTATACTCTTAAGCTACAAGTTCACAGCTCCCTAAAGCAGCACCTACAACTTTTTTTTTTTTTTTTTTTTTTTTGAGTTGGAGTCTTACTTTGTCACCCAGGCTGGAGTGCAGTGACACACTCACAGCCACCCCAGTGTCGACCTGTTGGGCTCGGGTGATCCTTCTGCCTCAGCCTTTCAAGTAGCCGGAACTACAGGTGCCCGCTACCACACCCAGCTAATTTTTTATTTATTATAGAGACCAGGTCTCGCCAGGTTGCCCAGGCTGGTCTCGAGCACGCGGGTTCAGGCAATCCACTTGCCTTGGCCTCCCAAAGTGCTGGGATTACAGGCTGAGCCAACAAGCCCAGCCACAACTTTCTTAACATTCAAAATAAAACACGCAACCCTGGAAAGAGACTGGAAAAAAACAAGAATAACAAAATAAAACACATTTCTACTAACTGAGGTAATAGATGCATGAGTGAAAGAGTAACTCCAAATTTGCATAAAAACTGATTCATAGTTTTGTTTTGCTTCATTTTATTTTCATGCTTTAATCTCAAGTTGTAATCGTTACTGCTCTGATTTTTTTTCTCCACATTTCGTAATTTTTGTACCTGCTTTTATTCTGAGCTGTTAGGTCAGACTATCTAATATTTGGTGTGTGCATTTTTAAAAGTATTCTTGGTGCTTGATGAACTACTGATGTTTAGATTTAATGTTATAACCTAACACTTGATTATAATGGATCAATGCCTCATATACCTACGAGAATTAGATAGCCAAATAGACCACAGGAAAGAAAAAGCACTCATTTTCTTAAATAAAAGGAAATGCATTTTTGAGTAACTAAAATGACAAAATTACAGATGTTTCTGCACATCTTAAAATCACATCTTCTAAAGTGTATTACCCGGGTAGACACAGTGTTTTGTTGCAAAAGTGCTGGTTTCCATAGCTCCTCATCAAGAGTCTCATCAGAAGCAAAGTCAAGGAGAGGAAAGACTCTAGGATTACTCTTTTTAAGACTTTGAGGAAATTTTTGGTTTCTGTCTTTTTTAAAACCAAAAGTGAAACGCGTTGCTTCTTACCCCTGGCCCCCTGCCTCTACAACTCAAGAGCTTCAATCGAGTGTTGGAAAGTCTTTTAAGCTGAAAGGCTCACCATGGCTTTGCTGGGTCCTCCTCTAGATCTGCAGCCCTGCAGCCTCTCGACTCAGCACAGGGGATCGGGTTCTTGCCCAAGGGCAGCCAGCTGTGCTCAGAGAGCCTGCAGCAAGTGTCACCAGAAAGACTTACTGTCTTTCATTTCTCCAACCCAGTTTCACATCCTCCTCCTCCCCCTTTCCCCACCCCTTTCTCCTCCTCTTCTCTCTCCTCTTTCCCCACCCCTTTCCAAGACTGGCCTCTGTCACTCCCCTCCCAACCCCACAAAAACAACAACAACAACTGCTGACCGGAAAGTATTATGATTAGGTTTTCTCCTCCTTTCTTCCTTCTGTCTGTTCATCATCCCCTCCATTCTCCTATTCCTCCATCCTTCCTTCTCTTCTACCTGCCCTTCCTTTTTCTCCTCCTCCTTCTCTTCTCCCCTTATTCTTCTTCTTCCTCTTTCTCTATTTTCTTCTCCTCCCCCTTTCTTTCCTTTTTCTTCCTCTTCATCTTCCTCTTCTACTTGTTCTTCTTTTTTGGGGGTTCTTGTTCTCCTCCTTGTCCTCCTTCTTTGTTGTTATTTTTAAAAAATATTTTTAAACAACAACCTCCTGTCCAGCTTATTGTTCAAGTTCCTCCCCTTCCTCCTCCTCTTCTTTCTTCCTCCTCTTCCTCCTCCTCCTCCTCCTCTACCTCTTCTTTTTGTTTTGGTCTTGTTCTTCTTCTCCCCCCCTTTCTGCCCCCACTACCCTTTTTTATAAACACTAGATTGACTCTTGGCTACCTATGGTAGATGGCCCTGGAAATTGCAAACACTACAAGTCATAACTGTATGTCAGACAAATTTATGATGGCTGCCAAACTTCAGTAGAGCTAACCTGCAGACTAGACTATTTTCAGTTCCTTCTCCTTCTTTTCCTTGCTCACCACCTAGTGGATATTCTTGTTAATGGCATTTCCTAAAGTTCAGGACTAGGGGCTCTAGCTCTTTGCTCTAGGGGTTCTGGGAATCTACAAGTACCTTTATATTCCCAGAGTATAAAAGGTAAAGGAGATAAGACTGCATATAAAGTTATGACCCATATGCTGAAGGACAATAAAAAGGAAGAGTCACTGACATAATCAGATTTGCATTTTTAACAACATAATAATAGCAAAACAATCAGCAGATCCATAGTTCTTGTCTTATTTAATCTTTATAACAACACTCCGCTGAAGGTATTATTATTATCACCATTTTAAAGGGCCCAGAGAGGTTAAGAAAGGTGCTTTAGTCAGACAGCTAGTAAGAAACACAGTTGGGGTTTTAAACCCAAGCCAGTCAGTTCCAAAGACTGTGCTCTTGACCATGACGCTGAACATCTGGCAGAAACTTAGAAAACATGAAAATGGGAGCCAAGGAGATTCATACAAGTGTCAGTGTTCCTGCTACACCTTAAAATAAATGTCTAGATTTGTTTTTCTAAGTCCTCTCTGTTGTACCTGAATCCTGAATCTGAGAGACCACTAAAGAGCCAGCTCCGATGCAAATCACACGAGGGTCTTTATTCAGGCTCGAGTCTGGGCTCACGTCCGTAACCGGCGCAGCAGTACAGGAACGAGAGCCCCAACCCAGCACAGCAAGCAGCTTATATACACAGTTACAAGGGAGGGGAAAGAACTTTAAACTTGTTCGCACATGATTGGGTAATTTCTCCTGACGGGTACGGGGGCGTTTGGGATTGGTTGGTTTGTATGTTCACGGGTCGCGGCTGACCGCAGCTGACCATCAATGGCCAGGCGGGCAGGGTGGAACTGGTTGGGACATCTGGAATGTGAGATTACTAGGGGAGTGGAGCAGGAAATGGGGCCAGAGGGTCTGCACCGTGACTCCGCGGTTTTCTTTTGGTATGTGAACTTGTTTACCAAAAGTATACTACTGGGCTTGGACGGGAAAGCAAGCATACATCTGAGTTTTAAAAATAAGTTTCAATATACATTCAAAATAAGCTTCAACCTACACTTAAAACAAGTTTTAACACACAATTATGAACAAGATGGCCCTTGAGCTCCTCACTCTCCTCTTCTCTCTTGAAACTCAAGCTTTCAACCATACCAATTCCCTGAAGTTGCCAAGGTTTTTTCACTAACACCCACTACCAATTCTCCAGGTTGCTCCTGGTTTTCCTCCTGCTTCACTGGCTATTTTTTGTCTGCTAAATATGTTGATTCTCTCTTATCTCCCCAACCTCCAAACCCTGGGAGTACTCCAGGGATCACTGCTTTTCTCTCCTTTGTTTACCCTCCCTCACTTGGTAATCCAGTCCATTCTTAACTTTGAATGCCATCTAAATGCTAATGACTTCCAAATTTATATTTCCTGCCAGGATGGTTCCCCAGCAGTCAAATGCCTCTGTAACATCTCCATTTAGCTGTTTAAGAAGTCTATACTATTTTTCAACTCCCAAACTGAACTTCTGAATTTCTCTTGCATTCCCGAAGGGCTCTTCCCACAGCCTTTCCCAGCTCAGTAAGCTATAACTCCATCGTTCCTGTTACTTAGACCAAAAATTTTGGAGTTAACTGAGACTCTTCTCTTTTTCACACAACTCACATCTAACATATCAGCAAATTTTGATGGCTTTACTTTCAAAATATTTTCAGCATCCAGTCACTAACATTTTATTATGTATCCCAACCACCATTGTCTCTCATGTATTATTGTAAAAACCTCCTTATCTGGATTCCACATTTCCACACTTTCCCTCATTTTATGACCTGTTTTCAATGAAATATTACAGGGTAAACTGTATATCATTCAAGGGCCTAACCAGAGATGGAATTTATCCCACATGGGTAAATTCTTCACTCATTAAAGAGTCTTTAATGGAATGACCACTTATTGGGCAAGAATAAGAAAACAAACAAAATGAAACATTCAAAGAGTAGAAATAGCTAAGAGCTGTTATTACCCTTGGGGCAGAAGATTCAAGGGTAGAAATAATGTTCTGGACCTCAAAGAGACCTGCAATCCTAGAAGAAAAGTCACCTGTCAATTTTTCCAAGATGGTAGATTAGAGGCTTTCGAGCATGCTTCATCCGTTGAAACATTGTGAAATTGGGTGTAAAAACCAACACAGTGAACTCCAATTCAAGAAGGAAAATGGATATTCACCAGAATGACAAAGAACACCCCAGTTCTCAGGGAGGAGAAGATAGGCAAAAAGCCCCCGTGAAAAAATGTGAGTGTGAAACTGAAAACTCCCTCTGAGATATACCTTCCAATTGGGGATTTGCAAAACTAAGACCATGGGATAACACCTCATTTCTCCTGTGCCCTGGAGGAGCTGTCTTGGGGGAGGCCAAAAGTTGGTGAGTGGGAAAGATGTCTAGTAAAGCCATAGGTGCTCTCCCAAATCTGTGTCTGTGAGGAAGATACCATTTTTGATGGGGGTCCATTGTCGCAGCAACAGTGGTCTCTGCAGGTACTTCGATTTCTGCAAACCAGTTGGCTATGAAGCAAAGGAGGGACTTCACACAATCAGAACAAACCAGGAATGTGGAGATGGCCCAGGGTTTAGAAACAGACCTGGGCTCATTTCAGTCTGCACCTGGGACAATCAAGGAAACCCCAAAGTCACGTTTCCCTCCTGAAGGGTTAGGCTGCCAGGGGTCAGATCTTTGACCTGGAATCCATCTCTGTGTGTCATTTCCTAGGTGTGCCCTACCCTACCTCATCTCTCTGGACAGTCACAGCAAGGGGCCCTAGAAATACCAAGGAATACTCAGAATCACAGCCTAATCACAAGAGCCTAGCAGAGGGCCCCCACTTCCATACTCTGAAACCTGCATCCTGAACAGGAGAGTTGTCGTAGCCACAGTTTCTCGTGAACAGTCCTACAGTCTATGTCAGTTTTGCTTTCTGGAACTCTTCAGCAAGCACAACTGTTAAGAATCTCAGCCTCCCTCCCAGACTAGCTGGGGTGGCATGTCCCAGAAATACTGAGGAAAAACAAGGCCCTCCACTCCTGCACAACTAGGAAATCTGTCTAAGTGACAGGAGACCAAGAAGAGGGAGCTCCCTTCTCCGCATTTGAATCAGCAGCCTGAGTGGCAGGAAAGTTCCTGACCCTGTAGTTTCTCCCAGGTAGTGAGGCCTGAAGTCAAGGTCAGCTCCGTCACCCAGAATCGAACTGCAGATGTCAATGCAGGGCACCACAACCTTCCCCTAAGTCTTTCAGGGAAAGTCTGCCCCCTAAGTCCGTCCCCAGCTTCAAAAATCAGGTGGCCCCCATCTCCACACACCAAGAGCAGTAGCCTAAGCCACCTCACCCTTCCTGGGCAGTTATCCATGCTCAAGAGGGCTCCTGTGCTCCATGTCCTAATGCACCTAATAACCTGGAGTAGGATCCTGAGTCACCCCTCCTCCTAGGGGTAGAGTCCTTGGTGCTGTGATGCTTTCTCTGCTCAATGCCCAGACATATCCCAGGTATCTGGCACTCTCAGTCTTCTAGACTAGGAGCTCAGGCCACCCTCCCTTTCCTGAGCAGAGAACTCAAGGCAGTGGAGGCCCCCTAACCCCTCACTGAGGCACATCTCTGGACACTCAGAGGCCACACACCGGATCCAACCTCAGAGCAGGTGTCTGTGCCTAATGTCAGTATACCTGTAGGTGGGCCTGCCTTGTTTGGCCCCATCCATCTTGATTCTCCCCTCTTCAGGGCTGAACTGGAGCCCAGACCACAGGGCACTCCACTGAGATGACAAAGAGATTCTTCAGTAAATAAGGATCAAGTGACTACCCATCCATATCAACAGTAGCCAATCCTTACCTATAGGTGCCCCTGCTGGCCTGAAGGTTGAATGATGCATCACAACAGGTAATTTGCTCACACCAGCATATACCACCAAGGAAAAAGTTAAACCTCCTGAAACTCCCAGCACCCTAGCCTCACAGGACTCAGTGGACCAGCCTCCACCCCAACTACATCTCTATTACAACCAAAACCTGGGAAAGCCTACACACACAGGTCATCTATATCAAAGGAACTCATACATATTAGCCACCATAGTTCATTCAGATGAGAAAGAACCAGAGAAAAATCTCTGCAAGTATGAAAAAACAGTTTTATGCCTCCAAAGGGGCTCATCAATTCTTTAACAGCAGAACCTATTCACAATGAAATTCTTGACATGTCAGATAACAAATTCAGAATATTGATTATAAAGAAGCTCAGTGAAATGCAAGATAAAGCTGATAACCAACACAAAGGAATTAGTGTAACAATGTAAGGGGTCAAAGGAGAGACTGACAACTTAAAAGAAAACTCAAACAAAACTAAAAAACTCCATGATGGAGATACAAAGCACAGTACAAAGCTATAGCAGTAGGCTAGAACAAGGAGAAGAAGTAATCTCAGAGATGGAGGACAGATTCTTTGAACAACCCAAGCAGACAGAAACAAAGAAAAAAGAATCAAGAAGAATGACCAAAATCTATGAGAAAGATGGGACTATGTAATGTGACTAAACTTACACAACATAGGTATTTCAGAGGGAGAAGAAGTTAAAGTATCAAAAAATATATTTAAGGAAACAATTCAAGAAAACTTTCCTGTTCTTGAGAGAAACCTAGACATCCAGTTACAAGAAGCTGAAAGAACTCCTCCAAGATATATTACAAGAAGAACCTCACCAAAGCATATCATCGTCAAACTCTCCAAAGTCAATGTGAAAGAAAATATCCTAAGAACAGCAAGAGAGAACTGCCAAATCACTTATAAAGGAAAGAACATTAGACTAACAGCAGATTTCTCAGTAGAAACCCTACAAGCCAGGAAAGAGTAGGGACCTATTTTCAATCTCCTAAAAAGAAAAAAAAAAAAAAAAAGCCAGCCAAGAATTTTGTATCCAGCCAAACCAAGCTTCATAAGTGAAGAAGAAATAAAGTCCTTCCCAAATAAACAAAATTGAAAGGAATTTGTTGCTGCTAAACTGGCTTTACAAAAGATGCTCAAAAGAGTTCTAAACTTGGAAATGTAAAAATGACTCTTGCTATCACAAAGGATGACATAAGTACAAAGCTCACAGTGCCTATAAAAGCAAGTACACATTAGAATCTCCAAGTCAGCTAGCTTACAACACAATGGCAGGAACAAAACCTAACATATCAGTATTAGCCCTGAATGTAAATGGGCTAAATGCCCCCTTAAAAGAATCAGCATGGCAAACTGGAAGAAACAAAAACAAACCAAGACCCCCAACCATATACTACCTAGAAGAGACCCACCTACTGACCAAAGACCACCACAGACTCAAAGTTAATAGGTGGAAAACGATGTATCAGGTGAATGAACAAAAAATCAAACAAACCAGAGCGGCCATCCTCATATCAGATAACTCAGACTTCAAACCAAAAGAGTTATTTAAAAAAAAAGCAAAGAATGATAAAGGCTGATATTCAACAAAAAGGGTTAACCATCTTAAACATATATACACTGAATACCAGAGGACCCAAATTCATAAAGTAAACACTATTTGACCTCTAAAAACATATCAGTAGCAATATCATAATAATGAGTGACTTCAACACCCCACTGACATCACTAGACAGATCATCAAAGCAGAAAATTAATAAACACCAGACTTAAATGGGACTGTAGACCAAACAGACCTGACATCTATAGAACTTTCCACCCAGCAACTACAGAATATATATTCATCCCATCTCTGCACTAAACATTTTCCAAAATAGACCTTATGCATGACCATAAAGTAAGTCTCAATAGCGCACGCCTATAGTTCCAGCTACTCGGAAGGCTGAGGCGGAAGGATCGCCGGAGCCCAGCAGGTCGAGGCTGCGGTGGCCGGGAGTGGCCACTGCACTCCAGTCTGGGCGACAGAGTGAGACTCCAACTCAAAAAAAAAAAATTAAAAACATCAAAATTATACCAAGCATCTTCTCAAATCATAGTGGAATAAAATGAAGAAATGGCACTAAGAGGAGCTTCCCAAACTACAACATGACATGAAAGCTGAACAACTGGCTCTTCAATGACCTTTGGGTAAATTAAGGGAGAAATCAAAAAATTTATTGAGACAAATGAAAATAGTGACACAACATACCAAGACTTCTGGGACAGAGCCAAAACAATTCTGAGAGGAAAGTTTATAGCATTAAATGCCTACATCAAAAAGGGAGATCGGAAACTAACAGCTTAACCTTGCACCTCAAGGAAGTAGAAAACAAAAAGAATCTAAACCTAAAGCTAGCAGACAAAAAGAAATAACAAAGATCAGATCAGAACTAAATGACATTAAGAACAAAATAAGGGCCAGGCTCGGTGGCTCAGCCTGTAATCCCAGTGCTTTGGGAGGCTGAGGTGAGAGGATTGCCTGAGCCTGCAGGTTCGAGACCCACCTGGGCACCATGGCGAGACCTCATCTCTACAATAAATCAAAAAATTAGCCGGGCGTGGTAGTGCTCTCCTGTAGTTCCAGCTACTTGGAAGGCTGAGGCAGAAGGATTGCCAGAGCCCAGCAGGTCAAGGCTGTGGTGGCCGGGAGTGGCCACTGCACTCCAGTCTGAGCGACAGAGTGAGACTCCAACACAAAAAAAATAAAATAAAATAAAGAACAAAATAGGGGTATCTGCATGATCAGTGTTTGTATACCTAACCCTGAATTGTATCCCATATCTTTACATTAAAAATAAAAAACAAAAAATAAAATTAAATTAAAAAAAAAAGAAGAAGCAGGAGCAGACCATCGCCAGGCCATTGTGACCATTGCCTTGCTAAGCTATGGTATGGCCATGTTTCTTTAGTTTTGGCCCCTTCCCCTGCTTTGGTGAGGTGAACCTCCTCTTTCTCTCTCATATTTACTTTCTAAATAAATGATATTTTCTAATCTTAAAAAACAGCAGGAGCAAACAACTGGATCATTTTTTGCTGAGTCTTCTATGAAGAAGATCTGTGAGAACTAACTACTGAATTTTTATGATAAAGTTTGCTGCTATTCCTAGGGATGAAAAAACATTGTCTTCCATATATCCTTATAAATTCATTAGACCCAAAATATATTTTGCTAGGTCTTCCTAGTTCTTGTGCTATGAGAAAATAAATGCAACCAGTACCATTTGTCTCTTTTAAAAAAAGGACAAAATAATAATAATAATTATTATAATAATTATTATTATTATACAAAAGATCCATAACTCAAAACATTAGTTTTTTGAAATAATAAGCAAGCCAGGCTTGGTGGCTCAGCCTGTAATCCCATGCTTTGGGAGGCTGACGTGAGTGAATTGCCTGAGCCCGCGGTTTCGAGACCCCCTGGGCATCTTGGCGAGACCTCATCTCTACAACAAATCAAAAATTAGCCGGGTGTGGTAGCGCACACCTGTAGTTCCAG
This sequence comes from Cephalopachus bancanus, assembly GCA_027257055.1. Lineage (NCBI taxonomy): Eukaryota > Metazoa > Chordata > Mammalia > Primates > Tarsiidae > Cephalopachus > Cephalopachus bancanus. The sequence continues at coordinate 8,412,469 of JAPVLO010000060.1, forward strand.
CTACTTGGAAGGCTGAGACAGAAGGATCGCCGGAGCCCAGCAGGTTGAGGCTGCAGTGACCAGGAGTGGCCACTACACTCCAGTCTGGGTGACAGAGTGAGACTCCAACTCAAAAAAAAAAAACAACAAAAAAGAAACTATCCCAGAAGATCAAGGAGGAGGAACTCCTTCCTACATTATTCTATGAAACCAGTATTACACTGATACCGAAATCAAGCAAGGACACAATGGAAAAAGAAAATTATAAGCTATGTCACTGATGAATATAGATGCTAAAATTCTTCATAAAATGCTAGCAAATTGAATTCGACAGCATATCAAATAAATTATTCATCATGATCAAATGGGTTTTATTCTAGAGATGCAAGTATGGTTCAATGTCCACAAATCAATAAACATGGTCTACCACATAAACAGAAGCAAAAATAAAAACCATATGATCATGTCAATAGATGCAGAAAAGGCATTCAACAAAATCCAACATTACTTCATTATTAAAAAAAATCCTCAACAAACTGGGCATTGAAGGAACATATCTCAAAATAATAAAAGTTATATATGACAAACCCACAGCTGACATCATTCTTAACTGGGGAAAACTGAAAACATTCCTCCTCAGAACAAGGGCAAGACAGGGATGTCCACTCTCACCACTCTTATTTAGCATCATACTGGAAGTCCTAGCGAAGCAATCCAGCAAGAAAAAGAAATAGAATGTATCCAAATTAGCAAGGAGGAAGTCAAACTATCCCTGTTCACAGATGACATTAGTGTATACCTAGAAAACGCCAAAGACTTCTCCAAGAAACTTCTATATCTGATAAATGACTTCAGTAAAGTCTTGGGATACGAAATCAATGTACAAAAATTGGTAGCATTCCTATACACCAATAGTGTTCAAGCTGAGAACCAAATCAAGAGCTCAATCCCATTCACACTACCCACACAAAAAAGAAAAACCTAAGAATACATCTATCTAAGGAAGTGAAAAATCTCTAATTACAAAACTCTGATGATAGAAATTGTAGATGACACAAACAAATGGAAAAATGTCCCATGTTCATTGATTGGTAGAATAAATACTGTTAAAGTGACCATATTGCCCACAGCAATCTATAGACCCAATGCAATCCTGATCAAAATACCAATTTCATTCTTCACAGAACTAGAATAAACAATCTTAAGTTTATGTGGAACTAAAAAAACCCACCCAAATAGCCATAGCAATTCTAAGCAGAAAGAACAATTGCAGAAGCATCACACCACCTGACTTCAAATTATACAATAAGGCAATAGTAACTAAAACAACATGGTACACTGGATTAACCAATGGAATAGACTAGAGAACACAGTAATAAAACCACATTCCAACAACCAACTAATCTTTGACAAAGCTGACAAAAATAAGTACTAGGGAAATGACACCCTATTCAATAAACAGTGCTGGGAAAATTGGCTAGACATATGCAAAATAATGAAACTGGACCCCTATTCTTACCATATACAAAATTTAAGATGGATCAGATACTTAAATGTAAGACCTGAAACTATAAAAATCCTAGAAGGAAAACCAAGGTAACACTCTTCTGGACATTGGTCTAGGCAAAGAATTTATGACAAAGACCCCAAAACAATAGCAACAAAAGCTTAAATTGACAAATGGGACTTAATTAAACTAAAAAGCTTATGCACAGCAAAAGATATAATCAACAGGTGAACAGAAAACCGACTGAATGGGAGAAAATATTTGTAAATTATGCCCCAAAGGGCTAATATCCAGAATCTACAAGAAACTCAGACAACTCAACATGCACAAAAACCCCCCAAAAAATCCCATCAAAAAGTGGACAAAGGACATGAATAGACATTTTTCAAAAGAAAACACACAAGCAACCAACAAACATGAAAAAATGCTCAATATCACTAATTACCAGATAAATGCAAATTAAAACTGCAATGAGATATCATCTCCCACCAATCAGAATGACTATTATTAGAAAATCAAAGAACAACAGATATTGACATGGTTGCAGAGAAAAGGGAACGCTCATTTGCTGTTGGTGCAATTGTAAACTAGTTCAGTCTCTATGGGAAACAATACAGAGATTTCTCAAAGAACTAAATATCGAATTACCATTTGACCCAGCAATCTTATTACTAGGGATCTACTCAAAGGAAAATAAATCAATATATGAAAAAGATACCTGTACTCGTATGTTCACTGCAGCACTATTCACAACAGCAAAGTCATGGAACCAGCCCAAGTGTCTACCAACAGTGGACCAGATAAAGAAAATGTGATATGTATATACACCATGGAATACTATACAGCTATAAAAAAGAATGAAATAATGTTCTTTGCAGCAACATGGATGGAGCTGGAGATCATCATTCTTAGTTAACTGACTCAGAAATAGAAAACCAAACACTGCATGTTCTCACTCATAGATGGGAGCTAAATGGTCACAAAGAAGAAAAGAATAGACACTGTGGACACCAATAAAAGGGAGGTAGGAATGTTGTGGAAAAACAGAGACCATGACACCGAGGCTATCTTAGGATGTAATGATTTATTAGCGCTGGCGCGACTCAGCAGACTAATGCTCCAAGGCTGAGCAACCCGGAGAAAAAGGAGAGGGTTTTTTTTTCACTATTATTTCATTTATATAACATTCAAAAATAGGCAAAATAATAAACATGTACAATAAGGATATATAAATCAATGTTAAACCTATAAAGGAAAGCAAAAGAATAATTATCATAAAACTTAGGGTAGTGTTTAGAAGGGGAATGGGGTTTTATCTGTTAGTTTAGGTAAGGGAGTGGGTCAGGTTGTATGGCTATACTTATTTTTTTTTTTGAATTTGCAAAGTGGTATTTAGCAAAACCAGATTTTCAAAGAACAAATTGTCTCCAGGATATACAGGACAAACAGGGGCTGTAAACTGATAACTTCACAAAGAGAGGATGTAGAGGTAAGGTTGTGAATGGATTATTATCTTGTATGTCCAGGAAAGCACCTAGTGGCTATTTAGTTTTCTCAAGTCCCATGTCTAGCAGGTTTTGGAGCTCAAGTCCCATGTCTAACAGGTTTTGGAGCTTGCAGGTTGATCTTTAAAGGGAATAATTTTAACTGTTTTTTAGCCCTTCTCTGCCATATTCCCCCCTTTGATGCTTGACCCTTCATGGATTAAGAACATTATTTTTAATTTGGTGCATTAACATTATGAGGGTTGCAGTTTTTCGCTTAACAACTGTTTCCACAAACTTAGAGATGGAGTTCATAATTACGGGGGCTATGCAAGGGAGGATAAGATAGGATTCCAACAGTAAGATGACAGATTCAATAATGTACTTAAATCCTTCCAGACCCAAGAACACATTTTAAAACCCACTACCAATTTTCTATGTCATGTCATTTTTGTACTGGGACTTGGGCAAGCTTTCTAATATAAGAAAGAATAAAAATGCTAGTGAGACATTTCCCCCAACATGTCCAATGTGTAGGGGTTGACTCTGTCAATTCTATAGTAAATAAGGTCAGTCCTATAACAAATAAAGTGACAAACAGTGTAGCAATTGGCAAATACAAAGGTTGACAAAGTGAATCAATGGCTTATTAGTAAGGTCCATTGAGTCCTTAAGCTTTGGCCCTGCGTAGCTCAGTCAGCATCTGGTGTGTGACTGAAGCAAGGCCGAAAGATCCTCACACTTCAGCTGTGTGTAGACTAGTCAGCCCCGGAGAGGCTAGAGCAGAGCTTGAGGAATCTGTTTCGGATTTTCTGTTCCTCAGTGACTTTTGTCGGGGGTTCAGCTTAAGGGTACCCATCAGATTTGTGGTGTGCTCCCAGTCTTGGGAAGCAGGCTTAACTCTGTTGTAACTATTTCAGCTACTTTGACTGCAGTTGGGGTAGATAAAAGGACAGTAAGTGGGCCCCTCCAGAGGGGTTTCAGGGCCATACATTCCATTCTTGTACCCATACCATATCACCTGGTTTAAAAGAATGGGCATCCGTAGTTAAACTAATTGGTAGCTGTTCTTTGACTTGATAATAGATGGCATTTAAGGCTGAACCTAAGGCTTGCACTTGTTGTTTTAGAGTAAGATTTCCTAACTCCTTTAAGTATCCCCTCAACAGGAGGGGGTGATTGTCCATAAAGGATTTTAAAAGGCAAGAAACCTGTTTGTTTTGTGGAGTTAGACCTTACCCTTAGAAGGACTATTGGCAGAAGCTGGACCCAGCCTAAATGAGTTTTTTGGCCTGTTGCTGAACTCTTTTTTATAGCAGAGGCTCCTGTTCACCCACATTTGTGGCTTTATAGAGGGGTCTTGCCATTTAGGTATCCAAATTCTACAGAACCCTGCAGCCCCCAAAAACTCCCAGATTTGACACCAGGTACTTGGGACTGGTATTGAATACATTGCCTGTTTCCTTAATGGGCCATTGCTACAAACTAATTTTTGTTAGGTCATTACTATAAGTTATTTGACTTTTCATTCTGAATTCTTAAATGTACAGATCTAAATGTTTCCAGTCAGTCCTCTGGAGGGGTGAGACCTGTCAGGGAAGCCCAGAGGCTCCTGAGACTAGAAGTTGTCCACAAATTTAACAATTTGGGTAATAGTATGTACTAGAAATAGGAATAGGCTCACTTTAAATACACATTTAGTAAGAATTATTTTGTTGCTTAAATAGTAGCTTTAAGTACTGCACCAGCTGTACTGTCCATTGAGGCTGTTTCTCTGGTCTGGGAACAGGGTTTCTTTGTTCAGGTGAATATTTTTCCATTCAGGAATGGTGTATTCAAGGCTTGATGTTTGCAGGATTTTACTGAAGTAGATGAGTAATGACTAGGATGCCATAGGGTCCCTTTCTCTATTTTTTGCAGCTGTTGGATGAGTTTCCCCACCCACCCCCTCCCCAATTTTTTAACAGCACTTGCCCCCCTGGATGAAAGGGATGTCTGGGTTCTCTATGGTCCAGGAAGTTTCTAAGAGAAGCAAGTTTATGAACTGTGATTAAAATTTGTCCCAAATGGTCAACATATTCCCTTATGAGTACCTATGTCTGTGGCCCTATTTCCTTCAGAGGTGTAGGAAAAAGTCTTACCATAAAGAATTTTTTTTTTTTGAGTTGGAGTCTCACTCTGTTGCCCAGACTAGAGTGCAGTGGCCACTTCCGGCCACCGCAGCCTCGACCTGCTGGGCTCCAGTGATCCTTCCACCTTAGCCTTCCAAGTAGCCGGAATTACAGGCATGTGCTACCACGCCCGACTGATTTTTTGATTTATTGTAGAGATGAGATCTCACTGCCCAGGCGGGTCTCGAACCCGCAGGCTCAGGCAATCCACTCACCTCAGCCTCCCAAAGGCACGGGATTACAGGCTGAGCCACCGAGCCTGGCTACCATAAATCATTTTAAAGTTACTTAAATTTATTCCATTTCAGTGACTGACTTGGATCCTGAGCAATGCAATACCAAATACCTATGTTTAGTTTGTTTATGTTTCCAAATGATTCCTAGTGATTCCTATGCTAAACCACATATTAAAAGATTGAACTGTCCTAGTCTTACATCTGATGGAGTTTTCTCTGGATTTGCCAAGGGTTGGGGTAGGCTGCCTCTTGGCCTGCAGTAGAATGTAATTTTTAAAACCTCCTAAAACCTACCTATAGGGAATTTATCTATGTCTAGCCTGTGCTAGTTACCCTGCCTTAATTATTCATCCTGTAGAGATTTTTGATTCCATAATCATATGGGGTGCTGAGGGGTAGGTTCGTTTTCTGTAGTTTCTTCAGAGCTGACAGTGGGCATAGTCCTGCCTAGCCAGAGATCGAAAATCTCTCCCTGTCTGACTTGAGGCATCCAAATCTGTTTCGGCAGTGGCATTGTTTGCAGGTACTGGCTGAAATCCTTGTATGACTGTTGTGTGGGCATGGAATTGTTGGATTCTGGCTTCACCAAAGGAATAAATGAGGGAAACCCCTCCTTTAAGAAGTAGAACAATTAAGTGAAGTCAGGCATACATTTTGGCAATTTTAGGTGGTGGGTGATTACCTATGTACAAAAGTTACAAAGTGTGAGGTTACCAGCATAACTTAAATGATAAAATTTCTGTGGTTTTATTATAAGTGCCAGCATTTAGAATTTTTAATGTATTTCTGGACTATGGTGGCAGTCTGACAGATTGTTCTAGACTACAATTTGAACCTGGCACTTGAGTGAATTTTATATAAAATTTGAAGAGAAATCCAAAAATGTTTGGAGGCTTGTACCCAGAAAAGACTTTATTATGTCTAGATTGTTCATAGAATTTTTAAAACACATTTATTTCCATAAACCTTCTACCTACCATCTACGACATGTTTATACCATTTTTTGACATATTTGAACCTTTTTTTTGTTTTATACTTTTTAACTTTTAGATAACTATTTATTCTATTACAGGACAGAAATTTAGCATATAAGATTCTTTTTAGATAAAATTATTTTTTTCTTATATCCTTTTTTTCTCACCAAAACCACATTTGTAAACCAGCAAACTTTGTATATCTTTCCTTTGTTTTTGTTTTGCTTTTCTTCTTTTTACCCTTTTATAGATAATCTTTTACAGTCATAATTTGAATTAACCTTTTAGTAACTTTTGATTAGAGGTTACGTGAAACATTTAACTCTCAGAACACCTTCAACTTTCACTAGAGAGCAGATGTCAGGAGAAAGGGGTTCAGTATGAGCACAAGGCCTAAAAACTTAGCTTTAGTATTAATTAAGAAATTAATTTGGACCCTGGTCACATCCATGCATACCCAAGGATTCCCTGGGGTGATGGCAAATAGAGTGCTGGACTGGGCCGTGGCTCCTGGGCCCCGGCTCCTGGACTCCTTCAGTCAGTGGCCACTATTTCCAAGCTAGGTGTTCCCCCTCCTTTTCAGGAGAGGCCGCACTGGCTCTCCCGGTGGCCTTTTAGTCTGCATGTTGGACAAGGTCCTGGAGATTTAGGCTATCAAGAACAATTGGGCTTCAAGTGCCCAGACTGGTCACAGTCATAGTAACTGATACCGTTCCCCATAGCAGGTCTATTCTTACCAGGTCTCTTTTGGGTGGCTAGAGCTTTGCCAATAGTGGCAACTGCCAATAGGTTTGTCTACTTCTCATCTCACTGGTACTCATCCTGGAATTCTTCTCTTTTTTCCTTAATGTCTTAGTTGCTAAGAACTTCAGAAGTTTTCTGTAATTGGGAGTTTGGTATTCATAGTCCTGAGTCATGCCTCTGGAGTTAGGTATTCACTATCCCATAGGATATAATCTTGTTTGCAAAGTAGTCAAATAAATTTTAAAATGCCTCTATAGTTGGCAAGATGGCGACAGGACAACCTGGTCTATGAAACCCTCTGCAAAGGAGAACTACAGTGGGTCTCTGGCTCTCGCCCTGGGGGCTGCAGACCCAACATCGCAGCCTGCTACTCACACAGAGCTCGGCCGTTGCCACTGCTGAGGCATTGCAGCGGTCTGGACAGCTACTGCAGGGCAGACACAGCAGCCGCCGGCGCTGCCACCGCCACAGCCTTTGTGGTGGCCATAGCACATTGCACCACCCAGGCTGGAGGCAATCTGTGACTTCAGTCCTTGAAGCCCCTGCAGGCAAGATCTGCTGGGATTGCTGCTACCTCTCCTGCGACCGAGATGTCCTGCCTGCTGTAGGTCTCCTTGCATATGCCCTGAGTCAGGCTTCCATCTCCAGCCTCTGCCTGGTTCCTGTCTGGCCCCACCCCCTCTGGGGCGAGCAGCTGAGATAGCACCACCTGCTGGCGATTCAAGGTAACAACACTGAAACAGGAGAAACAAGCTTCAAAAACAGACACAGAGTGGTGAAAGGAGGGTGATCTGAACTGTCCTTCACAGCAGGCCAGGGGTAACTGGCCCTAACTGCGAACTAATTTACCAGCTTGAAAAGAAAGCTAGAAATCAGAGCTGAAAGGACATTGGACTTAAACGAAAAGTCTCAGAGTGCGCTTGATCGGTTCTGTTAGTTTAATGACTTAATTCTATCCCTACTGTATTGTTCTTTTTTTTTCTTTTTTCCTCTTCCTTTTCTTCTCTTTTCTACTCTCTGTAAGCCATATCTTTGTATAGAGGAACAACACACCAATAAGGTGGTTGGTTAGCTTGTATGGTAACATCATTGTATGTTTTAATTTTTTTGTATGGGAGTTGGTTACTCTGTAGCTGTGGTCTATTGTTTTTATCTGTTTCAGTATAGATCTCTCTCTCCATTTGTTGGTACACTTGTTTGTTTCCCCCCTTACTCCTCTATCTCTCCACCCCCCTCTTCAACCCACTGTCTGCTCCATTTGCTTCCCTCTGCTAGCCACATTTTATTTCAGGGAGTAAACCTACAACCCCACTGCATGGACAGATTCCAAGGCAGTGGGAAGTGGGTCTCAGATTATCCATACACCTGTCAGCGAATACCAGGACCTGCAGATAGATTTTGAAATCTCAAAACTGCAAAAAGGACCATCCCCAACTACAGTGCAACTCCAGAATTGAACAAAGTAAGAAGGCATACATAAAGAATAGGAGATTGAACAAACAGAAGTAAAACCAATCCCTCTACCCCTGAATAACAGAATTAAAGAAGACGGTGATGTGGAGGGAAGGAAAAAATAGGGAGGGGGAAAAAACCGCACAAATGAAGAAAAACCAAAAGAAGAATATAGGCCTCACACAGACCCCTGGGAGATCAGACACTGAGAAAATAGATTCCAGAACACAAACAATGAAGAGTCCCCAGAATGACTGGTCACATGCAACAAACCCAGACATCAAGACATTAATAGAGAGAATTTAAAAAATTGAGGAGAGACAAGAGGAAAACAGGAAAGAGCTGATGTCAGAAATAACAGCAGTAATAATACCGTGATGGAAATAAATAACAAACTAATAAGCATGGAAAGCAGAATCAGCCAAGCAGAAGAAAGAATCTCAGAACTCGAAGACCAAAACACAGAACTAACCCAAACTGTCAAAAGCATAGAAAAGAAGCTCAAAAAGACAGAACAAAACCTGCAAGAGATGAATGATCACTTCAAGAGACCGAACCTAAGACTAATTGGGCTTCCTGAGGCAGAGAGAGAAACAGATGCCACACTGGAACAAACATTTCATGAAATCATTTAAGTTTTATTTGCTTTTTTTTTTCTGAGTTGGAGTCTCACATGGCTGCTCAGACTGGAGTGCAGTGGCCGCTCCCGGCCACCGCAGCCTCGACCTGCTGGGCTCCGGCGATCCTTCCGCCTCAGCCTTCCGAGTAGCCGGAATTACAGGCATGCGCTACCACGCCCGGCTGATTTTTTGATTTATTGTAGAGATGAGGTCTCGCTGCCCAGGCGGGTCTCGAACCCGCGGGCTCAGGCAATCCACTCACCTCAGCCTCCCAAAGGCGTGGGATTACAGGCTGAGCCACCGAGCCCGGCTTCATGAAATCATTTAAGAAAATTTCCCTCATCTCATCAAGGATGAAAAATTCAAACACAAGAGATTCAGAGAACGCCTGCAAGACAACAAATGAGAAGACCAACTCCCAGACACATAATAATTAGCCTAAACAAAGTAACTATAAAAGAAAAAATCCTAAAGGCAGCAAGAGAAAAAGACCAGACTACCTACCGGGAAGACCAATTAGAATAGCAGCAGATTTATCCATGGAAACCCTTCAGGCTAGGAGAGCCTGGAGCCCTATCTTCAAAGTTCTAAAAGATAAACAATTTCAACCAAGAATAACCTACCCAGCCAAACTAAGCTTCATTAGTGAGGGAGAATTGAAATCTTTTCCAGATATCCAATCCCTAAGAACCTACGTTGCCACCAGAACCACTCTAGAAGAAACACTTAAGAAAGTACTGATCACAGAAGAAAAAGAAACAACAACAACAACAACATTCTTCACAAGAGTACAGGCAAAAGATTAAAAACACACACGAACCAACTCCAAAACCCAAAGAAAGACAACAAACAAACAGGAACAACAACTCTGTAAGAACCTTATGACAGGGATCAACTCTTGCATTTCAATTATTAGCCTAAAAGTGAATGGGCTAAATGCACCACTGAAAAAACAAAGAATGGCAAAATGGATAAAATATCATCAGGCAACAATCTATTGCCTTCAAGAGACTCACCTCACTAGGAAGGACACCCACAGACTCAAAGTAAGAGGATGGGAAACAAACTTTCAGGCAAATGGAATACAAAAGGAGGAGTAGCAATCTTAATTTCAGAAAAAATACCCTTCATGCTATTAAAAATCAAAAAAGATACAGAAGGCCACTACATAATGAAAAAAGGTTCAATCCATCAACAAGAAATATCTATCCTAAACATATATGCACCCAACATAGGTGCACCAACTTTCATAAAGCAACTTCTAGGAAAACTAAAGAAAGATATTGACTCTAACACCATTATAATTGGGAACTTTAATACCCCACTCACAACCCTAGACAGATCATCAGGACAAAAAATCAGCAAGGAGATCCAAAACCTCAATGTGACTTTGGACCAAATGGACTTAATTGATACCTACAGAACACTCCATCCAAAGACCACAGAATACACATTCTACTCATCACTGCATGGGATGTATTCTACATCGACCACATAATTGGCCATAAATCAAGCATAAGCAAATTTAAAAGGACCAAAATTCTACCATGCACCTTCTCAGATCACAGTGAAATAAAAATAAACATTGACATCAACAAGGTCCCCCCCAAACCCACAAAGATATGGACACTAAACAGCATGATGCTAAACAACTCCTGGGTCAATGATGACATCAAAACAGAGATCAAAAGTTACCTGGAAACAAATGAAAATGAAGAAACATCTTACCAAAATCTCTGGGACCCCTTAAAAGCTGTAGTAAGAGGGGAATTTATATCCCTACAAACACACATGAAGAAAATGGAAGGAACACAAATTGACAGCCTAACAAGCCACCTAAGGAAGCTGGAAAAGCAAGACCACAAAAACCCTAATATCAGCAGAAGAATCCAGATCACCAAAATAAAAGCCCAAATCCAGGACATAGAAGACAAAAAGATAATACAAAGAATCAATGAAACAAAAAGCTGGTTCTTCGAAAGGATAAACAAGATCAATGGTCCCCTAGCTAGACTGACCAAGAAAAAACAAGAAAAAACCCAAATAAGCACAACCAGAAACACAAAAGATGAAGTCACATCTGACCCTGAAGAAATACAAAAGATCATTGGAGACTACTACATACACTAGTATGGAAGCACACTTGAAAACCTTAAGGAAACGGAGGACTTTCTGATATCACACAATCTACCTAGGTTGGAACAAGAAGAAATTGAGACCCTAAATAGACCAATAACAATCAAGGAAATCGACTACATAATAAGAAAACTACCTACAAAAAAAAAAAGCCCTTGTCAAGATGGCTTTATAGCAGAATTCTATAAAATGTATAAGGAGGAGCTGATACCAATCCTACTGAAGGTATTCCAGGTGATTGAAAAAGATGGAACTCTCTCCAAATCATTTTACAAAGCCAACATCACATTGATACCCAAGCCAGGTAAAGATCCAACAAAGAAAGAGAACTACAGGCCAATATCTTTGATGAACATAGATGCTAAAATTCTCAACAAGATCCTAGCAAACCAGATTCAACAATACATCTCAAAAATCATCCATCATGACCAAGTAGGCTTCATACCTGGGATGCAAGGCTGGTTCAACATTAGTAAAACCATAAATGTAATTAAATACATCAACAGATGTCAAAACAAAAACCACATGATTATATCATTAGATGCAGAAAAAGCTTTTGATAAAATCCAGCACCACTTTTTGATAAAAACCCTCGAACATCTAGGCATACGGGGAACATACATCAAAATAGTAAAAGCCATCTATGAGAAACCCAAAATCAGCATACTCCTAAATGGACAAAAATTGGAACCATTTCCCCTGAAAACTGGAACAAGACAAGGATGCCCACTCTCACCCCTCCTGTTCAACATAGTATTGGAAGTCCTGGCTCGAGCAATCAGAGAAGAGAAGGCAATCAGGGGTATCCAAATAGGAAAAGAGGAAGTCAAGTTACCTCTCTTTGCAGATGATATGATTGTGTACCTTGAAAACCCAAGAGAATCTGTCAAAAATCTCCTTACACTGATAAAGTCCTTTGGCAAAGTCTCAGGATACAAAATAAATGTGTAAAAGACAATCGCATTTCTTTACACTAATAATAAACAAACAGAAACCCAAATAAAAACCACAATTCCATTCACAATAGCCACACACAAAAAATGAAATACCTTGGCATCTTCCTAACCAGAGACGTGAAAGACCTTTACAATGAAAACTACAAAACACTGCTCAAAGAAATCAAAGATGACACAAACAAGTGGAAAAATATCCCATGCTCATGGATTGGAATAATCAACACTGTGAAGATGTCCATCTTACCTGAGGCAATCTACAAATTCAATGCAATACCCATGAAATTACCAGCAACAATCTTCTAAGACCTAGAAAAAACAATACAGGAATTCATATGGAAACACAAACGTCTAAGAATAGCCAGAATAATCCTCAGCAAAAAAAACAAAGCAGGTGGTATCACATTACCAGACTTCAAACTTTACTATAAAGCTACAATCATCAAAACAGCTTGGTATTGGTACAGGAACAGGCTTATAGATCAATGGAATAGAATTGAGATTCCAGAAGCAAAACCTCAATTTCTCAACCAACGCATCTTCGACAAAGCCCCCACCACCTACCACTGGGGAGAAGAGAACCTATTCAGTAAATGGTGCTGGGAAAACTGGCTGACCACATGCAGAAGATTGAAACAGGACCCCTATCTATTCCCATGCACAAAGGTTAAATCCAAATGAATCAGAGACCTAAATGTAAAACCTGAAACCATAAGAACCTTAGAAAATGAAGGACATACCCTCATGGAAATCGGAACTGGCATCCAATTCCTGAACAAAACCCGAAACCCACAGGTCATAAGAGAGAAGATAGACAAGTGGGACCTTATTAAACTGACAAGCTTCTGCAAAGCCAAAGAAACAATCAAGAGAGCAGGGAGACATCTTACAGACTGGGAAAAAGTATTTGCCAACACCAGGTCTGACAAAGACTTAACACCTTGGATCTACAAGGAACTCAAAGGTGCTGAAAAGAAGAAAATAAACAACCCCATTATAAAATGGGCAAAAGATATGAACAGACACTTCACAAAGGAAGACATCCAAGCAGCCAACAAACACATGAAGAAATGTTCAACCTCACTAATCATCAGGGAGATGCAAATCAAAACCACACTGAGATACCACCTAACTCCAGTCAGAATGGCAGTTATCAACAACTCAAAAAATAACAGCTGCTGGAGACGGTGTGGCGAAAAGGGAAAACTTCTACACTGTTGGTGGGAGTGTAAACTAGTGCAACCTCTGTGGAAAGCAGTGTGGCGATTCCTAAAAGCTCTAAATACCAACCTCCCATATGACCCTGCAATCCCCTGTACTGGGAATATATCCTGAAGAACTCAAATCACTCTATAAAAAAGATACCTGCACACATATGTTTATCGCAGCATTGTTCACAATAGCAAGAACCTGGAAGCAATCATGCTGCCCATCAAAAGAGGACTGGATTAAAAAAATGTGGTACATATACACGATGGAATACTATGCAGCCATAAAAGAACAAAATCATGAATTTTGCAGCAACCTGGATGGAACTAGAGTTTATAATACTGAGTGACCTCTCACAGAAATAAAGATTCGATTATCACATGTTCTCACTCATATAATGGACCTTTAATATCCAATGTAATACTATAAGAAAATGACTGACAGTAGTGGGAAGCTATGGGGGGGAGATGGGATCAATGGCAGCAAATATCTGTCTGGGGATGGGGAAACACCTCTTATCAACAGGGTGCCTGAATGAAACGTACTTGTATGCCTAACCCTTAACTGTACACCACAACACCATAATAAAAAATATCGATTAATTAAAAAAAAATAAATAAATGAAAGCTATAAAATGTGAAAAAAATGCCTCTATGTACAGAACTTCTGACCATTTTCTTTCATGTCTATAAAGTGAATTTAATTGCCAAATGGTATTAAAGTCTTGTTTATTTCCAAACCTCATTATCCGTTAACTTGTAGTGAGTCCAAATTTGATTTCAATAATGCACTAATTTTTTTTAAACTGCAAAATTTTAATTTGCTCCAATTATTTAAAATCTGTCCCATTGGGGTAGCTGAGGGTACAGATTATTACACATTTTCTTATTCACATTCCTTTAAAACCCAGAATTTGTCTTTGAACACTTACAATTTATTCCTCAAAGGAGAATTCTAAAATAAATAAATAAATAAAATCATAAACATTAATGCCAGGTATCCCTGGGACCCTGATGGCTTCTTCCAAGATGAGTGTCCCCAGCCTTCCTTGATGCTTTTCTTTGCTCCAGGACTTGCCAATGGTGCCTACAAAATGGCCTGGTACAAAACCCTTTTAGAATGAACAGACCACCTAGATGTGAAATGATCTGTTGTTGGGAGCCAACATCTATAGCTACATGGCTGTAAAGGCCCATCTGGAAGATCGCCTCTGACATAGGATATCAGTTATACCTATAATATTGGCGTGTGATTAGTGACCAGTGTGCATACATGGCAGTAAAACTTATTTCTTTCTAGATATTTTCAAACTTCTATTTTCTGGTAGACTGGTGAGTCAGCTCTTGTTACCGAAAGCAGTTTCCCCTAGATCTAGGATTAGAAACTAAATTTCCATAATAGTTATATTGCCCTGCCCTAGCCAGGCAGAAACGATTGCTTTTGTTTTGTTACAGGCTATGCATTTCCTTGCTTTTGTCTCGCTACATACCGAAACTGTTAGCTTCAGCCCAAAGCCATTAACATGGTGGCCATGCATTTCTTTACTCAAGAGTGTGACAGCTACTATTTGATTTCTGGAGTAGACTTGTTAGGAGAAAATATATACATATACACTTATAGTTACATTTTAGAGTATATTTGAGTAAATTTATGCTTGCTGTTTTGTTTCCTTTTGGCTACATTATTCAAATATAATAGTTACTATATGATTTATAAAAGAATTAATGATAAGGTATTAGCTTAATAGGATATAGCATAGTATTAAAGGTCAATCATTAAAAAAAATAAAGTTTAGACATAGGAAATTCATTTAAGTCATGGTAAGGTTTTATAATTTAAGAATAAGTTTTAATCGTTATAGAATTACAGGAAACTACGTTAAACCATAATAGATTAATAGAATAACTGAGTCATTTAAGTAAACTTATAGATTATAGTATAGTGTTAAGTTGATAATATTAATTGTTAAAAATATTAGGAGTCAGTAACTTGGATTTAACTTAGAAAAGTTTTTGTATTAATCAGGGTCTGGAACAAAAAGTATAGTGTGAGTGATTTATTGAACATTAAGGAAAACACTTTGAACAATCTGTATTGAAATTGTACACCTGTGAATTTAATGTAAGTTTTGTGAAACACGTCATGCATCATGGAATTGTAATTGTTTGCTTGGAAATTGCAAGTCTCGTGATGGTCTTGTGATGCGTAATTTGCATAAGAATTTGTATGCCCCCAACAAGTGATTATCACACTAATGGAGGGTATAGAAAAAGGTATATAAGTTGGAAGGAGTCCAAATAAAATTTGGCTTCAGTCCTGATCAGACTGTTCCCAGAAGAACTGCCTCAGAGTGGTCTCTTCTCTCCGTCTTGATTCACCATTGCGGTCCTAACCCACCCTTGGTCGGGGCTGGCACCCCGACAATCTGTTCCTACTTATTTCTAATTATGAACAGGCAAAATTGTCAAAAACTCTTATGAATTACTAAATAGTAGTCTTAGTTGTAAGATGTGGACAATTAGGTGAGAGTGATCAGGTCTCACTCTGTGCGTCACAGAGTGTGCCTACTATTTTACCTGTCCCTCAGGTGAAGTACAGAGCTTAGCACGGTGTCTTAATTGAGTGGGAATGGCCAGTTCCTATGCCTTATTATGTCCTGCAAAGTATTCAGCATTTAAAGCTTTACCAGTGTTGTCTGAAGTGTGCTAGTCAGGCATCCCAAAAAACAAAACAAAACAAAACAAAAAAAACAAGCAGTAATGTTATCTAGCACTACATTTTAAAGTAGGGACTTAGCATACATTACAAGCCTCTAAGAGACTTCCCAATGTGTTTTACAGGAACAAGCAGTTGATTATGATCTTAGGCAAGGCCTTAACCTTTAGAAACAGACTCACTTTCAGCTAACCTGGCTTCTAGCATTTGAAAACAAGAACAGTCGATTCAGTACCTTAGTTGCCAGAGAAAGATTACAAAATTATTTCTTTCAAGGTTAGCGTCAACTTGCACTGAGTTAACAAAAGGCTAAGTAGCCTATAAGAGAGATTTCTATGTTTTTTTTTTATAGGTGCATAAGAATGAACTCCTTCAGAATCCATGAAGGAGAACACAGGAGAAGGGAGAGGATGTGGTCCTGGGAAAGAATTCAAAATAACCGGTAGCATTTCACATACATGGCAGGCAACTTTCACACATCCCTGACAACAAAAGACAGAAATTTTAACAATGTCGACAGGTTGGGAGAAACAAGATATTGGAAACCAACCAGAATAGGTTTACCTTAGACAATAGTGTAGACATGAGGTAGAACTGGCAAGCAATTCCTAATGCTGGACAGCACTAGGTGTTCTGGGTCAAAATGTGCTGCTTGCGGAGGGAGCTTCTGTTGGCCATGACACCACCAGTCATCTCCTTGCCTCTTATATGTCTCGTTTTTCCCTCTGGGTGCTGAGAACACTCAAGGGGCCCCAGGATGCTGGGTGACCAGTCCTTATTTGCACCCCCCCAGATGGGGCAGCCCTCAGGAACACTGAGTGTGGGGGCCCGCCCCGCGAGGATTGTGGGAAGTGTTGAAGGAGAGACAGGCAACGAATGAAGATCATATACCGGACACCTGCTTCTTGAACAGATGACAATTTAATGCTAGTTAATACAGAGCTTTTATACAATTCGTGAAAGGGCAAGACAAAGAAAATTCTTTCACATACATATCTTTTAAAAGTTACCAGCTAGTGGTCTTAGTAGCGAACAAACCAAGATTCCCATAGGCATTTAGTACCGAACAAGCCAAAGGCCTCCAGACAACGTCTTATTCATTCAATGACACTCTCAGTCCAGTGTCCCAAATTACGAATGTTTCAAGAAAGTTTCTTTAAGTGTATATTTCTTTATGTGTCAGGAATATTCTCATCTTAGGCTCTTATGTTCTTCAGAGTCCTGTGATCCGCCTCCCTTGTCCAGATGTCCTCGTTACTTTTCTCTTATCTTGCAGTGCTTGTTTCTAAAGAGAACTCAAAAGAAGCTTTTAGTAATGTTTCCCAGGTCCCTCAAGGTTACTTTCTGTTTTAGCTGATCTGTCATAAAAGTGTCTGATTATTATATCCTGAGTTCAGTGAAAACCTACTCTATAAATGTTAACTTAGAGTTTTAACTATAGAATTAAGTAAAAACCTTAACATTAATCTTTATTCTAAGTTAGTGAAAACAGTGTTATAAATCACCTACATAACTCCTAGATAAGTGTTAGAACTTATAATGAATTCATAATAAACTACTATAAATTTGTGCTTCTAAAAATCCTTATGTCTAAACACTAAAAACTGCATAATCCTAAATCAAATAAGGAGTGGATATACTTATATCATTTATTACTTAAGCAATATCTAGTAACTTATAACCAAGTGAAAGAAAGCATTCTTGATGTGCTTCAGAGTTTAACCCTTGCATATGTTAGGAAAGGCCAAGTGGCATAGTGGGAAAATGGAAAAATAAACCATGATATTTCCAGGTTAGCTGTGATTCTTCACATAAACATGCCATCTTCTTCTTCCACGACTGCACAGAATTTCTTCAGCTGTATCAACAGCAAAGACGGAAGACAGAAGGGCCTCAGCTTCCGGACTCGCTTTGTGGTTGGGGGTCCTCAGTGCACCTGGACTTTGTCAATCAGGCTGGCCTCCAAGGCTAGCTCCCAACAACTGAGAGACCCTTTCAGCTTCCAGGTGATCTGCCTCTAGGACCTTTTCCAACCCTCTGGTCACCGTTTCCAGGACCTGGCTTGGATTCAGGTCCGCTGAGCATCTGATCAAGCCTGGGGCCTTCTGAAGTCCACAGAGTCCTTTATGACAGGGTGGAGTGGTCCCTATGAGACCCTTACATGTCATGGGAGTTGATTCCCAACACCCTCAGTTACCTAAGGGAGTCTGTTTGCACAGACTGAAGGGAAGAACGCCTCTTATTTTTGACCCAGACCAGAGCCTGGGTTCATAAGGGTGGAGTTCCCTATTCTCCTGGGTGCTTTTGCACCTACATAAATACTACACAAATAAAGGAAGACAGCAACACTTAGGAAAACATAAAATGACATAAAGAAACATACACTAATCAAGTTTTAAAATATGACATGTCCCATTAAACAAAACATAATAAACCAGTCAGCTCTTTTTTTTTTTTTTTAGCAAATTTAAAGATGGCAGACACACACAAATAAGGGAACGAGGGGTATAGGAAACATCTGCTTCACCCTCCTCCAGCCGTACTTCTCATGGAGATATTTCAAACACTTCTTAGCAATTAGCAGGTTGGTACAAACCCCCAACCCGGACCAACCCTATGCGGAACCCTTCCACTGTCCGTCTCATTCACATGCAATCACACAATGCATTCTCCAACCTTCTAACTTAATCCTAGGAGTCAACGGGTTTAGCTCGAGAAAGTGTTTCCTTCCACTGTCTTTCAGTCCTTTCCTTCAAACTGGAGACTACTAGGGAACTTCCGGGAGGTGATCAAGCTCCCCTTCTGCCATTTACTGGCAGGTCTATGCAAAGGCCCTTGTTTTTACCCTTTCCTTCAGGTGGTGTCCTCACGCCAGTTCCTTGCCTCTTTTCAGGTTCCTGTACTTTCGGGATCTGAACCTCAGTGTGCTGGGTGGGGCCTCCCTCTTACGGGTCAAAAGGTTCATTGTATGCCAGGAGAGATTGCCTCTCCCATCAACCCCGGAGGTCGGACCCTGAGGTGGAACACACTGTTCAAGGAGGTGGAACACACTGTTTCTGAACTCTCCCTTTCCTGGCCAACATACCAAGAAATGTTGCAGGAAAACAGAGAGACGGTGACATCAAGGCTATCTTAGGAAGCAGCAGTTTATTAGCACTGGCATGACTTAGTAGGTTAATGCTCCAAGACTAAGCAACCCTGAGTAAAAGGAGAGGGGTTTTATCTGTTAGTTTAGGTAAGGGAGGAGGTCGGGTTGTATGACTATACATTTTTTTTTTTTTTTGGAACTTGCAACGTAGTATTTAGCAAAATCAGATTTACAAAGAACAAATTGTCTCCAGGTTATACAGGACAAGTGGTTATAAACTGATAACTTCACAAAAAGAGGCTGTGGGGGTAAGGTTGTGAATTGATTACCATCTTGCATTTCCAGGAAAGCACCTTGTGACTATTTAGTTTTCTCAAGTTCCATGTCTAGCAGGTTTTGGAGCTTGCAGGTTGATCTTTAAAAGGAAAAATTTTAACTGTTTTTAGCCCCTCTATGCCACAGGAAGAAGGGTACTATGTTCACTATCTGAGGGATGCGCCAAATGAGATACAGTCCCCACCACTATACAATTTGTCCTTGTAACAAACATACATGTGTACCTTCTGAATCTAAAATAAATATATTTTTTAAAAAGTCACCTGTCAGTCAGGCTCGGTGGCTCAGCCTGTAATCCCGTGCCTTGGGAGGCTGAGGTGAGTGGACTGCCTGAGCCCGTGGGTTCGAGACCCGCCTGGGCAACTTGACGAGACCTCATCTCTACAATAAATCAAAAATTAGCCAGTCGTGGTAGTGCGTGCCTGTAGTTCCAGCTACTCGGAAGGCTGAGATAGAAGGATTGCTGGAGCCCAGCAGTCGAAGCTGCGGTGGCCGGGAGTGACCATGGCACTCCAGTCTGGGCGACAGAGTAAGACTCCAACTCAAAAAAACAAAAAACAAAACAACAAAAAGTCACCCATCAGGAGCTGTAGTGGAGGAAGGACAAAACTACTTCCAGAGTCAGAGTACCAAAGAAAGGAGACAATAGTGAGAAATTTCCTAACCTATCTTTCCTTTAACTCTATGATTTCCTTTAGGAGACTGTTAGTCAAACCAACTGGAAACCAGACCATCAGAGATAGGATGATGAAGTCTCGAGGGGTCAGCGTTCTGGGGCACAAAGGAGGGAAAGATGAGACCGGAGGTGAATGAAAATTAGAATCATTATACTAGTGAAAGAAGCCAGATACAAAAGATTACATATCGAATGATTCCATTTATATGAAATACATAGAATAAGTAAATGCACAGAGAAAAAAATAGATTAGAGTTTAGCAGGGGCTGAGGAGAGGAGGGAATGGGTACTAACTGCTTAATTGGTTTAGCATATTCTTTTGATGAAAATATTTGGAACTAGACAGAGGTGGTGAATGTAATAAATGGCATTGAATTGTACACTTTTAGATGGTTGCTTTTGTGCAATTTTTAAACACTAGTGCACATTCAGCCTAAAGACTTGGGACAGAAAGGTCATGGGGACATGTTAATAGCCACTTGAATGATGATAAGAAAAAAAGTGAATAGTTTTTAAACTATTCTATCACCCCCAAAGGGTAGAATTAGATAACACTAGTTATTTGTGAGTGTTATAAAACCATCACAAAACCCAGAGAAAGGAATGAATGCTGAAAGATCATGTGCTCATCATGAGACAAGAGACAAGTGCCATTGAAACCAGCATCTGTAGATCCATGAAAAGGGCTACTGCCCTATCCTACACATTCCCTATCCTACACAGATGACCACAAGGATTACTTGATTGTTGCTGCCAACCAATGCGGCACTCGCTGCAGTTGCCATCAGTTTTTCATGGGTAGAGCGAATGCAAATTTCCCAAACAATAACCTGTAGTCTTCACTCCAGGTCAGAATTAGACTGCAATACCTATCTACCTCTGTAATCCTATCAAGCAAATCTAGCATGACTCACAGAGCTGTTTTCCTCACATCTGGAGTATAAGCTCCTCTTATCATATGTCATTTCCTAGACAGTTCACCTAATTGCTCTCTCCTAACCCAAACTTGATTTCCTTCCCTGCCATCACTGGAATTTCTGCTTCACAGTCAGCAACCCGCTTTCCCACCCCCATCAACCCAGAGATCCTCCAGTTCCTCTCCAAACTTTTCTCCTATCTCTTCGCTTTGTCGGCAACCTGGCTGCCTCCTGAGGGCATCATTTCCCCTGTAGACCTCTCAAGATGATAATGTTTGTTCTCCACCCTGCACACACCTCAGCATTGGAAGGCAGGTTGGTCTCCTCCTTTACAATGTGTCTTTACAGATCTTTGTCTTTCCACTCTCTTGTAAAAAAAAAAAAAAAGTAAAGAAAAAACAAAACAACACTGCTTCTTTGAAACACTGAGATAAACCATCTTCTCACTGTCCTCATTGCAGCAACCGCCTAGCTTCTCATGCACTGATGGCTTTGACATCTGGTTTCTGGTGCTCCTCTCCTTTTACACACCTCCCACAATCTTGCAGGACTTCACCATTCATGGCATGACCATTTCACAGCCTAGATCCTTTGTTCTCCAATAAGATTCTCCTCCACTCAACCCAAGTTACCTCCTCCCCTGGGTACAACCTCAACCTTGACATCATCCAAAACCATATCATCTCTAAAGTTACATAATCAAGCATTTTACTCTTTAACCACAGTCTCCTATTCCTGCAAGTTTATTGCTTAAGTATCACATTGCAATGCTTCCTTATCCTGCCTCATTGAACATTTAGGCCATTAACACATTTCTTTATTTTTTAACTATTAACTTTCTTCTTTTTTACTTTCATTCTCTTCTTCACTACTGTCAGGTACATATTACTTTCATAACTGAATTTTATTTAAAAATGTTTTTCCTTTATACAGATGTGGGGTACAAGCAAGGATTAACTACGCCAAGTAGGCTACATGCAGGTGACATTTAGGCTTCTAACTGACCTTCCCTCCCCCTGGTAGTGGACCAGGTACCCTTTGTGTTGTCACATGTCCTCCACCTTCCTCCTCCCTCCCTCCCCTAGCAGTGCCCAGTTACTGTCAATCCCACCCTTGTGCTAATGTGATTAATGTTTAGGGCCCACTTATAAGTGAAAACATGCAGTATTCAGTTCCTTGTTTCTGTGATAGTTCAATTAGTATGATGGTCTCTGACACCATCTAAGTTGCTGCAAAGTCCATAATTTTGTTCTTCTTTATAGCTGCATGATACTCCATCATGCGTATGTACATTTTCATTATCCAGCCCACTTTCAATGGGCAGCAGGGCTGGTTTCATGTTTTTGATGTTGTGAATAATATGGCCATAAAATTGTGTGTGCTGGTGTCTTTTGGTAGAGAGATTTTTCTTCCCCTTCTGAGTATATTTCCAGGAGACGGATTACTGGATTGCATGGGAGATCAATTTTTAGTTATTTTAGGAATCACCACACTGTTTTCCATAGAGATTGAACTAGCTTGCATTCCCACCAACAGTGTAGAAGTATTCCTAAAAGGTGGGAACCCCAAGAAACTTAGAATAGAGGAATCTGGTAATATAATTCTAGCAATAGTGCAGCTATTTTAGCTTCAGCTCTAACCCTGTCACACTTTGCTGGGCAGTTCCTCTCATCATTAGTAAGAAGTAGAACCAGCACTCCTGGGGGGAAGGGCCTGGTAATTATTCTAAGCCCCTTAAGCCTGTCCAGTCCTAATTATTCTTCTTCTAGGCATCTGTGCTTCCAGCCTTGATGTATTGTTATTAGTTTACTGCAACTGACCTCCAGCCCACCACCTGGAGTCATGGTTATATCAAGACATAAGACTTGTCTATTATCTACATCAAAAAGTGCAACTTTAAACAATCTCCTTAGTCCAAACTCCCCTTTAAGAGCCTTAAATATATCCAGCTCCCTAGTCTTTGAGGCGACACTTGCCCATGAGTGTTGGCCCCTTTCTGTGGAAAGTGGATAATAAATTTTACTTTTTTTTCTGTTGCAATCTTGCATTACTCCTGTGGCACTGGGCCACTTTGCCTCAGTTTACTCTTTCTTTTTTTTTTTTTTTTTTTTGAGTTGCAGTCTCACTCTGTCGCCCAGACTGGAGTGCAGTGGCTGCTCCCGGCCACCATAGCCTCCACCTGCTGCGCTCCAGCGATCCTTCCACCTCAGCCTTCCGAGTAACCGGAATTACAGGTGCGTGCTACCACACCCAGCTAATTTTTGATTTATTGTAGAGATGAGGTCTCACCAAGTTGCCCAGGTGGGTCTCGGACCCGTGGTTTCAGGCAATCCACTCACCTCAGCCTCCCAAGGTGCGGGATTACAGGCTGAGCCACCGAGCCTGGCTCAGTTTACTCTTTCATCTGGTGGCCCATACAGGGAGTACACACCAATTTGGGGTTCCCTTCCCCGCCACAACTCTTTCCTCATGCTCCTTTCTTCAAATCTGTGTCTCTCTGTGGACTATGCTGGAACTTTGTGGCCATTGGTGACTATGGGCAGAGCTGCTCCCCAGTGTGTCTGAAGGTCTCAGGGAAAAGCAGCAGACTACTGGGGTCTATTAGGGTGGGAGGCTAATGTCTATTATCTACCTCATCCTTTCAAACTGAGTTCTTCAAGCCTCTCAGACTAGTGAAGTAGGGTCTGAGAGATTAAATAACAGCCCACCGACTTAATTTTAACACAGGAAAGTTTATTAGTCAAGGCTCTGCCAGCTGGCGACTGCTTGTAGGAAGAGAATTCCAAGCAAGACAGCCCCGAGCCCCTACTTAGAGCTCCCTTAAGTAGTCCTAGCTTACATCTTGGTTAGCTAGAGTTGGACATTTTCCAGAGCTCTTACTGCAATATTCTGCTGATATCAGCAAGCCAGTGAGTTTACAGAAGGAGATGTGCTAATTAGACAGGTGTAGTGGGTAAAGATACTGTTGGGAGCCAGCCGTGGAAGCCTGCCTGAGCGTTAGGGATCCAGGCAGGCTGCGGACCCTGAGACCACCAGGCTGGTTCAGAAGCTGAAGGCCCATTCCCTCCTCTTTTCCTTGTTGTTTAGCATTACCCACTGGTAGGGATTTTAACGATCTGGCATGAAGTTCTGAGAATATGACAGTCATGGCTGACACTAGGGATCCATTGTTCCCGCTTCTCACAGACTGCGGTTTTGGCTTTAAACTTAACACAGTTCATACTCAGATCACATTGCGGGGCCTTATACGTGATACAAGCTTCTTTATAAGACTTAATAATATATGTGTAGAATTGGTATATACATTTAGAGAGCTGTTTCCAGCATGAGATGGTTATCTAGGGTTACCGGAAATGGCCCAGCACGAACTTTGGGCTGGGCCACATTCCTAAGGGCCCAGCATCCATTTTGGGCTGGGCTGCATTCTTTTAATACAGTTTTTTAGTTATAATTAGTGTAAGTTTTTTCTACTTATAATAGAAACTGAATTCATAGAAAGTATTTTAGAACAAGTCATGCTACGCCAGGGAAGTATGTTAGTCCAAGCATGATCAACCATGATACCATAAGGTTCTATAAGAATACAGCTAACCTTTGAAATTTCATTGCTCCCACCTTCTACTAATTGTGATTTTGGCTTTAGTACAATTACAGTTTGCTTTTGGGGCTTTATTTCAGAAGTTTTATTGCTGATGATCAGCCTTATATATCAGGATAAGGAATTAGAAACTTTTGTAGAAATTAAGATAGATACATAGGATTTTTAGAATAGCCATTTTGTTAAGAGATCATAATCAATTGTTCGTGGAAATGGCCCCGCGTGATCTTTGAACTGGGCCATATTCTTTAGGTACTGGTCTGACCTCTAATTAAGTGTCTTTTAATAGTACAGGTAAAGTTAGCACAGAATAAGAAGGTATTAGGATTTAAGTCAGTCATTAGGTGTTGGGTATGCATAAGTTTTAGAAATTATTGACTATTGGGATTTTATGATATGAAAACTGTTGTAATGCTTATGAGGAACATAAACCAAGCATAAGGAACAGTGAGATGACTTTGGGATTGTCCTTCCTCATACTTGGGGGAAAACGCCTCGTGGGTGGGGACGCCCCCGACCCACCTGGCTTTGTGTTCATGTAAACTCTTGTGATTTGATTAAGATCGTCCTTCCTCATTCCTAAGGAAACACCTGGTAGGTGGGGGACAACCCTCACCTACCTGGCTTTGTGCCCACGTGAAAGTCTTATGATTTGACATGTGAACATTTGGGATAAAAGACTCACGTTTGTCCCCAATAAAAGGCTTCTGCACTAGACAGAGTCCAGTCTCTCTCTTCCCTTCTATTCTCCCAGAATATTCGCCGACGCTGCCACATCTTCCAAGGGACCTCCTAATTCTCTTTGCAGGGGTGGTCCCCCGCAAGATACGATTTATCTTGCAATGTTTACAGAGGAGAAACCTTCAAAGAAAAACCTCCAGGAAGGGAGTAACACCTGTTTCAAGGCTGAAGCCATTTCTTTCATCCCCCCTTACAATCCCAGGGGCAGAAGCTGCTTCTTTTCCCTTTCACATTCCCCCCTTTCAGTTGTGCTGAGAGTCAATCATTGACTCTTCAGACAAAGGGGTGTAGTGGGATTTGAGAACCATTATTATTTATTTGCAAACAACAGTTAGAGCTATTAAATTTACCACATACTTCTCCTTCTTCCACCAGTAGGTAGTTCAAAGCTAGGCATTTTTGATAAATAGCTGTGCGCATTTGGGCTTGCTGCTGAGCAACAAGCTCAAAAGCCGTGGCTGTTTGATTAGTTATAATTTCTAAGACAGCCTGTAACCTAATAATGTGATATAGGCGTGCAGCATTTCTGACTCCCATTTTGCGCCCATGTGACTGGGCCATAAGTATTTATAATTCTCTGGGGTGGCTATTTGTTATCTTTTCAAACCTGGGTCCCTCCTATAATAGGAACTTGATCGAGGGATTGAGCGATCGAGCACCTCGGGTTTTGAGGCTTTCATAAAGGGGGATGCCTGGTTCATCCCCCCTTGGGTTAGGCAGAAGGAAAAATCCTGGCTGGATTATTTCTATGGTACATGTGCCTTTTTATAATGCTGGGAGCTGGGCATGTGCAACCTTTTTGTATGTTCAAAATAGCCCTTTAGTACACTGAGAAGATTTAGTTGCATAAGCAGATACCCAATACCAAACAGGCCTTGTTGGCCACCAGAACAAACTTCTGGCTGGGATGACTAATGATGGAAAGCTCTTACGTCTGACCAGATAGTTTCTATATATGTATATGCTGGGTGCATGAGGGAAGTGATAAACACCCAAATTAGGCAGAAATACATAAAAGCACAAGAACATTTCCTATCATAAGAAAGAATGGGAATGCTAGTGAACCCTTTTCTAACATGCTCAATGGGAACAACTCTGTTAATCCTACAGCAAATAAAGTTAGTTGTACAGCAATTAAAATGACAAACAGTTCAGCAAACATAAATATTGACAAAGCAAAACAATGGCTTATCAGTAATGTCCACTGAGTTCTTAAGCTGAATCCTTAATCTTCTGCCTTGCATTGATCAGTCAGCCTCCGGTGTGTGACTGAAGCAGGGCTGGAGAATTCTCAGGCTTCTAGAGCAGGGTTTGAGAAATTTTGACTTTCCAGAAGGTCAGTTTAAGGGGTGTTGCTGAATCTGCGGTGCACTCCCAGTCCTGGAAGGCTAGCTTAATTCTGAATTGTTGGTTGGGTTCTTCCTTTCTTCAATTTTTAGCAGCACTTACTCCCCTGGGATGTTTGAGTTTCCTCTGGTCCAAGAAGCATCTAGGGAAATAAGCTCATAAACTGTGATTAAAATTTGTCCCAAATAGACAACATATTTTCTTATGAGCATTTAGGTTTGTGGCTCCCCTTTCCTTCAGAGGTGTAGGAAAAAGGCCTACCATTAAACAATTTCAAAGGTTTAACAAATTCCATTTCAGGGACTTGGATCCCGAGTAATGCAATACCAAATACCTATGTTTAGTTTACACGTCTCCAAAGAATTTCTAGTGATTATTATGTTAACTCACAAATTGAAAGATTGTACTGTCCTAGTTTTTACATCTGATGGAGTTTTCCCTGGATTTGCCAAGAGGTGGAATATGTTGCCACTTGACCTGCAGTAGAAAACGTTTGAACGTCTTTTAAAATCTACCTATAGGAAATTTATTTATGTCTAGCCTGTGCTAGCTACCCTGACTTAATTGTTGGGAGCCAACATCTATAGCTACATGGCTGAGGCCTGTAAAGGCCCATCTGGAAGATTGCCTCTGACATAGGATATCAGTTATACCTATAATATTGGCATGTGATTAGTGACCAGTGTGCATACATGGCAGTAAAACTTATAAGTAAAATCTCTGTACACCTGATGAAAGGTTATACAGCAGAATGACCTTGTCCTTTCTAAGTCTTACTTCTTTCTAGATATTTTTTAACTTCTATTTCCTGGTAGACTAGTGAGTCAGCTCTTGTTCCCAAAAGGCAGTTTCTCCTAGGATTAAGATTAGAAACTAAATTATCATAATAGTTTTATTGCCCCGCCTTTTAGCCGGGCAGGGCGTTTTTCTTCAGCTCTTGTTCCCAAAGGCAGTTTCTCCTAGGATTAAGATTAGAAACTAAATTATCATAATAGTTTTATTGCCCCGCCTTTTAGCTGGGCAGGGTGTTTTTCTTCAGGACGTTTTTCTAGTTTCGTTACATGCTGAAACTGTTTGCTTCAGCCCGTGGCCATTCCCATAGTAACTGCGCAGTCCATTATCCAAGAGTGTGGCAGACACTATTTGATTTTTAGAATAGACTTGTTCGGATAAAACATTCATTTAAGACGATATAATTTCCATCGGAAAGACTTAAACAGTAATAAGCATTCGTAGAAAACTTTTAGGTTTTGTTTAAGCTTTTAAAGTTTCCTTTTCTCAGATTATGACTTTAGTTCCTGTTCCTGTAGGCCAATTTTAAGATCCTTTGATTAGTATACCGAAACTTTCCCAACGCTGTAGTTTTTGCTTCTAATATGACAATAGGAAATTTTACACGTAGCCATGTATTAATATACTAGGAAAAAAGATTTAAGTTTTGGGTTAAAGTCATAGTTTTATTAAAATAGAATGAGAATTATAGTGTTATGATTCTAAAATCATACGTCAATGATAATTATAAGATTTGATGATAAGGTATTAGCTTAATGAGATATAGCATAGTATTAAAGCCCAAACACTAGATCATGAAACTCATATAAGTCATGGTAAGAAATAAGTTTTGAATTAATTGTTGTAGAATTACAGGCCACTATGTTGTATCGTAATAGGTTAATGGAATAAATAAAAATTAAGTCATTATAGTATAGTGTTAAGTTGATAATATCAATCGTTAAAAAATATTAGGAGTCAGTGAACTTGGATTGAACCTAGAGTTAACTAAGAAAGTTTTTGCATTAATCAGGGTTTAGAACAAAGAGTATAATGTGAATGATTTGTTGAACACTATGGAAGACACTTTTAAACAAACTGTATTTGTGCACCTGTGACCTTGATGTGAGATTTGTAAGGCACGTCCTGCTTGGAGCTTGCAAGTCTCGTGATGGTCTTGTGATGCATAGTTTGTAAATCGCAATATACATCATGGAGTTTGTACACCCCCAGCAAGTGATTATCACACTGCTGGAGGGTATGAAAAATGGTATATAAGTTGGAAGGAGTCCGAATAAAATTTGGCTTCAGTCCTGATCAGACTGTTCCCAGAAGAATGGCCTCAGAGTCGTTTCTTCTCTCCGTCCGGATTCTCTGGAGCGGGTCCTAGCCCTTCCCCCTTTGGTCGGGGCTGGAACCCCGACACTTAATTATTTATTCTTTAGAGATTTTTTGATCCCATAATCATTTGGGTTGCTGAGGGGTGAAGATCCGTCTTCTGTAATTTCTTCAGAGCTGATAATGGGCGCAGTCCTGCCTAGCTAGAGATGGAAAATTTTTCCCTGTCTGACTTGAGGCATCCATATTTGTTTCAGCAGTGGCATTGTTTGTAGGCACTGGCTGGAATTTTTTTGGATGATCGTTATGTGAGCATGAAATTACTGGATTCTAGCTCAATAAAAGGAATAAAATCAGGCCTACATTTTGACAATTGTAAGCAGTGGCTGATTACCTTTTTGTACAAAAGTTACAAGGCCTGAAGTTATTAACATAATTTAAATGATAAACTTTAATTTCTGTGGCTTTATTGCAAGTACCGGCTTTTGTTTTTTGTGGGTTTTTTTGAGTTGGAGTCTCACTCTGTCACCCAGACTGGAGTGCAGTGGCCGCTCCCGGCCACCACAGCCTCGACCAGCTGGGCTCCAGTGATCCTTCCACCTCAGCCTTCCAAGTAGCTGGAACTACAGGCACGCGCTACCATGCCCAGCTAATTTTTTGATTTATTGTAGAGATAAGGTCTTGCCAAGTTGCCCAGGCGGGTCTCGAACCCGTGGGCTCAGACAATCCACTCACCTCGGCCTCCCAAAGTGCTGGGATTACAGGCTGAGCCACCGAGCCCAGCTAGTACCAGCTTTTGTATTTCTGGACTGTAATGGTAGCCTGACAGATTGTCTTAGACTATCATTTGAACTAGGCACTTAAGTAAATTTTATATAAAATTTGAAGGGAAATTAAAAAATGTTTGGAGACTTGCATCCAGAAAGACTTTATTATGCCTAGATTGTTTAGAATTGTATAGAATGTATAGAATTTCTTTTGTATGTATATTTTTCATAAACTTTCCTTATACCATTTTTGGTGTGCTTATACCATTTTATTTTTGTTTTTTTTACCCCCTTTAAAAAAAATTCTCATAACTATTTACTTTATTATAGGACAGAAATGTACCATATAAGATTTCCTCTTAGATAAATATATATTTTTTCTTATATTTCTGTTTTTTTCTTACTAAAACCTTATTTGTATACCAGCAACCTTTTTATATTTTTCCTTTGCTTTTTGCTTTCCTTTTTATTTATTTATAGATAGCCTTTTACAGTTGTAATTTGAATTCACCTTTTAGTTACTGTTAGGTGAAACATTTAGTTTTTGGAACACTTTTAACTCCCACTAGAGAGTAGGTTTTAGGAGAAAGAAGTTCAGTATGAGCACAAGGGCTAGAAACTTAGCCTCAGTATTAATTAAGAAATTAATTTGGACCCCAGCCACATTTATATAGAACGAAGGATTCTCTGGGTGGATGGCATACAGAGTGCTGCACTGGGCCATGCCCCTCCCCCTTCAGTCAACAGCCACCATCATCGAGCTAGGTGTTCTCCACCTTCAGGAGAGGCCACACCATTTCTTTCAGTGGCTTTTTAGTCCGGATACTGGACAAGGTCCTGGAGGCTTAGGCCATTAAGAACAATTATGTTTTAGGTGCCCAGATTGACCACATTCATAGCAGCTGATACCATTCCCCTTAGTAGGTTTATCCTTATCAGGCCTCTTTTGGATGGCTGGAGCTTTGCCTTTAGTGGCAACTGCCAATTTGTTTACCTTTCCTCTGGCTGGTGCTCATTTTGGAGTTCTTTTCCTTTTTTTTTTTTTAATGTTTCAGTTTCTAAGAACTTCAGAGGCTTTCTATAATTGGGAGTTTGGTATTCCTAGTCCTGAGTTAAGCTTCTGGAGTTTGGCTTTTAATATTCTATAGGATATAATCTTGTTTGCAAAGTAGTGAAATAAATTTTTAAAATACCTCTGCATATAGAACTTTTGACAATTTTATTTTTCCTTAGGTCTACAAAGTGAATTTAATTGCCAGGTAGTTTTTTTCTTTTCCATATTTTATTATCTGCTAACTTGTAGTGAGTTCAAATTTTATTTTTTAATAATGCACTTATTATTATTATTATACTATGTAATTTTAATTTGCTCCAATCATTCAAAATCTCTCCCATCGGGGTGTCCGAGGGCACAGACCACTACATACTCTCTTGGTCACATTTCTTGAAAACCCAGAATTTGCTCTGAACA
Source organism: Cephalopachus bancanus (assembly GCA_027257055.1). Lineage (NCBI taxonomy): Eukaryota > Metazoa > Chordata > Mammalia > Primates > Tarsiidae > Cephalopachus > Cephalopachus bancanus. The sequence continues at coordinate 8,443,699 of JAPVLO010000060.1, forward strand.
CTTAGAATTTATTTCTCAATGGAGAATTCTAAAACAAACATATTACTAAATAAAATCATAAGCAGCAATGCCAGGAATTCCTAGAACCCTGATGGCTTCTCCCAGACTGAGTGTTCTCAGCTTTTCTTGAAGCCCCCCCCCCCCCCCTTTTTTTGCTCCACGACTTCCCAATGATGTCTACAAAAAATGACCTGGTACAAAACTTTTTTAAAGTGAACAGGCCACATAGATGTAAAATGATCTGTTCCTACTTATTCCTAATTATGAACAGGCAAAATTGTCAAAAATCCTCATGAATTACTAAACAGCAGCCTTAGTCATAAGATGTGGACAATTAAATGAGAGTGGTTAAGTCTCACTCTATGCGCCACAGAGTGTGCCTAGTACTTGACCTGTTCCTTAGGTGAAGTACTGAGCTTACAATGTGACTTAATCAGGTGGGAATGGCCAGTTCCCATGCCTTATTAAGTCCTGCAAAGTATTTAGCATTTAAAGTTTCACCAGTCTTGTAAGAGGTGTGCTAGTCAGGCATAATCAAAAACGCAAGCATTAGTGTTATTTAGCATTACAATATAAAGTAGGGACTCAGCATACATTACCAGACTCTAAGAGACTTCCCAACAGTTTTACAGGGACAAGCAGTTGATTATGATCTTAGGCAAGGACTAAACCTTTAGAAACAGACTTACTGTCAACTAGCCTGGCTTAGCATTTGAATACAAGAACAGTTTATTTAGTTCCTTAGTTGCCAGAGAAAGATTACAAAATTATTATTTTTTTTTCAAGGCTAGCATTAACTTGCACTGAGCTAGCAAAAGGCTAAGTAGTATATGAGACATTTCTATGTTTCTTTACAGGTGGACTAATGAATGAACTCCTTCAGATTAGTGAAGAAGAACACAGGCTAAGGAAGGGAGGGAAACATACAATGACATAAAGAAACATATGCCAATTGAGTTTTTAAAAGACGACATGTCCCATTAAGTGAAGTATAACAACTTAACCAGCTCCCTTTTTTTTCTTTTTATATATATATTTTAGGGGCCAACTGGGAGATGTAGGCTATGACCAACGCCCTCCGGTTTTCTGGTGCTTTGGGTCTATTGGGGTGTATGTCCGATACGCCTTCATGAGACGCTCCAGAAAAGTGGTGGGAGATTTCTGTGGCCCTTGAGTGACTTCACTCACCTTAGATAAATTTGTGGGGTGCCTTGCAGCAGCCCAGAAACCCCCAACAGAGTCCGGTGATAAGTGGTGAGACACTCCCTACCATGATTAGTGTTAGGGTCCCAGTTTGGTCAGTCAGGGGGAAAGATGTGCTTCAATCCTGCATGTTCTGCTGGCCGGCCGCCAGGTCCCAGAATTAACTTCCTTGCTTCCTGGTGGATTCTCTCCCTCTCTCCTGCGGTGAAGAGAGCTTGGAGAAGCTATTGGCAATTATCCCATGTGGGCATAAAGGTGGGGCTCCCGTTCCACCCATGATATTAATTACAATAACAGACATGACAGTAACAAACACTGAACACACAAACAAGACAGCAAAAACTGAACAGAGAGATCTGGCTGCCCGAGGGCAAAACAGGAGATCCCAGTGACGTCTCACTAGGACCTCGGACCCTGGAATTAGCACTGCCTCCAGCTTTCCCGAGGGTCCCTACAGGAGAGCACTCAAAACAGAAATCAGGAGCCTGACTTACCTCTCTGAGGGTTTCCAGGGGCATTGTAAGTCTGCCAGAGATACAGGCCCAATCGAACCCAGAGAGTTCACAGGGACGCAGCCCCACAATGCCCGTCAGTTAATATGAGTGCAATTTAAGCTCTCGGTTATCCCAGATGAGCCCCCATATGAAGTAGGGTCCGAGCAATTAAATAACAGCCCACTGACAATTTTAACAAAGGAGAAGTTTATTAGTCAAGGCTCTGCCAGCTGGCGACTGCTTGCAGGAAGAGAATTCCAAGCAAGATGGCCCCGAGCCCCTCCTCAGTGCTCCCTTAAGTAGTCCTAGCTTACATCTTGGTTAGCTAAAGTTAGAGCTGGACATTTTCCAGAGCTCCTACCGCAATATTCTGCTGACATCAGCAAGCTAGCGAGTTTACAGAAGCAGATGTGCTAATTAGACAGGTGTAGTGGGTAAAGATACAATTTATCTTACAATGTTTACAGAGGAGAAACCTTCAAAGAAAAACCTCCAGGAAGGGAGTAACACCTGTTTCAAGGCTGAAGCCATTTCTTTCATATCCACCCCCCTTACAATCCCAGGGGCAGAGGCTGCTTTTCCCTTTCACACTAGATCTCAGAGGGCAACTGGTGACCTTTTCACCAGGGCAACTACCTGGAAAGGCAAGATGGTCCCTGAAGGAAGGTCTTGGACTGCCATTATCCTTTAGGTAAGAAGCGAGGTGCTTGGCCCCTCTCCTTTACTTGGTACAAAGTGACATCTCTGGTGAGTCCAATTGCTTATCTGGTCAGAGAGGGGATCCAGGAACAACCCTGAGAGGCCGCCTTTTTCTCTCTCTCTAAGTCCATTTGGGAGCATGTTACTGAGGCCTGGGGCCCCCTGCAGAAATCTTGGCCAAGGCTCCCAAATGCATGGTTCAGAGCAGTCCTAGCGCTGGGGCCTGGGGTCCTCTATGGTGAAGATGCTGTCTGTAGTGGGTCAGGGGGACAGGGGATGCCCCCTCTCACTCTTTACCTACATACACAGCCTAATTCCATTAATCCTGTGTCTGGGACACTGGGCTCAGGAAGCGGATGGCTTTCTCTCTGGCCTCTCAGACACTGTTCTTAGGATGCTCTCTTTCTCTTTCTCTTCTAGTCCTCCTCGTGGGAAATTCTCAGTCAGTCATGGAAAAAGACTCACCACTGGCATGTCTTTTAAAGATTTTTAAGCCTCTTTTGCTAGAGAAGGGTATCTGCCCCAAACACCTCGTATTTTATTGTGAAATAGCCTGGCCAGAATATAAGTTGGGCAATGGGGATGTTTGGCCATGCAGAGGCTCCCTGGCACGTAACACCAAATGAGAAACATAATGAAGTCCCTCATGTCTGGGCTTTTTTCAAGTTAGCTCGTCGTCAGGACCTACTCTTTTCCTGTCGCATGTTTGTTCTCACTCCCCCAAAAGACACTTCATCCCCAGATGACTTGGATCCTGCTGACCTGGCTGCCTCTGCTTCTTGGAATCCACCTTTACCTCCTTTCCGTTGAAGGCTCCTCTTCCAACTTACCAGTCCTTCCTCTTCCTCCTCCATCCCTAAACCCACCTCTACCTAAGGACATGAGTTCGGCACCAATGGTCAACTGTGGCTGTTGATTCTGGTCCTCCTTCTCCTCCTCTTCTCTCCTCCCTGCCACCATCTTCACCTACACACACCTGCTCTGACATACAGTTCCAAGCTCCCACTATTATCTGCCAATGTCCCCTGAGGGAAGTTGCAGGAGCCAAAGGAATAACCAGAGTCCATGTCCCATTTTCCCTGGTAGATTTTCCCAAATTGAAACTAAACTAGGATCTTTCTCTGCTGATCCAACTAAATTTGCCAAGGAGTTCCAATGTCTCTCCCTCTCATAGGACCTCATTTGGAGAGATATTCAAGTTATTTTGACCACTACTACCAATCATGAGGAGTTTGACTGAATTTTTGCTAAAGTCCAGGAATTGGCAAATGAACTTAGCTGCGCTCAGCCTGGTCAGTATTCTCTGGCTGCAGTGGTTGTCCCAGGAGAATATTTCAGCTGGAATTTATCAACCCAATTCCCCAGATAGGGAAAAGCAGGATCAGTTTATCCCTTGCCTAGTACATGGCATGCAAAGGGCCATTATCAAACAAGTAAACTATGATAAAGTCAAGGAAATGGTCCAGAGAGCAAAGAAAATCCCAGTTTTTCTAGCCCGTGTATCTGAGGCCATGCAGCTAATTTCAATCCAGATACTCCAGAAGGACAATCCATTTTAGTTATGCATTTCATTTCCCAGTCAGCTCCAGATATCAAATGAAAACATCAAAAATGGAAAAAGGCCCGCAGACTCCCCAATCAGAACTTTTATATCTGGCTAGGACAGGAAAGCTAAGACCCAGAACTTCTTCATAGCCACAGATCTTACTAGAGCTGAGGAAAGGAGAAACAGAGACTCCAACCCTGGGAAATCTGGTAATAATCTGGGTAAGTAACAGCCACCAGGAAACTGTTTTAAGTGTCATCGATCTGGTTACTGGTCTAGAGACTGTTGTGTTCTAAGTATGGACAGGTTGGGCAATGGGAAATAATTGCCATGTCTGCTCAGTCAGACAGAGGAGCACTCCCTTTCCCCCATCCCAGGTCCCAGCATGGCTGCCAAACTAACACACAGTAGAACCATCTATCTATTCTTAGGCATGAGTCATGCACCGCGTGGCCAGGTCAGTCCCTGAGCCAGACCTACTGGGTCTGCTTCAATCTGATTGATGTACCTTTGGTTCAGTTGCCCCATGATCTTCTGAGCACCTCATTCAGCCATTTGAACCCAGAGTGGAAGTCTCTGTCGCTGGTAGGCTAATCTCTTCCATCATCAATGCTGCGGCTACCTACTCAGCTTTAATTGAATTTCCTGGTCCCCTCCTTCCTTCCCCTGTCTCTATAGTAGGGGTCAGCACATTCTTTCTAAGCCCCTAACCACACTACTGGGTGGGTTAACCATGCTTACTGGGAAATCAAATGTTCCACTATTCATTTTTAGTCATCCCTACTTGTCCTGCTCCCTTGCTCAGCAGGAAGAGTATGCATAAACTGAAGAGTATGCATAAACTACTTGTCCTGCTCCCTTGCTCAGCAGGAAGAGTATGCATAAACTGGGAACTCACATTGAACCCCCACCAGTTTGCTTCATAGGAATATTCCACAAGACTCTTGATTTGCCCGAGCTCTCTCCAGACCAGGGCCCTGCCCAAGAGGCCATAACACCCCTTTCTCTCCCTTCTTATATCGAAGAACAGGCTACTCCTCTGGTTTGGGACACTTCTACTTCAGACCAAGCTTCACATACCATGCCTATCTCCATTCAGCTTAAAGAACCACATTCCTTCCCCCAGTAAGCCTCAATATCCCGTTAGCTATGCCACATTACAGGGTCTCAAACCCTTAACTATTAAATTCCTCAAAGCTGGAGTTCTTAAACCAGCCAGTTCCCCTTATAATACTCCCATTCTCCTTTTTTACAAATCGGTTGAAAGTTATCACCTGGTGCAGAATTTGTGACTCATTAACAAAGCTGTGGTTCCCTTCATCCTACAGTTCCTAATCCGTACAATCTCCTCAGCATGGTGCCACCCAATACACAGTATTTCACAATCCTAGATTTAAAGAATGCATTCTCTACTATTCCCCTGTCTATAGAGTCTCACAGTATTTTCGCCTTTACATGGACCAATCTAGATTCCAATAGGTCTCAGCAGCTAACATGGACTGTATTGCGTCAGGGCTTCTGAGATCCTTCACCTTTTTGGCTAAGCTTTAGCCTCATATTCTCTCAGCTCTCATTTGAACATAGCACCCTTATACGATATGTAGATAATTTTTAAAATTTTATTTTAAATATGTGGGGTACAATTCAGGGTTAGGTGTACAAATGAGTATGTGGATGATTTATTTTTATGTAGTCCTTCCCCTGAAATATTCCAGCAGGATACTGTTACTCTTTGCACCTTCTTTTGTAACAAAGGTTATGGGGTTTCTCAGTCCAAAACTCAGCCTAATTCAAAGCAAGTCATCAGTTTAGGCTTCAAGCTGAGTCTAGGACATAGGACCGTAACTACCCACTTCTCTAGTCAAAGAAAGAGCTCCAAGCATTCTTAAGGCTCACAGGTTACTTTAGAATCTGGATCCCAAATAATTACCTCATAGCAAAACCTCAATAAAAGGCAAAACAGGGTCCAGAACATGAGCCTCTCTATTGGCATTTGCCAGCTCAGAATGCCTTCAATACTTTGCAGTGGGCCCTCACACGAGGGCCAGCCTTGGCCCTGCCTAATCTCCAAAAGAATTTTCTTCTCTCTACAACAGAGGGGCGGGGGGAATAGCACTGGAGATATTAGGACAAAAATATAGACCAGATCTTAAGGCTGTGGATTTTCTACCAAAGCAACTAGACAACAGAGCAAAGAGATGGCCACCCTGCCTCAAAGCACTGGCTACAACAGCCCTGCTCGCTCAGGAGGCTAGCAAACTTAGCTATGGTCAGCACATAGATGTGTATTCCACACATCAGGTTATAGACATTTTAAAGAACAATACTTATAAATTTCTCACCATCTCTCGCCTTACTAGCTATCAAACTCTTTTAATGGGAAATCCTAACCTTACCATTCAGAAATCTAATACTCTAAACCTGGCTACCCTTCTCCCCTGGAACCAATAGAACGTGATTGCTGAGAAAATTTAGAAACCTCTAGAGAAGTCAGAGTAGATCTGACTGATGCTCCTCTCTCAGACCCAGGGCATGAATGGTATATAGATGGTAGCAGTTTTATTCTGAATGGGGAAAGAAAAGCAGGCTATTCTATTGCTACTACAACTGAGGTCATAGAAAGTGTGCCTCTACCTTCAGGAACTTCAGCTCAAAAGGGAGAACTCATTGCACTGACTCAGGCACTTGCACTAGGCAAAAGTAAAAGACTTAATATTTACACTGATTCAAAACATGCCTTCCATATTTTACATTCCCAGGCAGCTATTTGGGAAGAAAGAGAATTGATAACTACTAAGGGAGCACCTATTAAGCGTGCTTCTTTAATTTTACAACTCATTAAGATAGCCCAGCTTCCAGTTCAGGTGTCAGTAATACACTGCAAAGGACACCGGAGATTGTACAACCTGGAAGCCTTAGGGAAATGAAAAAGCTGATAAAGAGGCCAAAAGGGCAACCCTTGTGCCTTACCCAGCCACTGAGGCTATAACTATTTCCTTGGTTATTCCAGAATACTCTATGGAGGAAATACACCGTTTACAACAAAAAGGGGCTATAAAGAAGGGGGAATGGCTAACTCTTCAGAGGAAGCTCATCCTGCCTGCTCATCAGGAGGATGAAATTCTAACCTGCCTTCATAATTCACTAACATAGGAAGAAAACCTTTATATAAACTCCTAAGTTCTCAGGTCATGTGTTTCAACTTAAACTCCAAATTAAAACTATTACTAAGGAGTGCCTCATTTGTAGAACAGTCAGCCCCCGGGGACATTTAGGACCTCCACCTTCTCTGTCCACTCACCAGTTAAGGGGACATGCACTAGGACAGGACTAACAACTTGATTCCACCCATAAGCCAAGATATAAAAAGTATAAATATCTGTTAACTTTTGTTGATACCTTTTCAGGGGTGGGAAGTCTTTCCCACAACTTCAGAGAAAGCCTCAGAAGTTTCACAGGCCCTCGTAAATGAGATAATTCCCCAATTTGGACTTCCTGTCTCCCTGCAGTGAGAACGGCATGCCCTTTACTTCTCAGATAATGCAGCAAGTTTCAGAGGCCTTAGGTATAGACTTTAAACTCCATGCAGCACACCATCCTCAGTCCTCTGGTAAAGTAGAAAAAGCTCATTTGACTCTTAAACAACACCTAACCAGAATATCTATGGAATTTAAACTAGGATGACCACAGTTACTGTCCATGGCTCACTCCCAAGGCAACTTTGTTCCTTAGCTTCTTTAAATTAATGTATGGCAGGCCCCTTCTTCTTCAGCCTGGACTGCTCACAGAACCTCCTTCCCTAGGAAATTATCTCCCAGTCCTGGAATTAGCCAGAAAGCTTTTGAGAGACTTTGCAGATCAACATCTTCTGGCCCCCTGCGAGGGCCCAGTCCCAAGTCACAACTGCAACCCGGAGGCTGGGTACTTCTTAAAGACTTGCAGGGTCACACTAAACTCCTTCAGCTGCCATGGAAGGGGCGCTTTCGTGTCATTTTAACTACTCCCACAGTGGCCAAACTTCTGGGACTCCCTTCCTGGATACATCTGTCCAGATTTAAAGCAGCAACCCGGCCACTTTCCAATGTTCCTACCCCAGACCAACCAACTGAGCTGTGCTCTTTGGAGCCACTAGGTAAACTTAAATACCTCTTCAAAAAGGTAAACTCATAAAATGTCTGGGGGATCTGATGTAGTAAAAGCCTGCAAGTACCGTGTTAATTTTATGGTTTTTCTTAAACACTGGTGGGGACTAGAAATAATACAGCTATTCAAAAGGCTAAGAAATAAAATACTTCAACTGCAACTGGTGCCAGGTAAAATTATTATACAATATCTACGAGGCCTGGCTAAATACTACAGTGAATACCCCTTCCAACATGAATTCTATCAGCATACTCATTTTCCTGGTCATGGCAACATTTAATCGTACATTTGGGCTCAAAGATGACTAATTTTTGACCACCCTTTTAGACCTGAAACCCCAACTAATGTGTCTAATGCTACTAGAATTCCTACAACCCAGGATAATCCTCTACTCTCCAACCTTTATTAGGCTTCCACCAAGATTCAGATGATTTCTGTCACAGCCAACACCTGAATGTAGCAGCATTTCAGAAAATATGGGTAACATTATATTCCACCCTTCCACCGATGAACTGGGTCCTACTGGGCCCCCCCAAAACCCCTGGAATTTCAAAGTTACTATTTATGCTAAACATGGAAGCATAATAGTTACTTCTATGCATGATAAGGCAACACATTTCTATGCTCCCACAGTGGCAGAAAACCAATTCCACTCAGGCCTAATGGCACCAACCCCTTAGGAGTATATTCCTTCCAAAAATGTAATCAAACTTCACTTCCTCAATGGCCCTATCATCCTGACCAACTATAGTAGTGAGCTCATAGCAACCAACTGGCTTCCCTGTGGGAGAGCAAGGTTTCTAGGAGGATTATTACACCCGGGAGTTAAGATTAAACACCACTGCAGAACCTGCAGAGAAATTACCACGAACTGTGGAGACATTGTACTCTGGTCAGAAGACTTTGCGAGAGCTATTGTAGGAACTTCATGGATTCCAATAGCTTAGGTAGTAGGAGTTGCCATTTATAGTTATATTTTTCTGATTTAGAGGCCCTGTTATGTCGTGACCATTATATAGCTAAATATACCTCTCAAGCATTAAACCTGCTTAATCAGGTAGAGGGAGAAATTAAACAATATGTCATGACAATCTCGTGGCATTAAATTTCTTGTTGGCGAAAGAAGAAGGGCTCTGTGGAGTGGTAGGCAGTGTCTACTGCACTACAATTGAAGACTTACAATCCAGCATCTCTAGCTACACCAACCAGTTAGAAAACACATTTTCTTTAAAGGATCATTTTCAATGATCTAGCATTGCCTCGAGTGCTATTGCCCTTTCCATCATTATATGCCTACTTACAGTAGTTTGTGCATTCACTCGATGTTCTATATATGTTAAATAAATCATGGGTGTTCCTGCCCCAAATTCTACCTCTCTTGCTTTTTAGGTAGGTAGGGAAGTAGGTAGGGACACCTCTGTACCCCTATTCAGCAGGAAGCAGCTACAGAAATCTGACCTTTGCCCTTAATCCCTGGTTGCAAATAAGAAAATTTCAGAAAAGACAAGAGGAGGAAATGAAAGGCGGGAACCCCAGGAAATTTAGAATAGAGGAACTTGGTAAAATAATTCTAGTAATAGTACAGCCATTTTTGCTTCTACTCTGGTCCTGTCACACTTTGCTGAGCAGTTCCTCTGATCATTAACAAGAAGCAGATCCAGCACTCCTAGGGTTAGGACCTGGCCATTATTCTAAGCCCCTTAAGCTTGTCTACTCCTAATTGTTCTTCTAGGCATTTGTGCTTCTGGCCTTGATGTATTGTTATTAGTTCACTGCAAGCGGCCTCCAGCCTATCTCCTGGAATCATGAGATACCAGTGCCTATTGAAGTCAAGACACAAGAGTTATGTGATTCTTGTGATCTACATCAAAAAGTGAAACTTTAAACATTCTCCTTAGCCCAAACTCCCCTTTAAAAGCCTTAAATATACTCAGTTCCCCAGCCTTCGATGCCATGCTTGCCCATGACTGTTGGCTCCTTTCTGTCTATGGAAAATGGATAATAAATTTTACTTCTTTCTCTGTTGTAATCTTGCATTATTCACATGGCAATACCCCACTTTGCCTCAGTTTACCTTTTCAGTTCCCTTTTCTCTGCACCTGTGCCAGCACATGATGTTTTTTGGTATATTAATGACAGCCATCCTTTTCAGAGTTACTGGTATCTCATTATAGCTTTGATTTGCATTTCTCTGATGATTAGTGAGGCTGAGATGTTTTTCATGTGTCTGTTGGTTGCATCTTTTGAGAAGTGTCTGTTCATGTCCTTTGCTCACTTTTTTATGGGGTTGTTTGTTTTCCTTTCACTTTGTTTGAGTTCCTTGTAGTTCCAGGATGCTAGACCTTTGTCAGATGCATAATTTGCAAATATTTTTTCCCATTCTGTGGGTTGTCTATTGTCTTGATGGTTTCTTGGGGGGGGCAACCCCTGCAGGTTTTGGGGAGTCCCTGGAAAGATGTGGCAGTGTTGGTGAAACTGGAAGGGATAGATAAAGAAAGAAAGAAAGAGACTGGACTCTGTCAAGTGCAGAAGCCGATTCTGTAGGAGGGATAGGTATTAAAAGAAAGAAAGAAAGATGGAGGGATGATATAAAGAGAAAGAAAGAGAAAGAAAGAAAATGAACAACTGTTTAACGGATTGAGCAGAAGCCGTTTAATGGGACAAACCGTAGATCTTTTATCCCAAATTTTCACAGGTTAAATCACAAGACTTTCACGTGAACACAGAGCCAGGTGGATGAGGGGTGTTCCCTACCCACCAGGGGTTTCCTCAAGCATGAGGAAGGACAATCCCAATTAAATCACAAGACTATTACATGAACACAAAGCCAGGTGAAAGAGGGGCATCCCCCACCCACCAGGTGTTTTCCCAAGCATGAGGAAGGACAATCCCAAAATTATCTCACTGTTCCTTATGCTTGGTTAATATTCCTCAAAAGCAATACAACAATCGTAACATCATAATATTCTAATAATCAATAACTTCTAAAGCTTATGCATACACAACACCTAATGACTAACTTAAATCCTAATACCTTTCTATTCTGTGCTAATTCTAGCTACACTATAGAAACTCTTAATTATAGCTCAAACCAGTTCCTAAAGAATGTGGCCCAGTCCAAAGATCGCACTGGGCTGTTTCTAGGAACAATTGATTACAATCTCTTAACAGAATGGTTATCCTAAAATCCTATATATCTATCTTAATTTCTATAAAAGTTTCTAATTCCTAATCCTAATATATAAGGCTGATCATCAGCAATAAAGCTTCTAAAAATAAAACCCAAACATAAACTGTAAATTGTACTAAGGCAAAAACCACAATAGTAGAAAATGGGAACAATGAAATTTCTAAAGTTAGCTGTATTCTTATTAAACCTCAAAATATCATGTTTGATCATGCTTGAACTAACATAATTTACTGACGTAGCATAACCTATTCTACAATACTTTCTATGAATAAAATAAGTTCAGTTTCTATAATAAGTAGAAAAACCCTACACTAACTGTAGCTAAAACCAGTTTAAAAGAATGCAGCCCAGTCCGAAGTACGTGCTGGGTCCTTAGGAATGCAGCCCAGTCTAAAGTTTGTGCTGGGCCATTTCTGGTAACTCTAGATAATCACCTATACCATCTAAAGCTGAAAACAGCTCTCCATATGTATATACTAATTCTACAAATATACTTTTAAATCTTATAAAGAAGCTTGTACCAAATAGAAGGCTCCCAAATGTGACCTGAGTTTGAATTATATCTAATACCTAAGCCGAAACCGCAGTTCATGGGAAACAGGAACAATGAGTTTCTAGAGTTAGCCATGCCTGTCACAGTCACAGAGCCTTCAGCTTATGTCAGCAGAGTTCCTTTTGGCTAAATAGAAAAAGGGAGGAGGGGATGGGGTCAACAGCGCCCGAATGCATCCTAGTGGTCTCGGGGTCCACGGCCCACCTTGATTCCTAACATTCAGGTGGGCCTCTGTGGCCAGCTCCCAACAGTTTCTTTTGCTATGAAAAAGCTTTTCAGTTTGATGAGGTCCCACTTGTCTATCTTAACTTTTATGGCATTTGTTTTTTGGAACTTGGTCAAGAATTCATTGCTTACTCTGATGTGCATAAAGGTGTTTCCTATGTGTTCTTCTAGGAGTCTTATAGTTTGAGGTTTTATGTTTAGGTCTTTGTTCCATTTTGAGTTGATTTTTGTATGTGGTGATAAGCAGGGGTCCAGTTTCATTCTTCTACATGTGTCAGCCTGTTTTCCCTTATTTAGACCATTTGCTAAATAAGGCCTCATTTCCCCAAGGGTTGTTGGCTTTGTCAAAGATGAGTTGGTAGAGAGATTGTGTTTTTATTTCCTTAATCTCTGTTCTGTTCTATTGGTCTATGTGCCTATTCCTGTACCAGTACCATGCCACCTTGGTTACTGTAGCATTGTAATTAAGTTTAAAGTCTGAAAGTGTGATATCTCCTACTTTGTCCCTTTTGCTGAAGAATATTTTTGCTAGTCATACTCTTTTTTTGTTTACATATGAATTTCTGTATTGTTGTTTCCAGGTCTGTAAAATATGATGTTGGCAATTTGATGGGTGTTGCATCAAAGTATTGATTCTTCCAATCCATGAACATGGAATGTTTTTCCATTTGTTTGTGTCATCCTTGATTTCTTTGAGCAGTATTTTGTAGTTCTCATAGTAAAGGTCTTTCACTTCTCTGGTTAGGTGAATGCCAAGGAATTTCATTTTTTTGTGGCTATTATGCATGGGATCGTACATTTTATTTGGTGTAGGTGAAATCCAATTGTCTTTTGCATGTTGATTTTTGTTACCTGAGACTTTAGTGAAGTTGTTTATCAGTGCAAGGAGGCCTTTAACAGACTCCCTAGGGTTTTCAAGGTATAAAATTATATCATCCTCAAAGAGAGATAGCTTTACTTCCTATTTTACTACTTGAATACCCCTGATTTCCTTTTCCTGCCTGATTGCTCTGGCTAGGACTTCCAGTACTATGTTGAATAGGAGGGGTGAGCGTGAGCATCCTTGTCTTGTTCCAGTTCTTAGGGAATATTTCCAGCTTCTGTCCATTGAACAAAATGCTGGCTATGGGTTTATCATAGATGACTCTTACTGTTTTAAAGAATGTTCCTTGTAAGTCTAGATGCTCAAAGATTTTTATCAAAAAGGAATGCTGAATTTTGTCAAATGCTTTTTCTGCATCTAATGAGATAATCATGTGATTCTTGGTTTTACATCTGTTAATGTGCTAAATTTTGTTTATAGTCTTGTGAATGTTGAATCAGTCCTGTATCCTGGGAATGAAGCCTACCTGGTTATGGTGTATGATCCTTGAGATGTGTTGTTGGATCTGATTTGCTAGAATTTTGTTGAGAATTTTTGTGTCTATGTTTATCAAGGAGATTGGCCAGTAATTCTCTTTCCTTGTTGGATCTTTGCCAGGCTTGGCTATCAGTATGATGCTAGTGTCATAAAATGAGTTGAGGGGAATTTCATTATTCTCGATTGCCTCATGAGTTTTATTTTTTAAATAAATTTAATTTACTCTATTTTCTTGGTATTAACAACTGCTAATATTATGTTTGAGTTTCCTTTATTCCTCATTGAAAAGAACTGTATTGCTTCAGCCAGTACATAAAGATGAAGTGCTCCTTACTCAGCACAGAGGGTTATGTGACTCATCACTTCAACGTGGAAGTCAATGTTGCCAATTGTCAGCTTTTTCCAAACTACATGATTTAGGTCTCAATCAATGGTGGCAAAGCTCCAGGAAGAAATACTACCTAGATCTCAGAGGCTCATTAAACTGTTCAGTCTGCAGTCCTTCATCAGTGATTTCCAAGCCTGGTTGTATGTCAAAATCACTTGGTTATATCTTTTAAGAAGATATAACATTCACCCCCAAACCTACTGAATCAGAATATTCTGGGTCAGGACAGGGGCAGATTCAGGGTTTTTCAGGGCCTGAGGTATATATACTCTGGGGGTCCATTTAAAAAAGACATATGAAAGTGTCTTGCTTTAACAGATTGTACAAAAGTTTATTACCACATAAACACATTTCTAGGACTTAGGCCCCTGTAAAGATCTATATGTGTAATGGATCCTGAAGCTTAATCTTCTTTTGCTTCAAGGTAAATCTACATGTGGGTTAGGACCTAGGAATAAATGTGTGTTTGTATATGTGTATGTATATGTGTGCAGATATAAGCGTGTATACTTGTGCATATGTGTGCACACAGGAGTATAGCATCTGTGGATACATGTGCACACAGGAGCATGTTCACTTGTGTATGTGTGTGCATACAGGAGTGTTTGTGCTTGTGCATGTGTGCATGCAAGAGAGTGTGTACTTGTATAGATACATGCCCACAGGATCATATGCACTTGAATACATGGTTGAAGCTCCCAAGTGTGCAGAAATAGAATAGGGACTCTCTCTTCTGTAGCATTTGTACTGCTTATTCTGTGCACTTCAATCTTCTTTCAGTATCTTTCTTTTTCCTCTCTTCTTCTTACTTCCTCTTGTGCTCTCTTTTGGCCTCCCATTCCTTTGACTTTTTTTCTTCTATTTCTAATAGTATCTTGCCCTCACAATGATTCTCATAAGCCCCTTTATAGGATTTGTGGGTTGAACTGGACTTTCTGAGAGACTGGCGTATTATATTGCAAATTGGCAGTGGAGTGGGCAGTTATACATAACTGAATTTTAAACTCTAATCTGCTGAGACAACTCATTCCAGTTGTGAAAAGGAATTCTGTTCCTTATGACGATCTCAAATATGCATTTGTTTATCCACTTATTCATGTTTTCATTCAATAAATATTCACTGAGTATTACTATGTATCAGCAATATGCTAGGTCTGGGAAGACACTCGTGAACAAGGTAACCTGAACCTACCCCTAAGGAACTTAGTCTAGTGAAGAACACAGATACTAAACAAACAGTTACACAAATAATTATTTGTTACAATTAAAGGAAGGGAGAAAAATATCCTCCGTGAGAGCATTTAAAGAAGAGATCTAGTATAAAGAGTCAATTTTCATGAAGGGGCATATATTCATTGGGATTCTCCAGAGAAACAGAGAACCAATAGAGTGCATGTGTGTGTGTTTGTGTATTTGAATTTATTGTAGGAATTAGGTCACTCAAATATGGAGACTGAGAAGTCCCAGGTCTTGCTGTCTGCAAGGTGGAGTTCCAGCAAAACCTGTGGTGTAATTTAGTCCAAGTCCAAAAGGCGCCAAATCAGGTGTGTCAATGTTGGAGGCAGGAGAAAGTGGATCTCCTAGCTCAACAGAGAGTGTATTCTCCCTTTCTCTAGCTTTTTGTTCAGTGATTAGAATGATGCCCACTCACATTGGTAAAGGAAATCTTTTTGCTCCATCTACCAATTCAAATGGGCTTTTCTTCTCCAGAAACACCTTCACAGACATACTCAGAGATAATGTTTTAGCAGCTATCTGCATATCCCTTAACCGGTCAAGTTGACTCCTAAAATTAGCCATCACAGGACATTTATTCAGAGACCTGAAAGAGGAACAGTAATTAACCTGGCAAAGAGTGGAGGTGGGGAAAATTTCAGGTGAAAGAAGCGAGCATTCCCAAAGTGGGTAGAAACAGCTCTCTAGTGTGCAAGGAATGCAATATCTCAGAGCCTGGCATAAAATGAGATTAGAAGGTGAACAAGGACTAAATTCTATATGGATTGTGGGCTGTGTCAATGACTTGGAACCACAGTGCACCCCAACAACAGACTGAATACATGGATACTCATGAACTTATGAGTATTTTGACATCTAATCCAGGAATGGCAATAAGGGCCCACACTGTTAATGGTTTTCTTTTTGTGTGTGAATATTTATTTATTTATTTCTCTGTCTATTTATTTATTTATATTTCTAGCTTTAGGTGGTACAAATGATTTTTGGTTAGCTGGATACATTGTATAGTAGAGAAAAAGTCTGGGCTTTAAGTGTACCCACCACCCTCACCTGTGCACATTGCACCCAATAGGTTATTTTTTGTCCCTCCCCCTCTTTCATACTCCTTCTAAGTCTTTAATTTCCATTGTACCATTCTCCATGCCTTTGGAGATTCTTAGTTTAACTTCCACTTATCAGTGTGAACATGCAGTATTTGGTTTCCTGTTCCTGCATTAATTCACTTAGAATGATAGTCTCCAATTCCATCCAAGTTGCTGCAAAAGACATTATTTCATTCTTTTTTTCTTTTCTTTTTTCTTTTTTTTTGAGTTGGAGTCTCATTCTGTCTCCCAGTCTGGAGTGCAGTGGCACACTCATGGCCACTGTAGCCTCAACCTGTTGGGCTCAGGCAATCCTTCCACTTCAACCTTCCAAGTAACTGGAACCACAGGTGTGCACCACCACACCCGGCTAATTTTTTGATTTATTGTGTAGATGAGGTCTTGCCAAGTTGCCCAGACTGGACTCAAACCCTTGAACTCAGGCAATCTTCTCACTGGCCTCCCAAAGTGCTGGAATTATAGGTGTGAGCCACCATGCCCGGCCTCATTCTTTTTTTAATGTCAAAATAGTCATTAAAAGAAATATTGATAGGATTTGGCACCCATGGGAGATCACAGAGAGGGAAAAAATCTCCTTGACTATTTCCAAAGCACTGTTGTGGTTTTATTTTTATTTTTGACCAAAGTTTGACATTTATCTCATTGCTATTTGTTCCTTTATGGCTCAATGATTTTACCAACCGCTATAATGACATATGCACTAGAGGAGAAAAAATGTTTATTTCTCTTGGCTTAGACTTTTGAGAAAGGGAAGCTAAAATTATGGGGTGGAAGTTATACTTATTAGTTTTAACGGAAAGAAGACCAGAAGCTCTTGTCTTTATAAGATTTTTGTGGTTATTCCCCCCCTAATAAAAACTCGAATCTAATTTCCTGGTGCTAGCACCAAGAATCATTCCCCTTCTCACATCTGTGCTTCCCACTTGTCCATGTCCGTCTGACTTTTTTCCTTGGATAAATATAATTTGTTCAATTTATTCTCTCTTTTTGTACCTGGGAAAACCAGTATTCACACTCTGCCATTTTGATCATTTCATTCCTACATGAAAACAGCCCTAAGTAACAGAATATATCTTTGGTTTTTTTTTCTTTTCATTTTCTCTTTAATACTTTTGAGCAAAGATAAACTATAAAATCCAAGTTAAAAAATCAACTCTCACCTATGAGAGTATTATAGTTGAAAGTTTCTTTTAGCCTGGGTAACCAAGTTAAAAATTAAACCCTGTTTTCTTAGAAATATCAGATATACTGATTCTTTGATAATAGTTATTCTTCTGGTGGTTTTAGCATGATACACACCAGACCTGTGGATTGACACTGTGGATTGACACATTTCCAGAAGAAAGAAGATACTTATTTTTGGTGGAAAAACCTACTCTGGATTTAATCCTAAAGAATAACTGAGCCGGGCTCAGTGGCTCAGCCTGTAATCCCATGCCTTGGGAGGCTGAGGTGAGTGGATTGCTTTAGCCCGCGGGTTTGAGACCCGCATGGGCAACTTAGTGAGACCTCATCTCTACAATAAATCAAACCAAAATTGGCTGGGTATGGTAGCGTGCACCTTGTAGTTCCAGCTACATGGAAGGCTGAGGCGGAAGGATCGCCAGAGCCCAGCAGGTCGAGGCTGTGGTGGCTGGGAGCGGCCATTGCACTCCAGTCTGGGTGACAGAGTGAGACTCCAACTCAAAAAAAAAGAATAACTGAGTCTGGAGTGTATATAAAGGAGAACTGGTTAACTTGAGGAAATTAGAATTGAGATAAGAACTTTGTTTTGTTGGCTTGATGGTCTTTTTAGATTATTAATATTTTCTAAACAGTTGTACAGTATTGATGCAATATGTATACCACTTCACACCCACTAGGATGGTGATCATAAAAAAGACAGACAATAACTAGTATTGGCCAGAATGTGGAGAAGTCGGAGCCCCGGTGCATCGTGTAATTTTCTCCACTTTCTGATGCACCCCTTTGGGAAACAGTTTGGTGGTTTCTTTAAAAAAGAATTGTTACCAACAATTCCACTTCTAGGTAAAGCCCAAGAAAAATTGGAACCATAAGTCTATACAAAAACTTGAAAATAAATGTTCATAACAGCATTGTTCACAATGGCCAAAAGTAGAAACAACCCAAAAATCCATTAATTAATGAATGGAAAACCAAAATGTGGTATGATTGTATAGTGGAATCATAGTGATAAAAAGAAACGAGGTACAGATACATGCTACAACTTGGATGAACCTTGAAAACATTATGCTAAGTGAAAGATGCTAGACACAAAAGGTCACGCACTATATGACTCCATTTATATGAAATGTCCAGAATAGGAAATCCATAAAGACAAAAAGTGAATTAGTAGTTGCCAGTGTTAATAGAGGGAAGATTAAGGAGTAACTGCTAATTTTCTGGATAGTTGCACAATCTCATATCTTTTTAAAGGATGCATTTTATGGTATATGAGTTTTATCTAAATAAAATACAATTTTAAAGAATGAGTCTAAACACAGAGATAAATATAAACATGTTTACTGTCAAACTTTATAGTGCCATGTCATACAATAGGCTTAAATAAATACATACTTTAAAGAGTGTAAAATATGTTACCATAATTTAAAATATTTAATAAAACTCCAAAACAGACCACGTTTATATTTTACAGTTATTTCTAGTGCAGCAAATGTAAATATCTACAACACTTGAACAATTTCAGAGAAAATAATAATTTGTTCCATATGTAGCTTAATCATAATAGTTGTCCTCTCTTCCTCTCATTTCCCAGAGTTCTTTTTCCTCTTATAAAACCTTGTCACAACTCCCTGTTTACTGTTGACTTTGCCATTGTCAGTATTCAGTCAGCACTCCTCTGTCACTTTTTGGCACATGCTAAGTTATTTGATGTGTTAGAGTTTTGATTCTCACATTCCGTGAGGGTTGAGCAGCTTTGGTAATTCCTGACTGAGAATTTCTTAATGCCAGTGATCAACCAATAGTGGGAGATTCCTTAGGAATTCATAATCTGCTTATAAGTAAACATAAATACTTGTTCACACAGGCTTTCTCCTCTTCCAGAACACCCTAACATGCATAATAAAGCAATTAAGGACTAACTAGCCATGTTTACTTTTTAAAATTCCACCAGATTAATCTTTTATGAGGTGAGATTCTATCACGGATTTAGAAATCTTACATAATATAAAAAAATTATGCTTACATATTATGATTGACAAACATCTTTGCAGGATTGCAAAGCACATCCATATTTCTACATTTTTTAAACAAAGATTGATAAACTGTACCTTTCTTTGTTTGCACTTATGCTGTTGTCAAGTCAGAATATTTGACCTCAAAGAAGTTTTTCATCATGAAAACCAAACATTTCTGAAAAAATATCTGACAATACACAAGCGGTCCATTCAATTTTTGCTCTCCTGATATTACCATGTTTTTTAAATCAACTGTAGTAAAATGCTTAGAACTTTATACTGGTTAACATTATGTCTTACTAGGGGACAATATTTTCCCTTTTTTGAAAGAAATTTACACAGATGTAACATAATTGGTTAATAAACAAAGAGGTGGTGTCTAGGATAAGTAATTCTTGCCCCATTAGAGTTCACAACATTTACACATTTATAAAGTCCCTCAACAATTGTAATGAATTAAGAATTAGGGAGGAGTACACTCTATTCAAGTCAAGTAAAAAAACCACACTCTTTAAGAACCCTTTAAAAAACACTGAATCCCATAGGGATAAAAGTGACTAAGACTGTGCTTAGTAATCCTGGCCCAGGGCATTAAGTAGGATTTGCACTGTTAACAACACTCTCATGCAGTTGCCTATGGGCATTCAAAATTTGTCATTTTTTCAAGTTAGAAACAGACTATTTTTGGCCAATTTGTTTCCTATAAACTTTTGGTAATTATTATTCAACCATATAATCCCCAGTTGAAGTACTGTGAGGGCCAAAAAAAGAGACAAAGCCACAAAATATTTGTGTTTATCTGCCAAGATTTCACTGCACGCAAAGGAGAATTAGAAAAGGAATTCTGAGTTTCTAGAAAGTCAGCCTTTTCACCTTTGCTTAGAAGAAAATATCCTTTCCCTTCAGTAGCTAGCACTTTCTTGTCCTGAAAATAGGAAAGAGAAGATGAAGTCTTTTTGGCAGAAGGCTGGCCTTGCCCACTGGATTTTGCTGCGCTGAATTTGTGGCAGACGCCACAGTCCCAGCCATAAATATAGCAGGTACATAAGTGATAAGGGCCAAAGACAGGAGAGCTCTTCGTTTCTGCTGTCTTCTGTGTATCACTCTAGTTCCCTGCATGCACCTGTGTTCCTGGCAAACATAAGAGAGCAATCATCAGAACTCTTAATATTCTGCATACTGACAGCAGCAACAAAGTGCACCTTTTAGCACAGACCACTGCGCACACTTTCTCTAGGATAGTGCAAGTTTGAACACCCAATTCTAGTCAGGACCACCAAACTCTTCTGTATAGCACTGTAATGATGGATACAAGTCCCTACATGTCTGTCAAAACCTACAGAATATACAACACAAAGAATAGACCTAATGTAACATGTGCATAATACTAACATTGGTCCATCAGTTGTAACACTAATGCAAGATGTTAATAATAGAGGAAGTTGGGAGTTAGAGTAAGTAGATATGTTGGACTCACTCTACTTTCAGCTCTATTTTTCTGTAAACCTAATACTGCACAAAAAGTAAAGTACATTAATTTTAAAATATACTCAGAGGGAGTTGACCCTTCCAAATTCTCACAAAGCAAAGCAGAATGGGTAAGAACACAAATTCTAGAATCAGACTGCATGTATTTGAATCCTGGTTACATCACTCACTAGCTTTGAGATTTCAGGCAAAACACTTAATTTTTGTGTCTTGTCCTTCATCTGTATGATGAAAAATATGATAATAGCCTCCTACCATTTCCAACTTAGAACAGTTTCTAGAACATAGTAAGTGGTATATAGGGTCAGCTATCTTTCATAATCATTATCTTTTATAAATGAAACAACTCAATAAGCCTGTTTCTTTCTTCACCTTCTACAAATAAATGAAACAACTTTCCAGAAGGTACCACGAAGGTAGGGATTCCTTCCATCCCCAGAAATTGGCAGATTTGGAGCATTCAAGGAGAAACAGAATGTGTAGAGAGGACACCCCGCTTATAACCATACGTGATTCTTAACTCTTACCTGATTCTTTTGAACTTAAAGGATGTTGGAAGGCATTTGGTAGCTTCCATTTGATTCAAGGCTTTGGCAGCTGCTGTGGAAGACATGAGAACACTAAGTAAAACACTGTCTTCCAACATGAAGAGAGAAAAATATGTAGAATGTGCAATGGCATGCTCTGGTCGAGAAGGCAACTTACCTGGCAGGGACAAATCTCTTTGCTGCAAAAGAAAGAAAATCATCAATTCAAACTAAGCAAATTTAAGGACATATCAAATTCATACACAACATGACTTCATTTATCAAGGGTTGCAAACCCAGTGCTTCGGGGCTCCAAAATCATGAGAGTACAAACACGGTATGGCGGCAACTAGGGTAAAATGCAAAAATGCACATCCATCCACAACACAGCAGCTTCCTGATGCCAGCAAATGGTTCTAGGGTCACCTTGCCAGGTTCAGCTCCCAATTTTTCATGAGAAGCCTGAAATCTGAATTTTTATGTAAAATTTCCTATTTTGTAAACGTCAGAACTTAATTAAAAAATGTTCAAGTACTCTAGGTCAAATAAACCATGAGTGTGGCCAGATGTGCTTGCATATTCCTTATGAGATACTCCCATGCTTAAGCCTGTATTCCAAAGAAATCTTTTTAGGAAGCATTTTATCCACGTTCCTGAAAGCACTAATTATGGGAGTCTTATTGCACAACTCCTGGGAGCATCAAATAATTTAACACAAAAAGGCACCTGCACTCACATGTTTATTGCAGCACAATTCGCAATTGCAAAGATGTGGAATCAACCTAAGTGTCCATCAACTGATCAGTGAATATTGAAATGTGATATATATATATATATATATATATATATATATATTATATATATATACACACACACACACACCACACACACACTTTATATAGAGAGATTTATTATGTATATATTATTTATTATAGATATTTATGTTGTGTTTATAATATGTATGTTTTATGTATATATTATTTATTTATATCTTTACTCAGTCATAAAAAAGAATGAAATAATGTCTTTTGCAGCAAGCTGGATAGAATTAGAGACCATCATCCTACGTGAACTAATGCAGACACAGAAAACCAAACACCACATATTCTTACTTATAAGTGGAAGCTAACTTAAGAATCTACAAAGGCATAGAGAATGGACATTGGAGACTCAGAAGAAGGAGGGTGGGAAGAAAGGGAGGGATGAGAAGTCACTTATCGGGTATAATGTGCACAGGTAGAGGTGGTGAGGACACTTAAAACCCAGACTTCTTAACCATTATACAAAGCATCCATGTAACCAAAAACCATTCGTACCTCCCAAAGCTATTGAAATAAAAATAGCACCCTCTGGGGTTGTTCAATGGTAGCACAACTAATACTGATATTTCTTAAAACTTTTCCCACACTGAGTTGTATGGCAATCCTTTCCCTAAGACTTCTGGCAAATTATACTGCAGTTTATTAGTATTTATCTAGTAATTAGATTCTAATAACTGTTTAAATTTGTAAGACAGACCATGACTCATCAATGAGAAAAGCTATATTGTCAAAAAAACTTTTGGAGTCCCTTTATAAACTCCCTCACCTTTCTTCCGAAGGTATTTCAGAAGCCAGAAGAGAAATGATCCTAATGTCAGGAAGGAAGTTCCAGCAGCAGAAAGTCCAATTGCCAAGGGAATGTTGGACTCAGTGGGAGCTAAGGAAACAAGTAGGGAAAAAACAGTCAGGAAAGGGTCTTGGCCTTAAAGTCTTTCGGTCCTGTTCACTTGAGCTTTTCTCTGTATATTGATTCCTAGGAACAGAGGAGCCTCTCGTTCAATACACAAGGCAGATACATGATATTAAAGACCTTTGAGATCTGTGCTAAACCACCTTTGAGGCTGTCTCCTATCACTGTCAGGCAGAACTCTAACTTGTCGAGGTCTTTGCAACTACACACCATACCTTGGTTAACACTGCACTTGTTCTCGCTCTCCCTCTCGCTCTCCCTGTCACTCTCCTTCTCCCTCTCCCTCCCCCTCCCTCTCATTTTCCATTTCCCCTTCCTCCTTTCCTCTCTAGGTCTCCTTTTCCCAATTGTCAGAATCCCATCCCTTCCATTGAGATGCTACCTCTTCTGCTTTCTCTCTATTCCCATGCAAGTACATATTTACTTGTTAATTAGCTTGTTAACCTAGGCAAACTTTTTAGTTTGGATAAAATGGATAGTTAATTCTCACAGCAAGATAGCTGCTCTTTTTCTTTTTAGTCACCCAGACAACCACCATCAATCAATGCATCACCTTCGCAGGTAGGCAGCATCCCAGACCAGTGTCCTGTGGCACCACACATCAGAGCTTCAGAGCCATTGAGGGTCCATCCTTCAGGACATGCAAATTTGCACAAGGTGCCAAACACAGGCTCCCCACCACAGGTCATGTTGATCTTTCCCGAAATTGCCAGGACTGGACATTGTACCACTGCAAATAATAGTTACATGAGTAGAGGTTAAGAAAGATCTACTGAGCTGGGCTTGGTGGCTCAGCCTGTAATCCCGCGCCTTTGGGAGGCTGAGGTGAGTGGATTGCCTGAGCCCGCGGGTTCGAGACCCGCCTGGGCAGCAAGACCTCATCTCTACAATAAATAAAAAAATCAGCCGGGCATAGTGGCGCATGCCTGTAATTCTGGCTACTCGGAAGGCTGAGGCGGAAGGATCGCCAGAGCCCAGCAGGTCGAGGCTGCGGTGACCAGGAGCGGCCACTGCACTCCAGTCTGGGCGACAGAGTGAGACTCCAACTCAAAAAAAAAAAAAAAAAAAAAGAAAGATCTACTGGGAAACTTCTAAAACTAGCCTAAGAGTCACCAATAAATACTTATAAGCACTACTTAGTTTTCAGCATGTAGGAAATAAGGATCAAGCCCCTTGGGGCAATCTAGGTTCAGAAACTTATGATGTATTTGACTTGAACCCTAAAAGTCTGAATTCAGTTCTACCTTGGCAGGAGGGAACCTCCTGTGTCCACTGTCCCTGAGACGTGCACTCAAGATGAGCTGCTCCATGTAATTCAAAGCCTTCCTCACAACTGAGGACACAAGAGGTCTTGTAGGTGAATTCTCCAGCAGGAGAATGGGCACACCTCACCAAGCCCCTTGGGGGCTGGTGGACAGCATCACATTTCACAGCTGGAAGACATGAGAGAGCACTTTAGAAGTTAGTTTGCATCCGGCAGCAACAGGTTTCCCAAGGTAACCAAGTACCTGAGCTCTTGAATAGCTTTTATCATAAAAGCAAAAACAAAAACTCTACCTTCACATGTAGGCTTCTCACTGTCCCACTCTCCTGTGGGGCCACACTGGAGCCTTTTGGATCCCTTCAACACAAATCCCTGTTCACAGGAGAACTCACAGATGAACCCACTTTGGAAACTTCCAGAAGCACTAGGAAGACAATTCATGTAGCCTCGCTCTGGACTGGACAGGGCACTGCACTGGAAAGCTGAGACAACAAAATTATGGTCAGAAAATATGACAGTGGAACTAGAGAGTACCTGGTATCTGATGAATGAACCCATTTTGGGGCAAAGTAACACATGGAGAAATCAAGATTCTTCATTATTCCCTGGACAACTGGGAAGATGGCTGTTTTTCCTTTGAATTCCAATTTCCTCATTATTAATGGCACTAATTAAAGGACAACCTTTAACAGGAAACTTGGCTCCTGAGCACTTTTCTAACATGCAGTTAGAGTCAAGAGAAAGACTTTACACAGTCAGAGAGCCACTTACAGAAGCTCCTGGGTGCTGACAGAAGGCACCAAAGAGAAAGAGGAAGAGAAGAATTTGTCTACTTTACAGTTTGGTGTTGCAACTTTCTGCCACCGAAAATCATTCTGTACTACCTTTGACTAGAAGACTGTGTCACTGCCTGGTAGTGAAAACTGCTTGTGTTCAATCTCCTTGCTCTTGCAAGTGAATTAAGTTTTAGTGCTTATGTGTATCAAGACTATCTCTGCAGCTGATGCCATGCTTGTAACATTCCCATCACTGATAGTTATGAGCCATTTCATAAGAAAGACATGACAAGGGTTTTAGACTCAAGTCGTGTTCTCATTATTCTGCTTTTATTTTTTTCTAAAGCAATTTCCTTTAGATCAAGAAGTCTGCCTGCTCCATACCAATGTCTTTAAAGTTCTATTAGCACAGCACAGTTAAGAAACCAGCAAAGCACTCACTCTTATTACATACCATCCTTTCCTTGGCCAAGCACTGACTCTTTTAAATGAATCTGAAAGGGGTGAGTTGAGTCTTGCTCATCAAACCTGATTTCTACAGTTAAAGGGGGCATCTGGTTGCATTTTCACTGCCTAGCTTTGAAAATTGCTGCTCTTAAAGAAAGTATAAAAGAAAGGAAATTGGCTTACCTTCACAGACTGGAATCTCCTGTGTCCATTGACCTTGTGCAGTGCATTCAACCTGGGCTGGCCCCTGCAACATGAAGCCTTTCTCACAGGTAAAGTCGCAGGATGACTTGAAGGTAAACTGTCCAGCCGGGGAGTGGCTACAGCTCACAGAGCCATTCTGAGGATGATGGATGGCAGCGCATGTCACAGCTGTAGCAAATATACCCATTTATATTTATATTAGCAGGTCTGGCTTGCCCATTCAAGTATGGACTGAGAAAAGGAATGTTTATATAAGTCTTCGTGTGAGCAACTCTACCTTTACACATGGGCCTCTCGTTATCCCACTTTCCAGAGGAGGTACACTGAAGGCTCCAAGCTCCCATTAGTTCAAATCCCTCTTCACAGTAAAATGCACAAGTTGTGTTCCAGGGGAAACTTCCAGGGCTTTGGGAACATTCCATGAACCCATTGATAGGATTTGTTAATGCATCACATTCAACCACTGTGGATTTGAATGAACACCATGAATTTTACAGAAGAATGATGTTTTCATTTCCTACTTAAATGGAATTATAACAGACTGAGAAAGCTTCCTTCAGGGGTAGGTCCCAACATCCTATGTCAATTCTTGGAGACATGCATTCCCACAATAAAGCTTTTATTCTTTTTTCATTTATATTTCTATCTTCTCAGATTAATTTCTACATTGACTATACTGAGTGATTGCTGATCTATTTTATTTAAGAAAAAATAGATTCTGGATCAAGATTTATGACTAGTTGTGATAAAATAATACTGACATACATAGGACAGTCATTTATTCTTGCCCAGCAGGTTGAAGGACTGATTTTTCCCCCCCTCTGGTTCTGAAAGATAAGATTGAGAGACAAAAAGAAATATTGAGACTGCTTGTCACAGTCTTTGGTTAGTCCCATTGCATGGGAGAGTTAAGGAAAGAAGATGAGAAAGCCATTAAGATTTCTGGAGTCTCACTGTTAATGGTCTTCCTTACAGATCACCAGAGCTTCAGAAATACCCATTTCAAACATAGAATATAACTTCTCTCAAACCAAGTGGGTACTAAATTGGCTATATAGGTATATTGGCTGAGATAATAAGTTGCATTTAAAAAAATGTTATAAAGTTGGAAAAACACTGAGGCAGTGAGGGATGAATCAGAGACTTACCATTGCAGGCTGGAACCAGAGCACTCCATTCCCCAGAGGACATGCACCACACAGTCTCCATGCTGCTTGGCAGGTAGCCCCTTTCACAGTGGGCAGAGCAGGAAGAATTGTAGCTGAAGTTCCCCAGGGGGTGGCTGCAAACCAGGCTTCCGTGCTCAGGGGCTTCCTGGGCTTTGCAGGTTACAACTAGAAAAGAAACTCAAATCAGCATGTCATCTCTCACCTTATATAGGTGGGAAGAACACTGGAAACTATAACTACAGTTTATTTAATACTTCCTGTATGCCAGGCACTAGGCAACCGTAAGCCTATGAAGTTGTCATTATTATTATAGTCGTTTTACAATGAGAAAAGTCTGACCTAAAGCAAGATGCTATAAAGAATAACTAGTGAATCTGGAACTCAGACACTCAAGGGTCAGACTTCACAGTGTCAGCTGTAAACCACCATATGCTCCAGGGTAGGGGAGGGGAGGGGAGAGGAGGGAGAGATGCATACCTGACTTCAAAGTCAGCTAGGATGTGAGATGGTGCTACCATCTCAAGTGAAAGAAGAGGTGAGAACAAGACTTACTTTGCTCACACTTGAGTCCACTGAAGCCAGGGTGGCACTTGCAGGTGTAATTATTGATGGTCTCTACACATACGCCATGGCTACTGCAGGATGTGTTGGTACAGGCAGCTGTGGAAAATTCAACTCATGATGAGGATGATTGTTATTGTGCTTAGAATGAGTTCCTTTGAATCTAGGGTCAGCAGAGACATCACCAGTGATACAGAGTGCCAAAGTTTGTAACTGAAGTGCTGTAAAATGCCAAATCTGAGCTTTGGGCTTGTCAATTTTAAACCTTAATGTACAGACATCAGGCATATAGCTGTAGCTGGCACCAAGCACAGAAATTTCACTTTATTACAACTCTGACGACAGTTCTCCTACCACATGAAACAAGTAACTAAAGTAGGTATTATGTGTATGTATGCATTCTACATAAATATAGAACCAGACATATGTCTACAGTATATGTATATACATGCATTATTGTCTACATTCACACAGAGAAACAAAGAGATTCTTTAGCAGTTAAACAGAATATTTTAAAATCATATATTTTAGAACCACACTGGAGGTGACTTTTGCAGACTGTAAGCATGTCTAATCCTGTAAGAAAGGGATTGGCAGTAGTGGGAAACTGCTGGTGGGGGGGTGGGATTGGCAGTTGGGGGAAATTGCTAGGGGAGGGAGGGGCACACCTCATCAACAAGGGTACTTGCATAATCAACATTTGTATATGTAACCCTGAATTGTGCCCCACATCTTTTAAATTAAATTAAATTAAATTTTTAAAAAAGCATGTCAAGATGCCCACACACTGAAACTACCTCCCACTGCTGCCTTGAGCTCCCTACCTGTATAGCACAATGCAAGCTTCTTCTTGTTGCATCTCTCATCATTCCACATGCCCACGTCTTTCTCTCTCTTAATGTAGATCTCCACGCAGTCCTCATTGCTTTGCTTATTATTGGGTTCACCTGGAGCCCAGTTTGTGGCTTCTTCCGTCAGAGGCTTCTGGGTTCCTACCCAGATCCACACGTTGTTGATTTTTCTGATTCCAATCCAGTAATAACTTGGGGAGTAGCTCAATATAGAGTTTAGGTACTTAATCTCTTCTTTGTTTTGGATGGCGACCAGGTGTGTATACCGTTCCTGACAATAAGCACTGGCCTCATCATAAGTCATTGTTTCCGTGGAGGTATCGTAAATCCAGGCTCCACTCTCTTTAATGAGAAGCACTAGAGGGGAAAATAGAAAAAGAATGGAGGAATTTAGCATTGCTACAGTTGAACTCTGTTAACGGGGATTTCTGGTTGTCTTAATCTGGGCCTGCTATGGCCTTTGGGATGTCTCAAGCTTTTTACCTTTTCAAAAGCAAGAAAAGGTATGTGTGAAGAAACTACCATTTGTTGTTTATCTCTTTTGGGACTGGTCATCTACTAGTTGCCTCACCTGCATTCACCTACCACAACCTTAGTATTCCCACTTTATAGCAGAATAATAATGAGAATAGCTAAACTTTATTGAGCACTTAATATGCACCACCAAGCACTGGATGAGGCACTTTACATGAACCATGATAGTAAATCCTCACAGGGTGTCTGGGAAATAGGTCGTTTATGACCAACACTTTACACATAAGGACATAGAGGCACTAAGAGGTAAATTGCCCCCAGTTCAGGAAAGAACACACTGCAGGTGGAAATCAAGGATGCGGTTGAGCATCCTACAGTACACAGGGTAGCCCCACACAAGGAACATTCCTGTCTGAAATGTCAATAGAGTGGACATGAGAAATGCTGGTCTAATGAGTGACCATGACTTACCCAAAGTGAGGGCAGAGAGAAACTGTGGCACAATCATAATTCCAAGAGTTATTTTCATCAAAGGAGCAGACTTGAAATACTTTTCTGGGAAGAAAAGAAAAAGTACAAAGTTAATTACAGAAGGAAATCCTAGTTAGCCAGTTACATCATTCTACCATGATGTTTAAAGCAGCATCGCAAAATTTTAGGTGAAGGATTCCAGTGCCACAATCCTTGTTTATTTCAAATAAGTTTAATCAATGAATAAATATAAAATTTAAGATTTTCATCATTTAAGACAAAGAGGAAAGACAGGTTTCAGCTACAGTGAGACATACAGATCTGATTTTTATCGGAAGGCTTTTTAAATATCTATCCAGCATTAATAAATCTATGTTTCACAGCAAGGCTGCTTTTATAAAGAATTCCGCACTTACTGTCTTGGGAAGCAGTTGTCCTGGGAAGCCGGACTCCTCAGAAGTGTCAGCTGCCACTTCTGTATAGTAGTTCTGGTGTGAAGTCAGCCAAGAACAGCTGAACATTACCTCTGCTGAAGCCCTTTTATAGGAGAGTTTGCTTCCTGTGAATAAGAGGAGGATGTTATCCAAATCCAGCAAAGAGGA
The DNA here is from genome assembly GCA_027257055.1 of Cephalopachus bancanus. Classification (NCBI taxonomy): domain Eukaryota; kingdom Metazoa; phylum Chordata; class Mammalia; order Primates; family Tarsiidae; genus Cephalopachus; species Cephalopachus bancanus. The sequence goes on from JAPVLO010000060.1 coordinate 8,473,604, forward strand.
AATCCCCAGCAATATCCAAAAAGTTTCCCGGGAATATCCACAAAATTGAACACACAATGATGTCAGAAACTCTGTGCCTCAAATCTAATTCTCCTTTGTCCATTCCTTTATTTTACATACAATTTTATTAATATGACACAAATGCATAATTTTAAATCCAACTAACATGAAGTATATGTCTTTTACAAGTTTTAAAACTTTCTTAGTAGTAGTGTTTCTTGTGTGCTTATATTAAGGAATCAGAATTTCATAAACCTAAGCAAACGAAGAATCATTCTGTCATCCCTGGTCTACTACTTTCAATTTTCATCCACAGCTGTCAATCACAGATCACTACACACTCTTTCTTCTCTTTCACCTGCCAACTCAACACATTTAATGTGCACTGTCTCACGGGGGAATGAATCACAAGGTAGATGTCAGTCCTCAGATTCTGTGCACCAGTTATGCCTAATTACAAAAAAAAACTTCCACTCAAATGCTTGACATAATGCCTTGTTTTTACAAATAAGAAATGGAGGTATTAGACTTAGATGTTTATATCTGTAAAATGTTCGTACTTTGTTCAGTAAGAAAAATAAGGAGAAAAACTACATATACTAAAGTTTCCTTGACCCAAATTTTGTTTATACATGTAAAAACAAAAAAGCTCTACCAAAATGTTAACAGTGTCTATCTCTACATGGCAGTATTTGGGGTAATTTTTATATCCTTCATTATTATTTTTGACATTTTTCAATAGCCCTGTAAAAAGAATATGGTTTAACCTGTGTCCAAATACAACTGAAGGGGGAAAATACAATATTCTATATTTCTTCTCTTCATATTGACATTTCTTATGGGTGACTGTATACATGTTCCTCATCTCTGCATCTTATCCAATTTAAATGATACAGATATTTGGAAGCCAAGGCAAGAGGATCGCTTCAGCCCAGGAGTTTAAGACTGCAGAGTTATGATTGTGTCACTGCACTACAGCCTGGGCGACAGAGCTAGCGCCTATCTCTAAAAAAATAAAATAAATTAAAATAAGTGATAGAGATAGTAAATGGGGATTATTTTGATTTCCATATTCTGTCTGTTTTTAGAGCTCAAGTCAAGCTAATATTCTATGATTACAGTTTTTTAAAATAGGAGATCTAAAAATGTACTCTCAGCAGAAATGAAGAAGTAGTGATAAAGGCCTTATTTTTCTCTTTTGAGCACTGGCTCTTTCTGTGTTCACAAAAATATTAACACCTAAGCCAAAAAAGAAAAGAGAAGAAAAATGTTAGTGAATACAACTGATTTTTAAAATACAGTAACCTAATTAACTAATTTAAGTCAGTCCCTATCAAAAAGTCAACTTTTAAACTTCCCACTCTCTTACAGCATTCAGATACTGATATTATTCCAAGTCCTTGCCCCACTTTATTTAGCTAAATGTGGTCGTTGCTGCTCAATAAATGAAGAAGAGTAATCATTTGCACACATTTATGTAGATTTTAGGGAAGGATGTGAGACTGGATTAATACATAATCTGTATATATTTTATTTTTCTTAAATTGTGAGTACATAATCTACCATTTAAATAAGGCATGGTCAAATGTACAGTGGAACCAAATGTTAAAACAAAATTTGTTCATCATATTAATAAAGTGCCTAATTATTTTGCAAATAGAAACTAGCCATAATCAGCTTTAGATAATTACATTTATTATGGCGAATTTTCTATAACTAAGCATGTAGTTTGTCTCTTTTCTTTTTTTAGTTCAGAGATATCTAAAAATACAGTGCCCCAGTGGTGATGTCATCCCTATTTTACTTGCAAATATGTGTCCTGGCCCCCAGTCATAATCTCTAACACTTATTGAGTATTTACCACATGCTAAGCTCTGTTCTGAACATTTTGCACATTCATCTATGTGATTATTTAATCCTCACAACAGCCTATGAAATAGGTACTCTATTATTCCCATATCACAAGATGACAAAATCAAGGAACTGGGGATTTTACCTATCTCATCTAAAAGCACAGAGCTAAGGGTCAAAACCAGGCAGTTGATCTCCAGAGCCTACTCCCTTGACTGCTATCGCAAACCATGATACTATGTTGTATGCCCTGGCGCTGAGGTTCCCTGTTCTGCCCAAGTGTCCAGTTCTCCCCTGGCCCTCTCCTTCCTGAGACCTCCTTGGTCATTGCAGCTCTCCACTGAGAGGGCTATGTCCTGGATTCTGAGACATGAGGATGGGGAGGGACCCTGGAGACCATGAGCGATGGAGAGAGGATGCTGTGAGAACAGACCCCAGGCACCCGGCGTGTAGGAAGAAAGTAGGTGAAGGATGAAACAAGCAAGGCAAGCCGAGCATGCTAGGTAAAGCTGTTGACTCTAAATCACTCTTCCAGAAGCTCCTGATGCAAAACAAAATTTTCTCCTAGGCCAAAGGGCAAAATGATTATTCTAAATTTACATTGAGAAAGTTTCAGGGAAAAAACCCAATATCAGAAGGAAGCATAAGAGAAATATGGAGTGAAAGAAATTGGTAAGTAAAGATAATTTATATGTAGACATAATTTATGTAATATGCTATATATATATATAAACATGTATATATAAGGGGGACCCAAAAAAACTGGAATTGTTTTTTGGAGGGTGGGCCTTTTGTAGCACAGGCTTCCAATCACAAGGTAAGTGTTGTAGAAACCCTTCAGCATCAGTGTACCTGCTAGAATTGTCATGAGTATGGCTTCAGTGAATTTTTTTTTTAGAGATTCATTTAGAGCATTTTCCCACGTCATGATGGGTGATTTATGAGCACACCTGCCCACATCACACCGAATGTTCAGTAGTTTTCTACCCCAAAACAGCATAACAGTCTGCCCCACCCTCCCTATTCACCTGACCTTGCCTCAAACAATTTTTTTTGTTGTTTGCCCTTGAAAAAAGTCTAAAGAGAAGCTTTTTTTTTTTTTGCTGATGTAGAAGAGGTGAAATAAAAACAGCAGAAGCACTAAAAGTCACCAAAATTAACAAGTTCAAAAATTGTTTTGTGCAATGGAAAAACCAACTGCATCAAATGGAGAGTCCTTTGAAGATGACTGAGGTTTAAACACACAAGAATACGCAACTTTTTATACATAAATTCCTCGTTTTGGGGGGGTCCTCCTCATATACGTTTCAACCAGAGGCATGTTATTCCAAATCCACTCACCATTACAATTATCCTGTGTTCTTCCAGAATATTTTCTGTCTCTGCTCCTGAGGTTGGGACAGCAAATCAGGTATGTGGGTACCTGGAGCTGATAGCCTTTCTTCAGGCTCTTCTGGCTCCTGAAGAGGCCATAGACAGACGTAGCTTGCTCCTCATGGAAGGCTACAGGCCATCAAGGGGCAGAAGTGGGATTCTAGCCAGACTATAGCTTTTTTCCTGTCAGAATGTGATGAGGAGCACTCACTTGTTGGGGGCCGGGGTGAATTAAAGAGGAAATTGGATGAGATTTGAATAGTCATATGTATTGAATATTATCTCCCCTCTTCAAATAATCTAAAACTTCCCCAAGAAATGGGCAGATTAGAGGTGCTTCAAGGCTCTACCGAGTCTCCCAAGCTCTGAAGATGTAGCCAGCTGTCTCTGGACTGCCTAACTGTCAAGCTTGGCCTCATACAGACTCTCTTGTCAACCTCCACCTTGGGGAAGGCATCCCCTACATGGATTAGACCAAAAAAGCAAAAAAACCAGGGGCAAGAACAGGCTCCACCCAGGGCTACTTCATCTCTGAGGTGCCACACTTCCTGCCTTTGTTATCCTTTTCCTGGAAGTCTCTTGTCCTCTCCTCCACACCCTTTAATAGGGCGTCAAAGACTTCATCTGCTTTTGCTCTGTGCCTAATACTCAGAGACTCTGACTCAATAGGTCTGAGTAGAGCTCCAGAATTCGGGCTTTAAATTTGGTCTTTAAATCTCAGGTGATTCTAACATGGATGACCAAACCCTACAATACTTTGAGATATACTAGCGTAGGGTCACCTAATTTGGAGAAAGTATCAGGAAGACCTCATAGTTGGTGCTTAGCTATAAGTTCCAGAATTTTGACCAAAATTTCATCACAGTTAATCATGACACCTCTGTCTAGAACTGGAAAGCTAAAGGCCCCATTTGTATCGTTTGCTGGGCAAATGCAATGATTATTTAGGGTCAGTCAGTGTTTTGGATGCTCACACATGGAAAGTGGGTGGTTTTTAGCCAAGGAAAGAGGATAGCTGCTAAAGAGTTAACATGAATATATTACCTTACTCTCTTTCCTCCTGTGTGATTCAAGAGGACTTTGTAATTTCACTGATTCTCCTCTTGAGCTTCCAGGATGATTCTGAGATTTGCTATTTTAATGTGCTTTTGGCTTCCTATTTGGCAGCACCTTATCTTGAAGCTTCCGCTTTCTGCTTTGGGATCTAAAAACTAGTGGGAATTTCTTCAAAATGAAGCCAACTCTGGTGAATTCCCGAAGCGGAAGAAACAAGTGAGGGTAGGCTGTTTAATTAAGAGAATTTTTCCTGAGTGTAGCCAGCATGCTGACGGCTTTTAACATGGAGAAAAAAATACCCCTGGATTTTAGAAAAGCCGCCTTGTCTGTTTTCCTTGGCCACTTGTGCTGCTTGTTTTGTAAGTCAGAAATTTCCTAAAGGACTATTATTAGCTTTGTTCTCAGTGCCTCACGGCAGGAAAATTCTGACCTGGTAACCTTTCAAACTATAATTGACTTTTATCGGGTATCAGAAAGAAAATGTAACAATTGTAGAAATCTCTTAAAAGACACCAAAAGGTAAAGAAAAAGGGTTACTTTTTTTCTTCCTCAAAGAAAAACTAGGTGATTTCAGAGAAGAAAAGTAGAATCGCTTGAATTTTCTAGATTTCTTTATAGCTCAATAACTGATATGGTTAATTTTATAATCATTTTATATTTGGAAATAACTGAATTAACTTGATAACAATGAATATTTAAATACAATTATTTAACACAAGAGATTTCTATTTAACACTAGTTAGTGCTGTGACTCGGAGCAAGCTTCTTTGCCTGATTAAGCCTCAAATTTCCCACCTGGGGACCAAGGGTGTTTCACTACAGTCTCTGCTAACTGTGCATATTATGACATAGGGTATAAATATGTGAAAAGACACTAATTTATTTACTTTTTATTTATTTCATTTTTATTATTATTATTTTTTGAGTTGGAGTCTCACTCTGTCGCCCAGACTGGAGTGCAGGGGCTGCTCCCGGCCACCGCAGCCTCGACCTGCTGGGCTCCGGTGATCCTTCCGCCTCAGCCTTCCAAGTAGCTGGAACTACAGGTGCGCGCTACCATGCCCGGCTAATTTTTGATTTGTCGTAGAGATGAGGGCTCACGAAGTTGCCCTGGTGGGTCTCGAACCCGTGAGCTCAGGCAATCCACTCACCTTAGCCTCCCAAAGCACGGGATTACAGACTGAGCCACCGAGCCCGGCTAAAAGACACTAATTTAAATCAAAGTATTCCTCATTTTTCCTTGCTGATAAGTTTTTAGCTAATAATTCATGATAAGATACCATATTTAGAGTACCTACTATGGTCTACCACTTTACATACATTGCTTCTTACACATTTTACAAAATGAAAAGTAGATATTATCCCCATGTTACAGATGACAAAATAGAGGCCTAGAGAAATTAATAATTTGCCTGTGATTTTCAGTTAATAAATGGTAGAGCTGGAATTCAAATTTACATCTGTGTTACTCTAAAGCCCATGTATTTTTTGTTAACTCTATGCCTGCTCAGATTTAAATTCCAGGGAAGAGATACCTTAGTTTCTACATGTGAAGATGTCCCAGCAACCTCCCTGGCTTCCTTTACACCACCCCAGCTCTACAAGCTTAGTGTCTTAGCTTGGGTTCCTTCAGAAGCAGACCCTGAGACAAGAATGTGAGTGCAGATCCTTTATTTGAAAGGTGATCCCAAGAAACACCAGTAGGAGAGTGAGAAAGTGAGACAGGAAAAGGAAGAAATTCAACAACGGGTATGTTAATAAGCATGTTACCACTTTGGGCAATCAGGACTCAGTCCCACTAGGGTACTCTGGAAGACAGTGCAGAATACCTTAGAGTATCCCCAAGAAGGGGCAAGAGAGCTGGGGTATATATTCACCAACTCCAGTCAATCATTAGCTGAGGGTTGATCCTGGGAGGGCATGGTTAACTCCCCTGCATGGCTAAGTGGATTTCTGTTGCCAGAGAAAACCCTCCAAATGAATTGCAGGTGATTACATTTAGATCTGACATGATAGTTTTTTTAGGTCAGAAGTATAGGCTGGCTCAACTAGTTTCTCTGGTCTGGATTCCACATTGCCAACATCAGCGTCATCCCACTGGACTCTTCCTGGGATACTGGAACGAATCCACTTCCAAGCTCATTTAGATTGTTGGAAGAATCTAGTTCCTTGTAGTTTTAGGACCAAAGTCCTGGTGCCCTTGCTGGCTGTTAGCCAGAAGGCATCCTTAGCTTCTGGGGCCATCTGCTTTCCCTGACTCATGACCATCTTCACCTTCCAAATCAGCAATGGCTGGCTAAGACCCTCTCTTCAAATATCTCCAACTACTCCTTTCACCTCATTGCTCTTCTGCCTACCACTTCAACCACTTCTGCCTCTACTTCTGCTTGTAAGAGCCCATGGGCTACACTGGCTTTACTCAATCCTGGATAATCGCCATATTTTAAAGTCAGGTGACTAGTAATTAATCTTAATTCCATCTACAAAGCCCCTTCCCAGAAGTACCCAGATTAGTGTTTGATTAGATAACAAGAAGACAGCACTCTTCAGAAGATGGGATGCATCTTTAGAATTTTGCCTGTCACACTAGAAATTTAGTCTTACAGAGATATTATCCAGGAACTAGGTGAATAGCTAGCCTAAATTAGCATGGGTGTTCTAAGGTCAATTCTGTGGTGATGTGTTTTCTGATGCGTTTGGGACTAATTATAGCTCCTCTACTTAGAAATGAGACTAATCCATGAATCCAGGGATGGTCCAGACCTTTCATGGTAACTAAATATATAAAGTATAGCAAATATTTTAGAAGCCCCACCTGTACCCTCTTGGCACTCATCTTTCTTGGCCCAACTCTATTAGTTTTTATATCCCATTTGTTCCTTCACTATGTGACCTGATATTTCATACAAAGACACTTCATTTTGCCAGTTCTACCTAGTTACAATTCTTAATCTAGCAGTTACCATTAATTGGTCACTTACTTCACACCAGACACTTAAGCATACCATGTCATTTGATCATCATAACATGGGCAAGAAGTATTAGGCATTACTATCCTTATTTTACAGAGCAAGACACTGAGGCTTAGAGAGTTTCAACAACTTGCTTATACATACATAGCCTGAAAGTAGCAGAACTAGGACCCCACATCCAGGTCTGTCTGACTCCAAAGTCTACATTCTTGGCTTCCACACTGCCTCTGCTATAACTGACCTGTGGCTTTGCTGCTATATTCAGACTTTACTAGCTCCTGTGCATCTGTCTGGAGGAGAGTATAAGCAGACATGCATGGAAAGAATGGAAGGGCCTGTTTACTGCACAGAGTCACTCTAATACCTGATGTTTGCTATAATCCAGTTTTAGTTACTTTCCACTATTTACTGAAAAACTGAGATAATTTTGGAAGTCATAACTATGCCTTCTTCTCATAAGAATTATATTTGTTGGCCAGGCGTGGTGGTTCAAGTCTATAATCCCAGCACTTTGGGAGGCCGAGGTGAGAGAATTGCCTAATCCCAGGGGTTTGAGATCAGCCTGGGCAAACTGGTAAGACCTCATCTCTTCAAATAAAAAAATTAGCCAGGCATGGTATTGCATGCCTGTAGTTCCAGCTACTTGAAAGGCTGAGGTAGAAGGATCACCTGAGCCCAGCAGGTCGAGGCTGCAGTGGCTGTGAGCGTGCCACTGCACTCCAGCCTGGGTGACAGAGTGAGACTCCAACTCAAAAACAAACAAAAAAAAGAATTAAATTTGTTGTTACATTTCCAGTCCCAGATTCAGCCTGGCTTTTAGAAAATGACCAAAAAAAATTTTTTTGTTGAATGAATAAATGAATGAAGTAGCTTGACACAAGAACATCTGTTCTAATCATGGATTTCAGAATCGTTGGCATTCTAAGAAGAAAGCATGTGTTCTTTCCATGTTAATTTCTCAGAGTACAAAAAAAGGAGAAGCATCTGGAAAAAGCTGCCAGTCCCTATATCTCCTAATACCAAACAGAGTGCAGAATTTGAGAAACAGAGGGAGAGGATTGGCAAGACTTACCTGCATCCCTCACCAAGGTGAGATCCCAGTGGCCTCAGGAGAGCAGGAAGTGCCTCTCAGGGGGCACATTTCCACACTGGAAATAATGAGACTCAGATATTATATATGTAGCTCCGACATTTTTATGTGTAAAGGCAGTAGATTTTCTCAAGAAGAAAGCATTCCCGCTTAATAGCCTTTACAAACTCTCCTTAAAATGTCTTAAAATTCTACAAGAAGAGTAAATTGAACTTCCCAACTAATTCTAGGAGGTTATAACCTTCATACAAAAACTAGACAATGCTAGCACAAAAGTAGGACACTGACCTCTCTTACAATGAGGCCATCTAGAAAGAAGAATGGACATTGGACCTAATGAGTCCTTGAAATCCTTCCTGAGCCAACTGCCTTGGCATGGCCTGTGTGTGTGGACGAGTGTGTCCTGAGCACAGACAATGGCCATCTACTTATGACATAGGAGTCAGGGAGTCAGCTGCATCCCTTTCACCTTGTTTGCCATGTTACAGGATCAAAAGCTCATGTTTACGTGGACCAGAGCCTCCAAGGTGATGAAATGACAACTCCAGCAGTGAGTAGCATGCATTATCCAGAAAGGGGACAATGGAAGAAGATTTGGGGGCTGACTTTCAAAACAGAATTTCCTTGCTTTCTGGATGTTGGCTCACTTAGCCTTTGATGTTTAGATGTTCCTTTGCATTGTTGAACAATGTTGATTTTTGAGAGAAAACAGTTCAAAAACCCACAAGTCTCTAGTAGTCTAGTGGCAAAAAAATAAAATAAAATAAAAATCCCACAAGTCATTCCCTGGGAAATGTTACCGGAATACAGAGGACAATTTCACCAAGCCTCATCTCTGCTTCTAACAGATAGGAAGAGAGGAAGAGATGAACAATACCTTTTTAAGAAGCTCAGCTTTATCGCTTCATCTCCAGTCAGTCTGGCTAAAGGTAATTGCCATGGGAGAGTCTTTATCTGTGATTCTGGCAAGTGGAATGTTTCCCTTAAGAGAGCCTTGTCTGACTCGGGGAAATGAAACACTTTCTCTGATATGAGCAAGTCGTGTAATCCCTGCTATTAAAATACTCCGGAGAAATAAGGCAGTTGAGGAGTGGTCAGAAATGAGTCACTTGCCTCCCTGAAGGTATTCAGAAAATTGAATCAAAAGTACATTCTTTGGGATTTTCTTAGTCTAACAGACTAAAGTCTCCACTTTGTTGGATTGCTGGGAAGTAGTGTGGAGTAGAAGAAAAGCCTGGTCATTGTAGTCACGCAAATCAGCAAAACACAAAAAATACTGAATATTGTTGCAAACTGGTTGTGTGACCTTGAGCAAGGTATTAACTCTCTCTGAGCTTCTTCATCTGTAGAATAGTATATCTTAGCTGGGCGCAGTGGCTCACACCTGTAATGCCAGCACTTTGGGAGGCAGAGGCGAGCGGTGGAGGTTTGCCTGAGTCCAGTGTTCAAGACCAGCTTAGGCAACTTGACAAGATCTCGTTTCTACAATAAATCAAAAAATGATCCAGGCATGTGGCATGCACCTGTAGTTTCAGCTACTTGGAAGGCTGGCAGAAGAATCACCTGAGCCCAGAAGGTAGAGGCTGCAGTGGCCAGGAGTGTGACACTGCACTCCAACCTGGGTGGCAGAGTGAGACTCCAACTCAAAAAAAAGTATATCTGTAAAATGGGAATACTTTTACACTCAGTAATCTATCACAGAAAAAAAGAACAGAGTACCACATGTTCTTACTCATAAGCAGACCCTGAACATTTACCATAATACTATAAAAACGGGATTGGCTAGGTTGAGGGCGTGGTCACAACACCAATAAGAATACCTGACCTCAAACCAATCTAAGTGGGGACCAAAGGGAAGCCCAAACTTTATCTCTACGATGACCACTTGTATATCTAATCCTGAATTGTACCTCACATCTTTAAAATAAAAAAAAAATAAATAAAAAACAGGAATACGTTTAACAACATAAGGGTGTGGTTTTTTTTTAAAGAAAGTAAAAATAGATGAGATAATATGAATAAAGAACCTGGCATATATAGTCACTCAATAAATAGTAGCATGTGAAGATACTATTAGAAATGCTAATTTTATTTATTTATTTATTTATTTATTTTTTGTGTTGGAGTCTCACTCTGTCTCCCAGACTGGAGTGCAGCGGCCGCTCCCAGCCACCGCAGCCTCAACCTGCTGTGCTCCGGCGATCCTTCCGCTCAGCCTTCCGAGTAGCTGGAACTACAGGCGCGCGCTACCACGCCCGGCTAGTTTTTGATTTATTTTAGAGATGAGGTCTCGCCAAGTTCCCCAGGCGGGTCTCGAACCCGCGGGCTCAGGCAATCCACTCACCTCAGCCTTAGAAATTCTAATTTTAATCTCAGCACTTTGGGAGACTGAGACAGGAGGAGTGCTTGAGATCAGTAAAAAATTAACTGAGCATGGTGGTGTGCCTGTAGTCCTAGTTACTAAGGAGGCTGAGGTGGGAGAATTGGTTGAGCCCAGGAGTTTGAGATTGCTGTGAGCTATGATAATGCCTGTGAATAACCAACTGCACTCCAGCCTGGACGAAAGAGCCAGATTCTGTCTCTTAAAAAAAAAAAGGATAATTTTAGACTTAGCCATTCATAGATAGGGGGTCAAAGCTTGTTATATAAGAAGGCAACTGCCTGGCCTTTAAAATATGAATAAACAGGTCATTGCCTTACCAGACTCTGATGTGGTCATGTGTTCTTTGAGCTATGGCCATCCGCAAGTTTCCTGGCTTTGGCTCCCTCCCCTACCTTGGGGAGGTGAATCTCCTATTTCTCTCTCTCTTTCTAATTTACATTCTAAATAAATTATATTTTCCAATCTAACTGTTGTGCAATTCTTTACATCTTTTGGGGCACCAGATCGCACACCAGACACCCCAGCGGGCCTGATCTAACATACTGGAGGCTCTGCTAGGATTGTGATCTAACACTGGGGATAGGATTAGGGGATTATTTTTGAAAATAAAAAGCCTAATTATTAAAAAAAATTTTTTTAAACATATTTTTTATTTTAAAATTGTGGGGTACAGTTAAGGGTTATGTATACAAATATGCATTCTGCCGCTACCCTTGTTGATGAGGTGTGCCCAAAGCCTAATTATTTTACTTTGACCCACCTGGGCAACTTGGCGAGATCTCATCTCTACAATAAATCAAAAAATCAGCCGGGCGTGGTTAGCGCGCGCCTGTAGTTCCAGCTACTCAGAAGGCTGAGGCGGAAGGATCACTGGAGCCCAGCAGGTCGAGGCTGCGGTGGCTGGGAGCGGCCACTGCACTCCGGTCTGGGTGACAGAGTGAGACTCCAACTCAAAAAAAAAAAATTATTTTACTTTGATTTATTCACTCAACCTATGTTTATGGAATTCCTAAAAAACCTGAGCTTAGAGTCCAAACAATTTTTTACTCACACCCTGATTTTAGCATCCTCTAGATGTATAATTTGGTTAAAACACTCTGTAATCCTCAACTTCCTGGTTTATAAGATAAAGTTATTCTTTGCTATATGAAATGGACAACAGAACAATGTTCTTATCATAGTGAATGTCTCATCAGAGTATGCCAAACAACAGCACTAAAAAGATCCTCTTTACCCTAACAACAACAAAAAATATGAGTAAGCAACTATCAGCAACCTCTCGATCCTAAAAAAGAGCCTATCAACTTGAGTGAGTGGAAATTTTCAGACTAGTACCATGAAACCCATTCCTTGACAAACAGGTACTAGATTAAGTGAAGGAAAAGAAACAGTAAATGCTACCCATGGTAAAGAAGCAAGGTTCACTAGAGATCTGGAGAGGATGAACTGAATTCCAGAAGGTGAAGCAGGGAAGACACTTGACCATACTATCCTGTGAAATGGATACTAAGAACTTTCGGAATCCCTAATTGCATAAATGGCACCATAGCAATTATTTATAAAATATGTTCCCTGGAACACTATATTCCAGAGATGCTGGCTGATAAAAGCTATGGTCAAGTAAGCTTGGAAACACTGCATAATATAGCTCCATTCCTCAAGAGTCAAAACACTCTGAGAAGTCCTGCAGAACAGAAATGTGCTTCATATCTGCTAACTCAATAGTTTCCCAACATACTTAGTTATGGACACTTTTTTCCCCATAGCACCATTCTCTGATATGCCTCCAACAATATGAAAAATATATATGCATGGTTATTCATAATGTGATCATTTTTAGTAGAAAACGTTGGGAAAAATCTAAATGCAAATGCACAGCACTGACCTTCCCATCTGAGCCTTCAACAAGTAAATCTTTTCACTGGTGGAGGGTTTTGTCTTGGTGTTAATGGCTGTTGACTGATCACAAACCGTCCTTTCTTTTTTCCTTCCTTCCTTCCTTCCTTCCTTCCTTCCTTCCTTCCTTCCTTCCTTCCTTCCTTCCTCTTTCTTTTTTTTTTTTTGAGTTTCACTCTGTTGCGCAGGCTAGAGTACAGTGGGGTGATCATGGCTTACCACAGCCTCAGCCACCTGGACTTAGGTGATTCTTCTGCCTCAGTCTTCCAAGTAGCTGGGACTACAGGCACATGCCCCCATGCACAGCTAATTTTTCTGATTTGTTTTTTGTGAGACAAAGTCTCACTATGCTGCTCAGGATGGTTTTGAATTCCTGGGTCCAAGCAATCCTTTCTTCTCAACCTCCAAAAGTGCTGGGATTACAAGCATGAGCCACCACACCCAGCCAGTGGCAATTTCTTAAAGTAAGACAGCAATAAGGTTTGCCTCATCAATCAACTCTTCCTTTCACAAAAGATTACTCTGTGGCATGCTATGCCATTTGATATCATCTTTCCAAACTGGAGTCAATCCTCTTAAATCCTGCGGCTTTTTATCAACAAAGTTTATGAAATCCTTTGTTGTTATGTCAACAATGTTCATAGCATCGTCAGAATGAATAGATTCCATCTCAAGAAATCACTTTCTTGGCTCATTCATGAAGCAACTTTTTCATTCATTATAGCTTTATCATGAGATTGCAGAAATTCAGTCATATCTTGAGGATCCACTTCTAATTCTAGTTATCTTGCTATTTCTACCACATCTGTAGTTACTTCTTCCATTGAAGTCTTGAACCTCTCAAAGTCATCCATGAGGGTTGGAGTCAGCTTCTTCCAAAATCCTGTTAATGTTGATATTTTGACCTGCTCCCATAATTCACAAATGTTCTTAATGACGTCTACAATGGTAAACCCATTCCACAAGGTTTTCAATTGAACTTGTTCATATCCATTAGAGGAATCACTGTCTGTGGCAGCTGTAGTCTTATAAAATTAATTTCTTAAATAACAAAATGTGAAATTACTCCTTGATCCATAAACTACAGTATGGACATTGTGTTAGCAGGCATGAAAACAATATTATTCTCCTTGTACAACTCCACTTGGGCTTTTGGGTGGCCAGGAGCATTGTCAATGAGCAATAATATTTTGAAAACACACATTTATCAATTAAGTTCACCAAAGCACAGTTCATGATGCCCCAAAATGGTTACAAAAATAAAATCAAAGATCACTGGTCATATATCATCATTACAGACACAATGATAATGAGACAGTTTGAAATATTACGAGAATTGCCAAAATATAACACGGAGACATGAAGTAAGTACTTGCTGTTGGAAAAATGGCATCTGTAGGCTTGCTTAATACAGAGTTGTCACACACCCTTCAATTTGTAAAAATTACAATGTGTGAAGCAAATCAATAGGCTGGATGTGGTAGTTCACACCTGTAATCCCTGCACTTTGGGAAGCCAAGGTGAGAGGGTTACTTGAGCCGAGGAGTTTGAGACCAGCCTAGGCAATATAGTGAGACCTTATCTCTAAAATAAATAAATAAATAAATAAATAAAATTAGCCAGGTGTGGTGGCATGTGCCTGGAGTAATAGCTACTTGGGAGACTGAGGCAGAAGGATCACCTGAGCCCAGGAGGTTGAGGCTACCATGACCCATGATCATGCCACTGTATTCCTGGGTGACAGAGTGAGACCCTGACTAAACAAATGAAAAAAGTATTCCTGTTTATATAATTAAGAGTAAGAGAGCCTTAGAGAAAACAGCTCACCTACTAGCTATGGGGCATTCTAGTCAACATACATTTGCCTTTCTTTGTGCTGCATATTTCAAATTCCAGTTTCAGCAGATTTGCAAATCACCAAATGCCATGTCCATTCAATAATCAAAACAGCAAGTATTAAGACTTTATAAGCCAAGAGCCCACTATATACAAATGTTTCTATAAGCACTGGTTCTCTTCCAAAGAAAATAGTCCAGTCGGTAAAAATACAAAAGCAAAAAACAAAACAAAACCAAACAAAAACCCACTTTGGACAAGAAGATTTTCTCAGCCTCCTACCTACATAAGCAGAAATGTAAGATGTTTTCTTACCATTGCTTCCATCTGTCTTATAACCTTTGGTGCTGACTTGCACACTTATTTTCCCTTTTGTATATAGCCATGCAAAAGTTCAAGGTAAGAAAAACTTGTTTTGAGTGATTTGCATAGTGATAGTCCCTACAAAAAAATTGGCTCTGTTTTTGCCAAGTTCAGCATGATATTGTGTGAATTTTTCATAGCTAATCATTTTTAGAACTGCTATTATGTGTTTACATGTTTTAAAAATATGAAGCAAAACCTTCCTGTCTTAATGTCTAAATGCAAACAAGCAACTTCTCTCAAAACGTAAATGTAGAGCTGGGTACAGTGGCTCATGTCTGTAATCCCAGCACTTTGGGAGGTGGAAGCGAGAGAATTACCTCAGTTCAGGGGTTCAAGACCAGCCTGAGCAACATGGTGAGACCTCATCTCTACAATATATCAAAAAATAAGTCAGACATGGTGGCATATGCCTGTCATAAAGGTTCCAGCTACTTGGAAGGCTGAGGAAGAAGGATCATCCAAACCCAGTAGGTAGAGGCTGCTGTGGCTGTGAGCGTGCCACCATACTCCAACCTGGGCGACAGAGTGAGACTCCAACTAAAAAAAAAAGTTGTAAATGTAAAGATTCCAAGGTAAATATGATTAGTTCTTGTCTCTACTATTTCTGGAAATCTAACAGAACCTAAGAAAGTCCTGAAAAGGGAAAAAAATATTTTTTTTTTTACTTGTTGAGGAGGGGTCTGTAGAAGAAGAATAGAGACAATATGAGAACAAACTATTTAAAAGAGGGCGGTGTCCAGTAAGAATGGTCACCATTAATAAAACAAACAACAATAGATGCTGGTAAGGATGCAGAGAAAAAAGAACGCTTCTACACTGCTGGGGGGAATGCAAACTAGAGCAACCTCTTTGGAAGACAGTGTGACGATTTCTGAAAGAACTAGAAATTGACCTTCCATGTGACCCAGCAATTCCCCTATTGGGTATACTCAAGGGAACTCAAATAATTCTACAAAAAAGATACCTGCACACGTATATTTGTTGCAGCTCTATTCACAATAGCAAAAACATGGAACCAACCATGCTGCCCATAGACGCTAGACTGGATTAAAAAAATGTGGTACATATACACAATGGAATATTATGCAGCCATAAAGAAGGACAAACATATGGACTCTGCAGGAACTTGGATGGATTTAGA
This sequence comes from Cephalopachus bancanus, assembly GCA_027257055.1. Classification (NCBI taxonomy): domain Eukaryota; kingdom Metazoa; phylum Chordata; class Mammalia; order Primates; family Tarsiidae; genus Cephalopachus; species Cephalopachus bancanus. The sequence continues at coordinate 8,489,569 of JAPVLO010000060.1, forward strand.
GTCCATCATACTCAGTGATCTATCACAGAAACAAAGAACAGAGTACCATATGTTCTCACTCATAAGCGAACCTTGAACAATTATAATTATAATACTGTAAAAAAGGGATTGGAAATAGTGGGAAACTGCCAGGGGAGGGGGGGTGGGATTGGCAGTTGAGGGAAACCGCCAGGGGAGGGAGGGGAACACCTCATCAGCAAGGGTACCTGCATAATCAATGTTTGTATACCTAACCCGGAATTGTACCCCACATCTTTATAATAATAAAAAAGCAATACACACACACACACACACACACACACACACACGAAGGCGTTGTCTTTTTAAAGTTTATTTTAGATAGGGGAAGTACAAGAATTACGCTTTCTTACACTGACAAACCAGGTTGCATACTGGTGGGGATTAGGCTTCAGGTTGCTCATTCCCCAGAAAGTGAACACTACAGCTAACAAGTAACTTCTGAATACCAGCCAACCACCCCCCCATCTTTTCCCCTTTGGTGTTCTGTCTACTATTTCCATCTTTATGACCATTTAATTCCCACATATCAGGGAGAACATGCAGTATTTGGTTTTAAGTTTCTGAGTTAGTTCACTTAGGATGAGTTTCTCCAGCTCCATCTATGTTGCAGCAAAGGACAAAATTTCATTCTTTGCATGATTGTGTTGCATTCCATAGTGTATATGTACCACATTTTTAAAAATCCAGTCAATTGTTGGTGGGCACTTAGGTTGGTTCCAAGATTTTGCTCCTGTGCATAATGCTGAAATGGTCATACCAGTACAGGTATATATATATATATATATATATATATATATATATATTTGAGTTGGAGTCTCGATCTGTCGCCCAGACTGGAGTGCAGTGGCCGCTCCCGGCCACCGCAGCCTCGCCTGCTGGGCTCCGGCGATCCTTCCGCCTCAGCCTTCCGAGTAGCTGGAATTACAGGCGCGCGCTACCACGCCCAGCTGATTTTTTGATTTATTGTAGAGATGAGGTCTCGCCTGCCCAGGCGGGTCTCGAACCCGCGGGCTCAGGCAATCCGCTCACCTCAGCCTCCCAAAGGCGCGGGATAACAGGCTGAGCCACCGAGCCCGGCGGGTATATTTTTTTATACAAGGATTTTTTTTCTTTTGGGTAGATACCTAGTAGAGGAATTTTGAGGAAAGAGTTTTATACATTGCTGGTATAAATGTAAAATGGTACCACCCTTATAAGGAGGAATTTGGCACTTTCTAGAAAGTGCACATGCATTTATTCTTTGAGTTAGTAATCCCACTTCTAGGAAATGGTGAAGGGACACTCCAACAATATAAAAAATATACGTACAAAGTAACTCATTATGGTGTTTTTTAATAGCAAAATATTAGAAACAACTTAAATTAGAAACAACTTAAATGAACAAATAGGAGACATTAAATAAACTATGATTATATTGATACAATGAAGTACTATTTCATTATTTTTAATATATTTTTACTTTTATAAATTTAAGGGATACAAGAGCAAATTTGCTGTATGTATTTTTTTTTGTAGTGGTAATGTCTGGGCTTTTAGTGTCACCATCACCTGAGTAGTGCACATCGTGCCCAATTGGTAATCTCTCACACCTCACCTACTTTCCAGATTCCCATCTTTCCGAGTTTCCAATGTCTATTATTACACTCTTTATGTCCATGTGTACACATTATTTAGCTCTTATTTATAAGTGAAAACGTGGTATTTTATTGTCTGACTAAGTTATTTCACTTAAGATATGGATAAGATTCATCCATGTTGCTGCAAAAGACATGATTTCATTCTTTTTTATTATTGAGTAGTATTCCATATATATGTAATTTATACACATATTATATATATAGTTTATACATATATATTGCATATATACATAGTATAACATTTTCTTTTTTTTCCTTTTTTATTTTTAGAGGTTGAGAGGGGAAATACAAAGAAAACATGGAATTATCTTTTGGAGAGTGGGCCCCTTGTAGTACAGGCTCCCTGCTATGCAAGTGTTCTAGCAACCCATTGGCATCAGTGTACCAGCTAGCATTGTTGTGAGAGGCTGCGTTCGGCTTCAGTAAATTTTTCTTTGGAGAATCTTTCAACACATTTACCCATTTCATGATGGGTGCTGTACAAGTGCACCTGCCCACACCATGCAGGTTCAGCAGTTTTTGACCAAAAAAACCAGCATGAACCTTGCGCCCCACCCTCCTGATTCATGGGATCTCACCATGAGCAACTTTTTTTTTGTTTCCCTTGATTAAACAAAGTTCTCAAAGGAAAGCATTTTGCTGAATGGAAGAGGTGAAACAAACAAGCAAACAAAATGGCAGAAGCACTAAAAGGCATCAAAATTGATGAGTTCAAAAACTGTTTTGAGCAGTGGAAAAAGTGTCTCTGTGAGTGTATTGCATCAAATGGAGAGTACTTTGAAGGTGATGGAAGTTTAAACATGCAAGAATAAATACACAATTTTATAAATAAATTCTGGTTTATATTAATATTTTTTGTTTATCTAACCATCTGTTGATGGACACTTAGATTGAATCCATGACCTTGCTATTGTGAATAGTGCTGCAGTAAATATACAAGACCTGGTATCTTTTTGATAAAATGATTTCTTTTCCTTTGGATTGCTGGATTGAATAGTAGTTTTATTTTTTAGCTCTTTGGGAAATCTTCATACTATTTTTCATAGCAGTTCTACTAATTTACATTCCCACGAACAGCATAAAAGCATCTTTTTTGCCACATCCTCATCAACATCTGTTGTTTATTGATTTTTTAATAATAACCATTCTGCTGGTGTAAGATAGTTTCTCAATGGCGTTTTAATTTGCATTTGTCTGATGATTAGTGATGTTGAGCACTTTTTCAAATGTTTGTTAACTGTATGTTTTCTTTTGAAAAATGTCTATTCATACACTTTGCTCATTTTTGATAAGGTTATTTGTTGTTTTCTTTTTTTTACTGTACTAGAAATATATTTTGTTTAATTTCTGCTTTACATCCATGAAAGGACATAACATGGATTTAATATATCCAGTGAGCAGCCATTCTAACATTGCCTAAATCTCATGGTTTTCTAGCAGTTCACTTTACCCTCCTAGCCAGCTTGTTTTGTACTAATTCACTTTTCTATTTCAAGTATTTACCTCCACCCACAAGACCCAGGTTAACCTAATCAGCCCTTCGTGACCTTCATAAACATACAGACCCCATCACCGTGGCAGCCATCACGTGACTAACCCGCCATCTGCCTGCTGTCCATCATCTGATATCATTACCTGCCCTTACCTGCCACTTCATGATGATGTGGAGCAGACCACCACCCAACTACCTTAATGACCTGCCCCCATCAAAAGGAAGGGTTAAAAGGCATTCAACTTCAAACAGTTAGTCACCATTGCTTTACTAAATTCTGGTGTGGCCATGTGCTTTTTGAGCTATTGTCACCACCGTGCTTCCTAAGCTTTGGCCCCTGCCCTACTTTGGAAAGGTGAACCTCCTCTCTCTCTCTCTCTATTTACTTTCTAACTATATATTCCCACCTAACTTCTGTGCAACTCTTTGTTCTTTCACATGGCACTGGACCACACTCACACGGCCAGGCCTGACCTAACATTATGTAGGCTCCACTGGGAGTGTGACCTATAATCCAACTCATGGGTTATTCTCTTGAGTTATTTGGGTTCTCTTGTTGAGTTATGTTGAGTTACTTGAGTTTCTTATAGATTCTGGATATTAGTCATTTGTCTGATTCTGTTTGCAAATATTTTTCTCCCAATCTGTATGTTGCCTTTTACTCGGTGTTTGTTTATTTTGATGTGCAAAAGTTTTTTGTTTAATTAAGTCCTGTTTATCTATTTTTGTTGTTTCTACATTTGTTTTTGAGGTTAGTCATAAATTTTTTGCCTAGGCCAATATCCAGAAAAGTTTTTCCTATCTTTTCTTCTAGGATTTTTATAGTTTCAGGTCTTAACTTTAAGTCTTTAATCCATTTGAGTTAATTTTGTGTATGTTAAGAGATATGGGTCTAGTTTCATTCTTATGCATATGACTATCCCATTTTTCCAGCACTGTTTATTGAATAGGGTGTTCTTTTCTCGGTGCATATTTTTGTGAACTTTGTCAAAGATCAGTTTGTTTTAAGCAAGTGGCTTTATATCTGTGCTCTCTAATCTGTTTCACTGATCTATGCGTGTATTTATACCAGTACCATGCTGTTTTAGTTACTATAGCCTTGTAGTATAATTTGAAGTCAGATAATGCAATATCTCCCACTTCCTCCTTTTTGCTTAGAATTGCTTTGGGTTTGTTTTATAGTCAGTTATGTTGTTAATTTTAAAAAAATCAATGAGCACACAGTGTATGCTATGTTTAGTGGAAGAGAGAGCAAATAAAGTAAATATATGTGCATCTGCTTTTTTTTGTAAAAATAAGCACAAGAAGGATAAATAAGAAACTAGTGAAAATGTTTACCTCCTGGTATTAGTAGAAATAGAATGGAAGAGAATGAAGCTTCTTTGAGTATATGTCTATATGCGATTTTGGCTTCTGAATAGTGTTTATGCTTACATAATCAAAAATAGAAATAAATTAATAAAAATAGCAAAAAAGAAGAAAAATCTTAAAATTGAATGCAAACAGATAATTGAACCTAACACTGTATCAAAGTGATAACATAAACTGAGAAGAAAAAAACATAATCTAAATACCCATGGAGCATAGTACTCTAACTCTATATAGTCAGTGGATCTATTCTAAGGACAAGAAAAATTGCAAAAGGAACTTTAGCCTGTAAGATTTTATTGGTAGTTATATTAATATACTAATCCTGAAACTAATTTTTGTGTATTATAGTATGGAGTAAATGGATAAATATGTTCATCTTATTAAGAACTTAGATTATCACTGTGGGAGTAGAGAAATATAAGTTTTGACTTGGTAAATGAGAGAAAGACCCTGCATGAGGTAACCACATAAACTCATTTTAAAAATACATGGTTTCTAGCTATGCCCTCCAAAAGGGCCTAGATTCAATAATTTCCCAATAGAAATGAGCACACCTATGGCCTGGAATTTGCTTTCCAAATATCATTCTTCACTAAAAACATCAAGATCTTCTTGGAGAAGTGACTGCTTCTAGGTCTGGTTCAGGTAAGTACAAGATGAGCCTGGAATTTCTTGCTGGTCCAGAAGTAAGAAAGTGCTCAAAACTTATGGAAACATATCAAAAGGCAGCTTGAGGTAATCCTCATTGGCCATATAAATTGGACAATTTTTTTTTTTTTTGAGTCATAGTCTTACTCTGCTCCCAGACTGGAGTGCAGTGGCATGCTCATGGCTACGGCAGCCTGACCTGCTGGGCTCCGGTGATATATTTTCCTCAGCCTTCAAAGTAGCTGGAACTACAGGCACACACCACCACACCCAGATAATTTTTTAAATGTATTGTAGAGACGATGTCTTGGCCAAGGTGCTCAGGCTGGTCTCAAACCCCTAGGCTCAGGCAATCCTCTCGCCTCCGCCTCCCAAAGTGCTGTGATTATAGAAATGAGCCTCTGCTATATTTGGGACAATTTGAGCATCAAAAATAATATAGAGAATAATGGATTATAACACTTAGAACAAAAAAGAATCCATAAGCCCACAGAAGCAAAAGAAAAGAGAAGCTCTTGTTTACAAAAGAAAAAAAAAAAAAAGCAAATAGTAAATATAGAAGAAATGACAGAATTGGATAAAATCATTTTGAAAACACCCTTATAATAATCCACTCAGGCAAGTATTACTAATGGATGTATCACCACTGAATAAAAGTGGTTGGAAAACAGAGTATTCACCCAGTATCAAGGGGTCACCCTAAAGATCCCTTATTCATTACAAATGGAAAAGGGTACATTTACAATGGAAAAATCTGGCAAATACTAACCTAATCTAGTGACCGAACTTAACATCACCAATAATGGATCACATTAAGTCATGAGTCTCCTAGTATGATGCAAAGGGAAGGATACAACATTTATGTAGTATTCTGTATTCAACAGACCACCCAGGGTAAAGGCAGCTTTGTCACTTATCAGAAGTGTTGGTTTTCATTCATTTTGGGGATCTTAGATTCCTCACTTTCTGTCTGTTCAGTAATGTATTTAAGAAGATGATTTTTATATTCTTTTCAATATTTTGATTGTTTTAGGTTGGAGGGTCTTTCGGGGTTTCTAGCTCATCACATTGGCAGAAATTGAAAGCAGCATGGTTTCTTTTAAAAATGTCTAACTCTACTCCTCTACACTTACTTTTGTTTGTCACTTAGATTCATACAGCCCTTTTGCCCAGTAATGTGGTGCTATGTAGCAAGGGCTATAAAAATGTTTATAGTCTTTTATTCAATAATATGACTCTTGAGAGTTTATTCCAAGGAAATAATTTAACAGTAACAAAATATAATTAGCACAAAGCATACCAATTTGATTTGGGCAACCAAACACTGGAAACAACCTAAATGTTCACTAGGGAAATCATTTACCACTCACTTCTAAAATAGTCATTATGAAGATTATGGGAACACAGAAGATGGTTATGAGGCTAAATTTTAAAAGCTGTTCAAAATTAACATACACTCCAATCACAACATCTCAAAAATATGTGTGCATAAGGATAAGAGGATGCAAAAAATAATTGTGCTAGATTGGTAAAATTAAGCTTTCTTTGGCTGTTTTAATTTTTACTTTTTCATTTTGATACATTGTTTTAACTTAAAAATGCAAAACAATTTGCCACTCATCTTTGCCACTTCAAAGGGAAAAAAAAGTGTTCGATTATCCTATTCTTTCTGTAGTTTTTGCAGTTTCTTCACATATAAGATGAAGATACTAATTTCAATCTCAACGAGATAATATGAAAATAAAGAATCTAGCCCAGAAACTGACCCATAGAAGATAATTAGTAAGTGATTGTTGACTATTTTTCTCATACCCAAGTATGGAGGGATTAAGGCTTTCCTAGAGGTTCAGTGCAGAGGTGGTAGCACCAGTTACTGGGAGAGAAGATCTTGGGAAAGATGATGATTTCTGAGCAGAGTGAAGTGAGAATTCAAGAGCAGATACCTAAGTGAGAAACAGCTGCTTGTTTAGTATAGGCAAAGTATATGCATTTGGAATGTAGAAAATGGGGATATGACCAAAAAAAATCACATTTGTTTTATCTTACCTGCCCACTTCATCGTTCCATGTGTTTCTGAGGCTCTTTCTTTCTTCTTTCTTTTCTGTTGTATCCAATCATTTTACTCTTCAGATTGGATCATTCCTATTAAACTAACATTAAATTCATCGACCCTTTATTCTGTCCAAATTGCTGTTAAGTCCATCCAGTTAATGTTTAATTTGATATTTTTTAGTTCTAAAATTCCCACATGGATATATTTATAGTTTCCATTTCTGTGCTTAGATCTCCTATTTGTTTCCTCATTATGACCATATATTCGTCTACATTACTGGACCTAATTATAATAGCTATTCTAAAATCTTTCTCCGCAAATTGCAACACCTGAGTCATTTTAGGGTCAGACTCTGATACATTGCCATTTTTTTTTTTTTTTTTGAGTCAAGGTCTTACTCTGTCACCCAGGCTGGAGTGCAGTGGCACCGTTACACCTCACGGCAGCCTCAGCCTCCTGGGGCAGGCAGATCCCAAAGAAGATCTGTAGGCAGCAGATCCCAGGTGATCCTTCCACCTCAGTCTGTGGAGTAGCTGGGACACAGACAGGTGCCACCGTGCCCAGTAATTGTGTGTGTTTGTGTGTGTTTATGTGTGTGTGTGTGTGTGTGTGTGTGTGTGTGTGTGATAGGCGAGTTCTCATTGTGTTGCCCAGACTGGTCTCCAACTCCTAGGTTCAAGCAATCCTCCTGCCTCAGCCTCTCAAAGTGCTTGGATTAAAAGCATAGGCCAGCCGGGCTTGGTGGCTCAGCCTGTAATCCCAGCGCTTTGGGAGGCTGAGGTGAGTGAATTGCCTGAGCCCGCAAGTTCGAGACCCGCCTGGCCAACTTGGCGAGATCTCATCTCTACAATAAAATAAAAAATTAGCCGGGCATGGTAGCACATGCCTGTTGTTCCAGCTACTTGGAAGGCTGAGGTGGAAGGATTGCCGGAGCCCAGCAGGTTGAGGCTGCGGTGGCCGGTAGCGTGCCACTGCACTCCAGTCTGGGTGACAGTGAGACTCCAACTCGAAAAAAAAAAAAAGCTTAAGCCACCACACCCAGACTTCACTTGTTTTTTAATATGCATAATAATTTTTGATTGCATACTGGACATTTTGAATTGAAGATTGTAGAGATTCTAGGTTCTTGAAAGAGTATTGTTTTCTGTCAGACAAGTAACCTGGTTGAATAGAAACTCTAAGTTCTAGCTCCTCTGCAATGGGCAGCAGTGGAAAACTTTGTTCGAGTCTTTGAGTCTTATCTTTTTTTTTTTTTTTTTTTTTTTTTGCGTTGGAGTCTCACTCTGTCACCCAGACTGGAGTGCAGTGGCCGCTCCCGGCCACCGCAGCCTCAACCTGCTGGGCTCTGGTGATCCTTCCACCTCAGCCTTCCAAGTAACTGGAATTACAGGCATGTACTACCACGCCCGGCTGATTTTTTTTTTGATTTATTGTAGAGATGAGGTCTCGCTGCCCAGGTGGGTCTCGAACCCACGGGCTCAGGCAATCCACTCACCTCAGCCTCCCAAAGGCGCGGGATTACAGGCTGAGCCACCGAGCCCGGCTTGAGTCTTATCTTTACTGACTACTTGACATTTGTCACAAACACAATTCATGGATCAGCTAGAGATTTGGGCACATTGTACACAGGATTTGGGGCTCCCTTTCTCCAGATTTCTTTTTTCATTTTTTGGCAGCTATGGTTGCCCAAAACTCTGTCCTCTTTTTTAGGTCAGTAAGATTTTGGATTTTCAAGGTTTTAGTTACCCTCAGGCAAGATGAAAAATGGGGATTTTTTTCATCTTTCTCCCACATGTTGATATCCCTCCAAAGTCTAGTTGCTTTGGGGTGCTCTCCAGAGTCTAAAGGTTATGATTGCTTTCTGTGGGAGAATTGGTCTGATAAAGACTACTCCAAAACTGGAAGCTGGAAGCCTCTAGGTATAACTAGCCTTTGAGCAGCATTCTTTGGAAAGGGATTTTAACTACTTCCTGTGTACTTCATCTCCTGTTTTTCTCAGCCATATGCTTTTTATTTTCTTACTTCTTAAGTCAGAAAATTTCTGTACTTGTAGACTCAGTGACTGTTGCCAAGTGCTCCTTATATTGTTTTATTATTATTTTTAATTTTTTGTTTTTGATATATCAATATTTTTTATTTTGATACTGTGGGGTACAGTTAAGGGTTAGGTATCAATGCGGTGTCCCCAGCTGGGCTCGGTGGCTCAGCCTGTAATCCCAGCATTTTGGGAGGCCAAGGTGAATGGATTGCCTAAGTCCTCGGGTTTGAGCCCAGCCCTGGCAACTTGGTAAGCCCTCATCTCTACAATAAATAAAAAAAAAATAAGGCCGGACTCAGTGGCTCAGCCTGTAATCCCGCGCTCTGGGAGGCCGAGATGAGTGAATTGCCTGAGCCCGCGGATTCGAGACCTGCCTGGGCAACTTGGTAAGACCTCATCTCCACAATAAATAAAAAAAAATTAGCCGGGCGTGGTAGTGCGTGCCTATAGTTCCAGCTACTTGGAAGGCTGAGGCGGAAGGATCGCCAGAGCCCAGTAGGTCGTGGCTGCGGTGGCCGGGAGCAGCCACTGCACTCCAGTCTGGGAGACTGAGTGAGACTGCTGAGAGAACCATAATAGAGTATACCATAAACTTAGGTTAAGAGCATGCTATAACCCAATACATATGTAATCGGCTTGTGGACAATAGCACAGTCATTTTAGTTTTCTGCTTTAAAACATAACCTGTAGCTGTTTAAAGTTTCAGTTATGGGAAAAACTGCAAAGCTCTAGTTCAGGCTTTAACCCCTTCCCTTGACCCACTTTCACCTTAGCAACAGCCAATCAGGTGCCAGGGGAAAATCACCTAAAGTTTCCAAATGTCTCTGCAACTTCCCCAGCTAGTGAGCCAAGGTCAGCCCGAGTCAAGCTAGCCAATCCTCCAGATTGAGCCGACAACCAGAGGTTACTACCCAATTAAATGGTAACAAGACTGGAAAGTCCCCCCCAAACTCCTCCTCCCTTTGTGTAAAAGCATAAAAGGCATCTGCTTAAGGAAGTCAGGGCCTCTGGGTGTACTCCACTGCATCGGTGGTCGACAGAGGTCCAGGCTCGAACTTGCAAATAAAAACCCTCTTGAACTTTCATCAGAATTGGCTCTTGGTGGTCTCTCGAATTGAACTTTCGGCCACTACACTGCAACTAAAAAAAAAGAAAAGAAAAGAAATTAGCTGGGCGTGGTAACGCTAGCCTGTATTCTGGCTACTTGGAAGGCTGAGGCGGAAGGATTGCTGGAGCCCAGCAGGTTGACACTGGAGGGGGTGTGAGTGTGCCCCTGCACTCCAGTCTGAGCAAAAAAGTGAGACTCCAACTCATTAAAAAAAAATACAGTGTCCCCTATTTGTATTTTACTTACTTATGTATTTATTTGTTTCTGAGTCAGGGTCTCACTCTGTCACCCAGGCTGGAATGCAGTGGCAAGGTCATGGCTCATCACAGCCTTGACCTGCCAGGCCTAGGTGATCCTTCTGAGCCTCTTGAGTAACTGGAATTATGGGCACCCAACACCATGCCCAGATTTTATTTTATTTATTTATTTTATTTTATTTGTAGAGATGACATCTCACTATGTTGCCCAGGCTGGTCTCAAACTCCTGGGCTCAAGCAATCTTTCTGCCTCAGGCTCCCCAAGTGCAGGGATTACTGGCTAAGCCACCATGCTCAGCCCCCTTTTTGTATTTATAAAAATAAAATATATTTTTGCTTATTTTGTGAACAATGATATAGTATAAGAAAATGATGCTGGGTTTTGGAGCCAGATAACCGAGGTTAGAGTTCCGTACTCTAACTTATTAACTAGGGGGCCTTGAGAAAGTCACTTAATCACCTCAAATAACAGATTTTCTATTTGTAGAACAAAAACAATAGCACCTATTTTATGGACTTGCTATGAGGACAAGTGATAACTAACAGAGTTTGGCATGGTGTCTGTCACAGAATAGATGCTCAAAAAAATAGTAGAAATTGCATTTTTAAAATATACTTTTTTTTTAGCACAGCAAAGTTAAGTAGGATGTAGTTTCCATATTCCACTCCTTACCCCCAGGCACAGACAGCCTCCCCAGCTATCAGCATCCTGCACCGGAAGGATACATTTGTTACAACTGGTGAACCTACATTGACTCACCATTATCATTCAAAATCCATCGTTTATGCGAAGGCTGTTTCTTGGTGTTGTATAGTCTATGGGCTTTGACAAGTGTAATGACATATATTCACCATTATAGTACCATACAGAATAGTTCACTGCCCTAAAAAATACCTCAGTGTTCTACCTATTGTCCCTTCCTCCCCACTAATCACTGAAAACCACACTTTCCACAGTTTTGCCTTTTCCAGATTTATATTGTTTCAAAATACAGTATATAGCATTTTCAGACTGGTTTCTCTTACTTAGCTGTATGCACTTAATGTCCCTTTCTGTCTTTTCATAATTTGACAGGTAATTTCTTTTATTTTTACTTTTTATTATTTTATTTTTAAATGGAGATGGGATCTTGCTATGTTACTTAGGCTGGTCTTAAACTTCTGACCTCAAGCAATCCCCCTGCTTCCACTTCCCAAAGTTCTGGAATTACAGGCATGAGCCACCACACCTGGCCAGTTCATTTATTTATAACATTGAATAATATTTCAATGTCTGGATGTATCACATTTTCTTTATTTAACTATTGAAAGACATGTTGGTTGTTTCCAAGTTTTGGTAATCATGAATAAATGTGTTAAAACCATCAGTGCAGATGTACATTTTCAATTCCTTTAAAGAGAGTCCAAGAAATGCAATTGTTATGTTGTAAGGCAGAATATGTTTAGGTTTGTAAGAAACAGTCATGCTGTCTTCCTAAGTGGTTATACTGTTTTGCAAGAGATGAGAGTTCCTGTTACTCCACATCCTTGCCAGCATTTGGTGTTATCAATGTTTTCAGCAATAGCATTTTAATCTTTTTCTATATTTTCTTTTTTAAAGATGCAAGATACCAAATGATAGAGAACTAATATATGATGACAATCTTGCCTTTTGTTCATAGTCCATCAATTAACTAGGTGTTCAGACCAAATGATACTTTTAACTCTGACCCTCCCCTCTGTGACCCCTGACACTCCCCAATCCCCTGTTGCCAGCATACACAAGCCCCAGCACACACACTGGTTGTGGCTTTCTCAGGCTCCCTGGAGTTCGAAGCATGAGTTTTGCTTTAATCATATGAAATATCACTTTGTACTGTCATCTGACAATCTGACTACTTGTACCGCATCTCTTGAACTTGAAGTACCATGCCTCCTTTGAGCACCTACAGAGCAATGTATATGGAAACCACAGCACACATCTAAAGCCCTTGTGTGTTGTTACATGAATTTATTTTTTCTGACTTGAAGATAACTCACACAGTAGCACTTCCACGCCATTAATTTCTCATTTCACCCTCAGCCCTTCATCTGTGAAAAGTAAGGTGAGCCCTGACATTAGTTACCTCCCAGGCCTTTTTCTCCTTGAGGACAATGTGTGGCTAATGAGAACATTTAACTGATAAATTTGTTCAATGTGCCAATTCTTTATTACCTCTCACAGTTCTGAAGTGAGTTAGGGCAAAATGTACAGTGTCTTACAAATTGTCTGATACATAGTAAGCACAAAATAAATGTGTGTTGCATGAACCTTATTCCTTTATACCATGTGGTAGAAAAAAACGGATACCCAAAGGTGCCCAAACTCTAATCCTCATAATTTGTGAATATGTTAAATTTCATGACAAAAGGAACTTTGCAAATGTGATTAGGGATTGATACCTTGAGAGTGTGAGATTATCTTGGATTGTCCACAAGGGCCAATCAAATTAGATGAGACCTTAAAAGCAGAAAACCTCCCCATGTTGGGTTAGGGAGAGACGTAGGAGTATAAAAAGGGAAGCTGTTTAAAGCTCCAGAATAACTCTACCTACTGCTGTTAGCTTTGAAGATGGAGGAAGGGGCCATAAGACAAGGATAGTGGATAGCCTTGAGAATCTGAGAAAGCCCTCAGTTGACAGCCTGCAAGAAAGCAGTCCTACAACCACGAGAAATTGAATTCTGCCAACAATTCAAACGAGCAAGGAAACGGATTCTCCCCTAGAACCTCTGGAAAGGAATGCAGGTCTGTGACACCTTGATTTTAGCAAGGTGAGACCTGTGTCAGGCTTCTGACCAGACAGAATTGAGAGAGAGAAAAAGAATGAGTGCTTTATTGATAATTTCGCAGGTTATCTGAGCCTGTGCGGGGACAAGCTTCACAGAAGATTAGCTAGTGCTTAGCAAACAATTATGTTCAGTCTTCTAGCTCCACTCCTTTAGGCTCATTGTATGTCAGCTCTATGCACCCTAAGTCAAAGTTGGACCCTGAGTTGCTGAGAAGAAAAGATGGGACTGGAAATGGGTTGTGCTCCAAGTGAGAAAGCCAGTGCTAGGAGATGAGCACTCTTTTTTTCTCAAATGTCTGGGACTGACTCTTGTTTATCCCCATTGGGGTTGTTGTTCACAGTCACAGTAACCTGATGGAACCTGGATTATAGTGAAGGAAATAACAGTGCTGATGGCTCTGACTTCCAAGGACTCCAGTGTCCCATAGCACTAGCTAAACAAAGCCAGTTGGAAACGAGCCTAAATGGAGCATTTCCTGAACACATTCTCTATTGTTGAATATATTCCTAATGTTGGTTTCCTCACCTGCAATTATGCCAAGAAGTTACACTGCACAGTCCTTAGGGACACGATATTAGTGATTTCTTTTCACACATGCAACTTCTTAACAAACATTTACACTAATAGCAAAAGGGTCAATGGCTCATATTCTGCCCAAAGTGGAATTGGCTATCCAACTGGAAAGGCAGGCAGGAAGAGGTGACCTCCAAGGAGCTACTAAAAGAGCTGGCATCAGACTCTGGACTATATGTTTCCTTGTATTTCTTCTCAGCACTGGCAGGGTCTTTATTCCAGAAAACAATAAATGACTATTAAGTCATGTCTCTGAGAATCTGATAGACAGTTCCTTGGATGAGGAAGACCTACTTTGGGGTTTGGAGTCATGTGGTTGACTTACCTAGTTCAGTGTAGTTAGTATTGACTCTCAAATGCTATTGGATGACCAAAGTGCCAACCAGAAACAAGTATGATCTCATCTCACAAGGAACTTGAACATTTTCTTCAGAAATTGTAAATGCAGACATTTAGTAACTAAGCCACTAAGGCACAAGCATTATTAACTAGACTCCTCAGTGACTTTTAGGGACTATTTCTACAAATTATTGTAACTGACAATGAATCAAAGTCAGCAGACTATGCCCTATACGATTGATTGACAGTGTCCACGGTGGTCAAATAAGTTGTTTCATAAACACAACAGAATTCATGGGCACTTTCTACTCAGACCTAAGGCCAGGGCTCTGTCCAGAACAGGTCTGTGTTTTCTAATCTGCTATTCTATAGAGAGATTCAAGTTTATTTGGCAATTTAGGCCTGCTTATATGTAAGCAACTAGTCTGACTAGTCTGTTTCATATCTCGATACCTTAAGCATGAGTATATTTACCAAATTCAAAATTCCTTGTCTTAACTTGACACAAATGCGCCAAGCAAGGAAATCCTTATGTGAAAACTTCGATAGTCATAATTGCTGGTCGATGATAATCTGTCTTCTTTAATTGAGAGAAAGGAAAATAAAATGGACAAATCCAAGTGATGGATCAAATGTGGGAAGAAGTGAGAGAGAGAGAAAAGAGAGAGAGAGAGGAATCTAGTGGCACTCATTGTCTGGCTTAGGTAGTAAACAATTCTGTCAACAAAGACAGAAAACAAAGGAGGAATAGTTGGTTTGTAGGGAATGACAATGAGCTCAGGTTTTAACAAGCTGAGTTCCAGGATGTAAGACAACCAGGTAACAGTACCCAACAGGCAACTGGAAGCAAAGGTCTAGAACTTAGGAGGGAAGCATAACTAGAGATGGTGGGGCTGTAAAAGGGTATAAACATTGAAAAATCATTTGGCGGTTTCTTGAAAAACTAAACATGCATCTGCAACCCAGAAATTGTACTCTTGAGCATTTATCCCAAAGAAATGAAAAAAACAAGCATCCATACACACAAAACCTGTACATGAATGTCCATAGGGGAATTATTCATTAAAAAAACTGGAAGCAACCAAAATATCCTTTAGTGGGTAAGTGGTTTAGCAAACTGTGGTATACCCATACAATGGAATACTCCTCAGCAATAAAGAGAAAAGAACTATTGATACATGCAATAAAACAGATGACTCTCAAGAGAATTAATGCTGAATGGGGGGAAAAAATCTCAAGATGGAACATACTGTATTATTTCATTTATGTAACATTTTTAAAATGGAAAAATCATGGAGATGGGTAACAGATTAGTGGCTGACATGTTTTGGAATGGTGAGTGAGAAAAGGGTGAGATGTAACTGTAAAGGGGTACACAAGAGAGCCCTGTGACTGAAGCCTTATATATCTTCATGTATCTCCTATATGTTCATGGTTGTGGTTTCATGAATTTACACATGATAAAATCACATAAATACACACACACACACATACACACAAGAGCATACAAAACTTGTGACATCTGAGGAAGTTCTGCATTATGGTAACTTCAATATCCTAGTTTTGATACTGGATTATAGTTATATGAAATGTTACCATTGAGGGAAACTGAGAGAAGGGTACACAGGACACTTTGTATGTATTTTTGCAACTTCCTGTGTATCCATAATTGTTTAAAAATTTAAAATATAGCAGACATTCTATGTATGAAAAAGTCAATGTCATGGGATTGATGAGTACTTAATGGATAGCCTTGTTAAAATCTGCTATAAAAATACTGAAAATGAGAGCGGGCACAATGGCTCACTCCTGTAATCCCAGCACTTTGGGAGGCAGAGGTAAGAGGATTGCTGGAGCTTAGGGGTTCCAGACCAGACTGGGTAACATAGCAAGACCTTGTCTTTTTTTTTATTATAAAGATGTGGGGTACAATTCAGGTTTAGGCATACAAACATTGATTATGCAGGTACCCTTGTTGATGAGGCATGCCCTCCATCCCCTAGCAGTGCTCAAAGAAATCCAAGAAGACACAAACAAGTGGAAAAATATTCTGTGCTCATGGATAGGAAGAATCAACATTGTTGAGATGTCCATCCTACCGAAGGCAATCCGCAGATTCAACGCAATACCCATTAAGTTACCAACATCATTCTTCTCAGACCTGAAAATGACAATACAGAAATTCATATGGAAACTTAAACAACCACGAATAGCCAAAACAATCCTTAGCAAAAGAAACAAAGCAGGAGATATCACACCTCCAGACTTCAAACTTTACTATATGGCTACAGTAATCAAAACAGCCTGGTATTGGTACAAGAACAGACACATAGACCAATGGAACAGGATAGAGATTCTGGAAGCAAAGTCTCAATTCCTCAACCAACTCATCTTTGACAAAACCTCCAACAACAACCATTGGGGAGAGGAGAACCTATTCAGTAAATGGTACTGGGAAAACTGGCTGACCACATGCAAAAGATTGAAACAGGACCCCTACCTATCACTATACACAAAAATTAACTCTAAATGGATCAAAGACCTAAACGTAAAACCTCAAACTGTAAGAATCTTCGAAAACGCAGGAGACACTCTTATGGAAATTGGAACTGGCAACCAATTCCTATTCAGAACCCTAAAGGCCAATACCTTAAGAAATAAGACAGACAAGTGGGACCTCATCAAACTAACAAGCTTCTGCAAACCAAAAGAAACCATCAAAAAAGCAGGGAGACAGCCCACAGAATGGGAAAAAATATTTGCCAACTGTATATCTGACAAAGGCCTAACATCTAGGATCTACAAGGAACTCAAACGAGCCGAAAGGAAAAAAACAAACAGTCCCTTTAAAAAGTGGGCAAAAGACATGAATAGACATTTCTCAAAGAGGATATACGGGCAGCCAAAAAACACAGAACTGCAAATCAAAACCACATTGAGACACCACCTAACCCCAAAACCTTGTCTTTACAAAAAATAAAAATTAAAAAAATCAGTTGGGCATGGTGGCATGTGCCTGTGGTTCCACCTACTTGGAGGCTGAGGTGGAAGGATCACCCAGAGTCTAGCAGGTGGAGGCTGCAATGACTGTCAGCATGCCACTGCACTCTAGCCAGGGAGAAAGAGTGCGACTACAACTCAAAAAGAAGAAGCCAAGGAAGAATACTGAAAATGAAAGTTATGCAGGTACAAGTTCAGAAAAATTCCCTCTTCCCTAAATGAACTGAGCAAAATAAACGAAATGGGAAATGCCAGCAGCACTGAAAAGAGGGAAGGGTCCTCTGCCATATCACCATACCAGGAGCTCCAAGAACTGTTCATCTAGGTCAGAACGTCTTGGACTACCTAGAGGAAACTCTGGATGCCAATGTAAGTTTCCAGTCTCCAAGAAAAAATATGGATGGACACATTTTTGAAAAAAAAGTTCGCCAATAACCACCCTCGATTTATTGAAGTGAGCTGAGACAGCTGATAAACATGGCCTTTGTGCTATCCGGAACAATTATAAAAATCATCAGGGCCAGGCACAGAGGCTCACGCCTATAATCCCAGCACTTTGGGAAGTCAAAGCAGGAGGGTCGCTTGAGGCCAGGAGTTCTAGACCAGCCTGGGCAAAAGAGCCAGAATCCATTTCTTAAAAAAAAAAAAAGTTAGCCCAGAGTGGTGGTATATCCATAAAATGAGATTCTTCACAGTGATGGAAAGGAATAAACTATTCAATAAGGTATAATTACATAACAAGGATGAACCTCAAAGCAATAATTCTGAATGAAAAAATTCAGACAAAAATGAATATATGCTGAATGATTCCATATATGTAATATACTGAAATTCTAGAAAGCAAAGACTAATCTACAGTGAGAAAAAGCAGAACAGGGCTTACCTGGTGGAGGCAGGGGTTGAAGAGTATGTGAGAAGGAAAGAATGGATTAAAAAGGGGCACAGGAAAATTTTTGGGACTGATGGATGTGTTCATTATCTTGTTTGTAGTGTAGTTTAATGGGTATGTATATATGTCAAAACATCAAACTGTGGACTTGAAATAAAAATGTTCAGTGTATTGTATATCATTTATACTTCAGTAGAGTGGAAGGAAGGAGGACAGGGAAAGACGGCAGGTTCTAATCTTAATTTTTTTTATTGTTAATTTTAGTTTAGGTTCAAAGCCCACAAGTACAGGTTTATTACAAAGGCATATTGCATGATGATGAGGTTTGGGCTTCCACCATCACCCAAAGAGTGAGCATGGTACCCAACGGATAGTACCCTTGTTCCTCTCCTCCCCTTCTCCCTCTAGGAGTCCCCAGTGTTTGCTGTCCCATCTTTATACCTGTATCACCAGTGTTTAGTTCCCACTTATAAGTGAGAGCATGTGGTGTTCAGTTTTCTGCTTCTGTGTTAATTTGCTTAGAATGATGGCCTCTAGCTGCATCCACACTGCTGTAAAGAACAACATTCTTTTTTATGGTTGCATAGTATTCCAAATAAGTACCACATTTTCTTTATGAAATCTACTATTGATAGGCACCTAGTTTGGTTCCAAGTTATTACTCTTGTGAATAGGGCTGCCATAATATACTAATGCAGGTGTCAAATTTAGATTTTAAAGTGATAAGGCTGGGTGCAGTGGCTTGCGCCTATAATCCTAGCACTTTGGAAGGCCAAAGCAAGAGGATTGCTTGAATCCAGGAGTCAAGACAAGCCTGGGAAACATAGAAAGACCTGGTCTCTACAAAAAATAAAAAATATATTAGCTGGGCATGGTAGCACACAGTAGTCTGTAGTCCCAGCTACTCGGGAGACTGAGGCAGAAGGGTTGCCTAAGCCCAGGGGTTAAGTCTTCAGTGAGCTGTGATTATGCCACTGCACTCCAGCCTGGGCAACAAAAAGGAACTCTGACTCAAAAATTTTTTAAAAAATTAATGAAAATGATAAAAGATGCTTGAAGCTCCAGGCATAGAATGGCTACAGGGAGAGGAGTCCATAAAAACCACCAGGAAGTCAGATATGTTTACCCTTTTAAGTAAAGGGCCAGTGGATTGTCACCCTCCTAACGCTCTGCATCTCCATGTTTGGCTGCTGTCTGTCTCAACCCAATACACTTGTCCAAGTCCCTTGCTTAATCTAAACCTTCCTTCCTCTATACAACACATCTGCATTCCATGACAAAATAATTTTTCTCAAATAGAATTTGTGGCTTATTATTTGTACAATTAAAAATGTTTAATGTTTCCCCCTTGTTTGTGAGAACAAGGCTCTGACTTCTCAGCCTGGTCATCAGAGCTCTCTCTAAACAGATTTAGCCTGATTTTGTGGCACTAATTCTACTGCAGTCCTTGTCCACTCTCAGGCCTGTGCCTCTTGCCTAAGTCTTCTCTGCCACTGACTGTTTTTGGAAGAGTGTCCTCTCTCCATCTTGTTTACCCAGCAATATCCAACCTCTAAGGCTTGTCCCACTTCCTACAAAACCTCCCTGACTACTTCAACCCACTGTGATGTTTACCTACTTGGAAGTTCAGGACATTCTTCTGACTCTGTAATTCACATTTATTTACATGTGATCTTGTGATATTTTCTGTTGACTTATTTACTTTTAATTTTATTCAATAACCTATTAATTCATCAAATTTAACAAATATTTATTAAATACCAAGTAAGGAAAAGATTATGGATATTAAGTAGATTATAGTCACATCTGAGATTTTATTTGCTAATCTACAAGCAGAAAAATAATTATAATGTAGTAAACTCTGTGATAGGAGCAGTATTAGTGCACAGAGTAGGGAAACTCAAGCTACTCTTGAAGTTCAGAAGAGATACTTGGAAGATCAATTGAACTCGAAAATATAATATTTTTGTTTGTTTATAACTCCTCAGTTGTCAGTCCTGCAGAAGGAATACCTTTTACAGATGATAACACCCATTCTGAAGTTCAAGGATATTGCCCAGTT
Organism: Cephalopachus bancanus; assembly: GCA_027257055.1. Classification (NCBI taxonomy): domain Eukaryota; kingdom Metazoa; phylum Chordata; class Mammalia; order Primates; family Tarsiidae; genus Cephalopachus; species Cephalopachus bancanus. The sequence goes on from JAPVLO010000060.1 coordinate 8,509,865, forward strand.
TAAGTTAATCAGATGTCTAACTTTGACTAGAAACCTGTTCATAAGACTTGATGATTAGGGGACATGATCACTTCTTAGAAAACATGCGATGAAGAGGTGAGAGGCCCAACAGCAGAGGGGCGAGGTACCAAGAGCCATCCGTTTGCAAAGGAAACATCTTGTTTAAACTGTTTTTAAAAAACGTTTATTACTATATTAGTCACTACAACTATTTTTGATTGCTATGGTGATAGATGACTTAAAACAAGATTTGGTTAAGAATTGTCACACCATTGTCTCAGTCAAAACTGCCAGCATCTTTCTTGGTATTGACATTTATGGAAACATCCAATTCCAAGAAGACAAGGAGACCTCTGAACTTTCTAAATGAGGCCTCCAAGCTTTCTGATCTAATGGGAAGCAGCCTGGCAAAATTACCAACCACCACCTCAGAGAAAGTAGAGTTTAAGCTAAGATTTAAAAGGTAAATAGAAATTAGCCAGGCAAAGATGGTTCCAGAGAAGCAAGTACATTCAGGGGAAAAGAGCAATGTATACAAAAGTAATAAATAGTGGCCATGCATGTTCAAAGCCAAGTAGAATTTAGAGAGATCTGGTAGTGAAACATAAAGAGAGAAGGTAGCAGGGACCAGCTTGTAAACCCCATAAAGTACCTTAGACTTTAACCTAGATGTAATGAGAAGCTATTAAAAGGTCTTTCATTTCTTAATTCATTCAACAAACACTGACTGAGCACCTTAATATTCAGGATGCTATTCTAAACCATAAGGATATAGCAGTGAATAGGATAGATAAATATCCCAGATCGCACAGATCTGACATTCCGAGAGAAAGAAGTAGACAATATATGAGTAAAAAATGATTGAACAAAGGTGATTTCAGACAATAACGCCTACTAGGAAGAAAATAAAACAAAGCAACGGACAGTAACAAGGCACGGGAAGGAAGGCTACCTAATTTTGCCTGTTTAGAAAAGGTTTCTCTGCAAATCTGACCTCACTTGAGCTGATACCTGAAGGGTATCAAGAAGCTTGGTATGCAAAGATGAAGGGATAGAACTTTGGGCTGAGCAGCAAATGTAAATGCCTTTGGTGAGGGCAAGCGTGGTCTCTTCAAAGAAAAAAAAGAAAGCCAGTGTACCTGTAGGGTAGTGAGCAAGTAGGAAAAAAATGATATATGCCGAGACTGGAATTATATACAGAGCCAGATTATGTAGTCCCTTATAGGTTATAATAAGAAAATTGGATTTTATTCCAAGAACATTTGAAAACCACTGGAAATTTTAAGCTAGTGTGAGAGGTTTGATTTATATATTCAGTAGATAATTATGAAGAATTAATTATGATAAGACAGGAGTGAAGTAAGCTAGGGGCTATTTCAGTAGCCTAGACAGATAATGATACCTTGGACTAAGATTATAGCAAAAGAAACAAATAAAAGTGGTACATATTTAAAATTTATTTGGGAGGAGGAGCCAATAGGATTGGTTCATGGATCATATATGAGAGTAAAAAATAAGAAAGAAATTAATAATGACTCCTAGCTTATGCCTGAGAAACTGGATAAGTGGGTGCTATGAACTGAGATAAAGGAGGCTGAAAGGGGAAATAAGAATCATAGGCTTTGTTTTGAGATGCTTATTTGACATCTAGGTGGAGATTTCAAGTGCATGGAGCTCATAGAAAGGTAAGGAATACATAGATTAATTGGTCATTGGCATATGCATACTATTTAAAGTCATGGGAATAGATGAGATATGCAGAGTAGGTGAAGATGAAGAAGCAACGAAGGCCTAGAACTCTAGAGTGCATTTAGATGGTGATCAGAGTGGTAGGAACCGGCAAAGAAGAGTGAGACTGGGCAGCCAATGAGGTGAGGAGAAGAACCAGGAGGATGTAGCATCATCGAAGACAAGAGAAGAGAAGGGTTCAAAGAGGCAGTCATCAACTGCTGTGCAGTCAAGAAATATAAGGACAGAAAAGCAACCATTGGATTTGGAAATATGAAGGTTTTGTTTTTTTTAGTGAATATTTTGAGTGCCATAGTGAGACAGAAGCCCAATTAGAGTAGATTGAGGAGATAATGAAAATTTAACCTGCAAGTAGAGACAATTCTTTAGAGACATTTTTCTGTGAAAGGAAACAGAGACGTGGAGTCTTAGCATGTCTTGTTTCTCTGTGGGAAATGTAAACAGTTTGAGATCAGGAACAGTATTTTATTCTTCTTTTTGCACCTCTACATTATCTAGTATACAGTTAGGTAATGTTTTTAGATATGTTCTCAATTTTTATTGATTGGATGGGTGGATGGATGGATGGAGGATGGATGGATGATGGATAGATAGGTGGATAGGTGGATGGATGAGTGGATGGTAGGTGGGTGACTTGTGATTTATCAAGAAGAGGATATTGGTAGCAGAAATAAAACAATACTGGAGATAAGAGTCTTAAGATTTTTAGTTTAACTTTGATGTCAGTGAGACATGACAGTAAGACACTTGCTGGGCATGGTGGTTCATGCCTGTAATCTCAGCATTTTGGGGAGGTTGAGGCATGTCGCTTGAGCCCAGGCTTTCAAGACCAGCCTGGGAAACACAGTGAGATCTAATCTTTACTCAAAAAGGAAAAAAAAAATCAAAAAATTAGCCAGATGTGATGGCACACGCTTGTAGTTCCAGCTACTTGGGAAGCCAAGGCGGGAATATCACTTGAGGCCAGGAATGCAAGATCTAGCCTGGGCAACAAAGTGAGACCCCATCTCTACAAAAAATAAAAAATTTAGCTGGATGTGCATGCCTGTAGTCGCAGCTACCTGGGAAGCTGAGGCAGGAGGTTTGCTTGAGCCTAGAAGGTCAAGGCTGTGGTAAGCCATGATTATGCCACTGCACTCTAGCCTTGGCAATAGAGTAAGACTCCCAACTTGAAAAGATAATTCTCAAACAAGGTTTGCTTGAAGAAGATACTTTCTATAGCAATCAGACAATAGTCTTCAGTGACTAACACAGGCAGACACAGGATGTTAGCTCTTTCCTTCCAACCTTATGGCTGTTGTACCTTACCTTTCAACTCCTTGTTCCTGCAATTGTCAAAATCATGACCTTACCAGGGCCAACCAGCCTCTGGGGAATTGCTGTATACTCAGCAAACTTACAATGAACATATTTATAAGCCATGATGATAACTGACTAATAGGAAATGCCCTGAACTAAAAATGAGAGTTCATTATTTGCAAATGGATTCCCTTTCCCAGAGCAGCTCCCGAAAAAATGTCACACAAGCAGAAGTGATATTTGGAGTGTCCCTTTTTCATTCTTTGTGTCTCCTTCTGTGAGCACCAAGAGTATTGTGGTCTTTGGATCTCATCTCTACAAAAAAAAAAGTGGTTTGTTAAACTAATTTATATGAAAGTCTTTTTTTTTTTTTTGAATTGGAGTCTCACTCTGTCGCCCAGACTGGAGTGTAGTGGCCACTCCCGGCCACCGCAGCCTTGACCTGCTGGACTCCGGCGATCCTTCCGCCTCAGCCTTCCAAGTAGCCGGAATTACAGGCATGCGCTACCATGCCCGGCTGATTTTTTGATTTATTGTAGAGATGAGGTCTCGCTGCCCAGGCGGGTCTCGAACCCGCGGGCTCAGGCAATCCACTCACCTCAGCCTCCCAAAGGCATGGGATTACAGTCTGAGCCACCGAGCCCGGCTATATGAAAGTCTTAGTGTCTAAATGTAGTTGTATTTTCAAAGGGAACCCCAGGGGAGATCACTGTTTTTCAACAACAAACTCTCTATTTCATTTCAGATGCTGTGAGCCAAGGCTGGGAAGCAGGTATGAATAGTGGGTTTCTGGATTTCCTGGAATCATTCCATCTATGCAGCTACCTCCACCACAATAAGCCTCCCTGCTCTTGTGAGTTTGTTCACTTGTGGCACCAGATTTCAGATCTGTAACGCTTCATATTACATTACCTTCTTCTTTTAAAAAGTTCTAAAGAAAAATACACATGGCTGACTTTTAGGGGACTGTCTGCAAACAATATTTATTCAGCAAACATTTACTGAGCATCTATTATGTGCATCATGCTAGAGACTAGAACTTAGTAAGTTTTTAACATATGTTTCATTTAATCCTCACAACACACCTGTGAGGCTAGTCTTGTAGATGAAGAAACTGATGCTCAGAGCCAGGTAACTAACTGGTTCAAGGTCATGCAATTACTAAGATACAGAATCAAGAGTCAGTGACATGGTTTTAACCCAAAGTCTTTTCTACTACTCTGCACTGCTTCCCTAGGTGAGATGTGAGGTATTCCGGGAAAGAGAAGGGTCATAAAACCAAGGGACAACAAGCTTACAAAAATTTTTTAAAAGGAAAATAAATACCTTTTCTATTTTCCAGAAACCACTAGTTTAAAACTATAATAGGGCTGGACATGGTGGCCCATGCCTATAATTTTAGCACTTTGGGAGGCCAAGGCGGGAGGTTAGCTTAAATCCAGGAGTTCGAGACCAACCTGGACAACATAGCGAGACCTTGTCTCTATAAAAAAAATTAACTGAGCGTGGTGGCACACACCTATAGTCCCAGTTACACACAAGAGGCTGAGGCACCTGAGCCCAGAAGGTCAAGGCTGCGGTGAGTTGTGATTGTGCCATGGCACTCCAGCCTGGGCGACAGAGTGAGGCTCTGACTCAAAACAAAAAAAGAAAAAACAGGCCAGGCACATTCACTCATACCTGTAATGCTAGCACTCTGGGAGGTGAGTCAGGAGCATGACTTGAGGCCAGGAATTTGAGACCAAATTGGACAACATAGTGAGACCCTATCTCTACAAAAAATAAGAATAAATTAGACAGGTGTAGTGATGCACACCTCTAGTTCCAGCTACTCAAGAGAGGCTGAAGCAGTAGGATAGCTTGAGTCCAGGAGTTCAAGGCTGCAGTGAGCTATGATCCTGCTACTATATGCCAGCCTGGGCAACAGAACAAGACCTCGTTTCCAAAAACAAACAAACAAACAAAACTCTCATTTTCTTATTATGAGAAAAACCTCATTTACTTTAGCAATTAAAAAATAGGAGACACATAGGAAAAAACTTAAAAATTTGTAGGACATGTTGTGAAGAAACCAAAAAATGTTAATAAGGGTCTTAAGAAAAAAAAATTGGACCGGGCTTGGTGGCTTAGCCTGCAATCCCAGCACTTTGGGAGGCCGAGGCAAGTGGATTGCCTGAGCCTGCGAGTTCAAGACCAGCCCAGGCAACTTGGCAAGAACTCATCTCTACAATATATCAAAAAATTAGCTGGCATGGTAGTGTGCCCCTGTAGTTCCAGCTGAGGCAGAAGGATCGTTGGAGCCCAGCAGGTCAACACTGAGGTGGCTGTGAGTGTGCCACTGCACTCGCCTGGGTGACGGAGTGAGACTCCAACTCAAAAAAAATTGAATAAGCAGTGAGATAAATCATATGATTAGATTAGAATATTGCCTATTCTAGGTGTCGGAGTTTCACAAAACTCAACTATACATTTAATATGTCAAGCAAAATATCTAAGGAATTATTTACAAATTGTCAAATGATTATAAAGCTTGCATGGGAAGAAGAAGCATGTATGAATAGTGAATAGCACCCCACCTACCCTCCAAAAAAAAGTTTGAAACAGGCTATATTTTTGGAGAGTGGCTAAAAATACATAACTATTTAATATTCATTGTATGACTGTACCACAATTTATAATCTCAATCCATATTTTTAAACATTTTTCAAATGCTTCAGTATGAAAAATAGCATTTCAATAGGCATTCTTGTGTATAAACCTTTGTGCATACACCTAATTATACTGGCCAAATTAATATTTCAGCATATATAAATATTTTTAAGATTCCATAGAGCATCTAACTAAGGAATTTTGGTTTTATTTTTGAGACTATCAAGCCATTTAAGGCCGGGTGTAGTGGCTCAAACCTGGAATTCAAGCACTTCCAGAGGTGGGAAGATTGAAATGAGCCCAGGAGTTCAAGAGCAGCTTGGACAACATAGCAAGACCTCATCTCTAGAAAAAATAAAAATATTAACTAGGCATGGTGGCATGTGCCTGCAGTCCCAGCTATTCAGGAGGCTGACCAGGAGGATAGCTTGAGTCCAGGAGGTTGAGACTGGGTGAAATGTGATTGTCACTACATTCCAGCCTGGGTGACAGAGTGAGATCTTGATTCAAAAAAAAAAAAGTCATTTAAGACTTTTAGCAAAGGAGTAGTGGTGTGAAACACTGACACGCTATAGCTGAACTACTTATGAATGTCATATAGCTATTATTTCGTTTCAGCAACTCTCCAAAATACAGCCTGACCTAGCAACGTTGTGTTAGGATGACCAAGCACCATGAGCAGCTCAGTTATAGAGAATCAGTGTTTCACACTGATCAGGTGATCCTCCTACCTCAGCTTCCCAAGTAGCCAGAACTACAGGTGCTCACCACCACACCTGGCTAATTTATTTTTATTTTTTATTTTGTAGAGATTAACTCTTGCTTTGTTGCCCAGGCTAGTCTTGAACTCCTAAGTTCAAGCAATTCTCCCTCCTCAGCCTCCTAAAGTGCTAGGATTTTAGGCATGAGCCACTGCACCCAGTCTCCAACTCTGTTTAAATTCCATCTGCCTACTCTGGGTCATCACTCCTTCAGCAGATCATAGTTTGAGAAAAACTACAAAACCTTGCTCACTGGTCTCCTTTTAAATTATAACTTTAAGCAGGCCCTTCATTGCTGCCTGCCAATCATACTATGTTTCCCAAGCTCCATTCACATACCCACTTTCCAATGATTGCTCTATGCCATTCCCCCCTCCGACCTCATTGCCTCTTTCCTGATCTCACTGCTAACTGATGATCTTGTTTCCCACTTCTCTGAGAAAATAGAAGCCATCAGAAGAGAGTGTCCATGAACTCCCACTACCTTATCTATCAGGAATATGTACCGTATACTTTGCAATACCTCCTGTTACCGTAGACCACCTATCTGTGCTTCTAAGGCTAACTTTTCCACTTAAGCTTTGAGTATAATCAACTCTTGCCAACTCAAAGCCATTGCTCCAGAAATTCTCCTCTCTGTTTCCTTTTCTTTCATCAAGTCCTTCTTTCTGCAAACAACCTGTATTTTATTTTGTTCCCCAGCTTAAGAGACCATTCTTCTGATCCCAATTCTCCTTCCAGTTGTCACCTTATTCCTCTACTTTTACTGAAAATTTAAATGAGTTACATGTGATTTCTGCCTCCAGGATCCTTCCTCTCAATATCTTTTGAACATAATCCATTTAGGCTTTCACTCCAAACACTCTACCAAAACTGCTCATTATCAACATCACCATTGACTTCCACATTGCCGAATCCAGTGGCATTCATCTTACTTGGCCAGCCTACAGCACTAACCACTGTCAATCTCTCTTTCCATTCCTCTGTCAACTTCCACAACCTTGTGCTGGCTTCTTTCTTACCTCTTCCACACACTTGTCCAGTCTCGGGCTTCTTTGGGGGTTTGGAGGTATATTACGTTTTGCTACCCGGTGAATAATGACAGGTAATGGTCACTTAAGACATTAAGTGGTCAGTTCCTTTATTAGGATAAAAGTGATTTCTTTTCAACATGGGCCATATTTTTATTTCCAATCTGTCATTATTTGTACTTCTTGTAGCCCCCTTTATATCAGTTGATCTACTGTCAAGGAAATTAAACATTTGCACTGACATCACCAAATATAGTGGAAATTTTGGCTTAAGTCTTAGCTAAACACACCGAAAGACAATTTCTGTGAGGAATTGAGAAGCCTCTTAGAGGTAGGTTAATCAGAATTAGCAAATACAGAATACACAGTTAAATTTGAATTTAAGATAAACAACAAATACTTTTTTTAGGGTGCAAGTATATTTAATGAAATTTTGTATTTTATCTGGCAATTCTATCTGATACACAACTAATCTATCCTCAAGTAGTGCTTAACTTTGTAATCAAATAACTCCTTAGGTAATGGAAGAAAGACATGTTTCTAATTAGAGTATGATATCTTCCTCCCAGATCTGCTGGCTCAGATCTGCAATGAATTCATGACAGAGTCCAGAGAGGCTGAGGGTGGGTGCTTTGCTGGAGGAAAAAAAAAATTAAAAAACACCTAAAAAGCTTTTGCACTAATAGAAATAATCCAAAATAGGACGCAGGAAGAGATTCTGTCTACACATCAGAACAAATTTGGCAGCTTGGAGCTATGCCCTATGGAAAATAGTGGTGCTTAGTAAGCGATGCTAAGACCAGCGTTGGCTAAACTTTGACAATGAGATATAGAGATTGTTTTTAGAAGGAATGGTTGTTGCAGTGTTCTTGAAACAGGATGGGAATGATAATATTTGCTAAATTAAGGAGAGTCTTGAACACAGACTAAGGGATTTGAACTGTATCCATGAGACAATAGAGAGTCATTGAAAACCAGGGGGTAAGGAAGCAATATTTTAAAACACTGACCCTTTTCTCAGGCTTTTGGGTCATTTTCCAGAAGTCTTTTGGGGGTAGGCTGCCGTTGGGTAATCAGTGATATCAGTGCAAGCCCTTCTCAATATTTCCCTTGGAAAGTCTTCCGTGATGACCCCACTTTTATCATTCCCCCCTCTCCCCTCCCCCTTTTATCACTTTCTAATGAAGACTTTGTGAACTCTCTTCCTTATAGTCATGGTCCTTATGGTCCTGAGGTAATGCAAATACAGACAGAGACTGCTATGTTGCCAGAGTATTAAGAAATTGTTCTAACCTCACAGTATATCTTATGCCATGGGAAATAAATCAAGAATGTTTTTTCTTATGTTTTAAATTTAAAAACTAATACAAATATATGATCACTATAGTATCTTCTTTCAGCATTGCCATGAGATATCTTGTATACTCACTTTGGAGGCCACAGTCATTGAAAGTGGAAAGCTGTTAAAGATTTTATTCAGGGACGAGAAGGGATGAAATTGATGTGCTATGAATAATTTGACCTGGTGGTATGGGTTGAATAAATTAGCATTGGGCAGGACGAACAGGGACAGATCCTTGATTAGAAAAAGATAAACAAAGGAAGCAATTAACTAAATATTGGCAGTGGCAGCATTAGAAAAGTTTGCTTTAGTCAAATATGGAAACTAAAAGGAATCGAGAATGGTAGTTTTTAAATAAGACCAATGTCTCAGATATATATGATAAACTTTAAGGAACAGTATTATATTTGAAACTCAACTCGATAGGGTAAACAGAACAAATATTATCCTACATTTTATTGAAGAGGAAACTATAGAGAACTCTGTCACTTGATAAAGGCATGCCCACGGTGACTCAGACAATAGTCAGGCCCAGGACTTAGGTCTGTCTGACATCTGTTTCAGTGGCCTCTCACCACTCCACACTACCTGTCCCTTTCTTGGATGCTCATCTTTGCTCTGAGTTTCTAGTTCTGAGATGTGCTTAGAGATTAAGAAACAACAGAAAGTCACAGCACTCTAGGGTGAAGATGCTCATGAGAAATATTCAAGGCAGGGCTAGAAGGTTCCCATTACTTTCCCTGTGACTTTTGTAAACTGACCAGCCCCTCAATAGGCTATAAAAGTGCAGCCTGAGCTTGAATTCCACCTCAAATCCAACACAGTCACTTCCTTACAAGAAACAAACACACATTACAGATGGATCATCATGAGTGATAAGTGAAATCCAATGATTTGTGCTCAGTGGTTTGTCATCTGCTTAACAGATAGGAAGGGCAGCATTTTCCTTGAACCCTGAGTGTAGGTAGGTTTTAAAACACTGAACTTACTCTTTGAAAAAAAATCTTTCTCAGTAAAACTTAAAACTAAAGTGCTAAACTGCATTATACCGTTTTAAAAGAATGACAATTTTTTTTTTTTTTTTTGAGTTGGAGTCTCACTCTGTCGCCCAGACTGGAGTGCAGTGGCCGCTCCCGGCCACCGCAGCCTCGACCTGCTGGGCTCCGGTGATCCTTCCGCCTCAGCCTTCCGAGTAGCTGGAATTACAGGCATGCGCCACCACGCCCGGCTGATTTTTTGATTTATTGTAGAGATGAGGTCTCGCTGCCCAGGCGGGTCTCGAACCCGCGGGCTCAGGCAATCCACTCACCTCAGCCTCCCAAAGGCGTGGGATTATAGGCTGAGCCACCGAGCCCGGCATGACAATTTTTTAAAAGTGCCCATAAAAAACATAATGGGAAAATGAAGTTTTGAAGAAATTTAATTGTGGCACATTTTAACAGGAAAAATAATGAATTGGAAAGTTTGTCACTAGTCACTGAGCCAGTTTCATATTTGACTGAGGTCATGCAGTCCAATGACTTAGAGCTTTGTTGCTTGCATCCCTGTCGATTTACAGCTGCATCAGAATATCCTCCTTCACCCCAGCACCTAGGATCATGCTTGGCAGAGAGTAGGTGCTCAATAAACACTTAATAAATTAATGAATTAGCATGCTTTCAGAGTTCAGTGCTTCTTCACACAGACTAGTCCTTCTTCCTGGTAAGCACTCAGCTCTCCACCTTTCCAACCCACTCCCCTATCTGTCTGATAAAAATGCACTTACATGTGAGTATAAAGTCAAGTGTTATCTCTGCTGAAAATTCTTCCCTCACTGACCTGAAGGAATTTCTCCCCTTTCTTTAGTGCTGTGCCAACACTGATATCATCTGGAGGTGACTTGGTAGATCTTCAAATGGAACTAACACTTGGAAGGTTGATCAAAGAGCTAGGAAATCTTGCTTCTATTATTTTGTTCTGGACTTCAAGAATTGAGACTCCCTGATGGTGAGGAGACAGATGTCCTCTGCCCTGTGTAGGCAGGCTATAGGAAAGAACAACCTGGAAGGAAGATCTCCCTTTTCATACTAGTTGTGTGCTTGCATATATGTACATAAGGAAACTAGTCATTTCCTCTAATAAAATAAAATCCCTGGTCTTGGGGTAGGCAAAGCAGGACAAGTCAGGGGAGACTGTAATTGGGAAGCTGTGAGGCATGTCCTCCTAACAATTCTTCTTTTTCTAAGTTGGAGTCTTACTCTGTCGCCCAGGCTGGAGGCACACTCACGGCCACCGCAGCCTCGACCTGCCAGGTTCAGTTTATCCTTCCACCTCAGCCTTCCAAGTAGCTGGAACCACAGGCATGTGCCACCACACCTGGCTAATTTTTTGATTTTTTTATAGAGATGAGGTCTCACTAAGTTGCCCAAGCTGGTCTCGAACCCCTGGACACAGGCAATCAATCCTCTTGCTTCTGCCTCTCAAAGTGCTGAGATTACAGGCATGAGCCACCGTGCCTCCTAACATTCTTATGCGATTTAGGTTCTTTGTCTTCAGCCTGTTCTTATAGCCTGCCTACACAGGGCAGAGGACAACTGTCTCCTCACCACCAGGGAGTCTCAATTCTTGAAGTCCAGATCAAAATAATAGAAGGAAGATTTCCTAGCTCTTTGATCAACCTTCCAAGTTTTAGTTCCATTGAAGATCTACCAAGTCACCACCAGATGATTGATACCAAGAAGTATTCCCACATCCTGTTCCCCTTCAGCTTTCTCCTTTGAACCCCCGATTGCAGGAATCTAGTCTTACTCTATATCTCAAAAGGATGGTTCTATCAGAAACCTGCACAGTATGTGAAATATCCTCACAAGAGGTCCATTAGTTGTGTTACTGATTCCACCCTAAATTGGAAGCTCCCCAAAAGCACAGGATGTATTGTTTTACATTTATATTCCATTTTGAGCTCAGTACCTGATACATGATTAGAAGTTAATGTTTATTTGTTGAGTGATTTTTTAAAAAATCATGACTTATTCCACAAAATAATAAGGTTAAGGTAATGCTGTAGGATTTGTATATCTGAGCCCATCATAATATACCTTTGAGAGTGATAGATGTTAAACCAGATGGGATACTGGAACAACATGCATAACCAGGCACTGTCTCAGGCAAACTGGGAGGTAGGCTTTTCTAGGTGTGAAGTTCAACAGTGTGTTGTTCTACAACCCGAAACTCTAACTGGGGTCAAATGTCAGGGGTGCAGTAATATCACTTGGGTTGTCATCAAGTGCTTCTTCTGGGCTCCTGCCAGCCCTGTGTCTTGATGGTCTCTACTACCATGAGTCACCAAGTAATCTTATCTTCAGTCACTTGTTTAAAAGGTCAGCTATTGTGTGAATTCCAGGCAATCTCTTGGCTTCCTGATTGCCTGGTCTCCTTCCATGGGCACCATCTTGCCTTTCCCATCACTCATTCTGCTGCTCTAAATTTTAATTAATATAATTTTATGTCTGCCTGTCATCATTCACCTTTTCCTCTCTCTTGTGTCCCATTTTGTTTGTTCGTTTGCTTTAAATATATCTCTCTTCTTCTGGGGACTCTTGAGTTCAAAGTTATCAGTAGTTATCTATTGTTCTGTTTCCCATTAATTAATCTCTGACCCTTCATAAATGAAATTTGACAGAGTTCCTTGATTAACAAAGGAAATGCACAAGTCACAGTAAAAGGGGTACACAGAACACAAATATACTTGGGGACTTGTCTGTTCATCACTCTGATTTTACAAAAGATTTAGTAGAAATAGAGTGGAACTGGAACTGTATTGAGTTATGACACAACATGAGAGCAAAGTTTTCTTGCAAGTAATAAATTTATGTAACAAGAATTATTGAAAATGAGCTGGCTGTGGTGACATGCACCTGTAGTCTTAGCACTTTGGGAGGCTCAGGCAGAAGGATTTTTTAGTCTAGGAGTTTGAGAACAGCCTGGGCAACATAGCGAGACCTTGTCTCCATACACACACAAAAAATTAGCTGGGTTTACTGGTATGTGCCTGTAGTCCCTCCTAGCTACTGTAGGCTGAGGCAGAAGGTTCACTTGACTCTGGGTCAAGACTGCAGATAAGCTGTGATCATGCCACTGCACTCCAGCCTGGCCAATAGAGTGAGACTCTGACTCAAAAAAAAAAAGAAAGAAAATAATTATTGAAAGTGAATATAAGTGACACTTTTGTTGGAAAAAGAAGAAGAAAAGAAAAAAATAAAATGGAAATTGTCTTCTCTATACATAATAAGTACTCAGTGAATTCTGGAAGGGAAGAGAATGTATTTGGGCTTTAAAGTAGGGCAGAATTGTTTGATTTGCAAACATTGGAGATAATTAAACATAAAGGGACTGGCACCTAGGAAGTGGCATCTGGGAGGGACTCAATTCTTATTACTAAAATACCCCAGAGAAGTAGGCAACTGTGTGCATATTTACATATGATCAAATAGTGGATCCATTCAGGATGTCTCTTTAGACCAGTTAGGGGTGAAATAATTTGCATTATTCAGCTTCTTACATTTGGTTTGTTATTTATTTTTAAGCAATTGGGTAAAATATCTACACAATAGCAAACTAATTACAATGAGAATAAGAATTACCAGTGATTTTGACTCTGACAAATGTTATTTCTCTTTATGTTGAACTATTTTAGGAGACAAACCAAAAAATTTCTGAAGTATTTAGGGAGTGGTTACATAATAAAATATTTTTTCCCACTTTAAGAAAATGGAAACCAGTCACAAAGTTAAGAGAGTGGTTGTTTAAATGTTTAAAGTTAAACATTAAAACAGTACAGGCTTGGACGCAGTTCCTGTTAACATTTCCTAGAAAATATTTCTCTGAAGTATTTTCCATAGAAGAGAGAATCTTTTGGGTTCTCATTGTAAAAATCCTGGAGAAACTCGAAGACAGCAAAGCAAACAGGAAACAGAGTTCAATTTGTGGAAAGCTCAGGGAAGAAAAGCAAATCGCTGAAAATGTGTCTCCCTCTGAAGATTTTTAAAGCACAAGGAGGGTGGAAAAGCAACAGTAATAAAAAAGCTGGTTTAGAGACAGATTAATGAGAACATGTTGTGCCTCTGAGCCAATGGGTGTGGTCTGAATTTCTAGGCTTTAGTCTACCTTTCCACATAAGTTTGCCTTTAAAAAAAGTCCCCACTCTGAGTGCTCTTTTTCATACTATTTAAAATAAGTTCAGAATCTAGTTTATAGAGATTCACTAGAAGCTATTTAGTCCAGAACAGATTTCTAGAAGAATTTTTAGTTCTAGACATTTTAGAAACACATAAATAATTTGGGCAAGTTTTACCAGATATGACAGAGTAGAGGTAATTTTTCATTTTTATTTATCTCTTTGAATAAAATCCTCAGGCTCTTTTAATGGGCAAGTTTGTTGTTTACATGTTCTGAGGCATATTAATTTTTCCTATGTAACTTCAGAAAGATCCAAGAGGTGACTGAGCTCGTTGGATGATCCCTGACCACTCTCTTGGGATCAGGAGTAGAATTTTACTGAGCAGGCTGAGAAAATCGCTAGAGCTACACCAATACTGTATGGTTAACTGGATTACAGTTGGAGGTTTTCAGAATTATATTGCTATTGTGGCAGTGCAGCCAGGACAGCCAGGGAACCTCTTAGGCTCTTGGCTAGGGTGATGGGCACGGATTTTAGACATCTGACTTCAGTACCCATCTTGATGTTTTCTCTCCTGTGTCCAGCACACAGGGGAAGGCTCACATAGCAATACTTGCCTCAGTGGCTCTAATCTCCAGTTCAAATTCTTTCTTTACATCAACCTTGACTAAGATTCTTTGCTTGGTCAAACACTAGTTAGGCTTCTGAACTTTCTCCTACGTCCACATCCTTCTGTGGACTTCCTTGTAAAATGCAGTTTTAGTAAAGAACTCTGTTAAGTCAGTTTAGCAAGAGCCCCCACCCTCAACTTTCACCACCCCTCAGGTGATGTCTGAGCACCCTGGCCTGTCTTCAGCAAGAATCCTGTTAGGTCAGTTTAGCCAGAATTCTCCTTACCCCTGGTGTTTCCTCTCAGTAATTTTTCATCCACTGATCCCCACTCTGCTTCTTGGCTATAAATTCCCACTTGCCCATGCTGTATTCAGAGTTGAGCCCAATCTTTCTCCCCCCGTGCGAAATTCCATTGCTATGGTCTTTTTATATCTATCTCAATGGTGCTGAATAAGGTCTGCCTTACCACGCTTTAACAAGTATCGCTGAACATTTTTTTTCTTTAACAACCTCCTGAACAATAAGATGACTAGAACCTTATTCCATTTTGCCATGCTGGATGTCCCCAACAAAAAGGCTGTTGTGAGCACCAAGTCATTGTGAGAAGAAAAAAACCAACTCTCACAGTCCCCTTCCTATACCCAATGTAGGTTACATCGTTCTCTTGATGTTGATCAGTTTTTTGCCCATTTTCCTATATCTTCTTAGTTGGAAGACTGTGGAAGTTTGAAGGACTCAACAAGCGGAATATTAAGAGAGCTAAGGGGTCAAATGGGGCTAAAAACAGCCTTTGTTCCACTTGTCCCACCATGCTCCCTAACATGAGGCTGTGTCTGCCTGGAGGAGGAAGTGAGTGTCTTTATCTTTACACAAAGCACCTCCTGGACCAGCAGCAGCATGGCCAAGGCACTTGGCATTTCATGAGACTGAGTTCATCCAATTCTACTGTAATGGCTTAAGACATATACAGTTTACTCTTGAACAACATTGATTTGAACTACACAGGTTCACTTACATGGGGATTTTCTTCTGCCTTTGTCACCTCTTTGTCAGGAAGACCAACTCCCTCCTCTTCCTTTTCTTCCTAACCTACTCAATGTGAAGATGACAAGGATGAAGACCCTTATGATGATCCACTTCTATTTCAATGAATAGCAAATATATTTTTTCTTCCTTAGAATTTTCTTAATAACATTTTCTTTTCTCTAGCCTACTTTATTGTAAGAATACAGTATATACATACAAAATATGTGTTAATTGAGAGTTTATGTTTATTGGCAAGGTTTCCAGGCAACAGTAGGCTATGGGTAGTTAAGTTTTGGGATGCAGATGTTTGGCTGCATGGTGGTCGGTGTCCCTAACCCCCGGGTAGTTTAAGCATCAACTGTACGGCCAAGGCAAGCCTTTGCATCCACTTTTTCCATCTCCTCAGTAAAAAACATAGAAAAGGGTAGCTACAGCATGCCGTGATATTTTTTGCAGATCACAAATTGATTGATCACTCACCTTATTCTGTGAGAGGTAAAATGCCCCCTTCTCTTAGTAATTCCTAAGTTATCAAGCTGTTTGTCATTGTAATTTTTACACAGTTTCTTTCAAAGTGAGTAATAATCCTTATTTTGAAAAAGCACTTACTTTAGACAACTTCCTCTAGAGATTATGAAACTACTTCTAAGGGTTATCTGGGTTCAATTTTAATTCTTTGAAAAAACAGAATTGGAATTGTGAGAAAATGTCTAGCGGTGACCATTATACTGTGGCTTCCCTAACCCTCCCAGTTGAACCGAAGCTGTATCCCGAAGCTTCAGTAAAGGATTCTTTCAGGGCACAGGACAACTTCTCTGCTGGGGTGCACCTGAGTGATGATGGCAATTTTGAATATATGCTTTTATCCAAAGAGAAGCCTTATTATCAGCAAGCACAATGCCACTATAGACGCGGTTTGAGAAGTTCAAAATATTCTGGCTGAAGCAGAGGAAAAGAATCAAGTTCATGGTGTCATGGAATTTTCCTTGCTATTTCTTTCTTTCAAATGACTATTTATGAAGCACCTGAATAAAACGCTATAGAGGGTACTGAAAAGCGAAGACATGTTTTCCCCCCCCCAAAAGTTCATTTTCTAGCTAAGCACCTATCTATCTGGCAGATGGGGAAGTCACAGCTCTTGGTCAGTGTGGAGACATTTCCCAACCTCCTCAGTTTCTGAATTGTGGACAGAAAGCCACTTAGGAAAATAAAACTGGAAATTAAGGGACAGGCACATCTGAGATACGGGCAGATTAAAGGTAGAACACCACACATAAGGGATTCAGTTTTTAGAAACAAAATTACAAGATGCACTCTTCTTCATCCTAGATAATCTGCAACACCAAAGCTTCCAAGACAGACAATTTAGGAATGGGGAGGCAAAGGTAGGGATGGGAGTGGGGTGGTAGTGGGGGAGGATGGACATGTGGCAGAGAGAGTGGAGTTTGATGTTGGTCTGGAACTTAGTTGTTTCTTCAAGTTGTGAACTGGGATTTGTAAACGGTAAAGGCAGAAACTCCATTTTATTTTTTCTGGTTTTTTTTAGCACTTCAGCCTGGGCGATGGAGAAACTCCATTTTTAACAAAAGTGACCAGAACTTCCTAAATGCTTGAGAAAAGAGTGACTAAATATTGCAGGAATTCTTGGAAATAATAATTTCCATTTGTACACAGAATTATATAATAGAAACCATGATAAATGCTCAATATTAACTCATTCTTCAAATAACTCTGTTAGGGAGAGAGTATTATAAGTCCTGTTTTTAAGATGGGGAAATTGAACTTTAATTCAAGGTCTTGGACTTCAAAATCCATTGTTAACATACATACCTCCTTAAATGAGTAAGTTAAGCTATTTACACGAGAAAGCTTACTATGCATCCTTCTCCTGAATTTATAGCCATAATTTGCACCCCAAGTCTCTTTTGCTGCCAGCTATCCTGGGGACAGGTGTTCCCTTTGGGCTGTCTGTTACCCCTAATTTATCTTTCAGAATGATATAGTTCCCAGGACTGGGCTTCTGCTTTGATACTTTCTTCTTTTGTTGGATCCCCTCCCTAGGGACTGAAATTTTATCCTGAGCCTGTGTCTCCGCTACTGCTGGCCAGGACTCCTGGATGAAACTTGATTGAAAATCTAATTCATCACTATAAGAAAGGGATTGGCAGTAGCAGGAAATTGCCAGGGAAGTGGGATTGACAGTTGAGGGAAACTGCCAGGGGAGGGAGGGGCACACCTCATAAACAAGGGTACCTGCATAATGAACATTTGCAGACCTAACCCTGAAGTGTACCCCGCATCTTTAAAGTAAAGAAAAATAATAAAATATCAATTTTAAAAAAAGCCTAATTCATCTAATTCATCTTGGACACTTGAGAGATACCTGTCTCAAGATCATTGATACTGATTATTGTATGTATCATGGGACTCCATCCAGTGCTCTGTATCTCCTCAAGTAGCCAATCTAGGTATAGGGCCTATTTTATCTGGTCTATGGGTCTGGAATTGTAGAGGTGGCATTTTTGGTAATGTTACTCTAGACACAAGCATCTGACTACCGCCAATCTTCAGTGTAGCCACACCAGTGCATTTATCCAATGAGATATAAATTATTTGACTATAAATTACTTTCTTTATATTATGGTTAGGGATATATAAACATATAATTATATGTGTAAATTAGGGATATATAGAATTTTTAGTAATGTAAGTTTATTTAACTACAACTTTCATTTTGGAATAAAAAAGTGCTAAGAAATATTTGTGATGAAAATAGGCATTGGTAGGGTTGAGAACATCAGGCAGTGAAAACGTATACAGCTTTTAAAAAGCTTTAGTTCAAATTCTAGTTTAAGGTGAGGAATGTGATTGGGAGCAAATTACTTAACTTCTTTGAATTTCAGTTTATCTATAAAACGGGGATAGTAATTAGAACCTAATCCAGGGCTAATATTAAATGCTCTTTTGGCCTGCACATGGTAAATGCTAAATACTGTTAGCTATTATAATCATTACTAAAATGGGGATGAAATATACCTCACAGGGTTATAAGTATTAAGCAAGATGCTATACAAAGTACTTAGTTTATAGTAGATGTCCAGTAAATACCATATTTAATTGAATTCACACTGGGCACAGTAGCTCATGCCTATAATCCCAGCGTTGTGAGAGGCCAAGGTGGGAGGACTGCTTGAGGCCAGGAGTTCGAAACTAGCCTGGGCAACATAGTGAGACCTCATCTCTCCAATTGCTGGGTGGCATACACCTATAGTCCCAACTATAGACTATAGACTGAGGTGGAAGAATTGCCTGAGCCCAGTAGGTAAAGGCTGTAGTGAGCCATGGTTGTACCACTACACTTCAGCCTGGGTGACAGAGTGAGACCCTGACTCAAAAAAAAAAAAAAAAAATTAATTGAATCCAAGATGTCCTGTTATTTTAGTTACTTCCAAGAAAGAAAGAAAAAAATATTCCCACTTACACTACTGTTAAAGATAGAAAGGCAGGTTCTAATTTCAAATGTGATAAAATGTGAAAAATTTTTGCATTAGAATCAACAACTACTTTTCCTTCCTTTCTTTCTTCAACAACTGGTGAGGTGTCTATACTCTCCCAAATCTATAATTCTTCTTTCCTTTTCTTTTTCTGTCTACCAAGACCCTAGGGTCTCTCTTACATGACTGCAAGAAATTAACTTCAGGTACTATAAATTCTCTGTATCACTTTTACACTCTCTATCACAGACTCCGCTTTGTTTTCTCATCTCAACGTGAATTCAACTGCTCAGCATCCTGCTCCTTGTTATATAAGGTAAATGAATTTAAGAACAAAATGAAACAAAAGTTTCCTCCTTGTTATCTGAGACCTTCAATCTGGCATTTAGGTTCAGCACCATTTAGTGATGGATATTTTGTATGCTGTTAGAATTAATAGCATGGTGACCTGACACTTCATGTGCCACATGGTGACACTTCATGTGAACAAGGGACTAACAAAGACTGGGAAGAAATTAACAAACTTGAGATGAGAAATGGCAGGGTTTCCTAGAAACAATCGTAAGAAATGTCAAAGGTAGAGGAGAGGTCAAACAGAATGAAGGTGGAGAAAGAGAACTTTCCTACAAAATGATTTCCCAGGAGATCTCATCAAATGCTCAGGGACACCTTCTCAGTCTCATCTAGCTAGTACAAGCTTGCTAACACAGTTGGCCCTGTTATTTGGATAAACAAAACTAAACAAACAAAATCAAATTTTCAGAAAAAAATACTAGCAAAACAGAAATCGAACATTCAACACAAAGTTTTGGTCATTCTGTTTATTTCATTTAGGACAATCATTGAACATTAACTGGGGTACTTAAAAGTAATTTCAATTATGAACCTCTTTAACCCTTCATCAATTATTTCAAGGGTTTTGGCCTGAAATACATCCCTTTCCTCTACAAAGTTCTGAAAGAGATGAACACCTCCACCTACACCAAAATAATGTGCTTTGCTGGCCAAAAGTACACATCCATTTTTATTTAACAGACTAAGGAATGTTTCATGCAAAGTACTATAATAATCAGGATTATAAATGGTTTCTGAGGTGAGAATGAAATCATATTTTACAAAGAGTTTTTCACTAAGTACAAGCTTACAGAACTCAGACCACTCCCCAGAAAAGAACCGGCATTTATATAGTTCTTGTGCTACTTTTGATTTCCTGCATCTTTTCATCTCTGGTTCACTTACATCACTTTCTTCATCTGCCAAAGTGGAGTTAGCTACTACATTAGGTAAGGTTACTTCATCAATCACCAGACTGTTGTAATCTTGAAAATGAATTTCTTTGGCCCCTCTGGTGAATGCAATTATACCCAGCAACCCTGATCCACAGCCAAGATCCAACACTTTTTTCCCAGCAAATTTCACTTTGGCCTTGGTGAAATAAGCCAGGAGGTCAAAAGTGCATTCCCAGATTTTTAAACCTCCTTCATAAACACCAGTAATCAGATCAGAGTGAGAAGAAAAGCTTTTTGAAACTATGTTTTCTCCAGGTAAATTCTCTTTCAATAAGACGGTTTTCATTACTGATATGTTAACATGTTGGAGACCTGGTAATGTTTCTATGACTTTATTTTCTAACATTTTCTTTAAATCTTTAGGTATAGCATGCTCTTTGGCAACTCTCAAGCAAGGCTGTTTTTCATGGGGCTCCAAGTTACGTGCACTGTTAGCTGCATTGAATAGACGGTCTGTGTCTTGAGAGGTAGCTGCATTTTCCACTGACGTATGTTCCCACAAGTGGTCCTGAGACAAGTCAAATTGTTTTGTAGACCATTTTTTGTTTTTCTGTTCTCGTTTTTGAGTTTCTGAGACTAGTTCTTGTGAAGAATCAAGGGTCAAAGCTCCATCTCTTAGCAGTGATAATTCATTTCCCAGATCACCTTCTATAGTGAAATTGAATTGAAAGGTCATCCTCTTCTTAAGTGCATACAATTCTTAAATTCAAAGAAATATTCTTCAACTTATGAATAGAATTTGATGACACACATGATCCTGCTTCAATTATTTAATAAGTTGTGTTGCCGCCAATTTCTCTTTAGCTGCTTATACACCGTAATGAATATTTAGAAGTTTCCAAATGAATTTTTAGAGGTCTTTGCTCCTCTTTCAATGTAGCTCTGGAGAAAAAAAAAAAAAAAAAGAAGGAAAATGATGATTAAAGCAGAATGTCACATTTCACTATGTAATTTAAATAGTGTCCCCACTCCATACGGCTGCCTTTTTGGAAAACACACACACACACACACACACACACACACACACACCCCATCTAAGGGTTCAAAAGATGGAGAAGAAAATAAACTACAAAAACAAGCAAAAGAACAACAGCAACAACCACCACCAGGAAAAACGTCAAGTCCAAGATTTCAGACAGGAATTTCAGCTGTCCTGACTGTGCCCAAACATATTCACCACCTAAACTTCTTCACTTCTTCCCTTCAGAAGTTTAAGAGTTTACTTCGGTAAGTCAGCATCCCTTTAAAAACACGCACAGGTGTGGCCCGGCGAGTGTAAATTTATCCAAAAGGCTTCACTACCAACATTTAGTCCAGAACAGCTGCCCTAAGTGTATCGAAATGGGAGGTACTTTGGAAGTAACCGGTTAAAACTAATTTGGTGGCAGACCAAACACAAGACACGGCACTGCACGATCCTTGGGGAGAAGCCGTGGATCGTGGAAGCAATATTAACCAAAACCTTCTCAGTGACTTCCGTGCTTGACATCTTGGACCATCTGCTCCAATTTGCACAACAATCCTGGCAGATGAGGTCTCCATTCCCTTTACACAAGATGAACACAGGGAGGAGGGCGGTCCACACAGGGAAGCGAGTAAGAACATGCCTTGTTTCTAGCCACACGCGGCAGGGTGTGGCTGCAGGTCCCAGGTCCCAAATCAAACCCGACCTCCGAAGTGCACTCTCAAAACACCATGGGCAGCAAACCGGGGGCTTCCGGCCCTACCTCCGCATCTCAAAGCTATGTTTACAGCGATTCGGACCTGGAGATGTACCTGTCGGACGTGTCCTGGGATCACCCGACAGAGAAGCCCGGATTCACGCCGTCTGCCCTGGGCTGGAAGCGCGCACCAGCGAGTCGAGTCCTCCGGAGGCCAGACGAGTCCGGCTTGGTGAAGGATCCGCGCTCATCGAGCAACTCAGCCCGCTTCCGCTCTATGGTTTTAGAGCCTGCGGAGAGCTCGCAAGGGCTGCCGGGACTGTGCACGTTTCCGGTGTGAGCTGTGGCGGGACTGGTTTGAAGCCGCGCTGCTCCGGGAAGGCATGTCTCAGGAGCGCGCTGTCCCGGCTGGCGCGGTTCCCCTGGAGGAATTAAGTAGCTGGCCTGAGGAGCTATGCCGCCGTGAACTGCCGACAGTCTTGCCCCGACTCCTCATATCCTTGACGCTTCCACCGGAGAGGTGGTGTGGGGCGGGTCGCGAACCTTTCCCTCCTGACCCTCCCGCCCGCCGCCGGGCCGCGCTGTGTCGCCGCGACCGGTACCCTCTTTCTTTAGATGAGCGGGGTGAGATCGAGGGCGTGGAGGGCAGCGAGGACCGTGGCGTGTCCAAGGCTTTGGGAGGGCTCGCAGACGTGTTCAGGTTTGGGCGGTGGGCATGGGGCGGGTGGGTCTTCCTCTGTGCCTTGGAGTTTTTCTGTCCTTGTTACTTGCAGTGAACTCCCCCTGAGCCGTAAAGTTGGCGCTGCCTCTGAATGGGTGGATGCAGTAAAGCGCGAGTACTCTGATCTTCTGTTATCTGCAAAATGGGCGGTGAATATGAATACTACCTTTCTCAGCATTGTGAGAATGAAGGGGGCGGGGGGGGGAGGGGGCAGGCGCTGTGACTCATGCCTGTATCCCAGCACTTTCGGAGGCCGAGGCGGTAGGTTTGCTTGATCCCGAGAGTTCGAGACCAACCTGGGCAACATAGTAAGACTCTGTCTACAAAAACTAAAAAAATTCGCCGGGAATGGTGGTATGCGCCTGTAGTCCCGGCTACTTGGAAGGCTGAGCAGTCAGGATCACCTGAGCCCAGGAAGTCTAGGCTGCGGTGAGCTGCTGTGATCGTGCCACTGCATTCCAGCCTGGGTGACAGAATGAGACTAACTCAAAAAAAAAAGGACTTAGTTATACTGTGGTGTCAAGTCTTTAAAAGATGTTCAGTAAGTAAAAGTAAAAATGGGTTTCCCCTTCCCCTCTCGGACCTCTTTTTGTTTGCTATTTAGAGAGAGTTGCTTCGATTTGTTGGCTTTCATCTATTGGATTTGAGGCGCTTAATGCCCCAGCTGCCCATGTGCAAACCATTCTTTGTTAGTCACGCCTTTGTGGTTGCAAATATGCCTGGAATCTTAGCCCTTCTGTTAAACCATGTGTACGTCTTTGAGCTTACTTTCAACATAAAATTACTCTCAGAAGAAAACCATGACTTTCACTTGAGTCTCAACTCTGCACGAATAATTTTTCACAGCTAAAGGCCAGTATAACTAAATATTACCATTACTTGGAAATCATTGACCTAAGCATTAGCAAAATCCTAGAAGTTGCCAAAGCCAGTTTTTAGTTATCATGTAGATCCAGAATTGCTGGCCTCCCACTCAAAAACATTTATTGCATACATAATGTGTATCAGGTATGGTGTTAGGCTTTGGGAGAACAGAGATAAGATTTCTCTTCTTCCCTCTCAAACTTGTAGTGGACGGAAGTCAACATTCCCACCTAGCTTTGCACCTCAAACTTGATGTATTCAAAAGAGCCCAGAACTGTTTTTCCTCTAGTTTTCTTCATCTAAGTTGATGGTTTCACAAACTGAAATGAAATCTTGTCTCTCTCACATCCAGTTAGCAAGTTCTATTGTTTCTGACTCCAAACTACATGTTGAATTAATCCACTTAACTACATCCGCATTGCTACCACTCTGATTCCAAAACCCCATCCAAGTCCCTCACCTGGCTATTAATAGTTAGTTTCCTTGCTTCTACTCCTGTCTTCCAATACTTCATTCAAAAAAGTTCAGAGGAAGAATCACAGATCACGTTGTTTCCCTTTTAAACCACCTTCACTGGCTTCTTAACAAATTAGGAATAAAATCCAAATTTACCTTTAAGGCTCCACATGATCTAACCTTGCCCTTCTCTTGTACCTAGCTGACTATACTTTATTCAGGGATACATCAGGCTCACCTTCCTCAGAATCTTTGTACTTATCCTAGTTCTCCCAGCCTTTTGTACATCTCATTATTTAGGCCTTGACTCAAATGTCACTCGCTTAGAGGGGTTTTTTCAGAGCCCTTAATTTAATTTTATTTTATTTTTGAGTTGGAGTCTCACTCTGCCTCCCAGGCTGGAGTGCAGTGGCATGTTCACAGCTACCCCAGCGTCAACCTGCTGGGCTCCAGCAATCCTTCCGCCTCAGCCTTCCAAGTAGCTGGAACTACAGGTCCGTACTACCACACCCAGCTAATTTTTGATTTATTGTGGAGACGAGGTCTGACCAAGTTACCTGGGATGGTCTTGAACCCGCGGGCTCCCAAAGTGCTGGGATTACAGTCAGAGCCACCGAGCCCGTCCTTTCAGAGCCTTAAAACCTTAGATATTACCCCCAAACTCAGTCTGTTAAACTTTCATCACATTGTCCTGTTCAGTTTTCTAAAGAGTAGTTCATCATTAAGAGAAATGATCTTGTTTGCTGTGTGTATTTTCCACATTACACTGTAAAGTTTATAAAGGCAGTAACTTGTTTCTCTTCTTTTTTTTTTTTTTGAGTTGGAGTCTCACTTGTTGCCTAGGCTGAAGGGCAGTGGTACAATCATGGCTCACCGTAGCCTCGGTCTTCCGAGTACCTGGGACTACCAGCCTGCACCACCATGCCTGCCTAATTTTTAAAAAATTTTCTTGTAGAGACAAAGTCTATGTTGCCCAGGCTGGTCTTGAACTCCTGGGCTCAATCAGTCCCCCTGTCTCAGCCTTGCAAAGTGCTGGAATTATAGGCATGAGCCCCTGTGCCCAACTAGGAACTTGATTTTTTTTTACTGTGTCATCCTCAGCACCTAGAACAGTGTCTGGCACGTAGGAAGCATTCAGTAAAGAGCTAAAAATATTTCATGTTTTAAAAATTCTTGGAAGTCTCAATTGACAATATTATTTTCAGCTTATGGTAGTTTTTATCTGCACTATTTTTCACAAATGAAAGAAAAGTTTGTAATCCACAATGCCATTACCCAAACAAAATTATTTTTATGCTTTGCATTTTATATATTTTCTAATTTTTATCTACATAATCATAATTTGTTGCTAATTTTGGAATGGCTAGAAATTTTTTGAAGCTTCACTGAAATTTTTCATAAGGCAGATTCTACCCTTCTGAACTCGTGCGTGACTTATACCTCATTTTGATTGCTGCTGCTGCAAAAAATGTGCAAAATAAGATTTCAAAAGAGGAACCCTTGTATTAGGATTATGCTTTTTTTTCATTTATGATTCTTACATTGCTTTTACAATAAAACATTTCTAACAATTCTCAATGGTGTTTAAGTAGGATAGTTTGTTGCCACACATTTGTGAGCTTCTGCTATGTACAGAAGCATTACAGTGTGATAAGGTTGGTAAGATGTGTATGCAAGTAACATCGAAATAAGATAGGAGATGATGAGTGGCTTAAGACAAGTCCAATAAAGTACTATAGAAATGCTGAGGAGAGAGAAATTTCTTTCCAGTAGTAGAAATGAGAAGTCCATGGATTATTACAGTTTCTCATCTGTCAGAAATATTTTATGACTACACAAGATTTGAAAATTGTTTTAATTATTTGATTTACTTTGATGTCTTGAAGGTCTGAGTCCCACATATCTCAATATTACCTTATGGTTTTGTGTTCCCTTCATATTTAATCACTTTCTATGTTATAACCTCTATAGCCTTGAGTTACTTAAAATAATCAAATTTCTTCAATTTACAGTGGTTAAAGTTTATCCTTGGGCAATTTTGAAAATATTTTCTTAAAATGTTTTCACAATGTTATTTGTTTACTTAATAGATGTTAAGTTTTTAAAGGCAGAATTAGGCCAGTAATTTAAGTCTAATTTATGGATCATTGCTTAAATTTCAAGAAGGGTCCATTATTAATGTATTCTCAGTAATGAATATCCTATTACTATGATACTAGTATCTTCCTTAATTATTGTACTCTTTGTATCGACACTCTGACAGTTGGATTGAGCATATTCGTAAGTAAAATTATTTTAATTGTATGATTTACTTTGATGTCATTAAGGTCTGAGTCCTAGATACCTCAATGGATAAGACCTTACGGTTTTGTATTCCCTTCATATTTAATCATTTTCCATATGATAGCTCTATAACTTCTAGTTACTTAAAATGATCAAATTTCTTCAAATTACAGTGCTTAAAGTTTTAAATTTCATTTTGTGTAGGTGTCATGAGTGTTCTGTTGATGTGTACATAAACACATTGTATATTTTAAATGTTAGTTAAATTATGATTAGGCCTATATAAAACATGATTTCCAGTCTACTTAATAACCATCAGCCTCTAACATGTTTAAGGTCAATTAGAAAATAACTTTCTAAGCTGCCAAAAGTTGATTGAGAAGGTGACAGCAAATTTGTCATTTGGAGAAAGTTGACTTTCTCATCTTCGTCTGTCTTCATCAGTCTTACCAATTTTCCCTGACGAGATTTATTCTTTTAGTCAGGAGAAGAGATAGAGTTAAGACTAAGCTGCTCAGTTTATTCATTTTTTGAGTTAGCTTGTTCTGTTTACATTTTACTTGGTTGTGGAATATTTGCTTATAGTTTTGAATATATTTGCTTATAGTTTTGAATCTATGTTACATGTTGCAATCTGTTTTTTTAAATGACAAATTATTTTTTATCCTGAGTATAAAAGTTGTTCATCTAGAATTTTTTTTTTTTTTTTTTTGAGCTAGGCCCTCACTCTGTCACCCAGGCTGGATTGCAGTAACATGATCCTGGCTCACTGCAGCCTAGCCTTGACCTCCTGGGCTCAAGCAATCTTCTTCCCTCAGCCTCCCAGGTAGCTGGGACTATAGGCACACACCACCACAGCCAGCTAATTTTTCTATTTTTTTGTAGAATCAGGATCTCCCTCTCTTGCCAGGCTGGTCTCGAACTGCTGACCTCAAGCAATACTCCTGCTTGGCTTCCCAAAGTACAGGGTTACATGTGTGAGCCATCATGCCCGGCCCATTGTAGAAAATTTGAAAAATGCAAGAAAACAAAAAAAGGTTTTAATTTTTATTTTAAAGTATCCATTAATCTGAAATGATTAAGAACAGTTTGATTTCTATACATTCCTGTCAGCCTATCAATCATTTTTTGTATGTCCATATTTATATATATTATACTATTTTGGAAACTTTTTTTTAACCTTAGTATTGTGAACATTTTTTCGTGCTTTCATGTCATTTTCATGATGGCAGATCCTATTCAACAGATGTACCCACATCCATTTAACTGGTCCTCAATTGTTGGATATTTATGTTGTTTCTTTATTTTCTTTGCTATTAGGTACTTAATATGTAGGATATGGAATTTTGAAACTGTACAAAGTTTTAGATTGGGAATATTCTTGGATTTGTTAAAGGGAAATGACTTTTGTTGATTAACATGACTTAATATTTTTACAAAATGTTACTATTTTGCTGTATAGAAATTTTGAAAATTATGACAGAAATGTTTTTACCTCATATGAACCAACTGACACTGGAACAGACTTTCTTTTCACAAGTGTTACCAAAGGTATTGTGCTATTATCTTAATCTATATGTTATAAAACTTGTTAAAAATATAGCCTCAGTCTTAATTTATTCTTAATGGTGGCTCTGTTTTTCTACTCTATCAAGCATATTTGAAATTAAAATATGTAGTAAGAAATAGATGTTACATGAGAAAATGATGGTGTTAGTATAATCATTAGGTAATTAAAAACTGTACATTTTCAGATTGTTTGAGTCCTTTACTAATAGAACTTAAATACTCACTTAAAGCTATTATATGGAAATTTGAGATAGGTGATGAAATTAGCTAAATCCCTTTGTTTTTTATCTTTCCTGTAGTGTCTATTAATAATTATCAGATTTCGGTGTCTGGGAAATGGAGTCAAAATTTATTTAAAAAGTCTTAGAACAAAAAAAGCAGAATTATTGGTAAAATTAAGTAACTTGGAGAAAATGTTAAATTTACAGACTATTACTTTTTAGATATATATGGTATACTTTTTCTCTGAAAAGCACAGTCATACTATATATATATTAAATCTATATATACATATATATATTTTAAAGGAGGGAACTGAAGTTACTTTGATGCCAAAATGAAACAGATTTGTGATAACTTATCTCTTATTGCAATGGATTTCTTTTCTTTTCTTTTTTTTTTTTTTTGAGTTGGAGTCTTACTCTGTTGCCCAGGCTGGAGTGCAGTGGTACACTCACAGCTACCACAGCCTTGACCTGCTGTGCCCAAGTGATCCTTCAGCTTCCAAGTAGCTGGAACCATAGGTGTGCGCCACCACGCCCAGCTAATGTTTTTGATTTATTGTAGAGATAATGTCTCACCAGGTTGCCCAGTTTGGTCTCAAACCTGTGGGCTCAGGCAATCCTCTTGCCTTCCCTTCCCAAAGGTCTGTTATCACAGGCATGAGCCACTGCACCTGCCTTGGAATGGATTTCTAAGTTTAACTTTTAAACATAATTATCAAAATGTCTTTTACTCATAAACACTTGATTATTCTCTATCTAAAAAGTTTCTTAGAATTTGTTCTCAACCACCAGAAAAAAATCCAACTGTTATACAGATGAAAACAGGATGTTGAGTGCTAACAGGGCTATGGGAAACAATGTCTAATTGAACTACATTGTCTTGTTGACCATGTTATTCTTGTAATGTTTAGGCTATTTAAATTTAGAAAGATCTGAGTAGTAAGATCTTAGGAGGGCTAGAATGTCATATACGAAAAGCTGGGTTGTGAGGTCACATAGGTACTTCTAATCCAGGAAGACTATCTGGAAGTGGGTCAGGAAGGGGAACTGGTTAAAATATAAGTGAATAGTGAGTAAATAGATGATTCTGTACAAATTCATTACTACTACCAGAAAATGCCCTTGTAAGTGCCCATGTGAGTGTTATTGGTCAAGACAGTCATCTTTTATTGTACAAAGAGTAGTACTTGTATTTGTTGTACCCCCAAAAGATGAGCTTTGAGTGATATTTTTAAATTCACAGAAGTAGAAAATCAATTCATGTCTGAGGTTATTAGAGGAGAGGTGTATTGTAGAAATACTTTTTATTTATAGTTTTTACTTAATTAGAGGCCATTGTTAAGCTAGAAAGTACCCGTTGGGCATTACTAATGCAAAATCAAATCCTCCTGTTGTGTTTTTTCTCTTTTGTTTTGTTTTTTCTTTTCTAGTGATTTCTGTTATTCTTATTTATAATCTGATTTGTTTTTCAGACTGTGAAATTATTTGATGACATGATGGATGAATTAATCAATGAAGCCAGAGGACTGTCAAGCCAAAATTTGGAAATTCAGACCACTCTAAGGAATATTTTACAAGTAAGTCAGATGTATTAGAAAGAGGGAGCTTAAAAAGTGAAATTTTTCTTTCTTTAATGCCCTAATGTTGGAATTACATTTATAGAATGAAAGATATGAATACAGAAATATAAATTCTGATTTTTAAATAAAATTTCATGCTGAGTAAATACCTAAGCGCTTGTAAGAAGACAAGTCATCAAGATAGCATGCTCTACCTGTAATTTCACGGCATATGTGTATGACACCTGCCATGTGCTTTGAAGTTTGGGTTAGGATTCCAAATGGCTAGACAGTTTTCTAATATTTGTAGTTCTTTTAGACTGAGCTTCTGTGAAAAGAGGAAGAGGGTGTCTGTTTTGTTTACTGTGGTATTCCTAGCACCCAGCATACTGTCTGATACCTTTTCAGTGCACATAGAATATATTCTGAATGAAACTTCTTTCCTTATTTCTAGACAATGGTGCAGCTCTTAGGCACTCTTACAAGGTCTGTTCAGCATATCTGTAGCACACAGGAATCCATCATTCTGGAAAATATCCATAGTCTTCCTTCCTCAGTCCTTCATATAATCAAAAGTACATTTGTACATTGTAAGGTGAGTAAAGGTCTAAGTACACTTTAAATGATCTAGAGTTAGTGGGTAAAGGAGCTGAGTAAAATAGTGTTTGTGCAAATTGTATGTTTTTGCCTTATATTATTGGAATAGACTTTTCCATAGAACACAGAGCATGTATGTAAATGTTTTTAAGTAACTGGTTCTAAGGAAGTCATAAAAAGTGGCCTTTTGAGGTTTTTTACTTTTATCCTATTTCCCCTCTATAAAGAAAGGAATGGTAAGGACTTGTGCTGAGACACAGGGATCCAGAAATAGTTATGTCATATGGCATTGGTGGATCAATGTTCACTTACCTTAGTGATTAGGTGCCTGAACTTCCCTTTGTAAAGGGAAGTTAACTCTTAATCAGTCCATTTCTACATTCCAGAGGCAGCTTTAAGATACAAAAGTTGGCCTAGAATTTGTGGGGTACAGGCAGTTTTAATACTCTTGTTTGGGTGAATGAAAATCACTAGTTAATACCTCTCTGTATTTGTACACTGTGAGGTGAGTAAAGGTCATAGGTGATAGAGTGCTAAAACCTAATGTTATGTCCCTTTCAGTTCTATATTTGCAAGATCATGGAAGTCCGAAATCATTTGCTTTATCACTCAAAGTATATTATATTCAATGGATGTTAACTAAACATTTGTTTAGTGAATGAATATGTGGTTCAATAAATGTATGATCTCTAATAGCATGAGTTAAAGTAAACTTGGCTCTTGAGCTTTTAAGATTTGTTTTTTTCCCTCTCATTTTTATTGTGATCAGAACAGTGAATCTGTGTATTCTGGACGTTTACAACTAGTTTCAGACCTTCTTCAGGCTCTTTTTAAGGAGGCCTATTCTCTTCAAAAGCAGCTAATGGAACTTCTGGACATGGTTTGCATGGGCCCTTTAGTAGATGAGAATGATGATATTTCGAATATGGTCATAGGTGAGTGAAGAAAACTTTATGCTTAGCATATAGTGTATATGGATGACTATAAGACATGTATCAATTAAAATTGTTTCTAATGATTCATGTCATCTTCTTACTCATGGCTAAAAAATAATTTAAATCTTATCGATAAATTTTTATTTTTAAAATGTTGATATCTATAACATTCTTTCTTTTTTTTTGAGTTGGAACCTTCTCTGTCACCCAGACTGGAGTGCAGTGGCTGCTCCCAGCCACTGCAGCCTTGACCTGCTGGGCTCTGGCGATCCTTCTACCTCACCCTTCCAAGTAGCTGGAACTACAGGCACATGCTACCACGCCCGGCTAATTTTTGATTTATTGTAGAGATGAGGTCTCGCCAAGTTGTCCAGGCAGGACTCAAACCCGCAGGCTCAGGCAACCCACTCACCTGGGCCTCCCAAAGCGCTGGGATTACAGACTGAGCCACCAAGCCTGGCCTATAACATTCATTTTTAATGCCTTAGCCTAGATTTGCATATTCAGGTAATATTCCTAGTAGGTAATCCCCCTTACAATGATTAACAAAGAAATGTATGCAACTTTGTATTTTCTAAAGTTGTCCATATTCTCAGGCAGTAACTTCCAGATTTTTGGTTTAAAAAAAAAAATTTATATTAATATATATTAATATTGAATCTATCTATGGTAGATTTAATGTATATGTTAATATACATTTTAATATAATATAGTTTAATTCAATATAATAAGAGTTAATATAAAATTTTATATATATCATAATATATGCTATGACATAACATATCTATTAAATCTATATTAACCTATATTGAGAAATACAGTTTACATTCCTTCCCAGAACACATATAAGTACATATATGTATATACACATATATATATTCACATGTTTGTAAATATGTATGTATATACCCATGGGCATATTTATTATAATGAAATCGTGCTCATTTTACATGTGATGTACTCTGTACTGTTTCATTTTTAAAGACTTGCTGGTCAGGTGTGGTGGCTCATGCCAGCACTTTGGGATGCCAAGATGGGAGGATTGCTTGAGGTCTGGAGTTCAAGACCAGCCTGAGCAACATAGTGAGAACCTGTCTCTACAAAAAAAAGGGGTGGGGGGGAGAATTGCTGAATGTAAACCACTTAATTGATTTTATCACTCATTAGTGGATTGTGACCCAGAGTTTGAGAAATAATACTCTAATTATAAGGCCGTAGTTTGCATTCATAGAACTTCTCTTTTCACAGAACTTTGGCATAAAGAGAATAAGTTGGTTTTGTGCAGTGTATCAGGCAACTATTGCTCTATAAAAGATCACTCTAAAATCTGGTAGCTTATTAAAACAACCACTGTTTTATTTATTCATGAGTCTGTGAATCTGCAGTTTAGGGTGGGATCAGCTGGGGACTTTCTCTGCTCCACATCGTGCAACTGGCTTACTCAGGTGTTTGCAATCAGTGCCTTCACTCATGTCTGGCTGTTGGCAGAGTCAGAAGTACTGAGAAGGCCACGCATATCATCCAGCACACTAACACTGTCTCAGACACTGGATGGTCTCAGAGTTTTCAAGAACAGCAAGAGAGGGCAAGTCCCCATAAGCAAGAGCTTGTTTCAATTTTATTATTGTCCCTTTGGCCCCTAAGTAAATCATAGGGCCAAGCCTAGAGTCAATGTGGAAAAATATGGATTCAGAAGTGGCAGTTAGTATGACTATTTTTACAAATAATCTACCACAGGAAAAGTAAAAGTCTGGCATAAGTACTGTGTAAATTAGTTTTAATTCTTCCTGGTTAGGTTTTCTAACAGTTTATTTTGTCATTTTGGATTAGAATTATATTTGTAGAATATTTTAATTATAATAGGGTACAATTTTTATTCTACTGAACATTTTTAGTTTTACGTAAGTCATAGGGTGGTTGTAAACTATTTATTTATTTTTGAGTTGGAGTCTCACTCTGTTACCCAGGCTCAAGTGCAGTGTCACGCTCAGGGCCACCACAGCCTCGACCTGCTGGGCTTGGGTGATCCTTCCACCTCAGCCTTCAACCTCCCAAGTGGCTGGAACCAGGCACGCACCACCATGCCCAGCAATTTTGTTTAGATTTATTGTAGAGACGAGGGCTCACCAAGTTGCCCAGACTGCTCTTGAACCCCTGGACTCAGGCAGTACTCTCGCCTCAGCCTCCCAAAAGGCTGGAATTACAGGTGTGAACCATCGCTCCCAGCATCAGGCATGTGACATTTAGTTTCTGTAGTTAGTTTGACACAATTATTTTCAAGCTGCATTAATGATTTTAATTCAATCCAATGTTGAAATTGTTTAGCAGATACTTTCAAATGTATGAGAAAATTCACTCCATGACATTTGAATATCCTAAAAGTTCTGTTATATTTCTTTGTAGTTATTCATTCATTATTGGATATCTGCTCTGTTATTTCCAGTATGGACCATGCTTTTCATGCCAATACTTGGAAGTTTATAATTAAGTAAGTATGTTTGTTAGTTTTACTTTTTATGTTTTCCATATTCCCCAGTCTTAATTATAGATGAATTTTCTTTGTGGATATGTGTAATGTTCACTGACACTGTTGTCTGATAATTCAGATGTTCTACATGTAGCTCCCAAACCAAATTGAACTATTTTACCTTGCTGTCTCTAAAAAAAAATGTTTTTAAGTTCCACCTAGTTAGCTGGTACTTCTGAAATAATGGGCCATGGGTCATACTAGACTTAAACACCAGCTTGGTGCTGCTACTGTTTAACCGACTATCAAGTATTCTATTTTTAGGCTTAGATAAATTGGTAACTAATTAGAGCTGAATGTGATTCTTTCTTTCATTATGTACTTTTAAGTTGTTCAAACTTAATTCCATTTATAATTTTAACTTTCTGAAATCTGGAACATTATGAAGGATCACTAGGAAGAATATCCATAGCATTCACCAGCTTCTTAGTGGGAGTAGGAAATACTATTGAGATGTAGAGATGGTTTAGAGCCTCTACTTTAAAGGTCAGTGTAACACTTAGGTGCTTTTCTTGCACCACCAGGACATTAAGTTGCCAACAAGTAGTTTAGTGGTTAAGAGTCATCTTGGAGTCACACTGCATGTGCTCAGATCACTTTTGAAATCATTTATTCCTGAACCCTTGGGCAATTTGGTTAATTCTCTTAACTTTAGTTTGCTCGTCTGAAAATGGAAATAATAATAACAATAGCACCTTCTTGATAAGGTTATAGTGAGAATTAAGTTAATCGCTGTGAAGTGCTTAGGACTGTGCATGACACATAGTGAGTGCTCAATGAGTTAGCCACATCATTATTGTCATCATTGAATATTTTCCACTCTTGCCCCCTTCCAATTCACTTTCTAACCAGCATTTAGAGTGCTCTTTTAAAAAAGTAAATCTGATCATGCCACTCTACTGCTTAAAATCTATTCCATTTAACTAAGAGTAGCAAGCTAATCCTCTTTGGTCTCTGCGTCCTTCACTGTCCTCTCTTACGTTATTCTTGCCCTGCTCTTGGTTCCACAAACATACCAAAATCTCCTGTCCCAGAGCCTTTTTTTCATGGCTTTTCCCTTTGCCTAGGATGCTTTCCTCCCTTATTTTGCCCTTTGCTAACTCCTGCTTATCTTTCAACTCTCAGTTATAAGTGTTATAAGTGAAATTAAGTTTCTGTATTGTAGCACCTTAGACATTTTCATCTTAGCATTTATCACAGCCATAGTTAATCAGTTCTTACAAATATATAGTACTCTATCTCATGCTAGACCATAAATTTTACGCAGATAGGGCAGAGATTATGTCTGTTTGATTGACCTTTTTATCCCCAGTAACACAGTAAGATTACCATTAATATTTTACACAGAGAAATAAAAAATTAGCAACGTATTTAAACAAATATAGCTGCTTCAGAGGTAAAGTTGGCACATCTTGGCTATACCATGCCTAATATATATGATGCATTGTGATTTTTTTGAAATGTTCTATAGGGCAGATATTTTTGTAACCCTAAATTACTTGGTGTGTTTTGTGGTGATTGTATTCTTTTCTTTTTGTTTATTTAGGCAAAGCCTTAAGCACCAGTCTGTTATAAAGAGCCATTTGAAACACAAAGATATAATTACTAACTTGTGTGAAGACATTCTTTTCTCCTTCCAATCTTGTTTACAGTTAGCTGGGCAGATGACACAGTCAGATGCACAGGTAATATGGCCTAATAGCACTTTAAACAGCAACCTTTATTTATTTATTTTTTTTGGCAGTTGCTAAATCTCACTTAAATGTCTCAGTCTATTTAAGGGGATTTTAATTTATTTCATTTTGGGTGGTTTGGGATATGTGGGATTATTTACTTGCCCACAATTACTTTTTACTTAGATCATTGCATTAAGCTCTTCACTGTTCTTATTACCTCTAGAATCTACCTGTCCCCTTCTTTACATTCTAACTGCTTGATCAAGGAATTATTTTATTATTTTCTGCTCTAAAATAAAAATCTAATTCCTTTGTCCCATATTAAGGTCTTCTTGATATGGCCACAGTTAGCTTTTCTGTCTTTACCAATGCATTGAAACCTTTATGGGTACTGTGTTTATGTATATATGTGCATGTGTCAGTCTTTTGAAGTTGGTATATGCTTGTGTTTATTATTCATTTAAAATTTTTATTTATGTTTTTGGAGGTTGCATTCCCTTTCTGTTGCCAAGGCTAGAGTGCAGTGGCACAGTCGTAACTACTGCAGCCTCAATTTCCTGTACTCAAGTAATCCTTTTGCCTCAGCCTCCTGTGTAGCTGAGGACCACAGGTACACACCACCATGCCTAGCTATTTTTTACTTTTTATTTTTTTTGTAGAGATAGGGTCTTGCTATGTTGCCCAGGTTGGTCTCAAACTCCTAGCCTCAAGCAGTCCTCCCATCTTGGCCTCCCAAAGTTTTGGGATCACAGGTATGAGTTACTGAGCTTGGCTATGTTTATTTTGATTTCAAAAAGTTGTCGTGTTGAGTTGGCATCACATTTATGAAACAGATAATGTTCTAAAAATTTGTAATATGTCTTTGGGGAGTTATAACTCATTTTCCTACAACAATGTTATACATGGTAACTTTTGTTCTTAGACTAGGCCTCGAATATTATTGAACTCATAATAGCCTTGAATCATAGTATTAATAGTACTTAGGACTTAACAGTTATATGTGATAGTTAATGGGAAAATGAATATTTCTTCCTAGAGTAGAAATAACATAGCTTCTATTATAGATCGACAGGCTGATACAGGAAATTTCTTTCTAACTTCTGTTCCCTACCAAGTAGCTGTTGGAGTGAAGGTGTAGGGATTCATCCAAGTCCTAAAACTGATAGCAATTCCTGGATCAGGAATGAGCTGGAAGGACAGACCCTAGAGGTGGGTAGCACTTTGAAAAGGACTTCTGAAGTTTGTAAGAAGGAAGTGAGGAGTAGCTTTAGAAAGGGGCTAACCTTTTTCTTGCTTCTCTTTTATTTATTTTTTAAGCATATTTTAAATAGCTCCCCTTGTACGGTTCAGCAGGATTTTTTTAAAGTTTTAATATTTTAAATATTTCTTTTTCTTGCTTCTCTATCTTCTCTACTCTCCCTTTATATCCCTTCTTCTTTTTTCCATTTTCTTTTTTCTCTCCCCTTCATTTATATACCGTTTCTGAGTCCTCTCACCTTGCTAAAAGAAGTTTGGTTGGATGTCTTGTGTCAGTGGCAGGAAGCGTGTTTTCTTCTTCACTTTCATCCTACAGATCTGTATTCTCAACCCTATTCTCCTCCTTTTTCAATTTAGTACCGGGAGAGTAAAATTAGAAGACATTCCTAGACAGGAGTAAGACAAGGAAAGCCTAATCAACAGTATAGTCTACAGTGGCAAGAGAAAGGAAAGTTAGGGGATGCCTAACCAGGGTGGCTAGCTATTTGTACATAAAGTATATTAGTTCAGCTTATAGAAACTGCTAGGGTATGAAAATCAGAGAATTTAAATTGTAAAATCTCCTAACTATCCAGGAAAATTATATTTCTACTCATTTGTACAAATTTGGGACTGATAAAAGTGACCAGTTCTGCTTACTGTCCATTGCCCAAAATGGAGCTTTGAGATGAACTGTATAATTTGTCCTATCTTAATTCTGAATTCTGAACAGCAGTGCCCTCTGCTGTTCATTATTAATATATAGGAATCAAACTACGATATTAAAGTTTTCCAAGCAGTTTTCACTTTGTGTTTGTTCCATTCAGGCTTCTACAACCAAATTTCTTAAACTGGTTAATTTATGAGTAATAAAAGCTTATTTTTCACAGTTCTGGAGGCTGAGAGGTCTAAGATCAAGGCATCAGAGATTCCATGTCTGGTGAGGGCTTGCTGTCTGCTTCAAAGATGGCGCCTTTTTGCTGCATCCTCACTTGTAAAACAGATAAGACAGCTCTGAGGGCACTAATCCCACTTCTCAAAAAGCCCCACCTCTTAATACTAGTCACATTGGGTATTAGGTTCCAACCTTTGGATTTTGAGGAACATCAACATTCAAACTATAACATTTTGCTTTTAAAAATGTCAGAATAAAACCATTATATTTAATTAAAAGCATACTATTTGTGGAATCATATGGATGTATCAGTCCGTGTATTAGTTTCCTGGGGATGCCATAACAAATTACCATGAACGGGTGGTTTAAAACAACAAAAATGTATTCTCTCCCATTTCTAGAGACAGCAATTCACAATGTGTCAATAAGGCCATGTTGTCTTCAAGGCTGTAGGGGAGAATCTGTTTTACATGATTCCCTT
This sequence comes from Cephalopachus bancanus, assembly GCA_027257055.1. Lineage (NCBI taxonomy): Eukaryota > Metazoa > Chordata > Mammalia > Primates > Tarsiidae > Cephalopachus > Cephalopachus bancanus. Next base: position 8,547,959 of record JAPVLO010000060.1, read on the forward strand.
CACTTCTGGTGTGGCTGTCAGTCCTTGGCATTCCTTGGCTTGCAGCTTTATAACTCCACATGGTGTTCTCTCCCTGTGTCTTCACATCATCTTATAAGAACATCAGTCACATTGGGTAAGGGCACACCTTACTCTACGACGACCTTAGCTTAATTAATTATGTCTATAATCGCCCTATTTTCAAATAAGGTCACATTCTGAAGTATTGGGGGTTAGGACTTCAACAGATTTTTTTTGGGGGGGAGGAGGGACACGGTTCAGACCCTTTACAACCCTGAAAATTGATAAAATAGTCTCTATTAAGTCTTGAAATTGGTTTCAAAAAGGAAATATTTAACATACAGTTTTTTAAACATATAGTTTTATAGCCACTATTTAGTTTTTTTATAAATATAGGAAAAAATTGATTTGTATTAGATATAATTTATATTAGATATAATTTAATTTCCACTGTGAGCTCTACTTTTGTTTACATAATGCTTTTAGAAATTTGTATTATTCAGAAAATAAAGATATACTGTTATATTCATTGCAACATTTAGAGTTACTGCCTGTTACATTTGGATTTTATCGGTATTTAAATTAATTTTTGTTTTGAGTTGGAGTCTCACTCTGTTGCCCAGGCTGGAGTGTAGTGGCATCTTCATGGCTGCCACAGCCTCGACCTGTTGGACTCAGGCTATCCTTCTGCTTCAGCCTTCCAAGTAGCTGGAACCATAGGTGTGTACCACCATCTCCAGCTATTTTTTTTTTTATTATTGTAGAGACAAGGTCTTACCAAGTTGCCCTGACTGGTCTTGAACCTCTGGGCTCAGGCAATCCTCTTGCCTCCATTTCCCAAAGTACTGGGATCACAAATGTGAGCCACCGTGCCAAGCTTTTATTTTATTTAAAGTAAGCAAGAGGCTGGGCTTGGTGGCTCAGCCTGTAATCCCAGTACTTTGAGAGGTCGAGACAAGTGGGTTGCCTGAACCTGCAGGTTTGAGACCAGCCCAGGCAACTTGGCAAGACCTCGTCTCTACAGTAAATAAATAAATAAATTAGCCAGGCATGGTAGCGTGCCCCTGTAGTTCTGGCTACAGAGAGAGAGAGAGATACAGAGAGAGAGAGATGGGGTGGCGGGGAGGAAGAGAGAAAGAAAGAGTGCTTTTAAACATGTAAAAATGGTCTTTCTTGCTTAAATTACCTACTCCTTCTTTGCTGGTGTTGGGATACACAACAGTTGAATGAAATGTGACTGTTAGTGTGTCTGTGTTACTCACTTGCTTTTTGAAGATGTCAAAATAAAAGCTCTAGTTTTAAGTAATGGTGTGCTACTTAGTAATGAAGTAAAACTAGAGCCCTCCACCAAATCTTGTATAATTTCCCCTTGAATGAGAGAAAAATTTAATGTAAGCAAACTGATAAGTTATGTGTCACCATTCATTAATTCATTTAATAGGCATTTCCAGAGTGTTAATTCTTTGCTGGGAAATGTACTCAGTGCTAAGTTAGTGACATTCTCTGCCCTCAGCAACTTAGAGTCTAGCTTGGGAGACAGATAATCATTTAATTATAGAACAGTGTGATCTTTGGAGGGTTGGGTACCCAATCTTAAAGTCAGGAAAGGCTTCTTATGGTAATATAACATTTCTGCTGAATAAAATTTATTGTAAGTTCAGTGTAGATTCATCTTTAATCTCTGCTTTTACATATGCATGGTACTGTATAAGAGTTCATTTTCATAATTATCAAAGAAAAGTTTCATCTACCCTATATCTGCTGAGGAAAATTGACTATTTTCAAATTTTTTTTTTTGAGTTGGAGTCTCACTCTGTTGCCCAGACTGAAGTGCAGTGGCCGCCCCCAGCCACCACAGCCTCGACCTGCTGGGCTCCGGCGATCCTTCTGCCTCAGCCTTCCAAGTAGCTGGAACTACAGGCGCGCACTACCACGCCCGGCTATTTTTCAAATATTTTTAATAAAAGTCTCAATGAAAGGTCATATTCAATTAGTAGACCATCCAATTCTGTTTTGATTGGATTGAATTAAGGTTTTGCTACATTGGAAGAGAAATCAAACAAAATTAGCATTAAAGTTAAGATGCATTATTTTCATTATTAAGTAATCCTCAAAATTAAAGACAACTTATCAATTTGGCTTAATTTTATGGCAATATTTAAAGTTCCTTGGTTTATAGTGTATACTATAAATTTGGGTGGCAGAACAACCAGTATTTATGGAGCTAAGTTTGCTTAAGTGTCAGACACTATTTAAATATCTTAATAATCCTAGTATTCTCCCTGCTGTAGATAGGAAACTGGGCTACAGAGAGATTAAGTAATTTTCCCAAGATCACATAGTAGTTATGCTAGGGCCAGGGCTCAAATCCAGCAGAGTGACTCCACAGCCCTACCTGTATACGCATGGCTATTGGCACGTCCACTGTTTAATCAACATACAAATGTAATACCTAATCGGAAAACTCTCATACATTACACAAACATGGAAAGTGAAATCCAACTTTTATGTACCAGAGGGAGCCACAGGAAAGGTTTTGATTTATTTTGGGGGTAGGGTATGGAGCAAATATTAATATAAAACATTTAAAAATAGATTGAGCACAGTGTCTCAAGCCTGTGATCCTAGCACTTTGGGAGGCCTAGGCAGGAGTATTGTTTGAGCCCAGGAGTTCAAAATGGGGCCAGGCAACATAGTGAGACCTCATCTCTACAAAACATCAAAAAATTAGCTGGGCATGGTGGCTCATGTTTGTGATAGCAAATATTAACATATAACACATTTAAAAATAGGCTGGCACAATGACCCAAGCCTGTACTCCTAGCAATTTGGGAGACTGAGGCAGGAGGATGGCTTGAGCCTTAGAGTTTGAGGCTGTGCTAAGTGTGCCACTGTACTATAGCCTGGGTGATTATTTTATCATCACAGTAAAATAAAACATAGAGGCAAATCTCTGAAGTTAAAATATTTTATTTGAGAAGAAAATGGCAATTCAGGGTGTATATGCAGACTGACTAATCTTCACTATGTCCAAAGAACAAAGAGAAGGTTACAGGTTTTATAAGAAGGAGAAATGTTATGTATTGCTCTTCAACCAAGTTCATTGACATTAGTAAGGTTTTGGAACGCTGGCAAGCTCTGATTGGTGAGTGACCACAGCGGGTAAAACTAGTCTTAGAGATATAGCAGGTTGTTTCAGCAGTCCTAAGATAAAACTGGTGAGGGTTACGGCAGGCAATTTCAGCAGCCAAGCTAGCAGAGAATTACATTTTGGAACAATGTTATGTGCTGTGAGTGCTTTCGCCTCAGGTCTCTTGATTCTGTTTTAGTTGAGTATGACAAGAATAACCCAATTTGTATGATCAGTTTTCACATTATATATATATTGTTTGAAACGTGATTTTTTTTTTTTTTTTTTTTTTTTTACTTAACAAGTTTATCTTAGGGCTTTCTGTGTCCAGGAAAGTATATCTACCTGATTTTTTAAATAGCTATGTGATATTACAGTTTATGAATATACTGTATACTGTAAATTTATAGTTGATCCTTGAATAACAGTTTTGAATTGCAGAAGTCTACTTATAAGTAGATTTTTTTCAGTAAGTATAATGGAAAATATTTTGGAGATATGTGACAATTTGAAAAAACTTGCAGAAGAGTAGTATGGCCTAGAAATATAGAAAACATTTAGAAAAAGTTAGATATGTCATGAATGAATGGAATATATGTAGATACTAGTCAATTTCATCATTTACTGCCATAAAATAAATACAAATCTATTATGAAAAATTAAAATTGTATCAAAAGTTAGCACACAGACATGGACCATTCATGGTACCAATCACAGTTGAGAGGGAAATGTAAGCAAGCATAAAGATGCAGAATTAAATCATAACTGCATAAAATTAACTAAAACATACAATGCTACTGTGATAATTTTGTAGTCATCTCCAGTTGTTATTGCTGGGAGATGTTACAGAGCTGTTGCAACATCTCCCAGCAATGTGTGGGATGTTAATTATCTTTGCTTGAGCAGTTTGTCCCTCCAGTAAATTGCTTATTGTAATAAAAAGTGATCTCTTGATGTTCCTTCATATTTTTCATCATACTTAGTGCAATACTGTAAACCTTGAATAACACTATGCGACCCACATGATTTGCTACTAGTGATGCTGGAAGTGCTCCTAAGAAGCAGAGAAAAGTCATTACTGTACAAGAAAATTTGAATGGCTTGATACGTATTATAGAGTAAGGTCTACAGCTGCAGTTGTCGCTATTTCAGACAGATGATTCATCTTATAAGCAGACAATGTAAACAGTACTGTAGATGTATTTTCTCTTAGGATTTTCATAATAATGTTTTATTTCTCTAGTTTATTGTAAGAATACAGTTTATAATACATATAACATACAAATGTTAGGCAACTGTTTATGTTATCTGTAAGGTCTGCGGTATGCTATTAGTAGTTAAGTTTTGGATTTTTTACTACACAGGGTTCGGTACCGTTAACCTCCTCATTGCTCAAGAGTCAACTGTTTTTAACTGTTCTCTACTTGAGGAACACTTGCTTCATTCAGTCTTCATTATACAAAACATGTTGTATTGCATTCCTATGCTAATATTTCTAAGGGTGTATTTCCAGAAATGGAATTCGATCAAGGGGTTTTACACATTAGCTTTTAATAATAATGTAAAGACTGTAATCTTGTATGCTTCCACCAATGGTAAAATAACTTATTTGTTACTCTATTTCCTTACCTGCTCGGGGACATTATTAGTCTTAATTTTTGCCAATGAAGTAGCCCTCAATTCTTTCCCCTCCCAAAAGATACACAATTAGGTTGTAATTTGGATTTTTTCAGTATTAGTTTATTGACAGTTTGTTTTTTTCTTTTTTGTGAACTGCCTTTTTATGTATTTTACCTGTTTTATACATTGTTCTTTTATTAATTTGTCAGATCTGTCTCTCTTGACCATCTGTTTAATTGATCCCCCTGGAACAAAAAACAATAAAGTATTTCTTACTTTCAGATCAACCAAGAAGGATCACTTCTTTTGCTATGATAGGTTAAGATTTTTCTTTTCAGTAATTTAATTATTTGAAATGCTTCTGTCTCCATTTGTTATTTGTATTGCTCCTAACAACAATTCAGAGAAGAATTATTTTTTTCTTGGATAAATTTTATACTCTGGTGTTTAAGAGGTCTTCCTAAAAAATATCGTCTCATTAGCTTATATTAGCTAATTTCATGTTCTTTTCTTATTTATTTTACTTTCTCATTTCCTTTTTTGGTCCAGGATAATGCTGACTACAGATTATTTCAGAAAACCCTCAAATTGTGTCGTTTCTTTGCCAATTCCCTTTTGCACTACACTAAGGTAAGACTTTATATACATTTCTTTATTTAATTTTAGTCCTCTCAAATAACTTATATATTATCTCCATTTCACAAAATAGAAAGCTAAAGTTCAGGTAGCATATAGCTTGATCAGGTTATATAATTAGCAACTAGTAAGACTGGGATTCAAATACAGGTATGATTTCTCCATCATCATTAGACTGTCTCTCAGAAAGTAAAAGAAATAGGGATGGGTGCAGTGGCGCTTGCCTGTAATCCCAGGAATTGGGAGGTCAAGGCAAGAGGTTTGCTTGAATCCAGGTGTTCAAAATCAGTCTGGGCAACCTAGTGAGACCTTGTCTCTATTTTTCTTAAAAAAAGTAAAAGAAATAGTTTTTTTAATATTATAAAACATAGCAAGTAAGATTTTTTAAATCCTCCTGATAGAAAAAAATTGATATTTTGATGTAATTAAGGATAGTTTGGCTTCCTACACACTGAGCAAATATCAGATGGGTAAATACCTATGAAGTGCTCTTGGTGCACTTTCCACAATATATCTCTGCCACTGGAATACACATCCTGCAAGCTGCAGGGAGCCCAGGGTAAGAAGCAGCAGCAACCAACTGCTATAAATGGCATCTGCACAGAAGGACCAATTTGGTCATCACACTAAACAAGATGTGAGTAGCCAGTGTGCCAGCCATAGAATTCTGACTATATTAATAAACAGTCATTGGAGAGCTTTATTGTTCCACAAAAAGTTGAAAGACAAAGTCAAAAACAAATTCAAATGACCAGTAGTTTTCAAAAAAATCACCTATATCTATTGCTAATAATGTTTCTTTTACTGGCTGCTATAAGCATTCTCCACTGCTCAGATAATCTGCTTTGACAGTTTAGCTCTTCTTTAGTTACCAGTAACTTTTACTGTATCCAGTGACTTTTACTGTATCTGATGACTCCCAAATATGGAGGCCTCCTTGAAATTATGACACAGTTTTAAAGGTTTAGACATTGGTTACAGAGACCAATGAGGCTTACTTGCCTCATCTGCCTTTTCATTCTCTTGTAAGAGTTTTGTTTTTAAATGGGGCACTTCCAGGATTTTATTTTATTTTGCATGCCTTTATGAGAGGATGTGCATTTAAAAGTCGTTGTATGCAAAGAATGAAAATACAGTTATTTTATTTTAGGAATTTCTTCCTTTCCTTTCTGATTCTTGCTGTACCTTACACCAGCTTTATCTTCAGATATACAGGTAAGAAGAATGCCATATGATTACTAAAATATAATCATTCGGTTGTATCATGCAAAGCTTAAGTACATATTATTTTAAGGTAAAGCACCAAAGTAATTCTTTTAGTGATTGAATAAATTTTTATCTGCTGGGGGAAGTGGCAAGATGGCGTCGGGGCAAAGCAGTCTGTGAAGCCGTCTGCAAAGGAGATCTGCAGTGGGTCTCTGACTCTTGCCCCCGGGGGTCTATGGACCCCAGCAACGCAGCCTGCTCTTCATATGGAGCTCAGCCGTTGCCACCACTGCAGCATCACAATGGACTGGACAGTCACTGGGGCGCAAACGGTGCCACTGCCGCTATTACTGCTGCAGCCGCGGCTGCCGCAGCCAGCGTTATAACAGTAGCACATCGTACCACCTGGGCCGGAGGCAACCCACTTCAAGCCACTTAAGGAAAGATCTACTGGGATGGGATCACTGCCACCTCTCCTGCGACCAAGAAATCCTGGCCGCCCGCCCTGTGTCTCCTGTTGTCTGCCCTGAGGCAGGCAGCCATGTTGTTCCTGTCCGGCCCCACCCGCTCTGGGGCGAGCAACTGAGATAGCACGAACTGCTGGCGATTCAAGGTAACAACACCGAAACGGACGAAACAAGCTTGATAAAGACATAGACCAGAGTGCTGAACGGAGGGTAATCTGAACTGTCCTTCACAGCAGACCAGGGGCAACTGACCCCAACTGCAAACTAATTTATCAGCTTGAAAAGAAAACTAGAAATCAGACCTGAAAGGACACTGGACTTGAACGAAATGTCTCAGAGTGTTCTTCATTGATTTTATTAGTTTAATGACTTAATTCTACTCCTACTGTATTGTTCCCTTTTTTCTTTTTTCCTTTTCCTTTTCTTCTCTTTTCCTCTCTCTGTAAACCATAGCTTTGTATAGAGGAACAGCACACTAACAAGATGGTTGGTTAGCTTGTATGTTAGCATCACTATATGTTTTATTTTTATTTTTTATTTTTTGTAGATTGTTGGTTCATCTGTAGCTATGGTCTATTGTTTTTATCTGTTTAACTATAGGCCTCTCTCTCTATTTGTTGGCACACTCGTTTGTTTCCCCCCTTACTCCTCTATCTCTCCACTCCCCTCTTCAACCCACTATCTGCTCCATTCTCTCCTCTCTGCTAACCACATTTTTTTTCAGGGAGTAAACCTACAGCCCCACTGCACGGACAGATTCCAGGGCAGTGGGAAGTGGGCTCCACATTATCCACACACCTGTCAGCGAAAACCAGGACCTGCAGATAGACTTTGAATCACAGCTCCCCCCTTAAGTAAATCTAAAAACTGCACAAAGGATCACCTCCAACCTTTAGTGCAACTCCAGAATTGAACAAAGTACGAGGGCATACATAAAGAATAGGAGATTGAACTAACAGAAGTAAAATCAATCCCTTTACCCCTGAATAACAAAATTAAAGAAGACGGAGATGTGGAGGAAAAGAAAAAGTAGGGAGGGGGAAAAACTGCATAAATGAAGAAAAACCAAAACAAGAATATAGGTCTCACACAGACCCCTGGGAAATCAGATACTGAGAAAACAGATTCTGGAACACAAACAATGAAGAGCCCCCAGAATGACTGGTTTCATGCAACAAACCTAGACATTAATGGAGAGAATTAACATCAAGACATTAATGGAGAGAATTTAAAAAATTGAGGAGAGACAAGAGGAAAATAGGAAGGAGCTGATGTCAGAAATGACAGCAGTAAAGAATACTGTGATGGAAATGAACAACAGACTAATAAGCATGGAAAGCAGAATCAGCCAAGCAGAAGAAAGAATCTCAGAGCTCGAATACCAAAACACAGAACTAACCCAAACTGTCAAAAGCATAGAAAAGAAGCTCAAAAAGACAGAACAAAACCTGCAAGAGATAAACGATCAAGAGACCAAACCTAAGACTAATTGAGCTTCCTGAAGCAGAGAGAGAAACAGAAGCCACACTGGAACAAACAGTTCATGAAATCATTCAAGAAAACTTCCCTCATCTCATTAAGGATGAAAAAAATCCAAACACAAGAGATTCAGAGAACCCCTGCAAGACAACAAAAGAGAAGACCAACTCCCAGACACATAATTATTCGCCTAAACAAAGTAGCTATGAAAGGAAAAATCCTAAAGGCAGCAAGGGAAAAAGGCCAGACTACCTACCAGGGAAAATCAATTCGAATAGCAGCAGATTTATCCACAGAAACCCTTCAGGCCAGGAGAGCCTGGAGCCCTATCTTCAAAGTTCTAAAAGAGAAACAATTTCAACCAAGAATAACCTACCCAGCCAAACTAAGCTTCATTAGTGAGGGAGAGTTGAAATCTTTTCCAGATATCCAATCCCTAAGAACCTACGCTGCCACCAGACCACCTCTACAAGAAACACTTAAGAAAGTACTGAACACAGAAGAAAAAGAAAACAGAACAACAGCATTCTTCACAAGAGTATAGGCAAAAGATTAAAAACACACATGAACCAACTCCAAAACCCAAAGAAAGACAACAAACAAACAGGAACAATTATGTAAGAACATTATGACAGGGATCAACTCTTGCATTTCAGTTATTAGCCTAAATGTGAACGGACTAAATTCACCACTGAAAAGACATAAAATGGCAAAATGGATAAAATATCATCAGGCAACAATCTATTGCCTTCAAGAGACTCACCTCACTAGAAAGGACACCCACAGACTCAAAGTAAGAGGATGGGAAACAAACTTTCAGGCGAACGGAATACAAAAGAAAGGAGGAGTAGCGATCTAAATTTCAGACAAAATACCCTTCAAGCTATTAAAAATCAAAAGAGATACAGAAGGCCACTACATAATGATAAAAGGCTCAATCCATCAACAAGAAATATCTATTCTAAACATATATGCACCCAATATAGGTGTGTAAACTTTCATAAAGCAACTTCTTGGAAAACTAAAGAAAGATATTGACTCTTAATACTATCATAACTGGGGACTTTAATACCCCACTCACAACCCTAGACAGATCATCAGGACAAAAAATCAGCAAGGAGATCCGGAACCTCAATGTGACTTTGGACCAAATGGACTTAATTGATACCTACAGAACACAGCATCCAAAGACCAAGAACACACATTCTACTCATCACCACATGGAACATATTCTAATGTCGACCACATACTCGGCCATAAATCAAGTATAAGCAAATTTAAAAGGACCGAAATTCTACCAAGAACCTTCTCGGACCACAGTGGAATAAAACTAAACATTGACACCAACAAAGTCCCCCCAAACCCACAAAGACATGGACACTAAACAGCATGATGCTAAACAACTCCTGGGTTAATGACGAAATCAAAACAGGGATCAAAAGATACCTGGAAACAAACGAAAATGAAGAAACATCTTACCAAAATCTCTGGGATGCCCTGAAAGCTGTAGTAAGAGGGGAATTTATATCCCTACAAACACACATGAAGAAAATGGAAGGAACAGAAATTTACAACCTAACAAGCCACCTAAAGAAGCTGGAAAAACAAGACCACAAAAACCCTAATTTCAGCAGAAGAATCCAGATCACCAAAATAAAAGCCCAAATCCAGGACATAGAAGACAGAAAGATAATACAAAAAATCAATGAAATAAAAAGCTGGTTCTTCGAAAGGATAAACAAGATCGATGGTCCCTTAGCTAGACTGACCAAGAAAAAACGAGAAAACAACCAAATAAGCACAATCAGAAACACAAAAGATGAAGTCACATCTGACCCTGAAGAAATTCAAAGATCATTAGAGACTACTATGTACACTTGTATGGAAACAAACTTGAAAACCTTAAGGAAATGGAGGACTTTCTGACATCACACAATCTACCTAGGTTGGAACAAGAAGAAATTGAGACCCTAAATAGACCAATTACAATCAAGGAAATCGACTACGTAATAAGAAAACTTCCTACAAAAAAAGCCCTGGTCCAGATGGCTTTCCAGCAGAATTCTACAAGACATTCAAGGAGGAACTGATACCAATCCTACTGAAAGTATTCCAGGCGATTGAAAAAGATGGAACTCTCCCCAAATCATTTACGAAGCCAACATCACATTGATACCCAAGCCAAGTAAAGATCCAACAAAGGAAGAGAACTACAGGCCAACATCTTTGATGAACATAGTTGCTAAAATTCTCAACAAAATCCTAGCAAACAGGATTCAGTAATACATCTCAAAAATCATCCACCATGACCAAGTAGGCTTCATTCCTGGCATGCAAGGCTGGTTCAACATTCGTAAAACCATAAATGTAATTAAATACATCAACAGATGTCAAAACAAAAACCACATGATCATATCATTAGATGCAGAAAAAGCTTTTGATAAAATCCAGCACCCCTTCTTGATAAAAACCCTCGAACATCTAGGCATACGGGAACATACCTCAAAATAGTGAAAGCCATCTGAGAGAAACCCACAGCCAGCATACTCCTAAATGGACAAAAATTGGAACCATTTCCCCTGAAAACTGGAACAAAGCAAGGATGCCCACTCTCACCCCTCCTGTTCAACATAGTATTGGAAGTCCTGGCTAGAGCAATCAGAGAAGAAGAGGCAATTAGAGGTATTCTAATAGGCAAAGAGGAAGTCAAGTTATCTCTCTTTGCAGATGATATGATTGTGTACCTTGAAAACTCAAGAGTATCTGCAAAAGCCTCCTTACTTTGATAAAGGCCTTCAGCAAATTCTCAGGATACAAAATAAATGTACAAAAGACAATCGCATTTCTCTACACCAATAATAAACAAACAGACACCCCAATAAAAGACACAATTCCATTCACAATTGCCACAAAAAAAAAAAAAGAAATACCTTGGCATCTTCCTAACCAGAGACGTGAAAGGCCTTTACAATGAGAATTACAAAACACTGCTCAAAGAAATCAAAGCTGACATGAACAAGTGGGAAAATATCCAATGCTCATGGATTGTAAGAATCAACATTGTGAAGATGTCCATCTTACCTAAGGCAATCTACAAATTCAATGTAATACCCACTAAATTACCAACAACATTCTTCTCAGACCTAGAAAAAACACAGGAATTCATATGGAAACACAAACGTCCAAGAATAGCCAGAACAATCCTCAGCAAAAAAAAACAAAGCAGGTGGTATCACAATATCAGACTTCAAACTTTACTATAAAGCTACAATCATCAAAACAGCTTGGTATTGGTACAGGAACAGGCATATAGATCAATGGAACAGAATTGAGATTCCAGAAGCAAAACCTCAATTTCTCAACCAACTCATCTTCGACAAAGCCCCTCGCACCTACCACTGGGGAGAGGAGAACCTATTCAGTAAATAGTGCTGGGAAAACTGACTGACTGACCACATGCAGAAGATTGAAACAGGATGCCTATCTATCCCCATGCCCAAAGGTTAACTCCAAATGGATCAGAGACCTAAATGTAAAACCTAAAATCATAAGAACCTTAGAAAATGAAGGACATACCCTCATGGAAATCGGAACTGGCATCCAATTCCTGAACAAAACCTAAAACCCACAGGTCATAAGAGAGAAAATAGACAAGTGGGACCTTATTAAACTGACAAGCTTCTTCAAGACAAAGAAACCATCAAGAGAGCAGGGAGACAGCCTACAGACTGGGAAAAGGTATTTGCCAACTCCAGGTCTGACAAAGGCTTAATATCCTGGATCTACAAGGAACTGAAACATACTGAAAAGAGGAAACAAGCAACCCCATTATAAAATGGGCAAAAGATATGCACAGACACTTCACAAAAGAAGACATCCGAGCAGCCAACAAACACATGAAGAAATGCTCAGCCTCACTAATCATCAGGGAGATGCAAATAAAAACCACACTGAGATACCACCTAACTCCAGTCAGAATGGCAATTATCAACAACTCAAAAAATAACAGCTGCTGGAGAGGGTGTGGCGAAAAGGGAACACTTCTACACTGTCGGTGGGAGTGTAAACTAGTGCAACCTCTGTGGAAAGCAGTGTGGCGATTCCTAAAAGCTCTAAAAATCGACCTTCCATATGACCCTGCAATCCCCCTACTGGGAATATACCCTGAAGAACTCAAATCACTTTATAAAAAAGATACCTGCACACGTATGTTTATTGCAGCGTTGTTCACAATAGCAAGAACCTGGAAACAACCATACTGCCCATCGAAAGAGGACTGGATTAAAAAAATGTGGTACATATACACGATGGAATACTACGCAGCCATAAAAAAGAGCAAAATCGTGAATTTCACAGCAACCTGGATGGAACTAGAGTCTACAATACTGAGTGACCTCTCACAGAAACAAAGATCCAAGTATGACATGTTCTCACTCATATAATGGACCTTGAACATCCAATGTAATACTATAAGAAAATGACTGACGGTACTGGGAAACTATGGGTGGGGAGGGGGATGGGATTAACAGTAGCAAATATCTGTCTGGGGACGGGAAAACACCTCTTATCAACAGGGTGCCTGAATGAAACGTAATTGTACACCTAACCCTTAACTGTACCCCACAAAACCATAATAAAAAATATTGATTATAAAAAAAATAAAAAAATAAAAACTGAGATTCCTTCAGCCAATAAAAAAAATTTTTTTTATCTGCCTGCTTACAATAATTGGAGATGAATGTTGTTGAAGAATAGATTCCACATGAGTTATACTTATCTTTGTATTCTGACTCATACTTTATACATGAGTAATAAGCAAGTAGTATAGTGATAAATGCTATTAGCAAAAAAATCTTATATACTTTCTGTTGGCATATTGGTTTTTGTCTTTATTAACTTATTTTTCTTTTATGAGGTTTAAGTCAAGAAGCAAACTCTCAGAAGAAACATGAAATACAGAAAGAAATAATTTAGATAAGGGCTAAGTGGCATCTGAAATTGATGGATACCCCAAAAGATCCCTAAATTTGACATTACAATAATTTGTCAGCTCATTTATCCAGCAGTACCGTTATACTTTCCTAATTCATTTAGTCTCCTAGACAACTTTTTCACACTTCTCCCTCTTCAAACTTCCTGTCTCCAGTACCTCTTCCCATTCCTCATTGTCAATTAATTTACCTCATTTCCTATGTCACTGAGAAAGGTGGAAGCAATTTGAAGAGAGCTTTTATATACTCCCTCTAATGCATCAACTATTTTACTTGTATCTAGACTCATGTAGTCATTTCCTTGCTCTCATGAATACAGTGTCTTTGCACCCAAGACTAGCCTTTACTTCAACCTCTCTCACAGACCTTGCTCCAGCAACGATTACCTTTCCCTCTTGCATTTTCAGTCTTTCCCTCCCTACTAGATCATTCTCATGAATATACAAATATGCTGTTAATTTTCCCATCTTAACAGCGTGGAGCAAACAAAAATCTCTTGGCCCTTCTCCAAATACCATCTCATTTCTCTGCCTCTCTTTGCAGCAAAATTTCTAGAAAGAGTTTTCTATGCTGCTGTCTACTTTCTTTCTTGAAGCTGTTCCAGGCAGGCTTTCTGCTTTACTACTTCACCAAGACGACTGTTGTTAAGGTCACAGTGACTTTTACGTATCCAGTGATCAATTTTAGTTCTTATGTAACCTGTCAGTAGAACTTGACCCTCTCTTTGAACACTTTCTTCTGTTGGCTTCTAGGACATGTCTTCATCTTGATTCTCTTCTGATTTTATTAGCTGCTTCTCCTCAACCTCCTTACAGGCTCTTTCTCTTCTCCTCAGTTTCTTTAAGTTGGGTGTACCCTAGCTCTCAGTCCTCAGGGCTATTTTCCATCTACTGTATTGTCATTTAGTCTCAAGACTTTATGTTTATCTCTCCCCTTTCCCTTTAATGTCTAACTGCCAATCAGGACATCTACATCAAGTAGTCCTAAACCAAACTCTGCTTTCCACCCATTCCATCCAAGTCCCCAACAGAATCTCCTTCTATAACTTCTTTTGTTATAGTTTAAATGGCAGATTTGTTCTTCACATTGATTAGCCAAAAAACTTTGCCCCCTTAGCAATATTGTCTTCAGAGAGAGAGAGAGACAGAGAGAGACAGACAGAGACAGAGACAGAATCTAACTACTTCTCATCACCTGTTGCTACCCAATATTATTTTTTTGGCCTGGATTTTACAAAAGAACATCTTCATTTCTGTCTGTTTCTACCCTTGCTTTGCTCTGTTCTTTTCTCTATACAATAGCCAAAGTAAGTGATAAAAACATGAATCAGGGCATGGTGGCTCATTCCTATAATCCCAACATACTGGGAGGCTGAGATAGAAGGATTACCTGAGCCCAGACTGTCAAGTCTACAGTGAGTCGTGATATTGCCACTGCCCTCCACCCTGAGTGACAGAGTGAGACTCCGACTTCTATGACTTTCATCAATACAACTTATTGTCCACCTTTCTTTGTTTTATTTTTTTCTCCATAGCACTGAATTAACATCTGCTATATTATGTATCTACTTGCTAACTTGTTTGTTAACTGTCCTCTTTCATTAGAATTGTAAACTCTGAAGACACTGACTTTGTATATTCTGTTTTCTGCTGTGTCACCCACCCTGGAACTGTACATGGCATGTATACATTGGTGCTTAACAAACACTTGTTAAATAAATTAATTTAAAATATATCATTTGATTTTTAAAAAAGTACTTGCTTTTGATGCTCAGTTGTAATTCAAGTCTGGAATTTCGTCACCTACGTTTTTTTTTGTGTCCTTCATGTCCTTACTCAGAATCAATATCACAAATAAAGAAACGGAGACTCAGGGAGGTCAAATGAATGAACCAAAGCCATGTAACTAATAATTGGTGCTTTTTCCATCCCACTGCAAAGACCTCAAAAGTATCCACCTTAAGTACATTTTAAAAAATTATTTTATCCCCTGCCAGACAGGGCTGTCTTATGTATTGTCAAGTTTACTACAATTAAAATACCATGGCAAAAAATATTGAATACATATCTTATTTCACATAGGTTTTGATAGTTTAGTTTGAATCTCAGTTACTGAGACATTTCTATGAAAGTCTTTCCATTTTCCTTTAGTTAGTATATACTTTATTTCTTTCAAGTTCTTACTTCTGAGAAATTGAGGATTAATTCATAGTAAATTCAACAAGTCTACCTTTTTTGAAGTAACTTTTAATTGAACTAATTAAGCCAGAATTTATCAGAAGTATCTGTTATATATGGCATTTTTACTAGTTGATTTAATATTCATATTTTTACAATATCTTAAAAATTCTACTTTTGCTTTTTTTATGTTGCAAGTTTTTCCAATGATTTTTTTTTTTAAACAGTATTTTTTATTATCGTTTTGAGGGGTACAGTTAAGGGTTAGGTGTACAATTACATTTCATTCAGGCACCCTGTTGATAAGAGGTGTTTTCCCAATCCCAGATAGATATTAGCTACTATTAATCCCATCCCCCCCATAATTTCCCAATACCGTCAGTCATTTTCTTATAGTATTACATTGGATGTTCAAGGTCCATTATATGAGTGAGAACATGTGATATTCTGATCTTTGTTTCTGTGAGCGGTCACTCAGTATTATAGACTCTAGTTCCATCCAGGTTGCTGCGAAATTCATGATTTTGTTCTTTTTTATGGCTGCGTAGTATTCCATTGTGTATATGTACCACATTTTTTTAATCCAGTCCTCTTTCGATGGGCAGCATGGTTGTTTCCAGTTTCTTGCTATTGTGAACAACGCTGCAATAAACATACGTGTGCAGGTATCTTTTTTATAGAGTGATTTGTGTTCTTCAGGGTATGTTCCCAGTAGGGGGATTGCAGGGTCATATGGAAGGTCGATTTTTAGAGCTTTCAGGAATCGCCACACTGCTTTCCACAGAGGTTGCACTAGCTTACACTCCCACCAACAGTGTAGATGTGTTCCCTTTTCACCACAGGCTCTCCAGCAGCTATTATTTTTTGAGTTGTTGATAATTGCCATTCTGACTGGAGTTAGGTGGTATCTCAGTGTGGTTTTTATTTGCATCTCCCTGATGATTAGTGAGGCTGAGCATTTCTTCATGTGTTTGTTGGCTGCTCGGATGTCTTCTTTTGTGAAGTGTCTGTTCATATCTTTTGCCCATTTTATAATGGGGTTGTTTGTTTTCTTCTTTTCAGTACGTTTCAGTTCCTTGTAGATCCAGGATGTTAAGCCTTTGTCAGACCTAGAGTTGACAAATACTTTTTCCCAGTCTGTAGGCTGTCTCCCTGCTCTCTTGATGGTTTCTTTGGCTTTGCAGAAGCTTGTCAGTTTAATAAGGTCCCATTTGTCTATCTTCTCTCTTAAGTCCTGTGCGTTTCGGGTTTTGTACAGGAATTGGATGCCAGTTCCGATTTCCATGAGAGTATTTCCTTCCTTTTCTAAGGTTCTTATGGTTTGAGGTTTTACATTTAGGTCTCTGATCAATTTGGATTTAACCTTTGTGCATGGGGGTAGATAGGGGTCCTGTTTCAATCTTCTGCATGTGGTCAGCCAGTTTTCCCAGCCCCATTTACTGAATAGGTTCTCCTCTCCCCATTGGTAGGTGGTGGGGGCTTTGTCGAAGATGAGTTGGTTGAGGAATTGAGGTTTTGCTTCTGGAATCTCAATTCTGTTCCATTGATCTATATGCCTGTTCTTGTACCAATACCAAGCTGTTTTGATGATTGTAGCTTTATAGTAAAGTTTGACGTCTGGTAATGTGATACCACCTGCTTTGTTTTTTTTGCTGAGGATTGTTCTGGCTATTCTTGGACGTTTGTGTTTCCATATGAATTCCTGTGTTGTTTTTTCTAGTTCTGAGAAGAATGTTGTTGGTAATTTAATGGGTATTGCATTGAATTTGTAGATTGCCTTAGGTAAGATGGACAGCTTCACAATGTTGATCCTTCCGATCCATGAGCATGGGATATTTTTCCACTTGTTTGTGTCAGCTTTGATTTCTTTGAGCAGTGTTTTGTAATTTTCATTGTAAAGGCCTTTCACGTCTCTGGTTAGGAAGATGCCAAGGTATTTCTTTTTTTTTGTGGCTATTGTGAATGGAATTGTGTTTTTTATTTGAGTTTCTGTTTGTTTATTATTGGTGTAGAGAAATGCGATTGTCTTTTCTACATTTATTTTGTATCCTGAGACTTTGCCAAAGGCCTTTATCAGTGTAAGGAGGCCTTTGACAGATTCTCTTGGGTTTTCAAGGTACACCATCATATCATCTGCATAGAGAGATAACTTGACTTCCTCTTTTCCTATTTGAATACCTCTGATTGCCTCCTCTTCTCTGATTGCTCTAGCCAGGACTTCCAATACTATGTTGAACAGGAGGGGAGAGAGTGGGCATCCTTTCTAGTTCCAGTTTTCAGGGAAATTGGTTCCAATTTTTTTCCATTTAGGAGTATGCTGGCTGTAGGTTTCTCTTAGATGGCTTTTACTATTTTGAGGTATGTTCCCCGTATGCCTAGATGTTCAAGGGTTTTTATCAAGAAGGGGTGCTGGATTTTATCAAAAGCTTTTTCTGCATCTAATGATATGATCATGTGGTTTTTGTTTTGACATATGTTGATGTTTTTAATTACATTTATGGTTTTACGAATGTTGAACCAGCCTTGCATGCCAGGAATGAAGCCTACTTGGTCATGGTGGATGATTTTTGAGATGTATTGCTGAATCCTGTTTGCTAGGATTTTGTTGAGAATTTTAGCATCTATGTTCATCAAAGATATTGGCCTGTAGTTCTCTTTCTTTGTTGGATCTTTACCTGGCTTGGGTATCAATGTCATGTTGGCTTCGTAAAATGATTTAGGGAGAGTTCCATCTTTTTCAATCGCCTGGAATACCTTCAGTAGGATTGATATCAACTCCTCCTTGAATGTCTTGTAGAATTCTGCTGGAAAGCCATCTGGACCAGGGCTTTTTTTTGTAGGAAGTTTTCTTATTACGTAGTCGATTTCCTTGATTGTAATTGGTCTATTTAGGGTCTCAATTTCTTCTTGTTCCAACCTAGGTAGGTTGTGTGATGTCAGAAAGTCCTCCATTTCCTTAAGGTTTTCAAGTTTGTTTCCATACAAGTGTACGTAGTAGTCTCTAATGATCTTTTGTATTTCTTCAGGGTCAGATGTGACTTCATCTTTTGTGTTTCTGATTGTGCTTATTTGGTTGTTTTCTCGTTTTTTCTTGGTCAGTCTAGCTAGGGGACCATCAATGTTGTTTACCCTTTCGAAGAACCAGCTTTTTGTTTCATTGATTTTTTTGTATTATCTTTCTGTCTTCTATGTCCTGGATTTGGGCTTTTATTTTGGTGATCTGGATTCTTCTGCTGAAATTAGGTTTTTGTGGTCTTGCTTTTCCAGCTTCTTTAGGTGGCTTGTTAGGTTGTGAATTTCTGTTCCTTCCATTTTCTTCATGTGTGTTTGTAGGGATATAAATTCCCTTCTTACTACAGCTTTCAGGGCATCCCAGAGATTTTGGTAAGATGTTTCTTCATTTTCATTTGTTTCCAGGTATCTTTTGATCCCTGTTTTGATTTCGTCGTTGACCCAGGAGTTGTTTATCATCATGCTGTTTAGTGTCCATGTCTTTGTGGGTTTTGGGGCACTTTGTTGGTGTCAATGTTTATTTTTATTCCAATGTGGTTCGAGAAGGTGTTGGTAGAATTTCGGTCCTTTTAAATTTGCTTATACTTGATTTATGGCCGAGTATGTGGTCGATCTTAGAATATGTTCCATGTGGTGATGAGTAGAATGTGTATTCTGTGGTCTTTGGATAGAGTGTTCTGTAGGTATCAATTAAGTCCATTTGGTCCAAAGTCACATTGAGCTTCCGGATCTCCTTGCTGATTTTTTGTCCTGATGATCTGTCTAGGGTTGTGAGTGGGGTATTAAAGTCCCCAATTATGATAGTGTTAGAGTCAATATCTTTCTTTAGTTTTCCAAGAAATTACTTTATGAAAGTTGGCGCACCTATGTTGGGTGCATATATGTTTAGGATAGATATTTCTTGTTGATGGATTGAACCTTTTATCATTATGTAGTGGCCCTCTGTATCTTTTTTGATTTTTGATAGTTTGAAGTATATTTTGTCTGAAATTAAGATGGCTACTCCTCCTTTCTTTTGTATTCCGTTCATCTGGAAGTTTGTTTCCCATCCTCTTACTTTGAGTCTGTGGGTGTCCTTTCTAGTGAGGTGAGTCTCTTGAAGGCAATAGATTGTTGCCTGATGATATTTTATCCATTTTGCCAATCTATGTCTTTTCAGTGGTGCATTTAGTCCGTTCACATTTAGGCTAATAATTGAAATGCAAGAGTTGATCCCTGTCATAAGGTTCTTACAGAGTTGTTCCTGTTTGTTTGTTGTCTTTCTTTGGGTTTTGGAGTTGGTTCAGGTGTGTTTTTAATCTTTTGCCTGTACTCTTGTGAAGAATGCTGTTGTTCTTTTTCCTTTTTCTTCTGTGTTCAGTACTTTCTTAAGTGTTTCTTGTAGCGGTGGTGTGGTGGCAGCGTAGGTTCTTAGGGGTTGGATGTCTGGAAAAGATTTCAATTCTCCCTCACTAATGAAGCTTAGTTTGGCTGGGTAGGTTATTCTTGGTTGAAATTTTTTCTCTTTTAGTACTTTGAAGATAGGGCTCCAGGCTCTCCTGGCCTGAAGGGTTTCTGTGGATAAATCTGCTGCTATTCGAATTGATTTTCCCTGGTAGGTAGTCTGGCCTTTTTCTCTTGCTGCCTTTAGGATTTTTTCCTTCATAGCTACTTTGTTTAGGCGGATTTTTATGTGTCTGGGAGTTGGTCTTCTCATTTGTTGTCTTGCAGGGGTTCTCTGAATCTCTTGTGTTTGAATTTTTTCATCTTTAATGAGATGAGGGAAGTTTTTTTGAATGATTTCATGAAATGTTTGTTCCAGTGTGGCTTCTGTTTCTCTTTCTGCCTCAGGAAGCCAAATTATTCTTAGGTTTGGTCTCTTGAAGTGATCATTCATCTCTTGCAGGTTTTGTTCTGTCTTTTTGAGATTCTTTTCTATGCTTTTGACAGTTTGGGTTAGTTCTGTGTCTTGGTATTCGAGCTTTGAGATTCTTTCTTCTGCTTGGCTGATTCTGCTTTCCATGCTTATTAGTCTGTTGTTCATTTCCATCACAGTATTCTTTACTGCTGTCATTTCTGACATCAGCTCCTTCCTATTTTCCTCTTGTCTCTCCTCAATTTTTTTAATTCTCTCCATTAATGTCTTGATGTCTGGGTTTGTTGCATGTAGCCAGTCATTCTGGGGACTCTTCATTGTCTGTGTTCCAGAATCTGTTTTCTCATTGTCTGATTTCCCAGGGGTCTGTGTAAGACCTATATTCTTCTTTTGGTTTTTCTTCATTTGTGCGGTTTTTCCACCTCCCTATTTCTTCCTTCCCTCCACGTTACCGCCTTCTTTAATTTTGTTTTTCAGGTGTAAAGGGATTGGTTTTACTTCTGTTTGTTCAATCTCCCATTCTTTATGTATGTCCTCTTACTTTGTTCAATTCTGAAGTTGCACTGTAGGTTGGAGGTGGTCTTTTTGCAGTTTTGAGATGTATTTAAGGGGAGAGCTGTGATTCAAAATCTGTCTGCAGGTCCTGGTATTCGCTGACAGGTGTGTTGATAATGTGGAACCCACTTCCCACTGCCCTGGAATCTGTCCGTGCAGTGGGGCTGTAGGTTTACTCCCTGAAATAAAATGTGGTTAGCAGAGGGGAGAGAATGGAGCAGATAGTGGGTTGAAGAGGGGAGTGGAGAGATAGAGGAGTAAGGGAGGAAACTAACGAGTGTGCCAACAAATAGAGAGAGAGGCCTATACTGAAACAGATAAAAACGATAGACCACAGCTACAGTCGAACCAACTCTCATACAAACAAAAATAAAACATATAGTGATGCTAACATACCAGCTATCCAACCACCTTATTGGTGTGCTGTTCCTCTATACAAAGAAATGGTTTACAGACAGAAAAAAAGAGAAGAAAAGGAAAAGGAAGAGAAAAAAGGGGAACAATACAGTAGGAATAGAATTAAGTCATTAAACTAATAGAATCAATGAAGCACACTCTGAGACATTTCATTTAAGTCCAATGTCCTTTCAGGTCTGATTTCTAGTTTTCTTTTCAAGCTGGTAAATTAGTTTGCAGTTATGGTTGTTCCCCTGATCAGCTGTGAAAGGCAGTTCTGATTAACCTCGGTTCTGAAGTTTGGTCTATGTCTTTATCAAGCTTGTTTCTCCCGTTTCGGTGTTGTTACCTTGAATCGCCAGCAGGTGGTGCTATCTCATCTGCTCATCCCAGAGGGGGTGGGGCCGGACAGGAACAAGATGGCTGCCTGCCTCCGAGCAGGCAACAGAAGCTCCACGCAGGCGGGCAGGATAATCTTGGACACAGGAGAAGTGTCAGCGATCCCAGCAGATCTTCCTTGAAGCGGTTTGGTGTGGATCTCCTCGGGCCGGGTTGTGAAGCGCTACCCGTCCCAGAGCGCCGCGGCGGGAGCGCCGGGCCTGTTTGCACTCTTAACAGTCTTCCCCAGGCCTTGCCCCCCAATGATTTTTTAAAAACTTTTTATTTTTATGTTATTTCTAATATATTTTTAAGGATGTCGTTGTCAAAATGATACTAAAATACCTCAAAGCAATAATAAAGATTTCTCCAAGATTTTAAGCTTCATTTTATAGAATTATCACCATGTTATTTAGTTCACAGGCTTTCATATAATTCTAGTATCAATTCTGTACTTTGAATTTTATTTTATGAAATGCATGCTCATTTTTTTCAAAAATATATTTTTCATCTATTCCACTACTAGGACATCAATTTATGGTACTTATTCTACCTAAAGTTAGAAGATAGCTATTGATGAATGAGTTTTTCTCTCCCTTTCCAGTAAGTTTCCTCCAAGCCTATATGCTGCCAGGATTTCTAAAGCATACCAGGAGGAAGTAGCAGGTACTTTCCTAGTAACCTTGGATCCACTTGTCAGTCAACTGCTCACAGTCCAGCCTTTTGTGCTGGTGGTTTTGGACAGTAAATTAGGTGAGTTTGAAAACAGATTTACTGTTAAATCATCTCTTGTTAATTATGACATGTTAAAGACATACTGATTTCCCCTAAAGTAGTCATTCTTTCTTAGAGTTTTAAAAGTAGTATTTAAAATTTCTTCTACTTTTCTTTTTTTCTTCTTTTTTTTTTTTAATCACCCAGGCTGGAGTGCAATGACATGATCATGGCTTACTGCAATCTTGACCTCCTGGGTTCAGGTGACCCTTCTGACAGCCTCTCGAGTATCTGGGACTACAGATACCACCATGCCCAGCTCATATATATATTATGACATATATAACATATATATATATATATATATATATATATATATATATATATATATACACACACACACATACTTTTTCTTTTTTGGTAAATGAGGTTTTGCTATATTGCCTAATCTGGTCTTGAACTCCTAGGCTAAAGCAGTTCTCCTGCCTCAGCCTCCCAAAGTGCTGGGGTTACAGTCATGAGCTATTGTACCCAGCCTTTCTTTTCTTGAACCATATTTATCGTTTTAAAAAATTATGCCTCTAATTTCTTTACATATCAGATTTTTGGCTGAAAATATTTGGAATATGTTTTTATAAGTTTGTTTTAACCTAATTAATGTGTTTTTATTGCCTGTAAGACCTGCCATGTGAGCTGCAGTTCCCACAATGTCTGCTCTTGGTAGCTATCATGGATAAACTGCCCTCTCAGTCTGAGGATGTGCAGTCCCTGTGGTGCACAGAAATCCAGATCTCGGAAGCTACAGCCAGGTAGCAAATAAATGCTCTATTGTTTGGAATGCTCTTACAATGAAGTTTTTTGTTATATCGAGTATTCCATTAGTAGTTATTGTGTACCTCAGATATAGCTACTTTATAAAAATAGATAAATATAAACCTGTATTATAGCCTATCAATATTTTAATGTTAATTTTGTTCAGTATTGCCTAATGGTCAGAATTATAAGCATTAATAGAGTAGATATAAGTAGTGTAACAGGTGTCTTCTGTGAAATGTCTCTTGGAACTGTCCTCCTTACCAACACTCTCACCCAGACTCCAGTTTCTTACTCCATGCTCTAATTTTTCATTGCTTCTTTTGCCCATTCTATGTGTCATTAGAAGGTCAGTCTCCTTAAACCTAGCTTGCTTCCTATTCTGTTCAAAACCTGAAGCATAAGGTCAGAATGCCTTGACTTTGTATGTAGAACCCATCCCATGGTGCTGACATCTTCTCCTTTTGCTCCTCATCCTTTCATTCATTTTCACCAAATACACCTCACTCTTAGATGGATTATTTATGTCAGTCCTTTTACTCAATACTTTGCCTTCTTTACCTATTTATACCTTGCCTATTTTTAATTTGTTTTTTTAAGTTCTCTGAAATTTCTTCATTTTGATCTTAAATGACGCTTCCCTGTCTGAACTATAATACTTATTTTCTGTTTTACATATAATATCCAAGTTAGTTATTCAAGTTTCAAGTTCCTTGAGGAACTTTATCTCTGACCTTGTATAACTCAGCACTATGATAAACAGTTAATAAATAAATGATGAAAACAAAATGCCCAGCAAAGTTTCTCTCCTTAAAGGAATTTCTTTAACAGGGAAAATATTTGTATGAGTACATATTCACACATAATTGAAAACTGTTGTTTATGGTAACTCTTGAGATACTTTGCTAAAATAACCCTTCATGTGACATTATTATACCTGCTAGCTATTAAATGTTAGTAATATTGGGTTCAGTGTTCTCAATTTCCCTGCAGGATATCTCTACTCAAAGCCATTTTCTACAGTTTTGAGCAATGTTCTGGTGAACTCTCTCTACCTGTTCATGTACCAGGAGTAAAGAGTAAGGGGCAGGCTGAGGAGGCTGTCACCCTGTATCATCACATCTGTATTCATCTGTGTACATTTATTGCTTCCTTTCAACCCTCACTGTTTGCTGAACTGGTAAGTCTGCTAACTTATGGTGCTAAACTGAGGTTACACTTGCTTTCTTTTCATTGAACTGTGATTCAGATACAGAAGAAACTAAAACATGTATTCCTTTTGGATACCATTCTTCAAGCTTGCACACTTTATCCTGTAATTCAGATGTGTCCTAGAAAATGACAATTCTAGATTCCTATAGTATTTTGATCTAATATTTGGGTAAAATATTTGAGAAAACATTTTGGGTGGGGAGGTATGGAAAAACAATGTGAAAAGAGAAAAAATATGTAGGATTTTACCCACTAAGTTTCATAAAGAAAAGAAGTAAATAGTTGTAGGTAGTATCGAGTCACCTATAGATCTTAGGCATGATGTAGATTAAAAAAAAAAGAATTGGATTAGAAAAGAGGTTGAGAAAACTAGGAAAAAATTCCTAGAATTTACATAAGGATCAGTATCATTTAGATGTTACACAGGTTATATCTAGCATCTATGAAATACTGTATGTGACTAGTTAAAGGCAGAAATAAAAGAATAAGCATAAATGTTATTTATGTTGCTCTAAAAATTTCAGACCACTTGGAGAATCTTTGTGGATGCTGGTGATTGAGTTACCACATTTAAAGCCATGTTTGAATCCCCGTGGCGCAACACAATACTTAATATATAGTAGATGCTCAATAAATATTGACCAAATGACAGTGTATTATTCAGATACTAGACAGTAGAACTTTCCCATTGAAGATCTGTTATTTGGATTCTGAGAGTACTTTCTTGTTTTACTTTGAGAAATGTAGTAGTAATGGTAATTTGTTGTGAACTGTAATATTTAATTGAATTGACATTTCTGTTTTTCATTAGGATGCTGCTCTGTTGGATGCTGTACTCAGTGCGAGTATGATCACCTCTTTGTTAGCTATGGATGCATGGTGCTTCCTTGCTCGGTATAACATACTTGATTTTGGTGTTTAGGTTGGTTATTAGTAGTGACTGACAACAAATGATTCTACAATTGTAAGTCTGTAGAAAAATTGTGTTTTATAATAATCTTACAAATGGTTTGATTTCATATAATTGAATTAGAAAGCAAGTTATTCTTGTTTCTTTGGTATAAGCCAATAGATAAGTATTGCTTAGGTCGTTTTATATATTGTGATATTCCTTGGCCATGGAAATAATGGCAGTTTTTAATGTCCTCATCACAATGCTTAGCACTTTATGGAAGCTATCTCCTTGTGTTTCTGAGTAATTGTAAAAACCCAGTTACCCTCTCTTTATATCACAGATATGGGACTGCTGAACTCTGTGCACACCATGTCACCATAGTGGCTCATCTGGTGAGTAAAATTACAAGGCCCGAAATACCCACTTTCCATGCAGTTCCTTTGGGGCTACGATAATCTTAAAGAATGTGAATATCAGCAGAAGAAATGATACAGTAATTAGCTTGTTTTGACAGTTTCCTTGCTCTGTATTAATGCTGATGCTTTTAAGAAGGCTGTATTAAGAAGGCTGTGGTGGCTCACACCTATAATCTCTCCACTTGGAAGACTGAGGCAGAAGGATCACCTGAACCCAGTAGTTTGAGGCTGTGGTGGCCGTGAGTGTGCCACTGTACTCCAGCCGGGGTGACAGAGTGAGATTCTAACTAAAACAAACGAACAAAAAGGGTGTATTAAAAATCTATTAGTGTGAAATTGGGGAAATTGTTTTCAAAATTTTATAGAGTTTCAGTAATTGCTCTGGGAAAGAATGATAATGAAATTGAATTTCTACTCTTTCTCTTTCATGTCTTAGAAAGCTGACTCTTGATTTTATTTTTTTCAGTCAGGATAATTTGAGGACTAACTTTGATAGTGATGAATGTCTTTGGCAAAAGAAGTAATGTTTTATGATAATTTTTTTATATCAGTGTTTTATATCATAATGTTTTATGATAATCTTTTAAAGAGAAAAATAATTTAATAATGATTTTTAAAGATCTTTTCAATATTGACAGGTTTTTCTGAGATGTTTTGATGTGTTCTATGTAAGATGGTTATGACCTTTTTGTTATGTATTTGTGTCCCTGG
This sequence comes from Cephalopachus bancanus, assembly GCA_027257055.1. NCBI lineage: Eukaryota > Metazoa > Chordata > Mammalia > Primates > Tarsiidae > Cephalopachus > Cephalopachus bancanus. The sequence continues at coordinate 8,574,622 of JAPVLO010000060.1, forward strand.
CCTTTGATAAAAATCTTATGTGGGCACATCTTTTTGGTTCTTTTTGAGTCAAGGTCTTACTCTGTCACTCAGGCTAGAGTGTGGTGGCACAATCATGGCTCACTACAGCCTCAATTCCTGGACTCAAGTGATCCTCTCACCTCAGGTGAGAATAGCTGGGACTACAGGTGTGAGCTACTACGCCTGGCTAAGTTTTTGATTTTTTGTAGAGACGAGGTCTCACTACATTGCCCAGGCTGGTCTTGAACTCCTGGGCTCAAGCAGTCTTCTCACCTAGGTGTCCCAAAATGGTGGGATTACGGGTGTGAGCCACCATGCCTGGTCAACATCTTTTGTTTCCTAATATTCTGTCATATATTTCTTGGTTTACCTTTTAAGAATTTTGTAGACCAAAAACATCTATGTCTCCATGGCTAATGGAGTGGATCATCACTTACCCACTTTATTAAATATCTAACACATCTTTCACAAAACAGAAAGAGTGATTTATTTTTTGAATTGGGGTCTCATTTTGCCACCTAGGCTGGAAGGTGGTGGTAGGATCTTGGATCCTTCTGCCTCAGCCTCCTGAGTACTGGGACCACAGGTGTGTGCTACCATCCCTGGTGTATTTTTCGTCTTGCCACACTACCCAGACTGGTCTCCAGCTTGATCTCAAACAATCCTCCTGCCTCAGCCTCCCAAAGTGCAGGGACCACAGGCTTTCAAGCCACTGCACCCGGCCATGATTTTTATGTGCTTTATGTCTCAGTTTTCTTTAAATAAAAGCTTTCTTAACTGCATTCTGATAGGAATTGATACAATTAAATTTATAAAATATTTTATTTATTTATTTATTTATTTTAAATGGAATGCTTCAAAAATTTGCATGTCATCCTTGAGCAGGGGCCATGCTAGTCTTTTCATTCCAATTTTAGTATATGTACAGCTAAAGTGAGCACTGTAAAATATTTTAATAAAGTTTCTATCTTATAAATTATAGACACCTCTGTACTATAGCACTTAGATCTTTAAAAAGTCTATGCATTTTCCTTGAGTAGGAGCATTAACATACCAAGTTATTGTCAAAATAATTAGAAATAGAAATTACAAAGTGTTATTTTAAAATGTGTCAAAAGTTCTGTCTCATTGTAAAAGTAATTAGATTCATTGAAGAAACAAATAAAGGAAAGCCCCAAGTTAAAAGTAATATTACTTTTAATCTTTATACACCAGAAAGACCAGCTATTAATATTTTGGCAAATCTTCTTGTAAAAACTCTGATTTTAAATCAGTCAATCTCTCTTCTCTATCCTTTCCCAGATAAAATCGTGCCCTGGAACATGCTATCAGCTGAACAACCTATCAATCCTGTTGAAGCGTCTCTTCTTCTTCATGGCCCCATCCCATCAGGCAAGGATATCTTCTTTCTCACTGTCTTTGTAAAGTTGCTGAGAATTGGATTCAGACTCCTTTGATGGCCTTTTCCTCCCCCGTTTATTCTAAACTTAAATGTGGCATAATCCAAGAATACATTTTTAACATGTTGATTGCTTTGCTTTTTGCTTTTAGCTGGAAGTAGATTTTGATATCCTCGCTTCAAGTTATAGATAATTATTCTAATTGCATCTTCCTGAAATATATCTTTCCTCTTGATTTTCATATATTTGAGATACACGAAATGAAATGGTTGTATATCCCCAGCCCCTTTTAACTTACTTTGAAGAGCTAGAATATTGTTTGTGCTCTTAATGATGTCTCTTATATTTCATAATGAGTAAATTGAGCTTTTAGGGGAAAATTGCAAATATGATTTTCGACTAAAGGCTTAACTAACATAACAGTTTGTTGCTGTGAGGAAAACAAGCTCTGCCATGATAGAGGAGATCCTCTACTTACACAGACCTGTATAGCTTAGCGCAGTCCCTCCAACTGTTACCTCGGAACTCTTGTAGGAACTTTAAAAATGCAGGTTTCTGGGTCAGGCATCATGGCTTACACCTGTAATCTCAGCACTTTGGAAGGATGAGGTAGGAGGATCACTTGAAGCCAGGAGTTTGTGGCCAGCTTGGACAACATAGCAAGTCCCAGTCTCTAAAAAAGTAAAATACAGGTTCTTGGACCGTAATCTGTGAATGAGATGTGTATGAAGGGATAGGTATGAGGTAAGGCTCAGTAATTTATTTTTGTTGTTACTGACATTGAGTTCCTATGTGATTCAGACATGGATCCAAGCTTGGGAGTCACAAGGTTGGGAAAGAGGATTAGATTTTAAGATCCTGTAGGTCTTAGTTTGAATTTTAGCTTTCTGTGACCATGACAAGTCATCCTTTCAGAATCTTAGTTTCCCTGTCTACAAAGTGGAGGATAAGTATAACAATTTTGAAAACATTTCTAAAGACATAGAGATAATCCATGCAAAATAGTATAGTGCTAGGCTTAAGAGGGATGTTCAATAAATGCTAGGAGTTATTTCTGACCAGGGTTTTTACCCAAGTCAAAGTCTGCTGCACTAGAGAGGTTGGCTAGGCACAAGGGGTTTACACCTAACCCATAGCCCTCTTTTGTAAAGGTATCTTCAAGGATGAGATATAGAATATACATTGCATGAAACGAGCATTTAACAGATGTTCTACCGTGCTCTGCTCTTTCTTCTTTCCCCTTAGGATATTGTTCCTCCTCTTGAAGGAGCAGGAGACTGACATTTTTGAGATTGTACTATGGGGCCAGGCACTTTAATTCATTTAGTCCTTACAACAACCTTGTGAGATAGATAATATTGTGTCCGTTTAACAGACAAATAAATTGTAGCTCAGAGAAGTTAAAGAATTTCCTCAAAATTCATCCATCATAAATGACTGAGCTGGGATCCAAACCAGACTTGTTTTAAGTCTTTGTTCCATCCACTGCTTCAATATGCTTTTCTAAGTGTTCTTCATGCAGCTATTTCAGGTGCCTCTTCTGTTTGTGGAATGTTGACTTTGCCCCCTTACCCTCTTTAACCTGAAGAAATCTGCTTTCATTGTTTTGACGTATATGACTTTCTCATAATTAATTTTTAAGAGCATTTTGTTACTTAAGATAATTGAGTCTGTAATTCTAGCTACTCTGGAGCCTGAGGCAGGAGGATTGCTCGAGTCCAGGAGTTTTAGTCTACCCTGGATAACATAGGGTGAACTCTCATTAAAAAAAACTCTTGGAAACAACTGCACTACCTCATGAAATCTCAAGGAACATAAGATCTAGTAGAAATTATGATTTTATAAAAACACTCATAATGAAAGGTGGAATGTGATGAGTGTCAAAACTGAGGCACAAATCAAATTCTTTTCGGTGTTCATAGCTTAGATCATTTCTGTGGAGGTGCAAAATGGGAACAGGTAATGATGGGGAAGCTGCTGGAGATGGCGGCATCTGAGGTACATGTTAAAGGATGAATGAAATGGGAGGGACTAGAGGAACAAAGGGAAGAAAGCGCAGGCTGGGGAAGAGGAGAAGCGAGCAGTGAAGCTAGAAATAATTATTCAGCCATCTGCATACAAGAGGTGTTTATTTAAATAGTAATATAAAGCCCAGATTTTATGCTAGTGATGTGGCATTTACATAAGTGAAAATAGTTAATCCCAGTATAGTGATGATTTACTTAAAAAAACAGGTATCTATGACGCTAATTTGAGGGAAAATGTCATTATAGATGAATGTTAGAATGTGTTTACTATTTCAATATGGGAATTGATTATTGATTTATCACATTATTTCATTTAGTATGTTAACATAGTAGTGTTTCTGTTTTATAAAGAAAAGCAAAAGTACATGGAGGTCACATAATTGAGAAAAAAGTATTTAATATGCCTCATCTAAGCACACTTATGGTTTTGCTACCATTTTAATGTAAAGTAAAAATTACTATTTGTATTTAAAGTCTACAGGTATATTTTTTCTCTTTTCTCAATTTTAAGAAGGGAAGTCATAATTCTATGTATATTATTCCCTTATACTTCACTCCTTATGAACTATTTCAGCTCTACCAGGTTTGAATCTTTAAAATTGTGTTGAAACCAGGGTTTTCAACCTCAGAATAGAATTTTAAACTCTGTGTAACAAGTTTTACGTTGTCCATGACATCATAATTTAACTTTCTGTTTTGAAAAGGGAACCAGTTCATTCACTGGACTTAAGAAAGGTGGTATTTGAACTAGTTGGCACAATTCTTTTGGCTTTCCTGATGCATTTTGGTTTTATGAATAACGCTGCTACTGTAATAGACATCTTATCAAAGTATCTATTTTTCTGACAATAACTTGTCACAAAAGATAGCCATATGATTTCTTGCTTGTTTTGGCAGCTAAATATTTTCTACAAAAAAATGAAATTAAAGCACACATATAGTATATAACACAGAAAAGTTCCCCTGTCAAATATAATATTGTGGGGTTTTTTGGAAGTGAGTTTTGTTGTTTTTAGTTTTTGATGTAGGAAAAGTTTCCATTTATTAAGTAGATTTTGGATATTATAAATTAACTTATTCTACTTAGAAAAATACACTAATATACTTCATAGTTGGATTATACTTAATTATTAAGTACATCATTACTTTTGCTGTTTTTCCACCAAAAAACAAGTTCAGCATTTTGTTATTTTAGAACTTTTGTTTTCCATTTTTATCTAGTTTACATCACCTACATTACAAAACAGCACTTTGTTAACTCAGTTAATACTTGAATTGCTCTTTCAGTAGTAGAATAGATTGCCAACCACATTTTTTTTTTTTTTGAGTTGGAGTCTCACTCTGTCGCCCAGACTGGAGTGCAGTGGCCGCTCCCAGCCACCACAGCCTCGACCTGCTGGGCTCCGGCGATCCTTCCGCCTCAGCCTTCCGAGTAGCTGGAATTACAGGCATGCGCTACCACGCCCGGCTGATTTTTTGATTTATTGTAGAGATGAGGTCTCGCTGCCCAGGCGGGTCTCAAACCCGCGGGCTCAGGCAATCCACTCACCTCAGCCTCCCAAAGGCACGGGATTACAGGCTGAGCCACCGAGCCCGGCTGCCAACCACAGTTTTAAAAATTTGTGCCTTACCTTTGTGAAACTAGTTTGTTTGTTTTTCAAGGCCGGGTCTAACTCTGACACCCAGGCTGGAGTTCAGTGGCATGATCACAGGTTACTGTAGCCTCCAACTCCTAGGCTGAGACTATCCTTCTGCCTCAGCCTTCCAAGTAGCTGGGATGGCAAGCTCACACCACCATGCCTGGCTAAATTTTGATTTTTTTGTAGAGATGAGGTATGGTCTTCAGGCTGCTCTTGAAATCCTGGGCTCAAGCAGTTCTGCTTCCACCTCCCAAAGTGCTGGGATTTATAGGCATGAGCCACTGCACCCAGCCTGATTTAGTATGTTGTCTAAAGTAGAACAGAGCCAGTGATATGGATTTTTCAGGTTAGCCTGGGCTTGGAGAATATCAGCTCGATGGGTTGGCTAGCTGAGCTCCAGAGAGGGTTGGCTCTAATAGGCTGGCAAGCCAAGCCCTGAGAGTGTTGCTGATTTGGTGGGCTGGCAAACCTAGCCCGTGGAGTAGTATCTCAGCTGCGAGTCTTGCCTTCTTCCAGCAGTTCTCCCAGTTCTGCTGGCTCAGTCTGGGGTGCACGGGCTCTCTGGCTCCAATGATCCGCTGCAGGGTTCTTGTCTCGTGCCCAGGAAGAATGAGGGACATGGACAGCCAGAAAGTAAGAAAGTAGGATTTATTGAGAGGACAGAAAAGCTACCACAGCCAAAGGGGACCTGAGGGGCTTGCCAATTTGGAGCTGAAACCTAGTGCTTATGTAGCCTTAAGACCAAGCCAATTGGCTAGCATTAGCTGTGACCTGATTGGTTGACACTAGCTGTCCTGATTGGTCAGTACTGAGGACCAGTGGGCAGGATGTAGGGACCTGATAGTGAGCTGATTGGTTGGTACTTGGCAGTGAGCTGATTGGTCTTTTTTCTATCCTAGCAGTGAGTATTTAAATTCTAGCTTAAGAGGCTCACAGGGAGCTTGTTTACCAACGAGAGTGTATCAGCCTGAGGCCTGCCGGATTAAAACAAGACTCCTACCTATCACCAAACACAAAAATTAACTTTAAATGGATCAAAGACCTAAACGTAAAACCTCAAACTGTAAGAACCTTAGAAAATGCAGGAGACACCCTTATGGAAATTGGAACTGGCAACGATTCCTGATCAAAACCCCAGGTGCCCACGCCGTAAGAGATTAGATAGACAAGTGGGATGTCATCAAACTGACAAGCTTCTGCAAAGCCAGAGAAACCATTAAGATAGTGGGGAGACAGCCCACAGACTGGGAAAAAATATTTGCCAACTGTATGTCTGACAGGGGACCCACCGTGTCTGTCTGCTTAGCCTTTCTCTAGCTATCTCCTCTCTCACCAGCTAACCTATTTGAAAAATATGGACTTTGCTCCTTAAGTTCTTTGAGATAGTCAACTGAGATAATAGTAAGCCTCAATGGTTCATTTATTTGGAATATTACTTTTGACTTAACTGTATAAGGTGATGAGTACCTAAGAAAACAACATTTATTTAGTAGGAGCATGATGAAATATCTGACATAATAATGAAATACATTATTTAACATCTCTTAGCGCATTTATACTGTGCTCAATTTAAACTGTGTTTTTTGTTTCAGAAACAAATGCAGTAACAACAATAATGCATGTTAATTTACATTACCTTGGTCTGGTACCTAGGGTCTTACTATGCAATTAAAAAACTTTTTCAAAATATTAAATATATGGAGGCTAATACTTAGCTCTTGTGTGACATGTAACTTTTGTTTCTTTATAATTTATTTCAGGTGGAATTTATCCAGAGATTTTCCCCCAAAGAAGCAGAAAATCTGTCTCTGTGGCAACATATTTCCTTCCAGTCACTATCTACTGAGCTCAGGAAACAAACTGCATATGAGGTCACCAGAGTAGCCACTGCAGAGTGCAGGAAATGGCTGAGCAGCAGTCGTACTTTGGGAGAACTTGAATCTCTGGTAAGATAATTTTGATTCGTTTGATTTATCCAACAGCTGTTTACTGAGCATTGTTTTAGGTATTGGGGATAGGTTGTTTTTGCCCTCTGTCTTTGCCCTCTGTCTTTGTTAGAACCTAGTAAGATTTTCAGATGTCTACGTTGTAAAATTTATGAGAAATTTGCTATCATCTTGATTGATATAAATTATATTGGGGGGCACTGTATCCCGGTGTCGCTCAAGACATTGGGACAATGAAACAACGTAATGAGATACTTTATTTGCACTATTTGTGCTGACACATCTCTGAATTAGACAGACATGATTTATCTGTTTGACAAAATACACCCTTCATTTTATGCCAACCTATTCTGAATATTTATTTGCTTTCCTATTTAGAACATTTTCATAAAATAATGCAAAATAGTCATCAACTGTGAGAAATAAAAAATATATGCTCTTTGAAAGTTGACTTGGAAATAATAGATATGGTTGAATTGTTCAGTGTACTATTTATTTGCTCATTCATTCATTTAGAAAATATATTTTGAGAATTCTTGTGTGCTAAATTCTGTTCTAGGAATTGAGTTTTTCTTTTCTTTTGTCCTACATTTTTTTTTTTACCACATTTTGTACCACTTTTGTTTATCCAGTCAAGCTTCGATGGGCAGCATGGTTGGTTCCATGTTTTTGCTATTGTGAATACAGCTGCAACAAACATGCGTGTGCAGGTATCTTTTTTGTAGAACGATTTGAGTTTCTCTGGGGATATTCCCAATAGGGGGATTACTAGGTCATATGGAAGGTCAGTTTCTAGTTCTTTCAGAAATTGCCACACTGTCTTTCAAAGAGGTTGCACTGGTTTGCATTCCCATCAGCAGTATAGAAGTGTTCCTTTTTCTCTGCTTCCTCGCCAGCATCTGTTGTTGTTTGTTTTATTAATGATGGCCATTCTTACTGGGGTTAGGTGGTACCTCAGTGTGGTTTTGATTTTCATTTCTCTGATGATTAGTGAGGCTGAGCACTTTTTCATATGTCTGTTGGCTGCCCGTATATCTTCTTTTGAGAAGTGTCTATTCATGTCTTTTTCTCACTTTTTAATGAGGCTGTTGTTTTTTTTTCTTTTCAGCACATTTGAGTGACTTGTAGATCCTAGATGTTAGGCCTTTGTCAGATAAACAGTTGGCAAATATTTTTTCCCACTCTGTGTTCTGTCTCCCTGTTCCCTTGATGGTTTCGTTTCCTATGAAGAAGCTAGTAAGTTTGATAAGATCTCACTTGTCTATCTTATCTCTTATGGTATGGGCACTTGGGGTTTTGATCAGCAATTGGTTCCAATTTCCATAAGGTTGTCTCCTGTGTTTTCTAAGATTCTTGTAGTTTGAGAATTTACGTTTAGCTTTTTAATCCATTTAGAGTTAATTTTTTGTGTATGGTTATAGGTTGGGGTCCTGTTTCAGTCTTATGCATGTGATCAGCTAGATTTCCCAGCACTATTTACTGAATAGGTTCTCCTCTCCCCAGTGGTTGTTGTTGGAGGCTTTGTCAAAGGTGAGTTGGTTGAGAAATTGAGACTTTGCTTCCGGAATCGCTATCCTGTTCCATTGGTCTGTATGCCTGTTCCTCTACCAATACCAGGCTCTTTTGATTACTGTAGCCTAATTGTAAAATTTGAAGTCTGGAAGTTTGATGCCTCCTGCTAAGGATTGTTTTGGCTATTCGTGGTTATTGATGCTTACGTATGAATTTCTGTATTATTTCCAGGTCTGAGAAGAATTATGTTGGTAATTTAATGGGTATTGCGTTGAATCTGTAGATTACCTTGTATGATGGACCTCATAACAATGTTGATTCCTCCTATTCATGATCATGGAATATTTTTCCATTTGTTTGTGTCTTCTGGGATTTCTTTGAGCAGTGTTTTGTAGTTCTCACTATAAAGGCCTTTCATTTCTCTGGTTAGGAAGATGCTGAAGTATTTAAATTTTTTATGGCTATTGTGAATGGGATTGTGCTTTTTATTTGGTTCTGTGCCTGCTTGTTGTTGGTGTATAGGATTGGCACTGTCTTCTGCACATTTATTTTGTACCCTGAGACTTAGCCAATTCTTTTATCAGTGCAAGTAGGTTTTTGACAGATTCTTTTGGATTTTCAAGGTTATAGGAGCATATCCTCAGCAAAGCGGGATAACTTGACTTCCTCTTTTCCTATTTGGATACCCCTGATTTCCTTCTCTTGACTAATTGCCCTAGCTAGGACTTCTAGCACAATGTTGAACAAGAAGAGTGAGAGTGGGCAGCCTTATCTTGTTCCAGTTTTCGGGGGAAATGTTTCCAGTGTCTGTCCATTTAGCAATATGTTAGCTGTGGGTTTATCATAGATGGCACTTACTATTTTGAGGTATGTTCCTTCTGTACCTAGGTGTTTGATGGTTTTTATCAAGAAGCGATGCTGAATTTTATCAAAAGCGTTTCCTGCATCTAATGAGATAATCTTGTGGTTCTTGTTTTTACATCTGTGGATATATTTAATTACACTTATGGTCTTGTGAATGTTGAACAAGCCCTGCATCCTGGGGATGAAGCCTACTTGGTCATGGTGGATGATTTTTGAGATGTGTTTTGGATCCGATTTGCTAGAATCTTGTTGGGGATTTTTGTATCTATGTTCATAAGGGATATTGGCCTGTAGTTCTCTCTTTTTGTTGGATCTTTACCTGGTTTGGGTATCACTGTGACGTTAGCTTCATAAAATGATTTGGGGAGAATTCTGTCTTTCGCAATTGCCTGGAATACTTTCATTAGGATTGCTATCAGCTCCTCCTTATACATTTTGTAGAATTCTGCTGGAAAGCCATCTGGTACAGGGCTGTTTTTTGTAGGTAGTTTTCTTATGGCAGAGTCAATTTCCTGTGTTGTTTTTGGTCTGTTTAGTGTCTCAATGTCTTGTTTCAACCGGGGGGGTTGTGTGATGTCAGAAAGCCCTCCATTTCATTTAGGTTATCAAGTTTCTTTCCATATAGGTGTACATGGTAATCTCTGATAATCTTTTGTATTTCTCTGGGGGTCAGTTGTGATGTGATCTTTTGTAGTTCTGATTGTGTTTTTTGGGCTTTATCTCTCTTTTTCTTGGTCATTCTGGCTAAGTGTCTATCAATCATGTTAATTCTTTCAAAGAAACAGCTTTTTGTTTTGTTGATGTTTTCTATATTTTTGTCTTTTATGTCCTGTATTTGGGTTCTTATTGTGGTGATTTGGATTCTTCTGCTAAAGTTAGGGTTTGGTGGTCTTCTCGTTCTAGCTCCCTTACATGATTTGTTAAGCTCTCAACTTATGATCTTTCCATTTTCTTGATGTGTGCTCATAGAGATAAATTCCCTTCTGAGAACTGCTGTCATGGCATTCCAGAGGTAAGATGTTTCTTCATTTTCATTTGTTTCCAGGAATCTTTTAATTTCTGTTTTGATTTCAGTATTGACCCAGTAGTTGTTCAGCATCATACTGTTTAGTGTCCATGTCTTTGTGAGCTTTGGGGAAATTTTGTTGGTGTTGGTATTTATTTTTATTCCACTATGGTCTGAGAAGGTAAATGGCAAAATTTCAACTTTATGGAATTTGTTTATGCTTGATTTATGGCCAAGGATGTGCTTGATCTTGGAGTACCTTCCACGTGGTTTTGAGTAGAATGTATATTCTGTGGTTATTGGGTGGAATAATCTGTAGGTATTAAGTTCATTTGCTCGAGTGTGAAGTTTATATTTTAGATCTCATTGATTTTTTTTCTTTCTTTTTTTTATTAATCAATATTTTTTATTATGGTTTTGTAGGGTACAGCTAAGGGTTAGGTGTACAATTACGTTTCATTCAGGCACCCTGCTGATAAGAGGTGTTTCCCATCCCCAGACAGATATTTGCTACTGTTAATCCCATCCCCCTCCCCTCCCATAGTTTCCCAGTACCGTCAGTCATTTTCTTATAGTATTACATTAGATGTTCAAGATCCATTATATGAGTGAGAACATGTGATACTCGGATCTTTGTTTCTGTGAGAGGTCACTCAGTATTATAGACTCTAGTTCTATCCAGGTTGCTGCGAAATTCATGATTTTGTTCTATTTTATGGCTGTGTAGTATTCCATCGTGTATATGTACCACATTTTTTTAATCCAGTCCTCTTTCGATGGGCAGCATGGTTGTTTCCAGGTTCTTGCTATTGTGAACAACGCTGCGATAAACATACATGTGCAGGTATCTTTTTTATAGAGTGATTTGAGTTCTTCAGGGTATATTCCCAGTAGGGTGATTGCGGGATCATATGGAAGTTCGATTTTTAGAGCTTTTAGGAATCGCCACACTGCTTTCCACAGAGGTTGCACTAGTTTACACTCCCACCAACAGTGTAGAAGTGTTTCCTTTTCACCACACCCTCTCCAGCAGCTATTATTTTTTGAGTTGTTGATAATTGCCATTCTGACTGGACTTAGGTGGTATCTCAGTGTGGTTTTGATTTGCATCTCCCTGATGATTAGTGAGGTTGAGCATTTCTTCATGTGTTTGTTGGCTGCTCGGATGTCTTCTTTTGTGAAGTGTCTGTTCATATCTTTTGCCCATTTTATAATGGGGTTGTTTGTTTTCTTCTTTTCAAGTACGTTTCTGTTCCTTGTAGATCCAGGATGTTAAGCCTTTGTCAGACCTAGAGTTGGCAAATACTTTTTCCCAGAGTGTAGGCTGTCTTCCTGCTCTCTTGATGGTTTCTTTGGCTTTGCAGAAGCTTGTCAGTTTAATGAGGTCCCACATATCTATCTTCTCTCTTATGATCTGTGAGTTTCGGGTTTTGTTCAGGAATTGGATGCCAGTTCCGATTTCCATGAGGGCATTTTCTTCCTTTTCTAAGGTTCTTATGGTTTGAGGTTTTACATTTAGGTCTCTGATCCATTTGGAGTTAACCTTTGTGCATGTGGATAGTTAGGGGTTCCTGTTTCAATCTTCTGCATGTGGTCTGCCAGTTTTCCCAGCCCCATTTACTGAATAGGTTCTCCTCTCCCCAATGGTAGGTAGTAAGGTCTTTGTCGAAGATGAGTTGGTTGAGAAATTGAGGTTTTGCTTCTGGAATCTCAATTCTGTTCCATTGATCTATATGCCTGTTCCTGTACCAATACCAAGCTGTTTTGATGATTGTAGCTTTATAGTAAAGTTTGAAGTCTGGTAATGGGATGCCACCTGCTTTTTTTTTTTTTTGCTGAGGATTGTTCTGGCTATTCTTGGATGTTTGTGTTTCCATATGAATTCCTGTGTTGTTTTTTTCTAGGTCTGAGAAGAATGTTGTTGGTAATTTAATGGGTATTGCATTGAATTTGTAGATTGCCTTAGGTAAGATGGACATCTTCACAATGTTGATTCTTCCGATCCATGAGCATAGGATATTTTTCCACTTGTTTGTGTCAGCTTTGATTTCTTTGAGCAGTGTTTTGTAATTTTCATTGTAAAGGTCTTTCACGTCTCTGGTTAGGAAGATGCCAAGGTATTTCTTTTTTTTTGTGGCTATTGTGAAGGGAATCGTGTTTTTTATTTGGGTATCTGTTTATTATTGGTGTAGAGAAATGCGATTGTCTTTTGTACATTTATTTTGTATCCTGAGACTTTCCCAAAGGCCTTTATCAATGTAAGGAGGCTTTTGACAGATTCTCTTGGGTTTTCAAGGTACACAATCATATCATCTGCATAGAGAGATAACTTGACTTCCTCTTTTCCTATTTGAATACCTCTGATTGCCTCCTCTTCTCTGATTGCTCTAGCCAGGACTTCCAATACTATGTTGAACAGGAGGGGTGAGAGAGGGCATCCTTGTCTTGTTCCAGTTTTCAGGGGAAATGGTTCCAATTTTTTTCCATTTAGGAGTATGCTGGCTGTGGGTTTCTCGTAGATGGCTTTTACTATTTTGAGGTATGTTCCCCATATGCCTAGATGTTTGAGGGTTTTTATCAAGAAGGGGTGCTGGATTTTATCAAAAGCTTTTTCTGCATCTAATGATATGATCATGTGGTTTTTGTTTTGACATCTCTTGATGTATTTAATAACATTTATGATTTTACGAATGTTGAACCAGACTTGCATCCCAGGAATGAAGCCTACTTGGTCATCGTGGATGATTTTTGAGATGTATTGCTGAATCCTGTTTGCTAGGATTTTGTTGAGAATTTTAGCAACTATGTTCATCAACGATGTTGGCCTGTAGTTCTCTTCCTTTGTTGAATCTTTACCTGGCTTGGGTATCAATGTGATGTTGGCTTCGTAAAATGATTTGGGGAGAGTTCCATCTTTTTCAATCGCCTGGAATACTTTCAGTAGGATTGGTATCAGCTCCTCCTTGAATGTCTCGTAGAATTCTGCTGGAAAGCTATCAGGACCAGGGCTTTTTTCTGTAGGAAGTTTTCTTATTACGTAGTCGATTTCCTTGATTGTTATTGGTCTATTTAGGGTCTCAATTTCTTCTTGTTCCAACCTAGGTAGGTTGTGTGATGTCAGAAAGTCCTCCATTTCCTTAAGGTTTTCAAGTTTGTTTCCATACAAGTGTACGTAGTAGTCTCTAATGATCTTTTGTATTTCTTCAGGATCAGATGTGACTTCATCTTTTGTGTTTCTGATTGTGCTTGTTTGGTTGTTTTCTCGTTTTTTCTTGGTCAGTCTAGCTAATGGACCATCGATCTTGTTTATCCTTTCGAAGAACCAGCTTTTTGTTTCATTGATTTTTTTGTATTATCTTTCTGTCTTCTATGTCCTGGATTTGGGCTTTTATTTTGATGATCTGGATTCTTCTGCTGAAATTAGGGTTTTTGTGGTCTTGCTTTTCTAGCTTCTTTATGTGGCTTGTTAGGTTGTGAATTTCTGTTCCTTCCATTTTCTTCATGTGTGTTTGTAGGGATATAAATTCCCTTCTTACTACAGCTTTCAGGGCATCCCAGAGATTTTGGTAAGATGTTTCTTCATTTTCATTTGTTTCCAGGTATCTTTTGATCCCTGTTTTGATTTCGTCGTTGACCCAGGAGTTGTTTAGCATCATGCTGTTTAGTGTCCATGTCTTTGTGGGTTTTGGGGGGACTTTGTTGGTGTAAATGTTTAGTTTTATTCCACTGTGGTTCAAGAAGGTGCTTGGTAGAATTTCGGTTTTTTTAAAATTTGCTTATGCTTGATTTATTTCCGAGTATGTGGTCGATCTTAAAATATGTTCCATGTGGTGATGAGTAGAATGTGTGTTCTGTGGTCTTTGGATGGAGTGTTCTGTAGGTATCAAGTTCATTTGGTCCAAAGTCACATTGAGGTTCCGGATCTCCTTGCTGATTTTTTTGTCCTGATGATCTGTCTAGGGTTGTGAGTGGGGTATTAAAGTCCCCAGTTATGATAGTGTTAGAGTCGATATATTTCTTTAGTTTTCCAAGAAGTTGCTTTATGAAAGTTGGCGCACCTATGTTGGGTGCATATATGTTTAGGATAGATATTTCTTGTTGATGGATTGAGCCTTTTATCATTATGTAGTGGCCTTCTGTATCTCTTTTGATTTTTGATAGCTTGAAGTGTATTTTGTCTGAAATTAAGATTGCTACTCCTTCTTTCTTTTGTATTCCGTTCACCTGAAAGTTTGTTTCCCATCCTCTTACTTTGAGTCTGTGGGTGTCCTTTCTAGTGAGGTGAGTCTCTTGAAGGCAATAGATTGTTGCCTGATGATATTTTTTCCCTTTTGTCATTCTATGTCTTTTCAGTGGTGCATTTAGTCTGTTCACATTTAGGCTAATAATTGAAATGCAAGAGTTGATCCCTGTCATAAGGTTCTTACAAAGTTGTTCCTGTTTGTTTGTTGTCTTTCTTTGGGTTTTGGAGTTGGTTCATGTGTGTTTTTAATGTTTTTCCTTGTGAAGAATGCTGTTGTTCTTTTTTCTTTTTCTTCTGTGTTCAGTACTTTCTTAAGTGTTTCTTGTAGCGGTGGTGTGGTGGCAGCGTAGGTTCTTAGGGGTTGGATGTCTGGAAAAGATTTCAATTCTCCCTCACTAATGAAGCTTAGTTTGGCTGGGTAGGTTATTCTTGGTTGAAATTTTTTCTCTTTTAGAACTTTGAAGATACGGCTCCAGGCTCTCCTGGCCTGAAGGTTTTTTGTGGATAAATCTGCTGCTATTGTAATTCGTTTTCCCTGGTAGGTAGTCTGGCCTTTTTCTCTTGCTGCCTTTAGGATGTTTCTTTTTATAGCTGCTTTGTTTAGGTGAATTACTATTTGTCTGGGAGTTGGTCTTCTCATTTGTTGTCTTGCAGGGGTTCTCTGAATCTCTTGTGTTTGGATTTTTTCATCCTTAGTGAGATGAGGGAAGTTTTCTTGAATGATTTAATGAAATGTTTGTTCCAGTGTGGCGTCTGTTTCTCTCTCTGCCTCAGGAAGCCCAATTACTCTTAGGTTCGGTCTCTTGAAGTGATCGTTCATCTCTTGCAGGTTTTGTTCTGTCTTTTTGAGCTTCTTTTCTATGCTTTTGACAGTTTGGGTTAGTTCTATGTTTTGGTCTTTGAGCTCTGAGATTCTTTCTTCTGATTGGCTGATTCTGCTTTCCATGCTTATTAGTCCGTTTTTCATTTCCATCACAGTATTCTTTACTGCTGTCATTTCTCACATCAGCTCCTTCCTATTTTCCTCTTGTCTCTCCTCAAATTTTTTAATTCTCTCCATTAATGTCTTGATGTCTGAGTTTGTTGCATGTAACCAGTCATTCTGGGGGCTCTTCATTTTTTGTGTTCCAGAATCTGTTTTCTCAGTGTCTGATTTCCCAGGGGTCTGTGTAAGACCTATATTGTTCTTTTGGCTTTTTTTCATTTGTGTTGTTTTTCCTCCTCCCTACTTTTTCCTTCCTTCCACGTCATCGTCTTCTTTAATTCTGTTATTCAGGGGTAAAGGGATTGGTTTTACTTTTGTTTGTTCAATCTCCTATTCTTTATGTATGTCCTCTTACTTTGTTCAATTCTGGAGTTGCACTGTAGGTTCGAAGTGGTCCTTTTTGCAGTTTTGAGATTTACTTAAGGGGAGAGCTGTGATTCAAAATCTGTCTGCAGGTCCTGGTATTCGCTCACAGGTGTGTGGATAATGTGGAGCCCACTTCCCACTGCCCTGGAATCTCTCCATGCAGTGGGGCTGTAGGTTTACTCCCTGAAATAAAATGTGGTTAGCAGAGGGGAGAGAATGGAGCAGATAGTGGGTTGAGGAGGGGAGGTGAGAGATAGAGGATTAAGGGGGGATAAAAATGAGCGTGCCAACAAATATAGAGAGAGGCCTATACTGAAACAGATAAAAACAATAGACCACAGCTACAGACGAACCGACTATCATACAAAAAATAAAAAATAAAAATAAAGCATATAGTGATGCTAACATACAAGCTAACCAACCACCTTATTTATGTGGTGTTCCTCTATACAAAGATATGGTTTACAGAGAGAGGAAAAGAGAAGAAAAGGGAACAATACGGTAGGAATAGAACTAAGTCATCAAACTAATAGAATCAATGAAGCACACTCTGAGACATTTCGTTTAAGTTCAATGTCCTTTCAGGTCTAATTTCTAGTTTTCTTTTCAAGCTGGTAAATTAGTTTGCAGTTAGGGTCAGTTTTTCTGATCTGCTGTGAAGGACAGTTCAGATTACCCTCTGTTTAGCACTCTGGTCTATGTCTTTATCAAGCTTGTTTCTCCCGTTTCGGTGTTGTTACCTTGAATCGCCAGCAGGTGGTGCTATCTCAGCTGCTCGCTCCAGAGGGGGTGGGGCCGGACAGGAACAATATGGCTGCCTGCCTCAGAGCAGGCAACAGGAGACTTACGGCGGGCAGGCAGGACAATCTCGTTAGCAGGAGAGGTGGCAGCGATCCCAGCAGATCTTCCCTGGAGGGGTTTGATGTGGATCACCTCGGGCCCGGGTGGTGTGATGTGCTACGGCTGTCACAGAGGCCGTAGCGGCGGAGGTGGTGGCACCATTTGCGCTGCAGTGACTGTCCAGTCCGTTGCGATGTCCCAACGGTGGCAATGGCCGAGCTCTGTATGCAGAGCAGGCTGCGATGTTGGGGTCCACAGCCCCCTGGGGCGAGAGTCAGAGACCCACTGCAGATCTCCTTTGCAGAGGGCTTCAGAGACCGGGTTGCCCCGTCGCCATCTTGCCGCCTCCCCCAAGTCTCCGTTTTCTACATATGGTTGTACACAGAATTATCTGCATGCCCCCAAAACTGCAGGTGTCTGTGCGTCTGTCCATAGGAACGCAGGCAGCGGGAGGGGTAGGGGGCCTGCACGAGCCGCGCAGCCTGGGCTGGACAGGGCGGGACGGAGGGTCGCAAGGGCGGGAGGAGAGCGGCCGGAGGGCCGGGCACTGGAGGCAAGCGGCGTGGGAAGGCGCCCGGTCGGCGGCGGGCTGAAGTGCGGGGCTGGGGGCGCAGGGCGCCAACCTGCCTCGGCCAACCAGCATGCGCCGCTCCGTCCTTATTGATTTTTTTGTCTCGATGATTCTATCTAGGGCTGTTCATGGAGTATTCAAGTCCCCTGCTCTAATAGTGTTAGAGTCAATATGTTTTTTTAGTTTACTTAGGAGTTGCTTTATAAACACTGGTGCACCTGTGTTGGGTGCATATGTGTTTAGGATGGATATTTCTTGTTGATGGATTGAGCCTTTTATAATTATATATTGTTATTTTGTATCTTTTTAAGTTTTTGATAGCTTAAAGGTTATTTTGCCTGATACTAAGATCATGGCTCCTGCCTTCTTTGGTGATCTATTTGCCTGGAAACCCTTTTCCATCTTTTAACTGTGAGTCTGGGTAATCCCTTGTGGTGAGATGAGTTTCCTGGATGCAGCAAATAATTGGGTCATGGTTTCTTACCCAGTTTGGCATTCTGTGTCTTTTCAGTGGTGCACTTTGTCCATTCACATTCAAGCTGATTATTAAAATGTAATTGTTTATCCCTGTCATGAGATTCTTATAAAGTTTTTTTTTTGTTTGCTTGTTTTCTTTTGACTTTGTGGTGGTTGTATGTTTGTATTTTCAAGTTTCTTGTTGCTCTATATTCTCTATTGATTGTGTGTTCTGCTGTTCTCTTGGGAAGTGTGTGGTCATTCTTCTTTCTTCTGTGCTTAATACCTTTTTAAGTGTCTCCTGTAGAGCTGGTCTGGAAGATGCATAATCTCTTAGGAATTGGATATCTGGAAGGATTTTAATTCTACATCATTGTTAAAACTGAGCTTGGCTAGGTAGGAAATTCTTGGTTGAAACTGTTTATCTTTGAGAACTTTGAATATTAGACTCCAGTCCCTTATGGCTTGTAGTGTTTCTGCTGATAGGTCTGCTGCTATTCTGATTGGTTTTCCCCAGTAGATAGTCTGACCTTTTTCTCTTGCTGCCTTTAGGACTTTTTCTTTTGTGCCTACTTTGTGTAGGCAAACTACTATGTGTCTAGGGGTTGGTTTCTCATTTGATGTCTTGGAGGTGTTCTCTGTATCTCTTGTGTTTGGCTGGCCACATCTCTGGTGAGATGTGGAATATTTTCTTGATTACCTCCTGAAATACTTGCTCCAAGGTGTTCTCCATTTCACTTTCTTCTTCTGTCATACCAGTCAGGTGTAGGTTTGACTTCTTGATTTAATTGTAGGCTTTGTTCTTTCTTTCTATGTCTTCTTTCCATATTTTTTACAGATTGGGTTAATTCCATGTTGTGGTCTTCAAGTTCTGAGATTCTTTCTTCTGCTTCATTAATTCTGCTTTCCATGCTTGTTATCTTGTTATTTATTTCCTGGATAAAATTTTTTATTGCCAAAATCTCTGTTACAAATTTTCTCAGTGTAGCATCTTGTCTTCATTGAGTCTTATTCACTCTTTCCATCCATTCCCTAATCCCTGTCGTATTCTTGGGCCAATGGTTGGTGACTTCCATTGTTTGGGCTCTGAGGTCTGATTTTTCAGTTGTTTTCTCTTTGTTTCACTTGAAATTGCTTGTGGTCTTCCTTTGGTTTTTCCTCATTTTTGACCGATCTCTTGCTTTTCTCTTTAGTTCTGTTATTCATTGTCAGTGGAAGAGGCTTCCTCTTTTGATGTTTGCTCACCTGTCTATTCTTTCCTAATCTGGGCTCTGGATTTGTTTTATTTTGAAACAGAACTGTGGGTGGGAAGCTTTCCTGTCTCTTGTAGTTTTGAAAGTTTAATAAGGTAGGGGATGGGGAGCTAGGATTTAGAAACTACTTGCAAATTACAATGTTCACCGATTGTGGTATGTGTTTCCTAGACCCTCTCCCCACCACCATTCTATATGATGACTCGGGGTTAGTACCCCGAGTCCGCGATACAGTGACAGCAATGAGGAGCACAGAGAAAAATAGAATGAAATAAGATGGACAAGAATTAAAAGGAAAAAAAAGAGAAAAAAACCCACAAAATAGTAAAATCAGAAACCAAAGCAAGAAACAAGTGAACACAGACATATACACACACCCCAAAGCAAACTGAAATAACAACAAATTGAAATGAAACAAACAACAAAAAAATCCAGGAAAACTAAACACACACACACACACACACACACACACACACACACACACACACACACAGACACACACACACGCCTAGCACAAAATGAATGGAGAAGAAAAACAGAAAGACCAGAAAAAAAGGAATTCATATTGAACCCTCATGTATATATTGACACACACCTTAAACTAAAATAATAATAATAATAATAAAAGAGTAGAATAAAAAAGCAAAAACAAGCCAACAACAGCAATAAAATTGAAAGATGAACACTCAATCATTCACATACACATAAACAGAAAACAAAAAGCAAAAGAAGAACAAGAAAAAAAGAGGGGGTGGGGATATATATCAAACCCTCAGGTACACATTCATGTGCAAAGAAAAAATATTCTAAAAATAGATGAACAGGCAAAAAAAATTTTTAAATTAGAAAAAAAAATTTAAAAAAAAGAAGGAAAAAACCCTGCCCTCTTGTGGCAGGCTCTGTAACTGTTCCTCTAGTCTGCTCTCTCCTGAAGAGCTGCCACCTCTTTCACCCTCTCCCCAGTGTCCAGAGTACGGGCAGTGGGAGTGGGTGGGGCTGCAGTCCTCCCCTCCCATTCTCGTATGGTCAGGGAGATCCCCTCTGGTGGGAAGGTGTGGGATTGTCTCTTCCCCAGGTATGTATTCACTGGGGGTCCCCCAGCCAGGCCATTCCTGGAATGGGGTTTTCTCCTATCGTGACTGTGGTTCATCCTCCACCTGGGTGTGCCCCTCTCAGTCGTGGCCCAGCTGTGTGGGTCTGACATTCAGAGGATTGTGGGGACAGGGGTCAGGCCCGGACTCACCACTGATGTCTTTGGAGTTCTTCCTCCTCCTTTTCTGGCCACACCCTTTGTCCCGTGGCTGGATCAGGATAGGGGCTGGGGCGCCTGGGACTCATCAGGTCCCTCCGAAGTTTGGGCTTTCAGGATGTTCCCCATGGGTCATGATCAACCCTGTGTAGTTGATCCTCCAGTCACAGAGATTGGGTCTGTTGCTCCCTGGTGTGCAAGTCAGAGCACTTCCCTGCCCTGCCTTCAAGATGGTGGTGGGTGCCTCTCTTGTCCTCTTCATTATGACTTTGCCTTTGGGCTCCCTCCACAGCTCCTGCTGCACTGGTGAAGCAGAGACTTTTGTCCATTAAAAAAAAGATGCTCTTGGCTTCTGTGACCTGGGAAGAGCCAGGGACCAAGCAGAGAAGCTGCAGTACCAGCTGTCGCACCAGGAGGACCCTGGCCACTGCCGCATGAGCCCCCACTTAGTCTCTCCCAGGATTTTCTTCCCAGGAAGGGGTTTGTTAATTATAAAAATAAATAAAAAAATAAGAAAATATCACTTGTCTTCTACGTCCTGGGAATTGCTAGGGTCCAATCTGAGCTTCTGTGGCACCAGTCGCTGCACCAGGAGAGCCCTGGCCGCTAGCTTCCTAGCCCTCACTGTCAGCCACTCACATGGCCACTCACTCACTGGCATGTACACAATATTTTCCATATACTAACTCGCTCACACCGGGACTCGCGTAGTCCAGCTGGCTCGGCTGCCGTCTTCCTGACCTCCCAGTCAGCACTGAAGTTTTGTCAGGAAACAAGAGAAACAAAAATTTCTCGGACTTACATCTGTCTTAGCAATAGTAAAACAACAAATATCAATTTATGTTAAGTGAAGAAAAATTAAGCAAGGATAGGGACAGGGCATTCAAGAAATTAGAGGCCAATTTACAATTTTAAGTTAGAAGTTAAAGGTTTGCTCAGGGCATATGTTTCCATGCTGAATGTGAATGGTTCTAATATTCTGTTATGTCATGACACTTGACCATAATTACTAAGGTAATTTAAAACATTTACATCTTCCCAAAGGAAATAACCTTTTATATGACTTTATTTGGGAAGAACTATTAAATACTTGGTTAGGAGTGGGTAAATTTGTTCAGGTTTTGCATTTAATGTGCACCAATTTTTGTAGTGAAGACAAAAGATACTTTGTTTTTTAAATAAAAGCACTTTGAATAAACCTTTGAGCTATGACCAAAACTTTAGTCCAGCAGGTTGCTGAACATACTTATTTGTTAAAGGAAATAGGTAAATCTTAAATAAGCTGTATGGTAATTACATACAATGAAGTGTGGTTGTTGAAGTATCACGAATTTAAGGCATTCATTGTTAGTGAAATGTTTACATTCTCATATGGTCTCCATCCTACTGCCACCATACCTCGAACAACCCCATTCCTGGACAGTTAGGGGAGATTTGAGTATTTTAACACATAGCTAAGAGCAAATCCAGAAAAGATTACTTTTATAGGCAGTATATTTCTTAAGGAATATATTTGCTTATTAAATGCAGTGTTGCTGAGGAATTTAACATTTAAAAAAAAATAGGAACAATAAAAATCTAGTAACTGATAGGTTGGGTGTATAATGTAAAAACATAAAACTTTTTATTTATGGATATTATTTAGCTTGACTGGCCATTTTTCTCAGTCCTAAATTGCTGTTTCTATTTTTAAGTTATCAAAGTTTAAACCTAAAAGGAAAAAGTGTTTATGTGGAAAAATCAAATGTTTTTATATATAAGGAAAATTACTTTTAATAAAAATATACTTGTGTTAAACTAGCTAATGGTTTTGGTCTTAGAAATATTATTGTATGCGGACTTATTTTGAAGCATTAAAAGTACCTTATAACCTCTAGGTAACTGGGCTCCTGGTCCTTTACACTGGTATCTAAACTCAAGTCCTTTCCCTCTTTCTCCCCTTCAGAACACAGCACTCTCAGCTTTGCTTACAGTGTGCAGTTCTACTGGTGAAGCTCTGGATACTGGACAACAAACAGCAATTATGGAAGTTGGGAGTCAACTTTGGTCTGTTTTAAACATTAAACAGGTGAGGAAAGCAACTTATCCTTCTTCTGAAGAACAAATAAAAAA
The DNA here is from genome assembly GCA_027257055.1 of Cephalopachus bancanus. Lineage (NCBI taxonomy): Eukaryota > Metazoa > Chordata > Mammalia > Primates > Tarsiidae > Cephalopachus > Cephalopachus bancanus. The sequence goes on from JAPVLO010000060.1 coordinate 8,597,092, forward strand.
TAGTGAAAAAAGAATAGTTCTGAAATTTCCCTGTTGAGTAAAATTTAATTTCTTTGCTTTCTTGGTAGAACTTATGATTAGAACTTAAATATCTATTCATACTCTCGGACAGTTTTCTTTTTCAGAGTGTGATAACATATTAGTAAAATTAGAATATAGTAATGTGACAGGGGCAGTCTTCCCTATTTATTTTTCTGACTGGTTCGACCCTGCTTCTTAAAAGGAATTAAAAATCTCCCTGTTGTTGCTGTTTTCTTGAATTAATGTAGCCTACTTATGTGATTCTAGGGTCTTTTATAAAATGCTTGGGGCATTGGAGAGTGATCTGACTTAAAGGTGGAAGGGGAAGTGAACAGATGTGGTTAGTGTGTATTCCTCTTTCCCAACAAAGCCAGGAAGCCAAGTGATGAGCAGGCTACAGTTAGAATGATATACATCTACACAGATGGTTCTAAACTTCGTATGTTAAAAATCTAAATGTGACGTTTGTTTTCTTTGACTTGGTAGGATATGTGAGTTCTGGCAAACAGTGGAAGCTGAAGGCAACAGCCACATTTTTGGGAAATAATATAAATAACTTTGCTGATAACGTTTTATTATTAATGCTTATTTATGGTCTTATAGTCCTACTACAGTATTTTTACTTCAACATGTGCTTTTCCCCTGGATGCTCAAATCATTCAATAATTATTCCAGACACTTGTGCTGAGGATATAGCTTACAATATTAATAAACCAAAAGTATGAAGAAAAATGGAATTTTTGTGACTACTAAGGAACATACATGCTTTTCTGTGGCAGACAAAAGTAACTAGTAGATCCTCTTTAGACTTAAATCTGTATTTCAATCATGGCTCTGCTTTTTCCTAGCCATGCGATCTTGAACAAATTGTTTAAACTCTCTGACTCTATTTTCTTATTAGTAAAGTGAGGGTAATAATATCTACCTCATAGAGTTATTATAAGGCATAATAGAGGTAATAAATATAAAATACTTATTGTCTGGAATATAATAAATGCTCAACAAAAGGTTGCTGTTATTATAGCTTTTCTCATGTAATTGAAAATTTTCACCAAAATTATTTTTATTTCCTCACATAAGATAATAGGTCAACCTTACATTCAACAGACATTCAGCCTTTTTCTTGCACTGTTGGGATTTTTCGTTCAAACTCTAGATCCTCAGCTGATAATTCAGGTAAGGATAGTGACCAAGTTGCTATCTTGCTTGCTAAGGGGGTTGTTAAACTGCTATCACTTAAAGTAACTTTCTAGAAACAGTTCTTTAAAATTATTTATTGCCAGTTTGCTTGTTACCCATTTCTTGTTGAACTGAAAATAAGTGTCACAGATTCACTTGTCTTCATCAAGAATATCTCCTTCTTTCTCTTTCTTCTCAGAGTATTGTCAGTATACTGGGCTGTCAATTCAGCCTTTATCAGTTCTTCTTTGTCACTCTGCTACCCAGCAGTTAAGACTTGCTGTTGTTGCTGTTAACTACCCAAGAAAATTCCTGAAGTTATGAGTCATGTGCTATACCCTGCATTCACAGCATTTTCAAAGGCATTTCAGCAGCTGTGGGAATATGGACGATAACCAACTTGAGTTAAAAGATAACTCATTGTTTCTTTGAAGAATTTTTTTTTTTTTTTAAAGAAGAGCACTGTTGAGTTTCTCTCTGGCCTCCCACTTACATGGCTGGGACAGCCAGAACTTCAGTTGCTGCCTGGAGAACGCTTGTGGTGTTGGCTCGGTTATACCATTCTTTTAGAGGTTCTAAGATGACAGAGAAAACGGGAGAGGCCTTCAATTTATCTGAAGTGATTTAGAGGCTTTGGAATAAGTCCGTACTGGATAGAATTGATCCTAAAATTGAGAGTTAGCTTAAGTTTAGGGTTAGGTAGGAAAGAAAAACAAAAAATGTTAAGAGGGGAAACTGACTCTTCCTGTTTAGGAAGATAATGGAAGAGATGATCCTGTTGCGGGATAAACTAGTATCAGCTTTGTTTTTAGTAGTCTTGTTAATGATGTGTACATGAAGAAGTTAGCATTACCAAGTATTTACTATTTAGGTATATTATTTGATTACCATATGTGTAATATAGACTACTAAATTGTAAAAATGAGAGAGAATACAGTAAAATAATTGACTGAACGTAACAATTTGAATTTGCTGATTCTGAAGTCTCTAATATTCTTTTAGAAAAATTAAGTGCTGATAATTTTGATATAATGTGCCTACCTTTATAAAGTACAAACAATGAAAGTTCTAAAATTTTAAAGTATATTGTTCATATAGGTATTGCTTCCTTTATGAAAGACTTTACTTCAGTGTTTCTTTAAATCAGGGGTTGGCAGCTAGGCTCGGTGGCTCAGCCTGTAATCCCGCGCCTTTGGGAGGCTGAGGTGAGTGGATTGCCTGAGCCCGCGGGTTCGAGACCTGCCTGGGGAACTTGGCGAGACCTCATCTCTACAATAAATCAAAAATTAGCTGGGTGTGGTAGCGTGCGCCTGTAGTTCCAGCTACTTGGGAGGCTGAGGCGGAAGGATCGCCGGAGCCCAGCAGGTCAAGGCTGCAGTGGCCGGGAGCGGCCACTGCACTCCAGTCTGGGCGACAGAGTGAGACTCCAACTCAAAAAAATAAATAAATAAATAAAATAAATCAGGGGTTGGCAAACTATGGCCCCTTGGCTAAATTTTGCTTTCCTTTTTTTCAGCTCAAGGAGCTACAGATAATTTTTTGCATTTTTAACGATTTGTGAAAGAATATGCAACAGAAAACATGTTGCCTGCAAAGCCTAAAATATTTACTGTTTGACCCCTATTACAGAAAAAGTTTGCCAGTCTTTACCAAATAATGAATTTCTAGCAATAGAACTTAAAATACAGGCATACTTGGGAGATATTGCAGATTCAGTTCTAGTCCATCACAATAAAACAAGTCACATGAATTATTTGGTGTCCCAGTGCATGTAGAAGTTTTGTTCACACTATACTGTAGTCTGTTAGGTGTGCAGTTGCATTATGTATAAAAAAGACAATATGTAGCCCTCATTTAAAAAGTATTTTTGTTAAAAAATGCTAATAATCATCTGAGCTTTCAGTGGGTATAATCTTTTTCCTGGAGGAGGGTCTACTTTCAATGTTGATGACTGCCAATCAGTTAGTGCATTGGTTGTTAACGGTTGGGGTGGCTGCAGTAATTTCTTAAGACAAGTTTGCCACACCAGTTGACTCTTCCTTTCATGAAAGATTTCTCTGTAGTATGCAATGCTATTTGTTAACATTTTACCTATTGTTGAGCTTCTTTCAAAATTGGAGTCGATCCTTTGAAACCCTTCTGCTCCTTTATCAACTAAGTTTATGTAATACTCTAAATCCTTGGTTGTTGTTTCAGTAATGTTCACAGCATCTTCACCAGAAATAGTTCCATCTCAAGAAACCACTTTCTTTGTTCATCCATGAGAAGCAGCTCTTCATCCATTCAAGGTTTATCATGAGATTGTAGCAATTCATACACACTTCTCATTCTAGTTCTCTTGCTATTCTCACTACATCTTTCTCCATTGAAGTCTTAAACCCTTCAGAGTCATTCATGAGGGTTGGAATCAACTTCTTCCAAATTCTCATTAAATGGTGGTATTTTGACCTCCTCCCAGTGAATCAAATGTTATTCATGGCATCTAGCATGGTAAATCCTTCCCAGAAGATTTTCAGTTTGCTTTGCCCAGGTCCATCAGAGGAATTACTTATAAAATGTTTTCTTTAGTAAGACTTGCAATGACTCTTGATCTGTAGGCTGCAGAATGGATGTTGTGTTAGTAGGTATGAAAACAGTATTATCAGTGCTCTTGAATGACTAGGTGTATTGTCATTGAGTAGTAATGTTTTGAAAGGAATCTTTTTTTCTGAGCAGTAGGTCTCAACAGTAGGCTTAAAATATTCAGTAATGTGCTGTCATCCAGGCTTTGTCAGCCTTTCCTTTAAAACTTTAAAGCCAGGTATTGACATCTCTCTTGCTGTAAAAGGCTTAGATGGCCCTTCTTCCAATAGAAGGCTGTCTCGTCTGCACTGAAAATATGTTTAGCGTAGCCATCTCAATCAGTGATCTTAGCTAGATCTTCTGGGTAACTTGCTGCAGCTTCTACATCAGCACTTGCTGCTTTACTTTGCACTTTTATGTGATAGAGGTGGCTTTTTTCCTTAAACTTATGAACCGACTATGCTAGCTTCACGCTTTTCTTTTGTAGCTTCCTCACCTCTCTCAGCCTTAATAGAACTGAAGAATAGTTAGGGCCTTGCCTGGATTAGGCTTTGGCTTAAGGGAATGTTGTGGCTGGTTTGCTCTTCAGTTCAGATCATTCAAACTTTCTCCACATCAGCAGTAAAGCTGTTTCACCTTCTTATCATTTGAATGTTCACTGTAGTAGTACTTTTCCTTTGCTTTCATAACTTAGCTGTTTTGTGCAAGAGACCTAGCTTTCAGCCTTTCTGTGCTTTTGGCCTTTCATTATTTCTAGCTTTTAATTTGAAGTGAGAGATGTGAGAGTCTCTTTTTCACTTAGAGACCCTTGTAGGGCTTAATTGATCCAGTTTCAATGTTGTTGTGTCTCAGGGAATAGGGAGGCCTGAGGAGAGGGAGAGTGATTCTGGAACTGTCTATTGGTGAAACAGTCAGAACACACACAGTTGATCAAGTTTGTTCTTATATGGGCCCAGTTTGTGGCTCCGTGAAACAAGAGTAACATCAAAGAACACTTACCACAGATCACCAACATAGACTACTAATAAACAGGTTTGAAATATTGTGACAATTATCAATATGTGACACACATGTACACATGCTGATAGACTTGCTTAATGAAGTGTTGCCACAAATCTTCAATTTGCAAATGAATAAATAAGCACAGTATGTGCTGGGAGTAATAAAGTGAGTACAATAAAACAAGATGTGTCTGAGCAAAATAATTTTAAAGGTTTGGTATACAGAGTTTTTCATGAACATGTGTTTTAACCGTTCCTTGGTCTTTGTCTCTGTAGGTAGTAACTTTGCAGACCTCACTACTTAAATTAGAACCTCCTGACCACGTTTGTTTGGCAATGCTGACCTTTTTATCTTCTCTAGGAAATCTTTTTATACCTCACACTATCCAGGTAATACTCCTTAATTCTGTTCTTATCTTATTAGAAACAAAATCTCTGTAAGAATTTGTAACTAACGGATTTTTTAGCCTTTTAATTTCTGAAATCCAGACTACTGACAATGAAAGTTGGACAAAGAAGAAATCTATTTTCCAGAGAAGGTGACTGCCAAAATAGAACACATTTTAAGTTATTTTATTTTAGAAAAATACATTGACATATATATAGTTTATTGGCTGGCTATAGTCTGACAGAAGAGATTCTCATTCAAGTTGGGTACAGGTAGATGGTTCTTGAGGGTAGTAAGCCTTTGTCTTCTAGGGAACAGTGTATACAGTATTAGGAAATTTGGTAATTTATTGAAGTTATTTTATTGGCTATGTATCCATGAAAGAGAGATTGTTTTTAAAGACAGAATTTTCAAAAAGTTGCAAAGTATATAGAGCCGACAATGTACTAAATTGTAATGTAATGGCCTGGCAATACATATCTACTGAATTTTAAAACACAGACCTCAGAGCAAAAGGAGATCTTCATAAATTGAGAGTTTGCCCTTCTCGTTGCAATAGTTAGACCTAACAATTCTAAATAATTGATATATACTTTTTTTTTTAACCTCCAAGGGACAGACTATAAAAAGAACTCACACTGGTGAGAATTTTCTTCTGTAATCAGTAAACACATGGTGGATGGGATTATCTCAGTACATGTTGATTAAACACTCTAAAGCAAAAACTAAACTAGTTAATTTCTAAATTTTATTTGTTCACAAATTAACAACAGTGTCCCATCTGTCTCCATATTGTAAGGTTATGTTTCATTATACAAGTATGGAGGTTAATAGCTTCTTTTTAAAAAACTCTTGATAAAAGTATTCAAAGATACTTGCCTTGGAACGGTCTTCTTTTTACCATAAAATAAGTTTATTCTAAAATGCTGCTTCATTCATGCATGGCTGTGGACACCATGCATTGGCCTAAAACCTATGAAACAAATGTTTTATTACTAGAATTTGCAATGCCTTGTATATTCCCATGGATGAAGTCAGGGCCTAAAGAAATGTGTGAGTTCTTACTGTATTAGGCACTGTTTTATCATTGGCGATACACTGATGAACCAAATTAATAAATACCCACCCTCAGCCTGTTGAGAAGCAACATACAGTAACGTGGTGAGACATATATATATATATGTGTATATGTGTGTGTGTGTGTGTGTGTGTGTGTGTGTGTGTGTGTGTGTGTGTGTATAAAATGGTGGTAAGTGCTTTGGAGAAGAATAAAGCAGGAAAGGAAGGCAGGGAATACGAATATGGGGATAGTTTAAAATAGGATATAGTCAGTGGAGTCTTCACCAAGGTGACATGTAAGTGAAAACCTGAAGGTGGGGAGCAAGCCATACAGGTATCTGGGAAGAAGTCTTCTGAGCAGAAGAAATAGCAAGTGCAATGCCTCAGAAAGGGGAGCAGGCCTGGAAGATTCAGGAAAAAGGTACAGGACTTTGCAGGCCATTCTAAAACTGGCTTTGACTCTTGAGGGAAATGGGAAGCTACTGGAAGGATATGGACAAAGGAATGACATGACCTACACATTTTAATACATATCTACTGTGCCAGGATTATGGGAACTTGACTACACTGGGTGCATTGAACGTACTCTACTGAGGTTTTTTTTTCTCTTGGTTTTTTTTAGGACAGAATTCTGCCCAACATGTCATGTATTTTTGCCTTACTACTAGCTGACAGGAATTGGCTGCTAGAACAACATACCTTAGAGGCGTTTACTCAGTTTGCCGAGGTAATTTTAAGACCATCTTCTCACAATGACTTCTAAAACTTTTTAATATTTCAGATACTCCAACCCATTTATTGAGCTCCTTCTGTATCTTAGTCATAAAATTTCCTGGAGGGGATATTACTAGTCATCTATTTACAGGAGCTAGAAATTAGGCCTAGAGAAACAAAAGTGAATTTCCTGAAGTCCTCTGACTGTCAAGGACCAGAACAGGCCTTCAAACCAGGCCTACTAAATGGAGATGCTGTCTTCTAGACAGTATTTTTGGGTTGAATGAAAATACATTTTACCTTGAACAATCATGAGAGTTAAACCTGGTAGTTTAGTTCTATAGAGAAGGTAACCCCTGCAATGGGTTGACCTTCTACTTTTACCCACTGCTATGCAGTCATGCCTTTGGTCTGAAGGGAGTCCAGAGGCGTTAGTATGCCTGCACAGAAGTAGTTAAAGCTTGCAGCACTAAACTTGCACAGAAGTTAATACTGTATTATCCCAAGACACCCTGAAAGAACTGTGAGTTTATCATCTTTGAGTATCCTCTGGCACTGAGTATTTTCTTTTAAAGTGAATTTTGATTAAGGTAGCCCTTAAAATTCATTTGTCCTTATAAGTTGAAATAATAATGTGGATTTTGTTTATCTTTTAATAGGGAACAAATCATGAAGAGATAGTTCCACAGTGTCTTAGTTCTGAAGAAACTAAGAACAAAGTTGTATCCTTTCTGGAGAAGGTACTTTTTGTATAGCCCATGTTTTATTTTTTAGTATATTATCATATTGTGTAACTGGAACAAACTTGTGTATCTTCTTAGCTTAAACTTTTCACATTGCTCAGCATGGTACTCACACTGTTACTAAGCAACTGAAACCAAATATCAAGTTACAGAAGTGAAATCTCTCTGCCTGTAGATTGAGTTATAGTAGCACTGATTATCCAGGCAGTGGGATGAGTAGCAAGGATACCTAAGCTATTACTACTACTAATTTTTTTTTTTGCTATGTTTTCCTGGGTGATCTCAAACTCCTGGGCTCAAGTAATCCTCCCACCTAGGCCTCCCAAAGTGCTGGTATTACAGGCGTGAGCCACCTGCCTGGCTACTAATCATAATTAGTTGCACCTGATTACATAATAGGCTAGGCTTGAGAGGATGATTATTACCATATTTTAGGTTTAAGTATGGGTTTTCTGTGCTGGTTGTGGCCAAGATCTATTTTTCCAAGATTGTGATATTATTTTAAAACTTTATTTAGTTAGAACCAAAACTCTGAATCATAAGGCTCCCATGTTTGTGCACACTTTGAAACTTACGTGGTGACTGTGAAGATGTAAGTCAAAGGTTAACTGAAATACTAATAGAACTGTTAAACCACAAACTTAGAGTAAGAAAGTAAATTATACTTGAGTATTTCATTTTTTATATGATCATTATTAAACTGAGCCATATATATTTTATATATGTAATTAAATACACACATACACACACACAGATATATACATATTTTGCATATATGAGGGGGACCCCAAATAAACAGAATTATTTTTTGTAGGGCAGGCTCCTTGTATAGGCTTTCCCTGCTAGGTAAGGCTTCTAGGAACCCATCAGCATGAGTGTACTAGCTAGTATTGTGAGAGGGTGTGTTTGGCTTTAATGAATTCTATTTTGCGCATTCTCCCAACGTGTTTGTGCATTTCAGGATGGGTGATTTACACAAACAACCTGCCCACACACCGTGCTGAGTGTTAAAGCAGTGTTTGACCAAAACCTGAATGGCTCCTGTGCCCCACCTTCCCTATTCACCCAATCTCACTCCAAGCAACTTTTATTTCCCCTGATGAAAAAAGTCCTCAAGGGGAAATGTTTTGCTGATGTGGAAGAGGTGAAACAAAAAATGGCAGCACTAAAAGGCATCAAAAATGACAAGTTTTGAGCAGTGGAAAAAGTGTCTCTATAGGTGTATTGCATCAAATGGAGAGTACTTTGAAGGTGGCTGAAGTTTAAAAATGTAAGGATAAATACACAATTTATTACAAATGATTTCTGGGTTTTTTGGGGTCCCCCCTCGTATAGGATATATTTTACTTATATCTTAGATCTAAGCTGGATTTTAAGTACATATGTGTGTACTTTGCTGTTGTCAGTTTCTTTGCCTGTGTAGTAAAGGCTAGCAGACTATTCCCCCCCTGAAAAAGGAAAAAGGGCTCTACAACTTATCTGTAGAAAACATAGTAAAGTGATTGTATCTAGATAACACTAAGAGGAACACTCATCTACAGATAACTCATCTACAGATGAGTCCAACCAACTTCCGGAATTTGCCTGGTTCACAGACTAAGCCCAGAATGGTTGGACACTCAGAACTTAGTCAAGTTATCTGGCCTTTTCAGTTTCTGAACATTAACACCATTTGATACCTAGTAAAGAGTGCCAACATGCTGATGTTTGCTTGGTTTTTCATATTCTCTGGCAGACTGGGTTTGTACATGAAACTGAAGCTGCCAAAGTGGAACGTGTGAAGCAGGAAAAAGGTATCTTCTGGGAACCCTTTGCCACGGTGACTGTAGAAGTAAAGAGGCCACCTTTGCAGGTAGGGGCTGCCTTTCAGTATCAAACTCTTAACAAGGGAGATTCTGCCCTACTAATAAGACAGGAACTAGTTTGGTTATTGGTCTGTATTTAAATTGCAAATCAAATGGTTCTAGACATGTAAAATTGTCCTGTTTTATGGTAGCTGCTTCTTTAAAAATCAGTTTTTCTTCCTGAAAGGTTATCAACACATAGAAATGGGACTAAAAAATTTTAAAAAGCTTTACGCACCATACCTTTCAGGGAAATTATTTGTTACTCTGGTGATGCTATATGTGCAGTAGTTTCTGAACCACAGAAGAAAATCAATCAATTCACTCACCTTCCAACATGTTTACTTTGACCCCTTACCTCATTCATTGAATCAACCTTCTATTCTGGCATTGTCTAAAAATTACACCTAAATAAATCCTTGTGAATTTATATTTATCATGACCTTCCTTCGAAGACTTTTTTGCAATTATAAAAGATGTCTTGGCCACAAAACTTTGCTCCCCCGTGCAATGCTTGAAAAACCTAGTATTTTATTTAACTAGCTCCAAAAGTATCTGAAAGATTATGACTTTCATCAATTACAAACTTAGCATTAAAACTAAACAGAAACATTTAGAAAATTCATACTTGGTGCTTTTTTTGTAAGGACAGATTATGAGATATGTCTACAAAATACCAGAAATTACTGAACTAAGCATTTTTCATTGGGAGCCCTTTGGGATAGGACAGGACACCGTGAACCACAGTGACAAGCCAAAATGCGTTCACATATCTTTTTAGATGAATGTGTACATAGGGCCTTTGAAATCCAATGACTAGAATAACATTTGCACATAAACTTTTTTGCAGTTTTAGAATTTGTTCTAATAAGTTCACTCCAGTCCAAAAGGAAGGTTATTTTTAGGATGGGTATTATGGCATTGCTTATTGAGTGTATTTCTCACTTTTCAGCCTTGTGCAAAAAGAGCTCGCCATGAGCTCCCCTTGGAAGAAGAGTACAGGTCAGCACTGCAAACAGTAGCAGAGGCCTTGGAAGCAACGGAGTCATTACTCCAAAAGGCTCCTGCTCCACCCTGGCTTCTAATGGAAATGGAGGTGCTCCAAGAAAGGATTGATAAGCTAAGACGTTGCATACTCTAGGGTGAAACGCAGATGGACTGCACCATATTATCACTAGGCAGAACTGATTTTGTCAACCTAAAATATATTTTGTAAATGAAAATACTGATGTAACTATGTATATTTTCTAGCACATATAAAACAGCTTTTGTAAATTGAGTCTAGTGAAAATAGTCTTTATTTGACATTTAGAGAACAGGATTTGTGGGAGATATTTCTCATTAAGAACTTTGGTACAATGTAATACACGTGAAACAGTCAGTAACTGCCTAGGTCCACACAGAACCATTCACTCAGACAGTACCACTGTAAACAAATAAATAAGTTGCCTAAGGAAACGATAGCAATTTAAAATCATTTATATAATTTATAGCTAAATTTTTTTTTCAGTAAGTTGCATTTCATAATAGAGCTTAGTCTTTGTTAAAGAAATGGCACAAAATTAAGCTAACCAGCTTGAATTTTTATGTTTATTTTCTTTACTTCCAGAATTGTCCTGGAAAAAGCAGTAAATTCAGCCTTTCCTCAGCTACTTCTCTTGACAGAAACTGGCCTCTGTCAAACGTAGACTCTTCCTGGAAATCAGTACTGTGAGCCTCTCCACTACCCAGGGCTTTTAGCCAGCACTTGAGGTCAGTCTCAAACTTCAGTTGGCACAGACTAGAAAAAGAGCTCCTGGTAAGGGGAAATAGGCCACTTTGGGTTGTTTTTTTGTTTTTGTTTTTTTTTTTGTCCATGGAGCCTATTTTTGAGGTATTAATTTGCTTTGTTTTTTTAAAGGGAGTCCATTTTCCCAAAGTTTAGCTCACATCTACTGTCACCAGTTGTTATCTTCCCAGTTCAGCTCCCCTTCTTCTCCCCAGCCTTCAGCCTCTCCCTGCAACAAAATAAAGCACACCAAGAGCAACTCACTGAAACAATCTCCAGATTTGAAAAGCAGGAATTTTAAAAAAGGACTTAACACTTGTCTTTTGATGCCAGAATATATTTCCTCATGCTAAGTAAAATAACTTAAAGCTACAACTGAAAGCCAAAAAGTTACAGGATTACTTTGGTTCTAGTATTATGAAAACAAAGCACTGGAAAATAGCTTTCCAAAAACCATAAAATCTAGTAAAATCAGGCACGATGACCATATTCTTGGTTTAATTCTTTTTTCAAATAAAAATGTTATTCATGTGACAAGTAAATCATTAAAAACTTAGCCTAAGTATCGCTACATTTTTCCAGGGGAAGGAAAGATGCTAGTTATAGAAACTGGTTTTGTTGATTTTATGCTTGACTTGATTATTTTAGCCAATTATATACATTAGTCTTTTCCTTCACTGGGAAAACAGCATGTTATTTGTTATCGATGGAATAGTGCAATTGGGACCCATAAGGGAAATCGTAAAGCTAGCAGCACAATTTAATCCAAAGATACTCACCTCAGTAATTTCTGCTGCAGCAAATTTTGAGGAAAACTGCATCATTGGTGAGACATCATCCTTGTTGGGAACCACCATGTCTGTCCTCAGTTCAGGTAAAATAAGAAAAGCTGCTGAAGGCTTAATTTCTGGTATCATGTCAGCAAACCAATCCAACTCAGGATCTGGTACTGGCTTCTTTTTTACTTGAATGGTAAATTCTTCTCCTAAACCAAGTTCTGATGGAACCTTAAGGGGCCTTTCTTGTGATGACACTTTTAGTGGCTTGATTTGGTCTGAGTTATCCCCACTTTGTACAAGTCTCGTCTTTTGGGGTAGGCTTGATTTCCAAAGTTTAGATTCATCAATGAGCGGAAGCAAAGCAGGAATGGGCTCCCCTGAGGTAACAGGTTTTACAGCAGTGATTCTACCTCCTGGGTTTATTTCAGTATCTAAGCTGCTGGGCTCACAGTCATCCCAAGCTGGCTCCTCCACATCCAAGGTAGTACACTGGGACTTGACAGCATCACATGGTTCTCGAGGCCAAATCTGTATGTTGACAGTTTGGTTCTCGGACTCCTCAGACTCACTCCAGTCAGGCCACTCCTCAGGTTTTTTAGAGCTTGATGGGAAATTTTCACTGTCCTCGGAAGTATTTTTCACATCTGAGATTCCATTCATTGGAAATTTAATAGGCTGAGAAAACTGATCACCTGTGGTGATATATACATAAGAATTATTCTAATAAAATAATGGTTAAGTACAAGCAGCACTTTCAAGGGAAAGTTAGCATTAAGGAAATGTGTGGTTTTAATTCGTTGGAAAATGTCCATGCACACTAAACAAAGGATATCCCAGCAGAACATCACTCAACATTAAAGATCACATAAGTTATCAAAATACTTACTATATAATACTTATATAATATCATTAACCCAATGGAAGCATACCAGGTAACAACTAGAGCATCCAATCCCTTATTAAATATCCAAACATAATGTATATTGGCATAATTTTCTATAAGTAAATACAGAAATGCTCTAATCCAGGCAATGACACCCTTAAGATGTTAATTATGTATGCCCCGAGAAAGTGTTTTATGCTCCAGTAAGTTGCCTAACCCAATTTCTTATCCCCATTTTAAGGAGTTTCCCTAAGTGTAGTTAAGGCACTGAAAAATCTTATGCAACGTGTTAATGAGTTTGCTACTATTTTCCCAAACTTATTTTACCACAAAACTCTTATTTTCACAACACATTCTATTAACATCTTTCAGAACTATCCTTCCCAATACAATCTGGAAGATGTTACACTAAGGCATAAGAAGTGCCCAAAATAATTCAAGTAGTGTCATCCTCTTCTCACCAGTTACGGAGAATGGGTGGGTATATATCCAATAGTCAGGAGAAACAAGATGAGACCGAAGTTGACTTACATGATTATAAGTATGAGAAATCAATCCCAAATGCCCTTTATTTTCATAATTTAAAGTCATTACTCTCAGGCAAACATTTAACTAAGCAATGTAAAAGCTTTGTAAATTTTTATTTCTACCTGTCTGTAAAAGAGTATTGTAGTAATCCTGCTGTATTTGCTTCTTGCTGCTGATGGGCATGTTGCCAGAAAAGAAACAGTTAGGGAACATGCTAGAGGAAGTGTTCTCCAAGACTGGCACCGTCTGACTGTGCTGGCTGCAGACACATGTGGGAGAATCTGAAGGCAAATGAAAACTCCAAAAAATGAAAGGGGCAGTAAGTTGCTTCTTGATCAATTACGTGTTTGGTGAGCAGTAGCTAAGGGGAATGAACACAGATAAAAGACAAATTGCAGGGAGAGAACATCTATGCCTCTTACTGGATGGACTGCCTGTCCCTAGACGTGTGTAAGAGCAGGCTGGGTCCACTTCACATGGTGATGATGGAATAGAAAGGACTCAAGCATTATACAGATACAGCCTTTAGTTAAATAATATGACAGCTTTAAAAACACGGTGGTGATTTAAAACCATAACTAATTCTACTTACTTTTAAGATTAAAGGGTAAGAGCATAAGCACAACAATATGGATGTACTTAATACCATAAAACTATACATTTAAAAATGGTTAAAATAATAAAAATAAGCCATAACCCCAACTGGGGGAGAAGGGGTGAACTGTTTTAAGAAGATGTCTTTAAGGGTTGACCAGAAAACTTATACTCAAGACTGGGCATTGGTCAAAAAGATTCCAGCAGAATTTTGGCTGCAAAAATAGGGTAAGCGGAAAGGCCTGGGGTAAATTGTCACTATCAGGCCCCCAGCTCCCTTCAGCACATCTCCCATTCTCACGCCCTCCCTCTAAGGCCTGACCTCAACAATCCCTCCACCCTCTCCCTTATTTGTGCCACTGTTCTCCATGCGGAATTCCTATCCAGCGTCTTACCTGATGTTCTCTAAACTGTGTTCCCCCAGCTCTCTTTCAAGCAGACTTACTCCTTTTCAGGCAATAATGCATCAGGCAGATGCATTTCCTACTTTTATTTCCTATTTTCCTTAGGGATACGTTTCAGAGACTTCAATATTAGCCCTTATTCTTAAGTCTGATCATGCAGGTGAACTGCAGAAGACAGAAAAAAGAAAAGGAAAAAAAGTCCAAGAGGACCTCCCCCAGACATGCCTCTTGCCTCCTGACCTGAAGGGCTGCTAATAACCATAAACCTAGGATGGAGGCTGCACCAAGGTGCACTTGTCTTCCACAGTGAAGAGCCGAACTTGGAAAGTCAGTGGGATCAGACTGCTGCTCTGTCTTACAGTCTTTAGGAAAATTCATCTTAAGAAAAATGCAACTGCTCCTGCTGCTCTGGTGCCTTTCCAGTTTCTAAGATTACAGAGTAATCCAGATCAATGTAAATGGATATACATCTTTGGAATACAGAATGTTTACAACTAATTAACTCTGTCCAATAAACAAAACAAATGTTAGGAGTGGAAACTCCTGCTAAAATTCAGCATGGAAAGCTGCCCCAAAGATTAACCCCTAAGCCTTATCTCAAAAACTATGCCTCTCAAAAAATTGTTTTCCTTTGGCATGATATATAAATACAGCTCATTTGCTGTTTGATATAATCTGCTAAAAGAACTGGAAACAAATAGGCCTCATCCAATTCAGTATGTACAATTAATAGCTGAAAATGAAGCTATAGCTTCAACATCACCTTTTCCAAGCTCTTTGGAGCCAAAATGACACTGGTTTCATTAGGCCAAGAAAGAGGTGAACTCTCTTCAAAACTTTAGGAAATCCAGTGTTGTTTCAGAAATTCTCTTTGCATCAAAATTGGAGAAAACCTATGTGAAAACTTTCCTACTAATTTTCCATGCTGTCTACTCATTATCTGTGAGAAGTGAATTAGAGATTCAGAATTTCATGACATGATAATTGTCCTATTTGAGACTATAAAAGGGAGTGAAGAAGCAATGACACTGTTGATACCAAGTTCTGATAAGACCAGGAATTACTGCTGCCTCCCAGGTAACTTCCAATGGGAACATACCAAAAATAAGAATTTATTGAACTACCTAAAAATTAATAGCTCTTTGCCCAGTGGGCCAAAACAATCAAAAGAACTTAAACATCTAGTGTTATTAAGAATTGCTACAAACTTTTTGTAAGCTGACAATATCTGAAATTTCAGAATATATCCTTTGATGCAGCAAGTCTACTTCTGAGACTTTATCCTACTGCAATGAAATCCAAGATGTAAAGTTGTCCTCTGGCATCTGCAGGTGCTCCGGTTCTTTATGTAAAATGGCATGTTTGTGTATAACCACAGCACATAATCCTGCATACTTCATGTCATCTCTAGATTACTTATAAACCTAATACAATGTAAATACTATGTAAGCAGTTGTTACATTTTAGTTTTTATTATTATTTTTTCTTACTATTTTAAATATGTTTGATTCAGGGTCAGTGGAATCCACAGATAAGAAACCTGCAGGTTAGATATGGAGGACCAACTGTAAAGACACATGTATAAAGATATTTACTGCAACACTGTTTGTAGAGATTAAAGATCTGAAAATGGATGCATTATCCACGATTAAGAAAATCATTGGATGGGTTGCATTCAACAAAATATCAGGCAGCTACCAAGAAGAATGAGTTAGCTTTCCATGTGTGGGCCTGAAGGCAAGCTCTTGATATGCTGTTACAGGAAAGCAAGCTGTAGATTTGTGTGTGGTATTTTCTCATCATTTTTAAAAAGGTCCTACACAGCCATGCATTGCTTAACAGTGGGGTTACGTTCTGAGAAATGCGTCTGTCCTTATATGACCATCACAGAGTGTACTTAATACAAACCTAGATGGTATAGCCTGCTACACATCTAGCTATGAACTGGCTCATGTTGCTGTACTAAATACCATAGATAATTGTAGCTCAATGGTAAGTATCTGTGTAACTAAGCATATCTAAACATAGAAAAGGTACGGTAAAATATAAGAAAAAAAAATGGTCCATCTGTATAGGGTACTTACTATGAATGGAGCTTGCAGGCTGGAAGTTGTTCTAGGTGAGTCTTTGAAATGTGAAGGCCTAGGACATTATTGTATACTACTGTAGACTTTGTAAACACTATACTTAGACTACATTAAACTTATTAAAATTTACTTCAATAAATTAACCTTAGCTTACTGTAACATTTTTGGCTTTCTGACTCTTGTAATAACACTTAGCTTAAAACACACATTGTATAGCTGTACAAATACTTTCTTTATATCCTTATTCCGAAAGCTTTTTTCTATTTTTAAAATTTTTTATTTTTTACTTTTTAAACCTTTTTGTTAAAAATGAAGACACAAGCATACACATTAGCCTAGGCCTACACGGGGTCAGCATCATCAATATCACTGTCTTCTATCCCCACATCTTGTCCCATTGGAAGATCTTCAGGGACAATTAACATGCATGGAGCTATCATCTCCTAGGATAACAATGCCTTCTTCTGGACTACCTCCTGAAGGAACTGCCTGATACTGTCTTAGAGTTAACTTTTTCTTAATAGGTAAAGAAGTATATGCTAAAATAATGATAAAAAGTACAGTACAGTAAATACAGGGGGTGCCAAAAAAGTATGTATATATGTATGTATATGTAAACATACATTCGTGTTTCTCTTTGTGAGCTTAAAAAAAGGTATAAAAGAATTCCCACTAAAAATCAGTTACCTTACATCCCCTAGGAGGAGTTGAGAAAGAGAAACTAACTTTTCCCTTACACTTCCCGGTATCATTTGACTGAATATGACTCTCTTGCATTACTTGTATAATACTAAAATTTAACATAACATATGCTAGGCCTTTTAATAATTCTTACCTTCTAGGGAAAGGTGAATAGTTTTAGTAAAACTTGGGGCAGTGCGTTTGAAGATCTTGGTTCGTTCTCCTCCCACAACCACCTCTGGTCCAAGCAGAGAGACCAGCACTGCTAGGCTATGTAGAGTAATGGCCACAATGGAATCACTGGTATCACGAAGGCCCAGCAATACCTAGGCACAAATGAGGTAATGAGAACAGACAACCATATTACCTATCTGTAAATAAGCAATTGGGCTACGGTCAGATCTGTGCCTCTCTACTACATTTTCTTAGATATGTATTCTAGGTCGGTGACTCTCAAAATATCTGTGGTAAAGGACCAATGCTTTCCCCTCCCAATCCATCAGACTGATTTAAAAAAAAAAAAATCACCCAGGTACAATGACTCACACTTCATATAGCCCCTGAACTTTGGGAGACCAAGGTGAAAGGATTGCTTTAGTGAGTTATGATTGTGCCACTGCACTCCAGCCTGGGCAACAAAATGAGACTGTCTCTAAAACAAATAAATAAATATAGTCAAAACAAAATAAAAAACAAATATACTGGAAACTAATGTAAAGTTACTCCATCAAATTGCTACAAAAGGTTTTAAATGTAAATTCTCCATACCTGTTTATAGGAACATAACAAATACCCAAAGAGTGGCAGTATTCTGCAGAGTACTCAGAACCACTCATCTAGGGAACTAGAAATTATGTTCCTGGTCCATGCCCTCTTTTCAGCTCTACACACCTACAAAAGATAGGACCTTGAAAACTTTCTTTGTATATGATGCATACACAGAATAACTGCCCCAAACTGAGCCTATCATGATCTCTTGTCCAGTAATATAAGTTGTAACTTGGAAAAACTAGTTATCTTTGTGGCTTGTGGACGGTATGCTGGGCATGGTAGCACATACCTGTAGTCCCAGCTACTCAGAAGCTGAAGCAGGAGAACTGCTTGAGTCTAGGAGTTCTGGGCTGTAGTATGATATGCTAACCAGGAGTCTAAGTTCAGCATCAATATGGTGACCTCCCGGAAGTGAGGGACCATCTGATTGCCTAAAGAGGGGAAACTGACCCAGGTGAGAAATGAAGCAGGTCAAAACTCCTGTGCTGATAAGCAGTAGGTTCATGCCAGTGAATAGCCTCTGCACTCCAGCCTGGGCAACATAGCAAGATATTGTCTCTTAAGAAAAAAAGGTTTTAAAATAAAGAAGACAGTAAACTTGGAAGTTACGAGACAGCCATGTTTGGCCATATGCACACCAAAACAATGACAGCTGGTCTTCAGAGAGTCAAAAGTGAAACAAATGCAGAGAAAGGAATGAGGACTTTCTGTGAGACTTCCATGTAAAATAATCTTAACATTCTTTCATTAATTTTTTTGTTTTTGCTTTTGCTGGTTTAAAATGCATTTCAATTACTTGCAACTAAAAGCACCTTAACTAATACAGTCACATGCAGGTACCAGGAGAGGTGCTGCTCTCTGTGTAAGGAAGGAGATGACCTGTATGACATCAGTACCAGCAGACACAAGGCCAGGTAACTAAGATCCAATGCTAACAGATCAGGACAACTTCCTCAGAACAAGGCTGTATGAATAAATAAACTAAAGCATCTTTCTTTTGTATATGAATTCTATCAACTGAATGACAAGGATAAAACAATCACCCACCCAAGCCAAAAATCCATCTTCAACATCCCTTCCATCTAGTGAAAAAGCAAGTCCTATCCCTAATGTCTCTACCGTATCCACTGCCAAATTTTCCTCAGTCTCTGTCATCTCTCAGCAGAACTATTCTAACAGCTTCCCAGCTGACCTCTTTTTCTATGGTCTGTCTTCCACACTGCCAAAGTGAACTTTCTAGCACACATAAATTGGCTGTTATTATCCTTCCTAAGTAATGAACACTCACTGTCTTTCACATGCTCAACATCTGTCTACTCATTCTTTGACCCCAGCCCTATTGAGATCTTTATACCTCCATTCAGAGTTAGTGCTTCATTCCTTTTCTCCATTTCCAGACACAGCTCTCTATATAGGGCAATAATTACTGCTGCAGATGTAAATACAAAGTGCTATGTTGGGTAGCTAGGTTCTCAAGTTGGCCCCCAGTGAACCACACCTCTAGTCCATGGCTTGTGTAAACTTCTTCCACAGTGAAACTGGGCTGTCTCTTGCAATTCACTTTAACTGAGAGAGTGTGGCAGAATGGCACTGCCAGTTCCCAACCTACACCTTGAGAAGGCTGCTTTTGCCATTTTGTTAGCCCTGATCAGTCATAAAAAGGCTAGAGAAATCATGTGAAAATGTCACCTGATGGGGAGAGGAGCCCTGAGAGTTCATGGAGAGAAAAGCCAAGCTATCCCCAAGCCCAGCCAAACCCAGTCTTTCAGCCATCACCTCCAAGGTGCCAAGGAGTCAGTCTGCATGTGCCCTAGGTGACTGAAGCCTCAACTGACATGGTGCAACAGAACTCACAGCTGAGCCCAGTCAATCCAAAGAATCATGAGAATTAAAACATGATTTTTTTTTTCTTTTTAAGTTGTGCTCTCACTCTATCGCCTAGGCTAGAGTGCAATGGCATGCTTACAGCTCACTGCAGCCTCAACCTCTTGGGCACAGGTAGTCCTTCTGTCTCAGCCTTCCAAGTAGCTCAGATTACAGGCATGTACCACCACACCTGGCTAAATTTTTTATTTTTATTTTTTTGTAGAGATAAGGTCTTGCTATGTTGCCAAGTCTGGTCTCAAACTCCTGAGGCTCAAGCAATCCTCCCCTGATTTCTCAAAAGTGTTGGGATTATAGGTGTGAGCCACTGCACCCAGCCTAATTGTTTAATGCACTAAGTTTTGGGGGTAGTTTGTTACACAGCAACAGATAACTAAAATACCTATCCTTCTCACTTATTAACTCCTTGAAAACGGAGAATTCTAATCTCATAAGAAAATAAATTACCTAGCCGGGCTCGGTGGCTCAGCCTGTAATCCCGTGCCTTTGGGAGGCTGAGGTGAGTGGATTGCCTGAGCCCGCGGGTTCGAGACCCGCCTGGGCAGCGAGACCTCATCTCTACAATAAATCAAAAAATCAGCCGGGCGTGGTAGCGCATGCCTGTAATTCCAGCTACTTGGAAGGCTGAGGCAGAAGGATCGCTGGAGCCCAGCGGGTCAAGGCTGCGATGGCCGGGAGCGGCCACTGCACTCCAGTCTGGGCGACAGAGTGAGGCTCCAACTCAAAAAAAAAAAAAAAGAAAATAAATTACTTGATGAGATACCATCAATTGGTATCTTTTGAAACAACATTCTTAAAAACCTCATACTCTCCTCAAAATTCATGATCATACAGAAAGTGTTTTTTAGATATAGTCATACTGGGTTAGGACAAGCCCTAAATTCAGTAACTGGTATCCTCATAAGGCCATGTGACAACAGAGGCAGAAACTGGAATGATGCAGCCACAAATCAAGAGATGCCAAGGATTGCTGGGAGCTACCAGAAACTCATAAAAGGCAAGGAAAGAAAGAGTCCTATAGCTTCAGAGGACGTGTGGTCCTACCAAAACTTTGGTTTCAGACTGCTGGCCTCCAGAAATGAGAAAGGATAAATATCTATGCTCTCTACCATGCAGTTTGTGATAATGTTATGGCAGCCATAAGAAACTATTAATAAACTTGAAGCCCTTGAGTCAGCAAATCATAAGGTTCCCTAGTGGCTGATAAACAGGCTGAAAACTAGATATAAATAATCTCATGTTTCTCTCAGTTCTGATTTAATTATTTTATAACAGCATGCTTACGGACAATAATAGTTTGTGTTCTCAAAGCATTCCACAAATGATTCTTACTCATTTTGCCCCCCAAATTAGCAAAAATAATTAGTTTCTCCCAGACTAAGGCCAATTATGTTAAGTTGATTTACCCATGTGAATGAAACGGAAATACAACTTTAATCTCAGCCCTCTGCATTCCAGTAGGTTTTTAAACCTGAACTGCTGCCTTAAGGCTTCCTGAGCTATTATCTGAAGACTTCCAAACCTTCTTCCTTTCAGCCCCCAAGTTACCAGCACGACTTTGCCCACTCTCTTTCCCTTTGGAAGGCTCTATGACGACCCTGCTGCCAACCTGGTCTCTGACCTGTGGCAAGATGACTTTCTTCAGTTGTTCCTGCGTGAAGTGTTCCACGTAGGCCTCGATGTGAGACAGCAGCACCATCCGCACATGCTCTTCATGAACCTCAAACAACTGCAGCAGCACAGGGATCACCCGCGACTGGAACAGGGCTGGTGAGAGCAGGCAAGGAGTTTCTCCCTGCGCATGATCTGCCCCCAAATCAAAGGAGGTTATAGACAAAGAAACCAACTGTCATTTCAGTGAAAAGAGTACTAGTGTAGTTCACAAACTAAGCCCAGAACTTTACATAGATTCTAAGTGCGCTTCTAAATTCTTAGGCCCCAAACCAAAGGAAAGTTTTTTTCTTGACCTCAAATTACTTAAGACTTAATTACCCTTTTAGAAATGTTTTTGAAATACTAGAGACTATAATGTACTACAAAGAAAGCTTGTATTTTAATAGAATCCTGAATCAGTAACAATCTTACAAATTTATGTTTAATCAGGAAGGAATTTCATATACTAGTGACATACTGATACTGTTGCTGCAATTTTATTTGCAAATGCAGAATTAAATGCTACAATGGGATTTTGATGCTGAATAGTCCCTCTGGTAGTGGTTTTCAAACCAGGTAAGCATAAGAATTATCCAAGGACCTTTGAAACTTAGGTATACCTATGTCCTGGCTCTGTCCCAGAACCAGTGGATTAAGCATACAAGCTTATTTTTAAAAAGCAACCTAGGTGATACAGACGTACATCCCTATTTAAGATCTAACGAAGTTGGGTGTGGTGGCTCATGTCTGTAATCCCAGTACTTAAGGAAGCCAAGACAAGAGGACTGTTCAAGCCCAGGAGTTCAAGACCAGCCTAGGCAACATAGCAAGACCATATGTCTACAAAAAAAAAAAAAATCAGTTAATTGAGTGTGGGATAGTATGCACCTGTAGTCCCAGCTGCTGAGGTGAAAGACTGCCGGAACCCAGGAGGTCCAGGTTGTGATGAGCCGTGATCATGCCATGACACTCCGCCTTGGGCAACAGAGTGAGACCCCAACTCAAAAAAAAAAAAAATCTAATGAGTAATAGGGTGGAAAAGCTATAAACAAAAATTCATGGCTAAAGGGAACTGACTTCAAAGTAAAGACATAAGGAAGTTCTAAATGTAAAGCAATTATCTGTAAAACTGCTTTGTTGGATTGAGATCTTGAAAAAAAATTCTGAAAGCAGGATCCTACCTAACTTAAAATTCTATAGTGTATATTAATGCTATCATCTCTAATCTGATGTGTTACCATCTATAGTGCTATAAAGTTGTAACATTTCAAAGTAATAATCTCCTTTTACATTCAGAAACAAAACTGAAATCCCCAAGTAAAATGATCTTAGTGCTCTTCAGTCTTCCCACTGAAAACAGAAAATAAATGGGCTGCTCTTGGTAAGACAGGAGGCACAGGCCTAAATGATTCACAATAAATGCAGAAGTTCTGTGAAGATGTATGTCTTGCCTTAAAACTTCATGTGTTTCCTATTCTAGTTATATGTAACCCTTACTCCAGTAAATCTGACTCTCCAGGAAGATGCTTTGCATTCATCCAAAGTCTGAGCTAAGGTTTTCATATCGGGCCAGTAACTGATGTCCATTTTTAGAACCAAACATTAACTACATCACACAGTAATCTCACCCTGCTCAAATAATGGACTAATAATCCCCAAACTCCTCAATTACCAATAATACCTTGAAAAAAAATTAACCTTTTTTGGGGCCAAGCAGATGAGGAAGAAAACTCTTAACAGCTACTGGCTCTGCAAACACCAACTGATTAAGCAGGAGAGGCACCAGCCTTGAAGCAATTAATTCCTCCGACAAGCAGCTGACTCTGTCCAGCAGGAATCTGAGAACAAAAGAAGCAAGGCTGGGAAACTGGTCCTGAACTGTATCCACTTAGTACAGTTCAGCCCACAAATGGCCATGCTCCCATTTCTATCATAGTGATGCATTCTGAAATGTAGCTAGGGAAGGTGAACAGACTGGTCCCCAAATATCTAAGAAAAATGCAGAAAGTGTGAAGCAAATCCAGCTAGTTAGCATGACTTCATTCCAGGCTAGGAAATATTTTCAAGAAATTATTCCTTATTAACAGTAAAAGTGTCCTCCTTTTTCCCCTAATAAGTTAGAGGCTTTCTAGATAAGAAAAGACACTTTCAAATTTAAAAGGTATAGAACTTTCCACACTAAACAAAATACAAGCTTATTTTACTAACCTAATTAAAACATATTGATAAAAGCCCTTTGTTAAGGAACACAGATATTAGGTATTAATATTAATAATACTCTGCTATACAATCACCCTTAGCTGATGACCTTGCCTCCTACTTTATCAGGAAACAGGTAACATCATGCATTATCACCTCTAAGCCCCTTTGCCACCATCAGCAAACAGGCCTGCACCCATACTCGTTCCTGCCTCCTTTCCGGTACCAGACTCGTGCTCTCTTAAGGGTACCCCAGTCCCCACCACTGCCCTGACTTACTTCCTCTTCCAGGACCATGCATGAATGGTCTCCCCAACATGACCGCAGCTTCAGCTGCTCCATCCACTCTTCCACTGGTACCTTCCCTCAGTCTAAAAACGTGCTCACGTCTCTTCCATCCTTAAATCTTTCCTTTGCTTCAGCAACAGTATGTTCTCTTCTTTCCGTGTCTTTCAGGTTTTCCCAGTGTCCACTTCCTCACTTTCCATTCACTTCTCACCCCCTGCGTCTATAGCTCCTGCTAAGCCAAGGTTCCAGTGCCGCCTTGATAGCTAAATGAGTGATGATCTGTCAGTTCTCACCTTTCTGAAGTTTCCTACCCCTCTGGATACCACAGTCTTCTTGGCAATCTGTGAATCTCCTCTAACCATTGCTCCTTTGCCTTAGGCTGGTGATGCCTAATACTCACCTCTAGTTCATCAGCTTACAACTTCAGTTCTGAGCTTCAGACCTGTCTGGGTCAATTATCCATGCACATCTTTGTCTAAAGTCCCACAGATACTTCAAACCAACACATCCAACACTAAAGTCATAATTTTCCCTGTATGTTAGGTCCTCTCCTCCAGTATTCTCTATTTTATTTCGTAATCATTACCAAGGCTTGCCAACTTCATCTTTTAAGTCTTTCTTATTTCAGTATCATCTTTACTGGCAACACCAATGCCCTTACGTGAGGCTTCGCATCTACTGATGAGTGATGCCTCCCCCTCTGAAGACAACAGAGTGACCCACCCAGATACAGGGAGATTAATCCAGTCATGGGCTGTTCCCCCCGCACCCCCACATGGCTTCAATGCCTGAAGTGCACTATTTGCAATCTGTGTCAGCACTCCTCACTGCCACATACAAGGGCCACCTCCTACCGGTCTTTGTCTTGGAAGTTGCTGCCCTGCAGGACTCCACTGCTCGCCATTTCCCACAAGTCACACAAGGTCTTGCCTTCATGCACCTGCTCATATTACCCCTCTGCCCAAACTCCTTTTCTCGAACCACTTCCTCCCCGTCCTCTGTGTTCCCGAGATGGGCTCTGTACCCACCCTCTGAGAATTATCAGTCTGGATATCTGTCTCCCCCACTAGAGCTACCTTGTCCCAGGGCCTAGCAGAAAGCTGGCATGTAGGAAATGTTCACTAAATGTTATCAAATAAACCAATGTCTAACTCATCTTCCCTAGACTACCTGAAGTAATTACATGGATTTAATCCAAGTTACTGAATTTAAGGTCTTAACTTTATGAACTTACTTAAAGAATTCAGTTTTTTCCTCTTCACTCTTCAATGTTAAACTTTTCAAAAAATTCACAACTTCTAGAAAATCATTTCTAAATGTCAAAAGAGAAGAAATATAATAGATTAGAAAAGGCATGTTAAATACAGAAGCTATAACCACAACTCAGCATTATAATTTTCATCAAAGAAACACTCTCCCATGCCACTTAAAAGATTCTGTTGTAACTAAGTAGCTTATGAGACAAATACTACGTAATAAATAATAAGAATTATCAGAGAGATCTGTGAGAAGGATATAAGCTTGAATACACACATGCTAACATGCTTTATAGCTTTAAGTCACTATAATCCTCCAAATTTTTGGTTGTAATAGGATAATAAATGAAATATTCTGGGGAGAAATGACATTACCATTAAGAAATACTGTTGTTGATTTCCAAGTCTTGTTTGCTGAAGTAAAAGCTACTAAAGAGGTTGGAGAAAGTGAAATATCTGTACAGGAATCTTCTCATTTTCTCCCGCTGCAGGTTACTTAGTCATTCTTCAGACAGGCAGAGATGAGTATGAGGAGTGGTCAGTTTCCCTCAGGGCTGCCAGGGAACCCCAAAGGCTGTGGACTGCTCAGCTCACATCCTTCTGCGTGTGGGATGCGAGCTGGACTAGGGAGCATAGCTGCCATCGGAGTCTCCACATCTTACACTGACACCTATCTTATGTTTCCCTCTCTCTCAGCAGCAGAGATGTCTTCACTTAAATGTAATCAAACTGGCTCCACTGCCTCAGCAAGAGATGCTGGCCTTGTTCCTTCTATTGTCCCTGGTTGGGTTATCTTCTCACATGTAACAGTGGGATTTGCCAAAGGTGAAGTTGGTGTGTTTTTAGCTTTCTTCTTCCCTCTCAACTTACAATACAGTTCTTAATAAAGAATTCATATTACACAGTAATGAAGCTACTTAACTGTAAAACATTATTTTTTGCTTAGACTTTATATCAAGAGAATATTACTAAGAATCAATTAAAAGGACATGGAAATACCTTGGTTAAAAGACACTCATAATAGTAAAATATATAAAACTTCTAATTGTCAATTAAAAAGACAAACAAAAAAAAGGCCAGGCATGGTGGATCCCACCATTTTGGGAGACAGAGACAAGAGGATTGCCTGAGCCCAGGAGTTCAAGACCAGCCTAGGAAACCTGGCGAGACCTCGTCTCTACAAAAAAAAAAAAAAATTAGCCAGGCATGGTGGTGTGTGTCTGTGGTAACTACTTGGAAAGCTGAGGCAGAAAGATCGCCTGAGCCCAGCAGTTCAGGCTGCGGTGGCTGTGAGCATGCCACGGCATTCCAACCTGGGCAGCAGAGTAAGACTCTGACTCAAAAAATTCCCCCCAAAAATCTCATAATGAGAAAGGTTTTGAACAGTTGATTTGAAACATACATGGCAAATATAATCCCAGTATCTACAAATACTACTTACTTAATAATATACTATGCCCCTCAAGTCCTATCTTAGAGATAATTTTTTCCCCTTTCTGGGATAATATTGGCTTTCTCTTTGCTCTGGTTTTCCCCAGGCTCTCCAAGTGCAAAAATGAAAAGATATTTAGTTTCAAAACTAACAAAAGGTTGGCTTTGCTAATATGTACTAAACTGTGCAGAAGTTCTGCAATAATAGAAATAAAAATGAAGGGCATAATTGAAATTATCCTTGATAAGAGGTTCAAAACATCTCTGAATCCAGGAAAGTACTAAGTTATATTGTGCCCCCCCAAACCAACTTCTTTGTTCTTCCATCAGGAATTACTACACAAAGAAAACAATCTTCTGACTGAAGAAAAATAAACAAATTCCCTGCCCCTACAAGAAAAATTCAACAATAAAAAGCTCCTATCAGTAATATAATGGCAGCAGAAAGGAGAGGTCATGCTTATTAACCTTTTCAATTAACTAGCACAAATATTATCTACTGGACACAGCCTACCTTCTTTATAAATCAGAAGCCCTCATGAATCTGGCTCTAATTTCTAAGTCCAAACCTTCATGATAATCAGCATTTCTAAAACTTCCTATCTGTAACAGGAAACTAAGAGGCAACCTAACTTCTTCCTTGTTTTCTCCTACAGACATTATTCAGTCAGGTACTGCATCATTCATTTTCCACCCCTCCCCACTGGTGCTTGCCCAAAGCACAAGAGAGCAGGCAGCGTGGGACCACCCTAGATGCCCTCACCTGAAGAAGTCATGGGACAGTAAGGTGGAAAGCGCTGGCCGACATTGGGGAATGGGGTTCAGCAAAGCTGAGTGCAGGGTCTGTTGGAAGCTGGAGAGAACATCCGCTGAAACTGAAATCCAGAGCTACAGTTAGTTTCCAATGCCTTCTCCCTCTTTCCAGGACCTCTATAGCTGGAGACTGATGAAAGCAAAAACCAACCTGTAAAAGCCCAAACAAACAAAGCCCTGGCTATTGCTAATCAGCTTCCTGCCTGCCTTAGACCAAACTTGGCAGGTATAGGAAGACCTGCCAACACATCCAACCCCGCCCAGGTACCTCCCCTTCTGTGCCCTCTCATTTCCTAGTTGTCTTTTTAAACGTAGCTCAGACTCAAAGATTTAACAAGTGGCAGCTTTGAGGGTCTTTTTCAACAGTTCCTCATCCATCTCATCCATGTACCATAGATGGTTCATAAGTGTCACCATCCAGATACAAAGGAGAGCAGTTAGTTCACAAACAGTGGGTTGCCTTCAGCCTTTACGGTTTAATTCTCAAGCATTTAGACTGGAACAATTTAGAGTTGATGACTGAATGGTGCTTGTAACACTAAAACACTTCATAAGCCTGGTAGGAAAAACTGCCTTAGAACTGGCACAAAGTTTCAGCAATGTGAAATACAGGTCAGGAAGGTGACTACTGTGACATGTGCCTCCGTGAACTTAAGGAGTGGAAAAGTAAAGACTAGAGTAGGCACAGGAGAGTAAAGCAGGCACTAAGAATGTAGTTGAGAGCACACAGAAGAGAGGAGAGAACAGTCTTTAGGAGCCTGGGCTTCATGAGGCAATGAAAGGAAAACGTAATGAGTAAATTACAGCAAGAAGAAAATAAATCAAAGGGACTTTGAAAGAATAAAGAAATGCTAACACTGATTTAGAAGTTTAGAAGTTAATTTAACAAATGACTTTCAATCTTACTCTACTATTTAGATTATATATAAATCATTAAGTGACATTTATTTACTTACTGGCTCAATAAGGACATTCTTTAGATCATTGACACTATTACCAATTAATACTTACACCTAGCCGGGCTCGGTGGCTCAGCCTGTAATCCCGCACCTTTGGGAGGCTGAGGTGAGTGGATTGCCTGAGCCCGCGGGTTCAAGACCAGCCTGGGCAGCAAGACCTCATCTCTACAATAAATCAAAAAATCAGCCGGGCGTGGTAGCGCATGCCTGTAATTCTGGCTACTTGGAAGGCTGAGGCGGAAGGATCGCCGGAGCCCAGGTCAAGGCTGTGGTGGCTGGGAGCGGCCACTACACTCCAGTCTGGGTGACAGAGTGAGACTCCAACTCAAAAAAAAAAAAAAATACTCACACCTGATACAGACAGTCATAGCTCAAGGTGGTTCCTACTTAAATTATTTTCACTATGCCACCTGACAAAGCCCAAAGCTTCTTTCCTTAATATCCATACTAAAAAAGTGACTTGGTGAGCAACACGTTCCAGTCTTTTCAATTTCACACTGAACAGGCTGTGGTCGGTTTTCCTGTTTATTCTGTGGATACAGTAGTATAACTCCAACTCACCCTGGTCACTTAAGATTGTGAGCAAACTTTCCACCAATGTTCCAAATGAAAAGGCATCCCGGGCATGTCCATGAGACTCTGGAAGAGTTGTGAATTCTGGAGACTAAAAGCAGTAAAGACCATTAAAATGAGAGGATCTGCTTGACAAGCCATTTCTAATTTTCTCTGAATCACTTTTTCCCATGTTTGCATTTATTATACCAAATCTAACTTCATAGTACCCCACACTAATTTACAGGCTCTTAAAACTACTAGTGAATGGAATTTATCTAAGATTTTAAAATATCAAATGGGACAAAAATTTTAAAAAGGTCAGAGTATAATACATGTCCGTGCCTTTTAAAAATATTTCTTTCTGCAACCCAGAGTAAAACAAATTCTTTTTCATGACCCAAAGTATACACACACACATATAAATTCATAAATAACAAAAACAAAAGTTTCACACTTAGCCTTACTAAGATATATTTTCTTTCATTCCACTTTTTAAAATGCTGGTTAGGACCACCTAAATTGACTTAAACCCCACAAATCACCAGTCTGAGAAACACTAGAGTTTAACACATAAGATTGATTTGGATAAATCTGATTTATTTCAAGTCTTGCATCTATACTTAAGTTTATAGTTGGGTCTGTATTTCCTGTACAGCACATTAAATATGTCTCTGGGGATTACCGTTTATTTACAGTGGTTATAAGAACAAATTTAAAGGGACCATCAGTGTTTGAATTTACCAGTAAATAAAATCTTTCTCTACCAGCACCGTAATACTAATAACCCCTCGCCTGTACATCCTGGAACCTAAGTCAGGGCCTGCCAGGCAGATGAATGGGTTGGGCAAAGCACGGGAGCCCAAACTGCCACTTTCCCAACCACAGTTCAAAGGTGAAGGTAAAATGGGTATGATACCCTGTTCACCTTGAGGTCTCTCTATCCAAACAGTATCACAGGTGTTTATATGACCAAAAAATGTAAGCTGGCTCCCTGGCTACAGTAATCAGCTTCATCTCAGAAGCCTTCAAGTTCAGAGGAATCAAGAGGCATCTGCAAGTCAGTAAAGAAAGAAATGGGCAGAGGGACATTTTTTAAGTTTCACACTCAGTTACACAAAGGAGATTTATTATATCTGAAGTGTATCACCTTACCATCTCTTCAGGAGGGATAGATGCTGGGTCTCTTACTGACTGAATACTCCTCAGAAACTAGACAGAGAAATAAATTCAGGAAAATAATTCATACATGTTTGGTGAGCTAATCTCTTACATCAAGTTACAAAAGCAATACAGAATGGAAACAGCAGCAATTAAACCTTCAACTCAATACCACACATTAACTACACAAATTTAAGATCTTCCTAATTTAAAAAGTTGTAAATACAGTACCTGGCACAGCACAAAGCTTAGCAGAAAATAAATGTTAGTTCCCTTTCCTCTCCACCTTAGGCTGTTTTAACGCGCATCCTCTGCTGTTCAGAAACATCTGTGCATCTGAGTTTCTCATATGGAAATAGGAACACTTCTTTCCCTTCCTGTATAGATTTCTTTTTTCTTTTTTTTTTTTAAAATCAGGGTCTCACTCTGTTGTGTAGGCAGTGGCGCAATCATGGCTCACCGCAGCCTTGACCTCCTGGGTTCGTGCGATCCTTCCACCTCAGTCTCCCATGTTGCTGAGATTACAGGCATGTACCACCATGCCTGGCTCACTTTTTACATTTTTTTTGTAGAGATGAAGCCTTGTACGTTGCCTAGGCTGGTCTCAAATTCCTAGTGGTAAGCAAGCCTACTGCCTCTGCCTCCAAAGTGCTGTGAGCCACTGTACCTTGAATAGATACTAATAATAAAAAGGTTTTTCTAGCACAGAACAAATCTGTCATTAATCTCACTAAATCAAGTGAATCTTATATCTTGCTGCCACATGAAATATAACAGCTAAGAAGCTTATGTGTTATGGAGACAAACATTCATGGAATAAGTACATTTGTTTGCTAATTCAAAGATTATTTTTGAAGAGATTATATGTCCCAAACACCATTTAGGACACTAGAAATACAAAATGAATACAATTAATTAATTCTCTGCCCCAAAACCATTGCTTAAAATCTAGACTGCAAACTCAGAATTTCAGTAGCTGTGCTGAGTGCCTGGTAAGTACACAAGTGACCAACCTTGTTGGGTAGGGGAACTGAAAGGGACTTAGGCTAGATCCTAGAGAAGTTTACATCTTCCAGGGAGCTGAGGGGAAGAAGGGCATTCCAGCAACAGAAAGGCCTACCAATGGAAGAAGAGGGTGAAGGGTGGCACATCTGGGAGCATGGCTGAGCTGTGTGGAGCAGAATGTGACCAGAGTATAGCTCGACGATGCAGTGATAAATGAAGGTGAAGGTCGGTTGAGGAAAGGGATGTGAAGGGCCTTACATGCCACAGAAAGGATGACATGCTGTGACACTCATCAGACATAAGGTAAATTCATGACCAACAGGGGCAGCAATCATCAGAGATGTCTTTGTGGTACAAGTAGCATTTGAGCTGAGCAAGAACTCAGGAGGCTGAACATTAGACAAGGCCCGAGTTAAGTGCGAAAGCAGCACGAAAGTGACTGGGGAAGCCAGACTGAGCCAGAACGTCAAACAGGGAGCCACCACTTCACAGGGATATGATGATGGAAATGGTTTTTCTTTTTTTAGAAAGAGTAAGTCCAGCAGCAACATGGAAAATGATGAGAAGAAGAAACAAAACAGAGAACAAAAAGGTTCATCAACTTAGAGGGAAACATGTAGATCTGTCAGACAAAATTAAAATGCACAGATCCTAATTCCAGCGATTAGGATGCGATGCATGAATTTGGGCAACTTGAACAACTGTTCAATGGACATTCTTTTTTTCCCCCAATGGACATTCTTGAATAATAAATACATGCTGGGCACTATTCTAGTGGAGCTATAAAGATAAGAGACAATCCACCTTCAAGAAGTTCAACCACTGGCATAGAAGACAGATACATAAAGGCAATTTCAGTATTAAGTGGCATGATCAAAGTAACTATGGGGTACTATAGGAGCAGAGAGGAGAATTTCATTCAAATTTGTGGACAAAGCATTTTACCTCTCTGTCTCTGGTTCCTTATCTATAAAATGAGGAAGGATAC